>OY764962.1:101913993-102513993 GCA_963668005.1 Melieria crassipennis | reverse complement strand
AGCGCAGTTGTAACATGGTACGAATAGGGATTGTTGCGGAAGGTTCTTTGAAGCTAGATCTCTATGAACAGTAGTAACTTTCATGGAATTTTAATCCTCCTATGTGGTGCGACTGCTCAATTTTATGCCGTGTGGCAGTGAAAAGTGGTTTCACGCATCGTTGTACAATTAGGGATGCCGCATTCTCTCAGTTATGGGGGTGTAGCACACAGAACAAGCGCCTACGGCCAGGGGTGTTTATGTGTGCGAAGAGCCCCTTTCCGCGCCCAGGTTGCTTTCATGGCTGACTATCGCCAACCAGCCAGAACCACCTTGACACCCGAAGGCGAAGGAAAAATCAATTTTCTGCTACCGTCACTGCCACCGACAGTGAAAAAGTGCTCGCATTTGCAATCTGTGCAATTTCATGATTTCGAAAACGAAAACTCAATTCGATGCGATCTGATAGATGATTTATGACTTTGTGAACTGTGCATGCAAAAATGAGTGTGTGAAGTTCTGTTGGCTAAAATGAAAATCGATGTTAAACCGTAAAATCGAAATAAAGGCAAAATCATAAATGAAAATCTGTATAATTACATCGAAGGACATGAGCGACTCCTTGCCCTCCTCTAGGTAGTACTCAATGTTGATGGTCACCAGGCCCTGCTGGAAGATGCGCAGCGTAATAATGGTTTCCTTGTTCTCGGCAAGCACGCAAAAGTAGCCGTCCTCCATGGCCATTTGGTAAGCCAACTCCATCTGGGGGAAGATATTCTCCATTTCGGTGCGCACCACCTTAGCGATTTCCTGTCGCTGTTTGGGGTCGGAAGTCTTTTCCGTGTCCACAGTAAAGTCAAATAAAATCGTTTGTGCTGCCATTTTCACACAAAACTAACAAAACACACACGCACCGGGAACGAATTGTGTCGCTTCAGCCAACTGCACAAGTTTTATTTTAAGATTTTCCCACTTTTACACTTTTCAAAATTTGCAAACGAGCGCCAAGCGCTGAACACCACAACGCGAACTCAACTTGGGGATGGCAAAAACGTACTGAATGCAAAGAATTTTACTACACGGAGCCAGTTGTCGCAGTGTTGCATGATTAGAGCAATGAGGCCCGAAATTCGCAGCGAACGAAACACGCCATACATCCGGTGTTTGAGAAAAACCAATGCAAACTTAGACGGTGGAAATCATGCTTTACATCTTTGCATAAAGTATTAGCAAATGTTATTTTAAATCATGATAAAATTCATTTCAGCATGTTTATTTCATCATGATTTCAAATAACTTTAACAGCTGCTGCAAGAGATATTATGTAATACGTCAGCATTGCTTCACACATCGTTGATTCAGTACCGCACCGCGTCGTTTGCCGGCCAACCCAAATGCAAGTCTGCCGAGGGGAGCAATTGGCATGCGCGTCAACAGCTGATTTTGACAGTTCGGTGCTAAATGTCGCCACCGATAGTGGGCCACGGGTGGAGGCAGTGTTGCCAAAACTTTGGGTTTCACGTTGCAAAAAGAATTACATAAACAAAACAACAAAAAAGAATGCTAAACAATTCACTGATTTTGCGACGAGCGCGAAGTGATGGTGCGTGGACGCTGCAAGCGCATGCCAAACGTGACAACCTCTACTTTATTCAGTTGCGAACCAAATGCTGGCAGAAAACACAGTCGGTGCGTGTGGAGATTTCAAGTGCGAGGGCAAACCGAGGACTGCTAAAAACCTTTGATTTCAGTTGTAAATTATTGCCAAGCAAAGTGGAGAGTTAAAATTACCACTGCTGCACTGCACAGGTCAGAAACAAACGAGAGTGCAGTGTGTTGTTGGCTGGCCCGGCCGTCGTGTGGGCAACGGGGTCCAGCCCGGCAAACTGGGGGCAGCAGTGGTGGCGGTGACTCAGTTGGGGTGGCTTTTATGCTGTGCTTTCGATGTGAGTACCTATTGATTTTTTAATAACACATTGCTTTGCCACTGGTCAATGCAACTAACACAATTGGTTGTAGGCATCATTACTCAGTGAGCTGCCCGATGAGGCGAAAACGATTTCCGGGAGCAACCTTGTGTGAATTGAACTGAAAGAAACGAGTAATAATCGAAATCTGTGGGTGATAGTGAAAATCATTCGTTGGTATTTGATGTTGGGAGCGCAGGAACCATTGGCCTTTGCCTTTATGGGCATGTGCGCGTGGTGTGAGTGGTGCCTATTCATATTTGGTTCCTTTTGAGCATTAATTAACTTTTGCATTGCAGGCACCTGCTGCAGCGGAATTTCATGTGAAATTTGCAGTTCCTACAATTGAGAAGATAGAAAATATCCCGCACACCATATGCTACAGACAGCTTACCCGCAATCTGTCGCGGCAGCGGGAACTTTAATTAGACATAGCACAGACAACAGTGGCAAACAAATTTGGCGCAAAGTCACTGCAGGGAATATTCCCCCGCACTGACTGTTTGCATACTAGTTTCATACTAGCCATACTACTATGCATAAATAAATGAAATATATGACAAGTTGGATATCGCAGAAAATGTGCTTGTGGATGTGCAGCCAAGTGGCGACGTCATTAATAGCGTCTGAGAATGGCCGAATGGCGTTGAAATGCGAATCAGCATGGGCTAACGTCGGCCGCAGATGCAATGCAAAGCTGTACGTGTGCATACCAATAATAGCGAGCACGATAAATGACCAATTAGCATAATAAAGCAAACAGCGACAAATATGCCGCAAATGTATGCGAAAAGAAATGAGAAAAGCCAACTGAGCAAGTCGGCACGAAGGCATTGCAAAAGAAGCGCCTGAAGAGCACAAACAAAAGGCTGCGTTAAAATCGGGAAAACAGCAGCAGTTACAAAAGTACGCAAAACCAAAGCACAATTCACCAGGTGATAATCGAAATATTTAATTTTTAAGCCGCAAGGTGCCTACGCACCTAAACTAGTCAATATTTCATAGTGTATAATTGCCTGCAGAGTGCACGAAAAAGGAGCACCCTTAGTTAACGCCTTTTAATTTGCCAGCATACGGTTCCTACATTAAAGACAACTTAGCATTTTAGTTGAGGACACGTCAGAGCTTTGTAAATACGATTCTGTCGGGTCGGCCGGGAAGGAAGTGCTTTGCATTATACACGAAATCTCTAAGCAAACTTTTGCGGACACATTCAGTGCAGTGCTCGAATATAACAAAACCTGTATTATTTAAGATAATTGCACAACTAACAAAAGAATCGGGAATAATCCTTTGCGTATCGCATGCCTTCAAAGTGAAAAAATGCAACCGACCAGCAGCAGCGAGGAGCACATAACCAGTGCCAATTCCAGCCCCCGACTGCCACATAAGCATTCGTCCATCTTCAGCTTTCTCACGAAACGATCCACCAAAGTAGAACCTCACCCACGTAATGAACATAACTCACAACCACAGCCGCAACAGCTGCTGCCGCACGCTGACCTCCTACGGCCCTCCTCCGCCTGCGACAGCTACTTCGGCACAAAGGAACACGACATAACCTTCGCCAAGTGCTCGCCGGAACGCAAGTTCTCCACGCAAGCGCTCAACCACCTGAACAACAACCTCGTCATCAACGCCAACAAGAGCCAGACATTACCTGCCGTCAGCAACAATATGCCAAAAGCAAAGAGTAAGAGCAAGAAGCACCCACATCGTTACAGCAGTGACGGCTCGCAGAGTGACAGTGGTACCGCCGACGTGGTCCTGCGCAAGTCGGCCAAGCACCGCTCTGCCAATCACAATCGCTTCAGCCATCAGTTCAGTTTGTGCTGCAAGGCGGAGAAGAAGCCCATGACGCCGCCGGTGACGGTGCGCTACAATTCGATACCGGACACGAACAACACGTTGCTGCGACGCGATAATCAATCGCTTAGTTGGAGTCTGGTGGACAACGCATCATTGTCGCTGCACTCCTCCGATGCCAACTCGTGCACGCAGCTTCCCACTGTCTCGGAAGCGCGTAGCCGTCTGCAGGCTGTTACTGGGGGCGCTGTGTTAGAGTGTTCAAGCGCACCGCAATCGCCAGTCACATCGAAAGTGATGTATGCCTCGTCGCACAGTTCGCCGTCCAATACGTCGCTGACAAGTGGTCTAAGCGAACGAATGCAGGCACCCAATGTTGCCCCACTAAGTGATGTCAGCAACAGTGGTCCGATAAGACCCATAACCGTATCGGCCTGCCGTTCGCGGTTGCGGCTCAAGCTATATCCGCCCGGAAAAGAACTGCCCCCATTGAACGCCGACGGAAGCGCCGAATCACCTCCTTTGACAATAAAACGCGCCACTACGCCGCAACATATGTCGTCGCCCAATATTGCCACCCAGCCAGAAATTGGTATAGAGACGCAGGAGCAGGAGAGCGTGCGCTTTATGTCCCACGAAAATATTCAAATGCAACGATTACCCTCGAGCCAGGTGGGCTTGGCCCGGCAAGCCTTACTCAGCGCGCAGGTGCTCAGTCTGATACCCACAGAAAAGGCACGCGAGAGGTACACGATTCTTTCCATAATTCCGTGTACTGCAAAATGGTAACGAAACTTTTTTCAGGAGTTATCTCGATGGTCGGCTGGGTTCGTCTACACTGCTTGGTCCGAGCGAATTAAGTCGTGTTTTGCCGAGCAAGGAGATCACTATATTTGTAGGCACATGGAATATGAACGGGCAAAGTCCACCTAAGTACGTTGTCGACTGCCACATTTTCCGTCCGCTGATTACATTTGCTGTTATTTTAGGCAAATGAACGACTTCGTGCTGCCGTTGACAGTGGAGCACGTGCCCGATTTGGTAGCAATTGGCACCCAGGAGTCCAGCCCCGATCGCTTCGAGTGGGAGGTGACAATACAGGAGACACTCGGGCCATCGCATGTGCTCTTCCACTCCACCACCTTGGGAACGTTGCATCTGGCCATCTATATGCGTCGCGATCTCATCTGGTACTGCTCGGCGCCAGAGGATGCCAGTCTGTCGGTGCGTGCGGGAACGGCTTTCCGTACCAAGGGCGCTGTGGCCATATCTTTCTGTCTGTTTGGGACCTCAATGCTCTTCGTGACGTCTCATCTAACAGCACATCAGCAAAAGGTGAAGGAACGAGTGTCTGACGTTAAGCGCATCATACACGCCTTAGATTTACCGAAAAATCTGAACTTACGCCACAAAAACAAGGATGTCACACAGAACTTCGACAATGTCTTTTGGAGTGGGGATCTCAACTTTCGGCTGAGTGAACCGCGTGAAAAGCTACTAGAGTGGATACAAAACACAAAATTTCCACTACCGCTGCACTTGCCGCACGGCTACATGCACACAGACCAATTGTCGTCGGTGCTGGCGGACGGCGCCGCCTTTCGGGGCTTCATGGAAGCCAACATCACATTTCCGCCTACTTACAAGGTAAAGCAGCTAACTAATTTCATAATAATCAATCTTGCGTTATTTTAAACTAATTTTTATAAATGTATATTGTTGTTTGTGCAGTATGATCCCGGCACTCAGCACTTCGACACATCGTCTAAGCAGCGTGCGCCGGCCTACACGGACCGCATCCTGTACAAGTACCGCCATACGCAAGGAATCCGGCGATACAGTATGGCGCCAACAGCCGCCACACCATCACAGCCATTGGTGCAGTGTTTACTGTACGATTCGGTGCCGTCCATTACTACGTCGGACCACAAGCCGGTGTGGGCGTTGTTCAAAACACAAATACGTGCCGGCGCAGATTCGTACGTGACGCGGAACTCTTTCAACTTAGTTGTGAAATAATTAAATTTATGTTTAAATTCTTGCAGCATTCCATTGGCAGCTGGGCTCTTCAATCGTGATATCTACCTGGAGGGCATGAAGCGGCGTATGAATAATCAATACTCTGGCTCATCGGCAGTTTGTGCCGTACAGTGAGGAGCTCGCTCTGTTACAAGCTTTATTTTTGGTAGTACATAAGAATAACTAGAGTAGAACTTATAGCTTGCAAAAGATAATATGACTCAAAACAATGCAATTTCTTGACATTGAGTGCTAGTCCATTTCTTTAATTTTTGAAACTTCATTTTGTGCCTTTTCCATTGATAAATAGTCAAGTAGTTGCAAAGTTTCAATCAAACCTAATATCATACTAAATATTGCCAGTCTTCTGCGCTATTTTCTTCTATATTTCCTTCTATCAATTTATATATGGTATTAATGGTTCAGACGTTATGGTGTAGTTATAACGAATCTCTTAAATAGGCTGTAACTAGAAATTTTCCTATTTTGTTGGATAGTTTTCTTGTTTGTTAAAGCTTTTCGATAGGCCTTAAGAGAAGTGGATGGTGACGAGTAGTAAAGAAAGTTGTTGAGGTCCAACAACATTTTAATGCCCTAAATGAACTTTATGGATGTTGAAAGTGCCTAGCGTACTTCCTTCTTTGGTTATATATTTTCTGAACTCGCTTCATGAGCACAATTATATTTTTGCAACATAGTCCAATAGCAATTTAGATAAGGTACATCTAGCATAAACTAAGGAGCTGTATACAAGTATGCTAGCATTACAATATATTAAAGACATGTAGAATATTAGAAATCGTTCACTTTAATGGTGAACCGCGCCATTTTTCATAAAAAGCCATATTCAGAAATTACCATCATATACTCGAATAGTGTAAATCCATCGTACATACGAGTACACATGTGTTTGTTGCAGTCTGTGAAATATCTGAGAATACTCAAAGTTACCTGTCAGCTCTAGTCCAAATATAGTAAAGGCAGGGGCCGTTGCGAATTCTTCATTTAAACGCATCAAATAGCAAACGAGCTAGTATTGGCACTCAAGTTGTGCAAGTTTATTGCAATAAATAATACAATAGTTAAAGCAGGTGCTTGTGCGCAGAAAGCTGATTTATTTGTTCCAAAAAATCTATTACGCAATAAACGAAAAAGTTCGTAGTCTTACCGAATGATATTATTGTTGTTTCGATTGTTGTTGTTATACATAAAATTTACATATTTTCGCTCTTGTTGTTTATTTTTGTAAAAATTTAATTTGTTAAATGCTTGTTGTTCATACTTTTGATGAGATTATCAAATATGTTTTTAGTAAATTGAATTGTATTTGTATAATTTTAATTTTATATTTTGTTTAATTTATGATTTGAAAAGGAACATTCACGGGTAAGTGTAACTCAATATTTCTATGAAAGAAATCGAGTTAAAATCATCTAATAAAAACGAAGTGAATTCAAATTGGAAAAGTACTTCAATGTTTTATTAAAATCTATTTGTAAAGAACGTTTCCAGAATAATTGTGATATCGAAATGAACTCAAAGCTCTCATCAGTTTGTTAAACAGAAACTACTTTAAATCTCACCCATAAAACGAAATCTCCGATTTTTTGGCATTGTCAATAGAGAAGCTGTAGAAGGTTAACGCGTTGAATTGTTCTCGCATTTAAGTATGAAAACTTATTAAAATTCTCCAAAAAACATTTAACCAAAAATATATAAGTAAAATTAATGCTATAAAGTTGCGAATTGCGTCAACACACACACAAAAACAAAAAAATGTGCGCGAAAGTCCAAATTAAAAAGTTTTTTATTTATGCTTTACTCGCCACTCTTATCTGCTTGCCGCCCGCTGGCCACTATCCACTGCCAATTGCTCATACATGTGTATGTGTGTGAGTGGCCTGAAATGACGAACTCATTGGCCCATTGGCGGCTGTCGCTGCGTTTTTATTGTTACGGAAAGTGCAGCAGGAACAGACGTCCCAATACAATGTGCGGCCCATGAGAAGAACGGTACGCTGGTGGACGCCGCAGCGCATTCCAGTCTTCGAATCCTTGTGATGTTTAACGAAAATGATTTTGGTGCAGTAGGAAAGGTTAAAGCGCCGCACAGTGTCGCGAGTAGGGACAAAAATCAAAAAAATGAATTTCGTAAATGTAGAAAAATAAGTTTGTAGTACTGAAGTAAATACCTCAAATTTCTAAAATGTGAAAACGGATTTTAAAAATATCAATTTACATACCGATGGCAGGCCACCAAACTTGCACTTTGTGAAGGTGGGTGACTTAGGTAGAAATTATTGCAATTTGTTGAATGTAAGTTCGAGGTCTCTTATTGAAAAATTTCCCATGGAACCGTATGTTAAGTAAACATATTCTATAAAAACACTATTTTTGGAACTCTGTGAAAGCTCTCCCTCTTTTTTTTTGCTTTCCATATTCCTTGTACCGTTACTTAAAGAAACGTCAATTCGTAGGAATAAAAGTGCAGTGTCATCAAACTTTAGATAAACTTTAAAAAAATACTCCTTCTTACTACTTCGAGATTTTACAGTGTGATATAGCTGAAAGTATGTATTAATAGAAACCATGGTCTTTAGCTGCACAAACTTGCACGTTTTTAAGAAATTCAACATTTTCAGTGACGTATTCAGTCAAAAATAGGGACCTTTTTGCAGCATGGTTGGCAGGAAAACATAGCGACCACTGCTGCGTTTCGCTTAAACTATCAATTTTTGTATGTAATAATATGCAAACACCACTTGATTTTGAAAAATTACAAAAAAAAAGGTAGATTCGATGGAAGGCTTCGGTAATACTGCGTGGCGTGCCATCGAATCAAGGCAACTTTCGAAAAGAAGCAAAACTTGTTAATGTCTTCAGAACCAATTATAGCAGTTAATAGGAAAATTAAGTGTAAACATGAAAACCGAATCTCTGATATTTTGCAATTTAAAAAAATTTTAATTTCGAATTTTGTCAAAAATAGATGTAGAGGGTTAAATTTGAATAATTCATCATAGGAAACCGATTGTCCTAGCAGTACAGATTAACAAATTGTAATTTTTAATGAAAATATATGCTATACTGAATTAAATAAGAGATGCTATTATTTTCTATTTGGGTTTGAAATTACTTAGATGCGCATAAGTATGAACAGATATTTGTAGATTTTTCAAAATTTATTTTTTTATAACAAGCGTATTTGTAAGTTGTTCGAAAAAATGTTTGGCATATGTGTTTATATTGATGATATGATATGCTGTACCAAATTTCATCAATATATCTTTTATAGTTTCCGAGATACTGTCAACTTAGTATTTGGTTTGTATGGGAGGTGGGCGTGTCCGTCGGGCGATTGAAGTAATTTTTGGTGTATTAACTTCTCTTTATAACAAAATCATATGTACAAAATTTTATTGCCGTACGACTATTCCTTCTATTTTTGTCCCTCGCTACTATGGACTCGCGACACTGTGCGCCGGCTCGCACTCTCGGCCAAAATATTCATAACCGCAGAATGGGGCCGCACAAGTGGCGAGTGAGTGACCAGTAGCGGACTAAGGCGTGATGGAAATCACGAGGTAGCAAACGAATGGTGGATTCTTAAAAAGTGTTTTCAAAAAATCGCAAATACCCGTGTATCTATATATGTACATACATACATATATAAAAATGAATGTCTATTTGTTTGTTGGTCATACGCCACTAAAACTCAAAAACGAGATTGAGCTAAATCTTTCACGAAATGTTCGTCTTGACTAAATTTTGGTAAGCCACATTGTGCGAATACGACCCGACAGGTGGGCATGGCACCTCCCATACAACCTAAACTTTAATACGGAATATCTTCGCAATTATAAGCCGAACAGCATTAAAATTTGGTATAGGGCCGTTTGACTGGTGTGTCGTTTCACTGGTAAGATTTTATAAGCGTTGGAAAAGGGGCGTGGCAAGCAATCGAGCAATACAATTTTGAATAACTTTGGAACTACAGGTCACACATCAATGACATTTGGTACAGAATTTCGATTTAGACGTGCCCTTCGATAAGGAGAATGGGGTTGGTATTGGACGAGAGGGCATGGCACCACCCATACAACCCAAATTTGTAATTTGGAATAGCTTCAGAATAATAAGTTAGATAGCATTGAAATTGTGTACACCGTCGTCCCATAGATGTGTCATTCAACTGGACAAATTTTATGGGCGTTGGACAAGGGGTGTGGCACATTTTTTGTGACTGAAATTTTCCGCGTAACTTTGGAACTGAAAGTCGCATATCAATGAAACCGGGTCACACCCTTCGACTGGAGGAATGGATTGGACATTGCATAAATGGGGCGTGGCATCGCCCATACAGTGTTGTATGAAAAAACTTGATTTATTAGGTCCATTGATTTCTAATTTGAGTGCAAAGCCGCGGGGTCTTGCTAGTATTTAAATGTCGAGCAATAATTTTGTTTAAAAATTTTAACTGCTGGGGGCCCCCAGTGTCGGTGGCCTTTGGACTAGTCCATCCCTGTTGTTGGCAAAGTGGACGCAACGACAAGAGTACTCGTAATAATCCAAATGGCAGAGCCAACGCGTACTCGTATGTGCTTTGTGCACGCGTGTGTGTGTGTGTGTGTGTGTAATGTGGCAACCAATCTGCTCCGGCCATCAAGTGGTGGCAGCGTATCGAGGACAGCCGGAGGCACCATCAGCTGCAGCAGCAGCAGCAGATTGCCGTGGCAATAAATTGCTCAAATGGTACGTTATGCAAACGTAAAGAGGGGCGGGGAAAAGGCGGCTGCTCGCCACTGATTCCAAAGTTGAAATTGGTCAGAAGTTTAAAATTTCCGCCTGTTGTAGCTGTTGTTGTTTTTTAGCTCGTTTTTGTGTGAGAAAACTTTTTGCGGAAATACCGAAAGTGGACGGGCAGCAGGAGGGCCAAACACTGTGGCGTCAGTGCTGATGTTGCACGTTGCTCGGTCGGCCACATACGCGTACAGTTTAATCACGTGTGCAACATTTTCGCCCAACTAGCCACGCGCTGTTCGCCCGCCCACCACATTTGGCACTTGCAACGAATGGGGACTCACTCGACGTGTTCGAGTTGCCAACGCCGACGCCGATGTCGGGACCGTGGCCAGCGCAGCCGATGATGATGAGTAGCCGCTTAACATTTCGTCAGTTGCCTGCGTGCAGGCTTTATTGATGTTGTTGTTGTTGGTGCTGCTAGCTTTTTGTTTTTATTGCGACATTTGTAGCAATTGTTGTTGTGCACTTAACGCACACTGAGCACGAGTAGCTGTGGTTGCAGTTCGGTTCATATTTCTGGGCGATGGCCACTCGAAAAATTTATTTGCCATTTTGTTGGTTTTGCTGCTGGACACTCAGTGCTGAAGCTGCCGAGGGGTACTTTATCATCAAGTAGGAGCTGCCAACATAGGCCAAATCCATTTTCGGCGAAAAAAGCCCATTAGTTGGCTGCGATCAGCAAAGTTGCTTTATTCGCTTTAAGACTGCACAAGTGAACAAAGTGACCAACCATCGGCTCCTTTAACGAATATTTCATTCTTAGTATAGGACCTAGACTTCAGACTGCGACTTCGCAAAGACAAGTAATATTAATTTATAAACTGCACCTTACAGCCCCTTCTATCACACTCGCACATACTCAGATTGATGTCGCTTTGTGCAGTTATTATGTTCAACCAAAGCAAGTGTAGGATGTCCTTTTTTATGACCTGCGTTGGCAACGTGGCGCCTGCACTGTCTCCACCGTAGTTGATGTGGATTGAATAGTTTATGCAAAACGACTTTCTTCGCGCACTATGTTGTTGCTTTGCACATTAATAATTTCTGCTCACTGGTACGTGTTAATGTGACTTTATGGCTTTTTTCCCTTCAAGAACTGCACGATGTGCTTTTTGGTGCCTCCCTTCTTTGATCCCCTTTCGCAGTCCTTTTCCTTTGCTGTTACATGCATGCATGCAAAATTTCTCAGTCAAAGTGTTGAGCGGTGCAAGCGTTATTAGTTTATTTTTCCTTTTTGGTGAAAAAAAAATGAGGAAATTGCATATATTACACACGTGCGCACAAACGCACACACACACAAAAGCGACGTGTAGCAGTCGTAAAACTTGCCGGTACCGCAAAGTGTCCTAATTGTGAAAGGTAGCACACTTGCACAATTTCCATCCTTATCGTTATCAAAAGATTTCCATGATCTGTCAGGTATTCAATGTCCGTAGAAGAATTTATTTATACGATACTAGCTGACCCGGCGAACTTCGTCTCGCACGACATTTGTTGTTTTTTTTTATAATGAAGTACGCGAGATGGCGAATTTATGGCGATGCAAATTGACGAATAAAACCAACTAAAGGAAAAGGAGGAGCTACTGATTAACGCGAGCCCCACAAATAAGCAATGTTGCTGCTAAGTTTCTAAAATTTAAATTATATGGGCGATGCCACGCCCCCTTATTCAATACCCGCACAATGCCTTCTTTCGAAAGAGAAAATGGTTGGTTCGTTGTTAGTTTCATTGCTGAGCGACTTATACTTAGTTCAGCGAAATATTTGGGTCACAAAAATGTGCCACGCCCCTAGTTCAACGCCCATCAAATCTTACCAGTAGAATCTATGGGACGACGTTATACTAAATTTCAATGCTGTGCATCTTACAATTTCGAAGATATTCCATTATTAAGATTTGGCTTGCATGGGTGGTGCCACGCCCCCTCGCTCAATAGCCGCCCCATTCCCTCTGTCGAAGGACATGGCTAAGTAGTAAGTTCGTAGTGAATTTAATTGATGTGCGACTTATGGTTCCAAAGTTATCGTCTGAAAATTTTCAGAATTCACGGTCAAACATGGCAGCGATTTTTCGATTTTTTCAATAGATTTTCCGGAATTCTTTTTTTTCGCATAAGCCTGAACTGACTCAAGACGTGTTGGCCTCGATAGTCCAGCGGGTAGCGCGCTGGCTTCTCATACCAAAGGTCCCAGGTTCGATTCCTGGCTCAGGCTGGTGAAAAACTCGTCTACTTCTATCGCTATCCACATGAAGCAGATGAGAATTATAAGAAACGCACAAGTCAACTTTTCGCAGGCAATGGTAAAATTTCCAAATATGTCTACCTTCCATCGTAAGTGAAGAAGTAAGCAGTGCTTACGTTATCCATAGCGAGGAAGGCGTAAACTGAGTAGGTTATTTTATTTGTATAATTTTAAGCCCATTCCAATAAAACATTACGGCCCCCTTACGTTTTCCTTCATTCCACCACATTACTAAGTAAAGTACATTTGAATGGGAAACCGAACAATTCCGAAGGATTTTGCTATGATACCATTTGTACTTTACAAAATCATGCATGATCCGGCGGCCATGCTCTGAACAAACGTAATGGGCATTTGGCAAGGAAGTTGGAATGCTTACCGGATGAAAAGTAAGCATGCTGTAATGAATTACGGAAGGTGCCACCCTCCTACTGGGGTGATCCGCTTACACGCACATACATCCACTTTTTTTATATATATAGAAGAAGAAGAATGTTGAAGAAAAGATTGGGAGTCGTTGTCCTTGCACTCGAAAAGTTGAGTACCTGAAAAAGTGATTTATGTAAAAGCTTGCGGTCAAACTTTTCTATGAAATTCAATGGAACGTTGACTTCACTATAACTGCAGGGCGCGCAACATCAGAGACAAGTTTGCGTGCGGCCAGGCAGCGCACTTTACGGTACAGCGCTGCGGCACAGCCCGCGCACTCGGTTGCTCACTTACTTGAATGCTTATTGTACAATTGCAGACAACTCTATTACGAATATTTTTCACATTTTGCGCACAACTTTTTTCCATAACAGCAAAAACGAAACTGAAAAACTGAAAGAACCCACCCCACACAGCAAGGAGCCCGTCCGCATACGTGAAGTTTGTGCTCTGGCCGGCACCGAGCGAACGCGTTTAAGTGCGAGTGGCCGCGCGGTTGGGTCCGGGGTGGTGGCGATAGGGGCATTTAGCATGCGGCACATTACTTTGAAGCAATAAAAGCGTGTAATAGTAATAAATGTACGTGCGCTACGACACCGCATATGCATATGCAGACGTGGCGATACAATGGCGCATAGATACGTGTGAATTCTTGATGGTGTGCACCCATGGACTGGATTCCCTGTGTCACGCGGCGAAAGGAACGACAGTGCGATAGGCGGACAGGCACTTTTCGTGGCATGCAAGAATGTGTAGTGGCGCTACTGCCAGCAGCGGCAATGCAAATGGAAACGGGAGTGGCAGCAGCTATTGTCGGGCGAAAAAGTGAAACGTACGACAAGAAAAATGAAGCTGAAACTATATCCCTTTCTCGCATTCTTTTCCTTGTTAGACTCGTCCTACTCACTGCGCCAGTTCCGCCACTCTACCATTTCTGCCACTTGCTACGGCGATTATTATTAACATTTGCATCTTTGGCGTACAAAGCACTTTGCCGGCGACCGAGAGAGGGAAGAGCAACACGCAGCGGCTTCAGCATCAGCAGCAGAAAGCGGTAACCATAGAAGCCGTAATTTAATGAAAACACAATTTTGCGAGCAAAGTGAAAGAAATGCGTTCTCGTAATGGAACCAGAAAGAACCAACACACACTTAAGTACAACTTATACAAATAAAAATATTGTCTCGCATTAGCCCATAGCGCACTGGTACCTGAAGGCGTACAAACAATTATGTTGACCTTTTCGGCCAACAAACAACAAAGCAATTTAAATCTTTTCCTTATTCCTAACTAAATATTCACTGCCAAAATGGTAAACTTAAACTAAAAACGTCGCAGGAAATCGCACTAACTTAAGCTTTACATGTCGCAAGAAATTTAGAAGCATATTTCATCGCAAGTCCTGGCACGTATGGGAGAAAAGAAAAAAATCTATCAAAGTTTACTTCTAAATCGTGCCTTCAAGAACTCAATCCAATCCAATTGATTAAATTAAACTATGCTTTAAAATTTACTCGCAATTCCTTGCCGTTCTCTGAGTTTAAAAAGTTTGTTCACTCAATTCATCACAACCCGCCTTATTCTGTTTTTTTCTGAAGAAAAATCAACTTGACGGAGCGCATTTCTTCGAGCGTAAGTGGAGTAGCGCGTGTCTTATATCTTCATATCTAAATCCGCTGCGCTTTCAGCTGGGTGCTCATTCCTTCATACATTTGTTCGGGCTCCACCATCAATTCCATCGAGTATTTGGTTTCATTTTATTTAAAATTTATTTCTCCAACTCGACTTAAACTGAGACAAGAGAGCGAAAAAAAATCGTAAGTGTCTGTAAGAAAAGTTTCCTAGGCAACTCCTTCACGGCTGTCGAATGTCGCTGGCTTTGGTGCCGTTACCACTGTTTGTTGTTGTTATTTTTGTTGCTGTTGTGTGCGCTGTCGGTGCGATGAGGAAGAGGTTGGAGCAGCAGCAACAGCAGCCAGTCGAAGGCGATATCCTTTCTGGCCTTTGCGAATCAGCAAAGCGCAAAGGACCACTTGTGAATTTCGCTTTGAAGCTTTCAATGCGCTCCACTTCGGTGCGCGTTACCTTCCCGTCCGTGTGCAATGTGTCTGTGGGTGCGTGTGACTGCGCTTAAAATTATGCTTTCCTTTCTTTCTTATTTTGTATATGAGACGCGCTCCGTATTTCTTTCATATAATTCGCCGTTTCCACCAGCACCGTTGGCCGCTGTTGGTTTGAGACGTATTTCGCGACGCGAGTGCGCGCGTGAAATGTAATAAAAACATTTTTTACACAAATTTTTCCCTTGAATGTTTTGCTTTTAATTCACTTTTTGCCTTTCTCGCCTTTCGCCGTTTGCGTAGCTTTGCTTTGCATTGAGGCGCAGGCTCGAGCTAAGCCGCTTGCCAGTTGGATAGGCAATGCGTCGCACGGCGGGAGCCGAGGAGGGGCGGTACTTGCAACTCGAAGATACTTTGAATGCTGTTCGCACTGAAACGTACCTACATACACGACGGAGACGAAGTGATAGAGCGCGGCGAATAATATTGTACTTTTGATAACATAATAGAAAATATTCCACGCGAAAAATGCTTTCAGCGAGCAAAGAAAAAATAAAAAACAAAACATTGTGCATAACAATTTTTTAAATCAGAATGCAAACATTCTCTGCAGCAGCGGGAGCAGAGCAAGTGACCGAGGGAGGGGGCCAACGAAATTTATGATGAATGCAGAAAGCCATACTTGGAATGGCATCTCGTTTTCCTGCTTTCTCGTCTTGGCAGCTGTTATTGCTGCCGCTTTTAGTGTTGCTGATTGTGTTGGTGTTCTTTTATACTTTCCGCAACCGAACGCTATGCTGGAAATGCCTTAATGATTTTTTTAAAAATGCTGCGAAAGCATATTAACCCTATAGTTCTCAAGTTTTTAATATTGTTAAAAAAATTACCAGTGATAGTTTTGTGGTGGAGAAGTAATGTTTGTTCGGGGAAAAAATTGCATGTCAATAGGAGGCGTGATAGAGGGTGTAAGAAGTAGCAGGCCTAGAGCCCTGCTTGGGAAACAAAGCAAAACAAATCCCATATGAAGATTTTTTTCGTAATTAATTTTAATTTTTTATTTTTTTTAATATACGTAAACTTAAATAACGGGTAACAGTTTCAGTTCATACGCGTAATAGACAATAAATAAAAAGGGGTGGGGGTATGGCTAGGGGTAGTGTGTCGTGGGGTAGCTTATACACTGCTTTTGGGGGGTGTAGAAACTAGGAAAACTAAAAAAATCGGTATAGGTATATAAGGTTTGCGCACGATGAAATTAGTGCATACGTTTTTAATCATACTGTTCTATTAGTTCAAATTTAAAATTGTTTTCTTATAGAAATAGTTTTGTTAAACATATCCAAGCCCTCAGGTCGAGTTTTGAGATCATTCGATAGTTTTTGCCTTCAAAATGAGCAGCGAAATAGAAGTGCGTGAAAAAATTATTAGACTGCGCAATGAAAATCCAAATTTGACTTTCAAAGCAATTGCTCAAAAAGCACGGATTTCACGAAATACCGTTTTATCTGTTATTAAAGTATACAATGAACGTCTGACTATTAGTATAAAACAAAGAAGTGGCAACAAAAGGGGCTAAGTAACGCTTCAGGCACAAAAGTGGCTGAAAAACTAGGATGCTCTGAAAATTTTGTTAGAAAAGTTCAGAAGAAGGAAGGGCTGAAGTTATACAAGGTCCAAAAAGTTTCAGACAGAAAATCAAAGAAGAACAGCGAGGCAAAAGAGCGAGCCAAAATATTGTACCGTGATTTCATACGGAATTTTGATTGCTGCATTATGGACGATGAAACCTAAGTACTGGGTGACTTTTCACAGCTTCCAGGTGTGGATTTTTATGTTGTAAATCATAGAGGAAATGTACGGGAGGAGTATAAGACTCATAAGAAGTCTAAATTCCCTAAGAAGTTCTTGGTGTGGCAGGAAATCTGTTGCTGTGGCTTAGGAAGCAGTTCATAAAAACTGGGAAAATCAACACCGATATATATATCCAGGAGTATCTGCAAAAAAACTTTTGTCATTCACAAAGCAGCACGCAGTTTCTACTTTCTTTTGGCCTGATTTGGCTGCGTGCCATATAGTAAAGCAGCAGTTAAGTGATACTAAAAGAATAATGTAACACTTGTACCCAGATATGCGAATCCACTTAACTGCCAAGAGCTCAGACCACTAGAAAGATATTGAGCTCTGGTAAAAAGGACCATAAAAGGCACAAAACAGGTTGCTCACCACATTACTAGTTTTTCCAAAAAGTAGCTGCCATCAAGTAAAAAAAATTTCTGAAACCCCTATAAAAAGCTCAATGCGAGGCATTTCGGAAAAATCGAAATTTTTGTCAAAACTTAATTTAAAAAAATAGTTTGTTGATGAATCAAAACATGAATACAATTTCTGTTAATATAACGTTGTTTTCATTTTAATATGTTAACTAGTTCAGAAGTAATTTGAATTTATTTGTGCACTAATTTCATCGTGCGCAAACCTTATATATTGCGGTTCTTTTTTTTTAATGCCTTGTTATCTTTTCACTCAGATGTCCATAAATCTACTCCATGAAATAAAGGACTAGGGGCGACTAGTTCTCTCATCTACCCCCGCGGACTACGCCTTAGCATAAATTTTTGCAGTGACATGATCTTGTTTACATTGCGGTGTATAAAAATTTCGGTTCAAATAGAAAAATAATGCTTAAAAAGCGAAAAATAATATCAATGACCGTTACTTATTTACGCTTTTCATGCCAAGCAGACCTACAGACACTCTAGGGTTTGGGTTAGGTAGGAGGAGTGTAAAAACTGTTTTCATATATTAAAATTCTTTTATTTTGTCAAAGAACATTTAAGGTCCTAGGTGGGAAGAAAGGTAGGAATACGTCTAGGAGGGAAGGTAGATAGATCCAATGAATGGAAGACGATCGAGATGCAGAGGGAGGACAGACTAAGAAAGAATGCTGAAGAGTCCAGCGACGTTTTAATGGTATTATTTTTACGATAAACCTATAAATTCATATTTTACAAGCATTTTATAGCTACTCACCAGTAATTTTTTTAGTTTTATTGAGGCTCACAATTTATTTAAAACAATTTTTGTTCCTCACACAATTTCAAAAATAATTATTTGCTTACTTTCTTACGAAACTTAAACTTTGCCTTGTGCATGTGCATGTGGCAGCGTTAACTGACTACATTTAGTTTATAAAATGGAGATTCCCCTCAGCTCAGGATGTCTACAGGCCTTTTTGGGAACTAGAGGGTTAAGTGGTCGAACGTGTGTACACTTTTCCATGCTGGCGATGTCAATCGTGAGAATTTTGAATAGGAAATTCTTCTTCTTACGCAACACAAGGCAGAAGAAAAAAAGTATTGTATGCAACTACGGCTTAACCTGCCAAATCTTGACCATTTACGTATCGACATCCCCACTAATAATTCTGCAAAACCATAAAAATCTGACCCATGTTATTTAAAAAAAACCACACTATTTTTAAAAGATAATGAGGTGTCGAATTTCGTTGACGTAAGAAAAAATTTTAAATCTTCAAGCAACAGAAACTTGATGAGATTTTCCACTTCCACTGTCCAAATTATTTTATGAAATTTAAGTAATACCCTTTGACTCTTTCCACTTGTCCAAATTATTTTATGAAATTTAAGTAATACTATTTGGCTCATTTTCCATCGCTAATAGCTCTAATGAGGGCTAATAGAATGAGAAAACAACCACTTTCCGATTCATTGCAATGTCAAACACTTTGCCAAGAGTAATAATAACAACAACAAAAATATTTACATATGTATATGCATAGAAGGTGCACCTGACGTTCGCTGAACAAACATTCAACATCTGTGCATCTGCTGCCCCCGCCACTCTACCATTCTTCCGCCCTTACACCTGCGCGCCCATTGGCCCATTCGTGGTGAGGCCTTTCCTCAACACTACATCAAAACTGCTCGCCTGTCATGTTTTGCATATTGACAGCATGCTACCAACAACGTTGTGCAAACAGAGCAGAGCGAAATGCAAATTCTGCAATGTTTGAGTGTTTTAATAACAACCGAATCCAACCAAAGCCAAACAGAATCCGAATCCGAATTCGAATCGAGCCCAGCCCACGGACAAACAGTGGCAAAAGGCGCACTTAACGCAAATAAAGCCGCGCTCGGCTGCAAGCCCAAAAGGCTGTCAAAATTCGAAATGTACATCAGGCGTGAGTGTTTGACTAGCAGCGGTTATATCAATAAATGAATGAGGGAAACACATTCATTTCGGTTGGGGAAGCAACTATCCAGATTTATAAAAGAATTGCACATTTAATGGAGAGAGAAGGCAACGGGTGAGAAGAAGAGTTGTTTAAGCCTAATGGCGACGACCCCACAGCTCAGACGGCCGAAAAGTGCTGCGTAATAGTTGTGGAGGAGAACTACTTTCAATATTTCCCGCAGCCCGAATTGCAAATGTTTATTATGTAAATCGAAGCCCTAACATTACCACAATCAGTGAACACGGCAGCTGTCGAATACGGCATATTGGCAATGTACTCGAGCAGCGCCAAATAGTCGCAGCGCATGGAAGTCTACAGACGCGCACCGGTCCGAGCAATCTCTGCACATCCGAATGCAAATAAGTAGTCTTCGTACTTGAGTAAGTTTCAGAGGCTGCAACTAAAAGAACGTGGAATCCGGCACACACACAGGAAACGCTATCTACACATAAGCGCAGGAGTCACGAAGCCGTTGGCTGAGATAAGCAGTGCCAAGAAGAAGGAGGACTTGCAGTGGTGCCACTTAATAAATGGTGCTCGTGCGTGCGGCAGCGTACCGCCGCACAGTGGGGTAATTGATGCCCAAAATGGCAATTAATTCAGTGAAATGTGAAATGCAAATATCTTAATGGTATTTGGTATCAGGGAAAATCAGATAAAATTGTGCATCACTGATCACAGATGTGTAGATTTCCGTATAAGTATAAAGGTCGGAATAAGTATGTGGATTAACCGTACTTTTTAATTCTTCCTTTTACTGTTACTGTGGGGGGTCTCACATAGACCAAGTAGTGGTCCATAGTGGTACCAAGATTCTGGATTTCCAGACCTATATGTAGTTTTTTAAGAACATTTTGGCAAATCTAAGTAAGTCGCCGCTTTTTTGCTCCGCAATTCTTTCCAAGGAAGGGAACAACGCGGGTCCAACGCAGCTAACCCATGATCTGTGGAGAGCAGGACAGTGGCATAGCAAGTGCTCCAGGGTACCTTTGGCATTGTCTTCACTACATCTTGTGCATGCATCACTTGATACCAAGCCAAGTTTGGCAGCGTGGGACGGTGTGAGACAATGTCCCGTGAGTACCCCAACTAATAGTTTGCAATCCTCTCTTTGGAGTGATAGCACGAACTCTGTGTTTTTGATATTATGCGCGCAAAGCATGATTTTTGCTGTCCTGTGAAATGTAGATCTCTCCCACATGGACGCCGCCTCACGAATCATTGTCTCTTCAATTGCCGTCTTGAGCGTGGAGAGGGGTGGATGGATGTCTGGCACGCTAACCGCAGGCAGTCGTGCCCCGGCTTTGGCGAGCGCATCAACCTTCTCATTTCCCTCAACTCCTTTGTGGCCCGGTACCCAATAAATAGTGACTACTCTGTTGCGGCAGAGTTCGTTCAATTTAGTTCTACAGTTCCGTACGCCGTCCGAGTTTGACATTACCTCAGCTGCCGCTTTTATGGCTGCTTCACAGTCAATATAGATATAAATTCGAGAGTTAAGAGGAATGCTTTCCATTGCTAGTTGCGCCGCTCTTGTGGCAGCGTATACCTCTGCTTGGAAGATGCTGCAGTAATCCGGGAGCCGGAAAGACTGTTGAAGGTCAAGTTCCGGACAAAAAAATGCAGAGCCCACACCCTCTGACATCTTGGATCCGTCCGTGAACAGGTTGTAGGATTGACGGCTGAGTTCAAGCCCCTGTCGTCACCCATCCGGTTCTATAACCACGTAGGGTGTGAAGCTAAAATTGGCTTGAGGTATAGCGTAGTCTGAGCTGTCGCCTACCTCTGCGTGTGGTCGTAGGGTCGTACTGTGGTCGTAGGGTCGGAGCTTGAGCTGTCCAGTTACCTTTAGTCTAAGGGCGGCTTTCTTAGCGGCACTTTTCGCTGTCAGACCAATTGGATGAAAGCCCAAGATTTTGTCCAGTGCCGCTGTCGGAGTGGTGCGCATTGCGCCTGTTATACACAACCCAGCGGCTCTCTGTACAGTCTCGAGTCTTTTAGCATAGGTCTTTTTATCTACCGCAGTCCACCATACTAAGATCCCGTAGAGCAAAATGGGTCTGATAACTGCAGTGTAAGTATTTACTTAAATTGAATATAAAAGCAACAACAACCACAATTTGGTTTTTTAAATTTGTCTTACACGTCATCTATGTAAAACAATACTTAACATTCATTTTGTTAGCTCAGATGAATTGATCGCCGCTTTCAATGGTCAATACCCCACTGTGCGCCGGTGCCACTTGTTTACCGACATCGGCTTTGGATGTAGCATCGGCATCGGCATCGGCATCAGCACCGGCATCTGTATCGACATTTGGCACAAAATTCATAAATGCTAATTTCAACACGTTACATCGTTACGAATATGAATATTAACCATAAGTTGGCAAACGTGGCAGCCACAAGCGGCTGCTGCGTGCAAGCGCAGCGCCAAGGATTCAGATCGAACCGCACACATGCCTATGTAAGTAGTTGAGAAGAGAAAGCTCTACAGGGGAGACAATGCGGAAGGAGTCGATGCCACTTTGTACTTTAATAAAATCCTCGCAACAATTTCAAATGAAGCAATCAAGGAGTTCAGCTTTGATACTGTCGATACTTTGGGCGTTGCTTGTTGTGCCAGTATGAGTATTGCCGCTTGTACACGCAACAACAACAACAACAACAACATGTAAGGTTGCTGGCTGTAAGGAACTTTAGAGCTCTGTGCGTGTGTGCAAGTTGTGCGTGAATGCGAATGTTGGCGCACAGTTTCGGAATACTAAACAGTAGCTAGTGCCGAGCGGGCGCCACATATTGGCCTCTGCATATCGCCGCCGTATTGTTGGCCTCTAATTGGCTGCGTTGCTGGCTGGCGTGTAACATTTGTTCGATTGCAGGCCTCGCTCGCTGCCGCTGTTCACTCGACTCAACTCGGCGGCATGAATTAGAGTGGCAGTTGTGGCTGCGGCTCGCCAGCGATATTCAATTTTTAATTTTCATTATTAGTTCAGCTTTTGAAAGCGATCAAAAGATGAAACCAATTACGCCAGAGGCCACACCAGAGGCTGCGATGGCGCCACGGTAAGTGCCCGAGTTGCTGAGTAGATGTGGCACACTTTTTGAAATTGCCTCTTGCAAACGTAATGAGTGGACTATAATCTGAAGTTGTGGTCATCGCACCGAGAGCAGCTGTCCATCCGGATCTTGTCGGATATTACTATTTTTCAATAGAGTGAAATGTGCAGAAAGTGAGTAAAGTATGAAGAAAAATATATACAGTCGAACTTCCCTATAGTGAACGTCTATATAATGAAGTTCTCCTTATATTGAATTAATTTCAAAGACACAGCATTATCGTTCTATTTTAACCCTCCATTACTATCGTTCGGGTGGAATACACCCCGTGAGTTCAATTCCTTAGTAAAATATAGATTTTTTAACCAACACCAACATAAAGTTATAATGTAATACACATTTGCATATTTAGGAAGGTTTTAGAGTACATTGCAGTTGCATAAATAAAGCTGATGCTTTTATACAATTGTTTTAAAAAGTCACGGGGTGTGTTACTCCCCACGATAGTAGTGGCGTTATAAAATTGCTGGATGCTTAACACAGCTTAACTAAGCTGGATGCTTATTAATGAAGTTGTATTTTTATAAAATACATTTATATATTTTTATTCACTTTTTGGCGACAATTTTTTAATTATGCTCTAGGAACATGCTCTAGGATCAGTAACAAAATGTTTATAACATTAAATTTTTTATATCTTAAACTAATAAAGTTAGAAGGACGAAATTCAAGGATGTAGTAGTGTACATATTAGTCCTTAAGATATACATATTAAAAAAAAAAACGTTTGGAAATTTCTAGTGTCCGACCGAATATTCGGTTTCGGTTTCGGTCCAAATAAGTGGTTTCGGTTTCGGTTTCAGTTTCGGCCAAAAAATGGCCGAATAGCCGAAACCGAAACTTTCTAGAATATTTTTTAAATTTTATTGTGTAGCAGATATATAGTAAAAGGAGGAGTAATTTAGATGCCAGCAATGTAAATAAACTTCTTTTTTTAGCATATAATATTAAATTATTTAATTTTGAGTATTAGCGAGTAAGTTACGAAATTGTGATTTTTTCATATTTATGTTTTTAAAAAATGAATAAATTGTTTTTATTAATAAGTGTTTATTTATTTATGTTATGTTTGTTTGTTTGTTCTTTATTTACTTAATGTAAAATTCGTTTGTTGAAAAAAGTGCTTGATATGGTGATTTTTATTTCAACTAGAAAGTTTCGGTTTCGGCCGAATATTAAAAAAAACCGAATATTCGGTTTCGGTTTCGGTTTCGGCCCAAAAAAGTGGTTTCGGTCGGACACTAGAAATTTCCAAGGATATTCAAGGATAAAGTCTAGTTTAAAGTTAAAAGGACATTTTCAATACCTCTTCGTCCTTTTGCACCAAAACATTAAGTTTTCTAAGATTCTAAGGATTTTTCTCTTTCATTTGATACCAATATTGTTATTCTTCAATGCGCTCAATTTTTAAAATAATTCCTTGAAATAAACATATCCTAGAAATTTCAAAGTCCTTTAAAAAAAATCCTGACGTCAGAGAGAAAAACAAAAAACGCAGTTTTACTACATTTGGCCCCTAGCTCCGCGAGTATATAGGTTTTTTCGTGTGTTTGGAAATTTTTTGATTTTTGTCGCACGGTGTAACCTTAAAAAGTAGCAGGTATATTGTTGATTTTTGTTTGAGTTTTTACGCAAAATTTTACCTCGGTCCGAAAAAAATTATTAAATAAATATTTATTACTTATTTTTTTAGCTTTCTAAATCACTAAGCCCAAGAAACATAGCTTAAAAATTGTGCAAGATGTGGCTATTTTCCCAATCAACTTTTTATTTCATCTTTCTTTTTTTTTAAATGAAGTGTACATAAACAAATGTTTTTATCAAATAAATGAATTAACAAAATTATACAATTTATTTTTGTTTTCACATGTTATGATGTTCTGATTATGAAAAAATTTGGGTGTTACCGGTGTTATCGGTGTTACCTACATTGGGACGAATTTCTGCTTCTCTTGATGTACTTCGAACCTTTGTGGAGATGAAGGGCAACGTACCGAATAATGTTTTTAAGTCTCTAAATGTATTAGAAGGCTTTGTTGGGGAAGAAAAGTGGAAGGGTGTAATCCAAACTAAAATTCCTCATTATTTTAAATAAAAGATGAACAAAATCATAATTTCTATATAATGAAGTTTCTATATAATGAAGCTTTTTTCTGGTCCCGTGCGAATTCATTATAGGGAAGTTCGACTGTACTTTGTCAGTTTTTGTTGAAAAAAAGCAAAATAGCTCAAAGCTTACATCCACCCTCAACAGATGCATATATATTTTTAACATCTCCTCAACTTTTACTTCAAACACCACAGTTTTTTCTTTCAGTCGCAAACAAAAAACGCTATTCAATTATGCAAATCGCTACTTTGACTCAATTAACCAAAACACAAAATTGCTATGCATAAAATATTTAGTACTTTCAGCGCCAACACCCTTGATTTGCATTTCATAACCGCTTCAAATGTTTTTGCACTTTTAATGCTGCACAATTGTAGTCGCAGCGAGGTGCCAGACCGCGAAAGTCATTTTTGATTTTATTGCAATGTGAGAAAAATTAGATCGGAATCGATTTTTACCCCATAACAATAACAATATCAATAACGAATGCACAAAAAAAACAGTGGAAAACGATTTGACTGTCAATAAAAATGCGAAATAACGACAAATATCAGAACAATGC
Organism: Melieria crassipennis; assembly: GCA_963668005.1. NCBI lineage: Eukaryota > Metazoa > Arthropoda > Insecta > Diptera > Ulidiidae > Melieria > Melieria crassipennis. The sequence continues at coordinate 102,488,637 of OY764962.1, read as the reverse complement.
GTCACAGGACTGCGAGTTGTGAAGTGTGTGCGCGTGTGTCAGAGTGTGAGCGCAGCTTGTCTCTAAAAATAGCAAGAAAGATGGGAGAATCGGGAAGATTATTATTTTTGAGTTACCCAGCACGTCAAAGCCGCGTGTGTAACTGCCGTCAATTGGCATTTGACATTTTGACGTGAGTGCCTGGCTGCAGTGACCGGTAGGTGTTGACATTGGTTCTGGGCACTTTTCCCCTGACTTGTTTTAAGTAAACAAATGCGTATGTATGAACAGTTTCTGTGCTATTTATGAGTATACAGAACATAAATCCATACGTACAATCAAGAATGTGTTTGTTGGCGAGAGTGAGAACTGCCAGATAAGACGATTGCAGGCATATGTTTTCCTAAGTTTACTTAGTATCATTGCCATTCTATGAATTGCAACAGTTGCACTCTATTGATGGTATATTCAAATGCACAACAACATGCGTTCAATAAAATAAAAAGAATGTCCAAAATTTGGTCTACCTTTCTTTAATGCTTATTTATTTATGCAAATTATATTCAACTACAACAATGCAAACAACAATCGATGGAGCGACCACGTGCGCCACAACTTTTGTTCCACATGCAATCAGCTACCAACAACAACAGCAAACAGCACGTCATTCCGCATTCACATCTACAACCCTCGCCGCCTCACGTTGCAACCCCATTAAGCGGACAGTGCGTTTGTTGGAGCTCTTTGAATCGTAATGTCAGTCGCAGCCCACAGCGTGAGCTGCCTCACCAACGATTTTGTTTGTCCGTCCGCGCATGAGTACGGCAGCGTGATGTGCATTTAAATGCGCCGCTGAAATGGTAATTAATTACGTAATTTACACATTTGCCAGCCTGCGAAAGCGGCAACAGGCCGCTCGGAAATGCGGAAACATCCATTCGTTGGCGATACGCCGAACAAAGGAAAAAAGGAAACGCAACACGTAAGGAAAAAATGGCTGGAAATGTTGAAATGTCATTCAGCAAAAGCAACACAAGTGCAAGCAAACAGAGCGAAAATAAAAGCACAAGCCGCACTGGGATGCTGACCGGCCAGCTGCAGCTAACCGATGCGACGAAATGAAAGAGTCCAGCAAAACAAACAAGTGAGTCGCCACGTGGAGGTGGCGAGTGTCGAAAAAAACGAACGAGTTTGCGGTTGCTTTGTAAAATGTTTCTCCCTCCCTGCAGTTCGATGACTTTTTTATTTATGCGTTTCACTTGCTCAACGCTAGCTGGCACTGCATCATTTCACTTGCACTTTTTGTTAACTTTTGATTTTTCGCCTCCTCCTGCTCGGCATTGATTAATGGCTGCTGCGGAAATAGCGCCTTGCCCACAATCACTAACGACACTACAACCAAGTGTTCCTTTCGTTTTTCATTTCGTCATGTTTGTTGTTGTTTTCGTTGTGTTGAGAACATGCGCCATTGCACATCAAAATTCACCCTCGTCGTCATGTGCACGCGTCGCCTTCGCGCCAGTTCGAGGGTGTCGATTTCAAAGGGACGAAGCGCGTAATCGCCAAATCGCTGGAAACAATTTCGGGCCATCAGCCGAAAACGTATGCTCATGGGCAGCTCAACTCCTCTGCCGAGGGTACATTTGTATTCCCGCGCGCACTTTGGGGTATAATCTTGTTACCATTTTACCAGATTACCGGAGCGGCAACGGACGTAAAGGCGCACAATTACTGCGACTAATGTGACACATATTGTGACAAATTGCTCGGATGTTGCATGTGCATGTTTGTGTGCGGGCGTTTAAGCTTGGTCGTTGCTTGTATATCGGAAGAACGGCTCAACGCATTAAACATTAACAGTAACAGACCCATAAGTGGCGACACTTAGCCCAGTAATTGTCTACACGCGCATTGTCTTTACGATTATATGCAACTTTTTGCTTGACTTCTCTGTATTCTACGTGTTATCTACGCCAACATGTAAACACTGAACTGCACAACTGCAACGTCGCCAACGCATGCGACGCATTCAGGCGCTCAAATGCCACGCATTCCACTGACTCGCGATGCTGTGCTCCTTTTTGCGTTTTCGCTGCGCCCCTTTTCAGCGGGGTCACTGACGTCATTGCACTGGCGCGACTTTTCGTTGTCCTCGAGTTACACGAAAAAGTCGGCACAAGTGTTGCCTTTGCTACCATTGCTCTGACAGTTGCTGTTGCTGGCAGTGGGACAATAAAATCAGCGGCAACAGCAACAGTAAACAGCAACAATTGATGCCTGAAGAACAATGCATGACAAATTCGAATTTTCCGCCCGTTTTATCCGTTGCGATCACCTCAGCCATTTCACCCATTTCAGCCGCGCCATTCATTTCATGCGTTTAACGCCATCACCCTGCGCCACGTTGCGCTTCGTTGTGCGGCACTGTCGTAAAGTGTTGTCAAATGTGACTAATTGGCCAACCCTCCGCGTGGTCACCCCATTCGCATTCGTCGCGCGCTGGCTTCTCTGTGCTTTTGTCAACTGTGCGGAACAAATTTCTTGACTGCACCTGCAAAACGAAAACAAAGGAAATGCGGCAAGTGTTCAGTCAGTGGTCGGATTTCGCAAATAACTTTTTTCCAATTTCGATTCAAGTTTTTATTCATTTCTTTCTTATTTTTTATTAGGTGCTTTCTCTAATTCATAATCAACATTTAGTTATAATTATTCAGTTATTTTTACAAATTCTAGTTTTGATTTTCTCCTTCTTCAATATTTTCTGTTTCCTTAAGAAATGTGTACTTATTACTAGATAAACTCCTGGGAGGGGGCTCAGTTCTCTACCATGTCCTTGCCGCAGTCGCCGTAGGTCAGCTCCTCTGGTCGAAAGTACGAGTTCTGCATGCTGTACAGCCTATCGATGGGATTAATCATTGGCGACTGACTAAATGGGCCCATCAGCTGTTGAAACGTGGCGTAACTCAGGCCCAGAATGGTATTGAGAATGGGTTCATTCGTCTTGTTGCAGTTTTCTGTAATTGAGATGTTAAGGGTCTTAGAAGTTAATACATTCAAATATAAAAATCTTCACTCAACAATACTGCTTCTAGTTTCTGCTAGTGGAAGGCTGAGTTTCCACCTTAACAGAACATCAACCGACTAAACTAATCAACACAAGCAATAAAACCGGCTTACTTTCTTTACTTAATCATTTCAATATTTTTGAATTTTTTATCCTTCCCATCATATCATCATATTAGGATATCATTGACCAAGGGGTTGTACATAGAAAACATTGTTTCATTACGATTTCTTATGATATACCTATGCAGTGGCGCACGCAGGATTTTATTTCGGGGAGCGTTTTGTGTAAATTTTTAGAGAATAAAATTTAGATGTAGACAATTTTTCTCTTTCATTTGATACCCATATCTTAATCATTGCACAACCGCAAATATAAAAAAAAATATTTGAAATGTGTATGTCCTTAAAATTTTAAAGTCCTTTAAGAAAAAGACTTTGGGCCAGAAAATGAAAAACTGACTATGTCAGGTTACTATAAATGACCTCTAGTTTCACGTCTACATCAACATTTGGATGGGTCTCGGCAAAAAAAATAATTTCGCGCTTTGTCATAAATGTAAATTTGGTGTTTTCACTCAGTGCATCATAACTTTGCCATTTTTTTTTCGATTCTATTAATGTTAGGCTTAATATTTGCACAAATAATATATCTTTCATCTTAGATTTTAAAACCAAAGGAGATCATTTTTTTTATCTAAAAAAACAAAAAAAAAGTTTTTGACTTTTGAAAATCGTCGAAGAATTCACTTTTTTACAACTTTCACCGTCAGTAATTTCTCAAAATCTCATCTGAATTGAATTTGTGTTAGTCGGATAATTCGTTTACGAGATATGTGCTCATAACTGAAACAACAGGGAAAAAACTGGTTTTTCGAAGATTTTTCGAAAACGCTTCTTACATAAATTTTTTGATCTTCAGTTTCGTGTTCAGCCGCCCAGAAAAAACTTTTTTTAGGTGCATTTTTTGTGTCGAGTAGTGTTATTGATGATTGAATATATATGCGACGGTTATAGATTAAATTTCTGTACTATTTTAAAAATATTTCGTGGGGGTTTTAAACCCCAAAAACCCTCCCCTGTGTGCACCAATGTATCTATGTATATCTTGCCAAACGCTCTCGCTTGCTTTTATTGTGTCGCGTGTCCTTAAAAATATGCATAAAAGCAATTGTCGTAATCGACAATAGCCGCGTGTTCTTTTTAGCTCGCGCCAAACATAACAACAATAACATCAAGTGTGCTGTAGTACCGCCACCCGCTTGACAACGCCCACGCACCTTTATTGGTTTCCATGCAATTAAAAGGCGCATTCTCGTTCTCGTCCTTGATGCAACGCAATTTCCCAACGCCGTCCGCACCGCTAGAGCTTGTTCCGCCACCACTGCTGCCACCGCCCGCGCCTGCTCCTCCACACGACGAGTACGGCGACTCGAGCAACGACTCGTTGTCGCTGTGCGCCTCGTCTTTGATTTTCGCCAAGCTGCTGTTGTCGGATTCCTGCGAGTCCTGCGAGTCGCTGGCACCTTTGGCGTGCTCCTGCTTGGCCTTCTTCTGGATCTTCTTCACTTTGGCGCGCTGATTCTGAAACCAAACCTGTTGAGTGCATAGGCAAAAGAAAAGTGTAAGCGTGTCTTGTATTTAATTTCGCAGCGCGCACAAATTAAAAATGAATTAAGCGCAAATTAAGGCAGATGAAAAATTAAAAGCTAATTGCTCAAAGCACCGGCCGCCGCAGCGGCTGCCACTTGCCTGTACAATTCTTAAGCTTAAACCAGTCTCCTTCGCTAGATTCTCTCTCACTTTGCGGCACGGCTTCGGGGACACTTCGAACGATGCCTTGAAGGCGCGTCGCTGCTGCGTGTTGAGAATGGTGCGCGGGCGTTTCGGGCCGCGGCGCCCATCCAGTTTCGGCGGAAACAAGTCATCGCCATAGAAATCTGCAAAGGGAAACGTGGCGAGCACACTTAGATCGACGTCATGGCGAGTTGGGTAAAACATCAACTAAAGCAACAACAACAATACGCACGAACACGCGCGGGTGCTTGCAATGATTTTTTAATACTTGTAAATTCACTTTGACTTTGAATTCGCTCAACAAACACAAAAATGAAACTTTTTACTAATACAATGAACAACAACAGCCGAACAAAAACAATATTGCAAAAAATTCCACTTGAGTGGATTTTGCCTTTGTTGTTGCTGCTTTCTATTTTGATGTTTATTTAATTTTTTAGTCGTTGCTTAGTTGTTGTTTTTTTGCTGATGTTAAAGCTGGTATTGTTATTGTTTCAATTGTTGTTGTTGTTGTTGTGGTTGTTGAGCATCGCATACTGTTTACAGTGTGTGTGCAGGTTATGCTCACCGTATCCTTGCAGCATCTCCACTTCCTTCTCATAATCGAAGCGGCAGAATAATTGGCCCTGCTTCACCACATACTGCTCGCCCTTCTTCAGCAGCGCCCCGCACACCACGCACGCGAAGCATTTCAAATGGAAAACATTCTCGAGGGTCCTCATCACGAGCTCATCGGAGGCAATTTTGTGTCCGCAGCCAAGGCAACGATTGCGTATGAAGAGTCTGTGTGTTGGTGAGGAAAAAATGTGCCGAATTCGTTGGATTCGTTGTTGTAGTTAGAAGTGGATAAAAATTGAATTAAAATGTGTGTGCGGTATTTACTTAAATACGATTTGTTCGCATCCATTTATATTTGTTAGTATAAAGTAAAGTAAAAATGGCCAATTCCAGTGGAAAGTGTGTGTGTGTGTGTGATCAAAGGGATTCAATGTGCTTCAATGTTCGCGTTTGGTAATCGAAATGAATTGAATTAATTTTGTAAGTATGTAAATGAACTCATGCTTCAATAAAAGTTCTATGTCAACCAGTTTGCACCGGCCTGAAGTTTGCACTATGCCACGACTTATGCATGCATAAAGAAACTGGACCCGACCCTGGATCTGTGTAATTCAGCGGACTACCGCTTGTATGCTCACTGGATTGGACGCCAAGTGTCCCCTTACCTCTCATAGTCGATGCGACAGTAGAGCTTGCCGTCGCGCGCAAAACACGAATGCACCAAGTGCAGCGAGCAGGTGGCGCACTTGAGGCAGCCCTCGTGGAACGAGGTGTCCACGACACGCATTATGTACCGATCACAAATTGGCTGACAGCAGTAGCCGCACTGTGCCATGGCAGGCGACAGGCCGCGGCACGACAACGCCGTCAGCGGCAAGGGTACAGACAGCTGCAGCGATAGCGGATCCACTGCGGCGCCGGACGCGGACCCGGACGTTACATGGCTGCAAAGCATCGCGGTGCCGGCAGCCGGATGTTGTCCGTGTACCAGGGCGGGCGTTGTATGCGTTGCGTGCAATTGTAATTGATGTTGGTGCTGGTGTTGCAAATGATGCTGCAGCGCGAGTGGCATGCCGCCGCTGCTATTGTGACAATTGTTGTGGCAGTTGCCGTTATTGTTGTTGCTGATGGACAGCGGAGCACCAAGACCCATACCATTCACGCAATCGCCGCCAATGCCATTCAAATTGCACTCGCCCAGCGTCACGCGGCCGGAATGACAGAGCGCCTGCAATGGCGGTGGGAGCGATGGTGGGCCTGGCCCGGGCCCATCTGAATGCGATTGTTGCTGGTGTGTGCTGAGAGTTTTGCTGTTGCTATTGCTAATGTCGTTGCTGTTGTTATTGTTGTTGTTGTTGTTATTGTTATTGCTGGTATTGTTATTATTTTTATGGTTGCTGCAACTTCCGTTGACATTTGTTGAAGTGGTTGTTGTTGGTGTTACTGTTGTCGTATTTCCGCTTCCGCTGCCCTCTGCGCCAAGCGTCTTTCCACCGCATAGCGCCTCGTTGGGCGCCAGTGGCGCTGTCGATGCCGCAGCTCCATTTGTTGGCATTGTTGTCGGTGTGCCATTCACGTTGCCATTTGTCGTTGCTGTTGCTGTCACTGCTGTTGTCGATGCTGTTAACATTCTTTCATTTCCGCCCATCAGCATAGTTGTTGCCTGCTGTTGCTGTTGCAGTTGTAATTGTAGTTGTTGTGGCGTATGACACTTGATGTCCAGCGGAACTGTGCGTCCGAGTGTGCGCATGCAAATGGAAAAATATTTAAACAATTTTTATTTGCGCCTCGTAAATTCCGCTTGCAGTAAATGACAACCAGCCGCAGCCCGTTGCCCACTGACCGCCCCGGCCACTTGGCCCGTTCCAGTGATGAAACCGCAATTGCAAGTTTTGCATTCGACAGGCAGGGAGGCAGACAAAAACAAATGTAAAGTTTTCCACTTTTTGAGGTTATGCAATGGATTTGTTTACAAATTGAACGAGGCGCTCAAACCAATCGAAACGACAATGCAGAAGACTCGCGCATGGAACGGGCTGTCAGTCGGTTCGGGTTGGGGTCGGGATTGGCATCGCTTAGGGCTGCTGGCGACCGGACATTTTGGAGAGTTGTAGTAAATTTGTGGTTTTGTAATTATGGAAATAACTGTAATAATTTCACAGCACGAGCACACAAATTTGCCCGACTAAATTTTTCACAGTGAAATTGCCACAACCGACATTTCACAGCTGGCATTGTCATCGTGATACACACATATTCATACATAGTGCGGTTGTTGTTACTGCTGCTGGTGCTCTGGCAGTCATTACGTTTTAATGGAAAGGCGGGAAATGTAGAGAGATGGGCGTCGGGTCGGTTTTGTCTCAATTTATGGTGAATTTCAGGCGGCGTGGTTGCTGCAATTGTTGTAATTGCAATTTGTGGTGCATTTAATTTTTAAATACTCGACATGTGCCAGCGTCGTTGACGCTCCGCTACCGGCATTGGGTGAGCGCACGCAGCGGCAGCAACAAAGTATGTTGGTCGAAACAGAATTCTGTCGAAATGTCAGGTGCATTTATGGTCAGAAATATTTCAAGCATCTGCCATTAATGTGTTAATAATTTAAGTGAATAATTTATTTAATTGCCGCGGGCGTTGAATTAATTATGAAAATGTATGTGTAACAAGCGTTCGCATTGCAGTTGCAAGGTTGCACGTCAAATATCAGTATTTGCGAGAATGCGTAGCGTACGATAAACGCCAAATATTTTCGGCAAGAACACAACACAACACAAATATTCGGTCTACCTTTCAAGGTCAGTGATACATTATACGTTAAAAAATGTGACAAATGTTATAGTTTTTTAATAATAAATACATAGTTAATGATTTGCTCAAATAAGTTGTATATAAATATATATGTCGTGCCTCAATGCCATATTGCACCAAACCTACTAAACATACATAGCAGTGCACATTAATTTTAGAGCAAAATGTTTGCTCTGTAATTAATGGGCAACACTTGCTTGCACTTTGCACATTGATTTCAATTACCAAACATTTAGAATTTTTCTAAATGCTTAAATAAAGCATTGCCGTTATGCACACATATGCAATAAAGTTGGAATAATTTTGTAATTAAAAAAAAACATCCTTTACAGTTAAACTAGCAGAGCCCCGCGGCTTTGCACGCAAGTTTGAAGTCAAGGAGCCCAATAAATGAAATTTCGTCATATAACACTGTAACCCATGTTTTGACCCTTTAAATTCCGTCCTAGCGTAATGCCCCGTTCTGACTATGTCATATATGGTGTCATTTGTAGTCAGTTAAATGAGAACGGGTTGTCATATGGTGTCATTTGCGTTTGACTGCATGTATGACTACGATTTGCCATACGAAATGCCAATGAAATGAAAACGATAGAATTTGTGTCGAACGAACGATTTGACTACGTTTGACGACAAAACAAAAAATGTCAACATGCTGGCAAATCGTTTGTGTTTGCATTTGAAAATGTGAACGTTTCGCCCCGTAACTGCTTGCCGAAACTGCGTGTTTTTGTATTGATGTGTGGCGATAGACGTGCCACAAGCTAGTCGAAGTCGTCCACACATATCCGGACGAAGTTGCGGAACCACTGCGGGTCCTGCTAACGCATCCTTGCCCCCAGCATTTCGTAAAATCCACTGGTGGATCTGTGGGTAAGCCCAGGTCGAATCCACCAGCGCTTTTTCGCACTACGTCTTCTGTGTTTTTGGTTTTTTAATACCCTGATACAGGATACCAATCCTAAAGCCGCGGTGGCCACTGTCATTCGTTTGCACAGTTTTCCTGTTTTCGAATAACATTTGTTCACTGAAAAAATATGACGTCAAATCGTATTTGACTATCAAAGTGAGAACGGCATGTCAGTCGATTGACACCGAAATTTGACTTCAATCGATGGCAAACCTTGTCATATGTATTTTTCGTCATTTTTTGCCGTGCAATGAGAACGCATTTGACGACATATGACGAACATGACATATATGGCAGTGTTTGTCGTCAGTGAATATGACATAGTCAGAACGAGGCATAAGTTTATTTTCTTAAATGTGCCTACAATTTAAAGTTCATGTTTGTAGCTTTAGCGGTTTGGGCTGGTGATGAATCAGTTAGTCAGTCAGTCAGGGCAATCAATTATATGTACGAGTATATTGATTTGAGTTGTATTTGTGGTGCCACGCCCCTTTTATGTAATGCCCAATCCATTCTTCCAGTCGAAGACATATCCGACCTATTATTCCGAAGATAGGTTAGGTTGTAGTGGCTGCCTCTGTATGAGACACACTTAGGCCTCTACCATATATGGGCCCATTGTAATACCACAAATTTTACCCATTTGAAATGTGTATGCAACACTGTTTTTTTCAACATGTAGTACGACACACATTTCAAACGGATAGGAGAAGGGAGCGAGGGGACCTACGGTTTAACGCCGAATCCGAACGGCCGTTTTTGGCAATTTTTTCCTTTCACACTTGGAGGTTTTGCCATTGCCTCCCAGGAGCGCACTTGTGCGATTCTTGTAATTCTCATCTGCTTCATGTGGTTAGCGATAGAAGTAAACGAAATTTTCACCAGCCCGAGCCAGGAATCGAACCTGGGGCCTCGGTATGAGAAGCCAGCGCGCTACCCGCTGGACTATCGAGGCCGACAAGATATTCCGAAGATATTTCATATTAAAAATTTAAGTTGCATGGGAGGTGACACACCCACCTGTCGGGTCATATTCGCACTGTATGGTCTACCGAAATGTAGTCAAGACGAACATTCCGTGAAAGATTCAGCTCAATCGGCTGTCCAGTTTTTGAGTTTTAGCGGCGTGTGACAAACAAACAAACAACGAGAGATATGCATTTTTCTATACAGTGCGTTTCAAAATATAGTGTTGACCATATCTTTTTAACTGTAGAAGTTTGCCATGGTTTTAATATCAGATTATCTTCTATATTAAAATACCGTTTTCGCATGTGTTTCTGTTTTGTTAGTTGAGTACAAGTTTTCGCTAAAATATCAAGAATTAAAAATTAGTGCTACATTTAAAAAACGTTTGGAAGTAGTGTTTTTGGTAAACCATCCAAAGGGTCCAAAAATGAAACCTCCACAAGAAACATAGTGTGGTTTGCTTAACAAATTTAAACATTTGTGCAACAACCTATTTTCCAGACGAATTACTTGCTTTGAGCCCACTTCGTACCTTAACGGCGAAATACACTCATTTTTTAACTAAAAGAAAACTCTGTTCTGTTTTCCTTGAACGTTTAAGGGTTCTTTAGTTTGTAAACTTGCTAAAGTTTTATGTTCCTCTAAGTGCGCCAACCTCGCCGATATATCAGACTTCGACACCAAAGGCCTAATACGCTTCATTAATTGTTTCATGTTGGTTTGAGACCTACTAAAGGCTTGATTACACGTAACGAGTAGAGTGGCGAGACATGAAAATGGTACTAGACCGAGAGAATTGGGATGGCGAGCAAAAGCGAGGAGTTGTTCAAACGTATTTTAACACGTGGCGAGTCAGTTCGGTTTTACAATGCACAAAATGAACTAAGCAACTCGCGCAATTACACTCAACCGAGCGAAAAATGGTGTGTGACGCATTCCGCATGTTACGAGCGATTCCGCGAATCGCTGCGAAAAAGAGAAAAATATAACGGTAAAGTAGTACTCGGCCTAGTAAACAAAATGTGATTCTAGTGACTCTCTCGCCACTCTACTCGGTCACTGACTCAATCAACAGCTCGCCTTACTGTTTAGACGAAACGAGTACTCGTTCGAGTTGCTGTCTCGTCACTCTACTCGTTACGTGTAATCAAGCCTTAACACGAAGGGGACAGCGATCCAGTGGCATCACAATGGGTCTAATTTTGGCCTACGTGCGCTCTCGTGAGGGCCGCCACATCTACCTACCTACCTAAGGGCGAATCATTATAGAGAGTAAGAGAGAAAGGCAAGAATGTCGTGTTTTCGACAATTTAATAATTAATTTATTATTACTTTTATGTAACTCTATCTGAAGAATGTTTGCTTTAATCATTTTAGGCTGGCAAATTATTCAGTTCGGATATTCTAAGAGGGTATTTGATTGGACTTAACATTCTGTGTAGGTTCTTAGCACGACCGATCTACAGTAATTTGAGTACTGAATTGTGTTCTTCATTAAAGGGATCAATGAGTAGCCTTGCATAAAGTTATCAGAATACAAATCGGTGCACTGGATCCAAGGCGAATTAATACAGGTGACCTCGTTGAATCAGCTGATTTGATTTTTTTGTGGTGGAAAAGGTCTAGATTGTCAAAATGCCTGTGTAAAACTGTGACAGTTTAAAAATGAAAAAAGAAAGCTTTGTTCTGATTGGCTGATTTTGACAATTTTAACCCCGAAAACAAAAACAAAATACGTTGAAATTTTGTTGCTGTCCTTACGCTATCACCTGTATGAATTCGCCTTGAATGGATCTCATCACTTTTCAATCATTTTCTTTTGAGTATCTGTTTGTGAAGCCAAATATGTTTCTAACTGATATTGTTTCTGTTGATATCTAATATTAGTAAACAAAATTACAAGAATACAGTAAAAGGGCAATCAGAAATCGTAGAAATTCGCACTTAAGAAAAGAAATAAGCCGGAACATAAAGCCCACCCGAATTTCGTAGTGTTCCCACTTGTTAATTTGAAGTGGCTGGTACTCATAATCTGTGTTCATTATATAACTACTCAGTCAGTGGCGCACACAGGATTTCATTCGGGGGATGTTTGCGTACAATTCTTGAGCTCAATTCCATTTGAAACCATATTTTCCACCAGCATTTTTTCTATTCAGGGGGTTTGAACCCCAAACCCCCTGGGGCGCCACTGCAACTGAGTAAGTATGATTTCCCAATGGGAAAGTAGCAACAATTTGTTGTTATCTCGTTATAACATTCCTCGGCGAAAAAATTTTAAGAACAATTATATAAATTACAAGCTTTAATGTTATATTCAGTAATAAAAGAGAAAGAATATTCAAAAGCCATAAAACATTACAAATTAAGTTTTGTATAACTGCGACGTGTATTGGTTAAAATAAAAAGTGTGTTTCATCACAAAATCTGAACAAAATTGCAGTTTCAACGAAATTCTTTCCAAAAAAATTTGTAATGCTTAACTATAAGACACATATGTATGTATGTGCACATTTTACAACAATAAAATGTCATGCTGCTAACTGTGGTGCGTGCTGTTCATAACCTTTCTGGCACGCACCACTCGAGTCGGCTTTGATCAGATTAACAAACTCGCCATTCAAATCACACCTGTTACGCTTCTCTCTTGACTAGCCATGCTAAATAACAGCGCAAAAATGTGGACATGTTTGCGTCGCATGACTCCGGCGATCAACAACGGATTTGCACTTGTTCCCCACCGACACCGACACTGACACTGATACTGACACTTTGCGCGGCCTTTCAAATGATTGGCGATAGTGACACCCCATGACAAAACGCTCTGTTCCTAATTAAAATCGAATATGCACCAGCGCCTCTGCTGGCACAGCTTCACCAAGCGGCACGAACACCGGCCGCCGCATTGTTTGTTGCGCTTATAACTAAATTATAAAAGAATTTAACCCAGTCAGGCGGTCGCTTAAAGGGGAACACGCTATCAGTGCCGCCGTGTTTCGTGCCGTCAGTTGGCAGCAAAGCATTTAAATAAATCAAGCAAGACCGCCGAAGGGGCGAAAGGCGGCCAGCACCGTGGGCTATCGCGCACAATTGCCACCCTTCTGCGATGTGTTTGGCGAAGGACACCGGCGGCAGCATTTCTGTGATTTCGGGTGGATGGACAAAGTCGAGCATATGTTGGCAGTCGCAAGCCGCTCACTTCGTCTGCGGATCTCTCGTTGTGACAGCATGCGGGTGAGTCTGTTTTGGGCCTCGTTTTAATCGGATTGGAATAACAAAGAAATCGTCTTGCGTTTTAATTTTGATCTAATCTGAAATGAAGTCAAATCATTGTTGGCAAACAATGCAGATGTTTATTGTGCAACGCTGGTGTGGTGAAAATGAACAAAATAGCAATAACGACATTCGAAGTCGACGGGAATGAAAAACTTGTGCAGGTGAACATAATCCCGTCAAAACCAACCACATTCAATACAACTATGTGGGTGTCATCTTAGCGATGAATCACAATTTAGACGGCATGACAAATGCGATTCGCAGAAACTTGAAATCAGACCAGTGCATGTCATACCTGCTTAGCTTAGATCTAGCAAAGAACAACGGCTTGCAAACATTGTAAATGCACGCTTCAAATCTTACCTAACGTCAACTCTCACTTGTCAGACAACAACATTTCTCAACTGACTTAAATGTTGGAAATCTTCTTGAAAACTTAGTACGGAAACTATTAAATTCATGGCCGCGAGTTAAGTGCCGTCGTCACACTGTGTTGTGAGTTTCTAATGTTCAACGTAACTTTATCTCATTACAAAGGATTACAAATTATGTCAGTTTGCAAATCTCCGTAAATTGTAATATTTATTTTACAAAACATACTTGTACGCACAGTTGCCACTCAACTAATATTTTTTGTGCGAACATTTTCCTAAGAAAGGCCCAAAATGGGAATGAAAGGAGCATTTTATGTTGTTTTCTAGCACAAAAGCAAAGCATAACTTTCATATCGAAATTTTAACCAAGTGCCCTCAAAACCTTTGCACAACAGCGTCCCAAAGGTAAAAGTGAAATAAAAAGGCTCACTTTTGGCTCAAATGGACGAAAGTGGCAACCGTGCTTGAACGTGTACTAGACTTTTGAGTTTGAATTAAATAAGAAGGGAATATGTAAAAAGATAATTAAATTAAACAATGTTAATGGATCTTGTAACAGATAGTTTGACTTGAAGAGGCATAAATCAATGCTGTCGACTTTGGTACTTGTACTTGACTTTTAAGTTTTTTATCGGTAAAACTGAATGAAGTAAAAAAGGAATTTGTAAAAAGAGAATTAAATTAAACTTTTGTATGCTTTTGTAATAAATAGTAGTGATCTTGTAATAAATAGTTTGACTTGAAGAGGCATAGATCTATGCAATGTTAGATCGCTGCAATTATATAATTATTTGACACTAGAACGCGCTTGTAAGAGGTTTTAATTATAATTTCTCGTATGAAGAATGGGCCAACGAAAATAAGGTCGCTTGCCAGAAGAGAATCGTTAAAGCAGGACAATACAAGAAACATGAATATTTTACAATTGATTTGGTACAAGTGCAACACGTCGCTCTATATATGTACATATGTATGAAAAATATATCAGGTCATGTATACAAATCAATATCAACTTGAACGCAAAATCTTATGATGCAATAGTTTTGTATTTTCCACTATTTTCATCGTTTCATCTTTCATTATGAATGCAATTGTTAAACTTGAAGTCGAAATTTAAAGTTATGGCTACGATATTTGGCTCAACACGTACTCTTTTATAGTTTTGTATAAAATTTTTTCATAAAGTTGTCTGCAAAAGCCGAAAATCTGCCAGGAAATGCTTTCAATTGCATTTCGGATAAACATTCAGCAAGTAACCAAGTCCCGTCGGCTGTGCAGTGCCACTAAGAAAATACCGTCGGATAGTCGCGGGTAATTCGCACACAACCATGGAAAAAATATTGGAATTTGCCCTGTTTTCTCGCCAGCCGCCTGCCACACCATCACGTACGGGAAATACTTACACAGGCCTATCTGCATAGGGTGCTGCTCGTCAATCATGTCGTCGCAGCGTTTCGTCCTTTTGTGTTGTTTAATCAATTTAAATTGTCATTTTAGTGCAATCGTTAGCAAAGTCCTTTAGCAAATCACTTTAACACCGGCGAACGAATTTTTCCGCTGATTATTGTAACTAACTCCTTTCTTGCGCTTTCCCCGTGTACAAAGTTAGCTCTGGCCATTTTAAAATTTTAAACGAGCGTACTTAGTCGCCACCACGGAAACGACACTTCAAACTCGAACTTGAGCTAAACTTTTTGCAACGCAATGGACAACTTTCCGTCACACTGCTGTGCGGCGCCAATGTCGTCAGTCAGTGCCAGTAGTGCCGCCGCCACAGTAACGCTATGCTTGAGTGATTACGGACCTCTGACATTAATGAAATTTGTACCAAACGCACTTTAACCGACCGTGCAAAAAGGACATTTTCCTTCTCCACAAACGGAGGAGAAATCCACTTTTGCATAGTGGAAACGCACTTGCATCGGTGTGTGCGTACGCGAGTGTGTGTATTGGTGGTTGTGAAAAGAGCACAGCCATTTCCTTTTCGATTTTAAAGGCCGAGCAAACGCCATACTTCCACGCTGTGTGGCGGCATTTCCTGCAGTCTTCAATGGCACCACAAACAGCAGCAGCAACAACAACAACAACAACAGTTTGAATGTTTGCGCCACCAGCCATGTGGAGCGCAGCCATTTTTCTGAGAGCTTGTTTAGTATTTCCCCTCGGGAAAAATTCGGCTGCTCAGCGTGGCGCATGCGCTGGCCGCACAGCGCCACAAAATGGGAGCACAATTCATGTGTTTGACTTTGCTATTGTTTATTCCAGTGGCGAGACCAAATGGACACAAAATAAGGGTGCGAATCGTTAGGATTTTTCTAAATCATCAGACAACAAACGCATCTCCTCAATTCTTTGCATTTTTTGTGGCTGGCGGATTGCAAGAAAAGCAACAGCGCCCCATGAATGGAGCCAGCAATATGTACGCCCATATTTTTGTTGATCTATTAAACGTTCTACGCCAAACAATAAAATCACTATTCTCTTTGCAGTTGCAGCAGAAAATCTCGATGACAGCATACTTGGAAAGATACATTTTAAAGATGGACCAGCTTAAAGTTGCGGCCCTCAGATTCTGTACTTTAAAGCAGTCTATTACGGCCAAGTTGGTGTAAACAGCTGATCGCATTATTAATGAGTGCGATGTGCACCGTGTCTACGCGCTGTCTGTGGGTCTGCCTGTCGCACTCCTGTTCCCTGGCCCCCAGCTGCCACTATCACAAAATCCCCATCACTCACCAACCGCACGCAGCTGCTGTCCTTATTGTTGTTGGTGTTGTTTTTATTGCTGTTTTCACCTCGTTTCATTTCACTACTGCTTCATTTGCTGTGTACTGCGTGCGAGTAGAAAATCGTCTTCGCCGTGTCGCTGGCCGGCTGACCCGCGCGCATCGCCACCGCCATGTGGCCACCTTCGTGCCGACAACGCTGCCACCGTACTTGAGAGCGTCTAACACTGGTCTAGTGGCGTTTTGTGCAAAATTCCTGGCGTGTTTCGTCGCGTCGCTGCTGTTGGAGCGCAGGACAAGGCTGCCGCTGGATTGTGGGAGGCGGTGCAAGGATGCTGCTGCCAACAACTGGATAGAGAGTAGAGTTCGCGGAGTTCCCAGCGCCTGTGGCACACAAAGTTGGTCTTCGAGATGATAATGATGTTTGTAGTAGTTAAAATTACCAACGGTGCGCACATTCACACACACGATGCGGTGATCATCAGAACAGTGCTATACAATTATTGAGCGCGATGCAGAGGAGTCACAAATGTATTTGAACACATCTTGAGTTTCTAAAACTGTAACAAATTTGATTATGTTGATCATATTTCAATATTGCTAGTTCCACTTCCACTTCTACGTGCAAGCTGGTAGATTGCACAACTGTTAAGAAGGGTGTTTCAAAAGATAACGTGAACGTGTCCTACGAATTCATTATAGAAATCCTGGACGTTGCAATTTGGTCACGCGAAAAATTGAAAAAAAATCAAAATATATAGATTTTAATATGATCACTGGTTGTGTAACAGATACAACTTTCACAACATGTACAAATGATTCTACAAATCTAGTCAAGTTGTAAGAAAACGTACATACATGCAATGGAAATATGAGTTTCGAAAAATGCCGTTTAAATGCGAAATTATATTACTGAAATGGCACGGTGCAGCAAGAGAAAATTTATGAAGTATTTTATATCACATTCGAGGGTCGTAAATATATGACGGAATTAGATTTAGGAGATAAAATATGACGGAATTAGATTTAGGAGGATTAAATTTATTTGTTTAATAGACTTTTTAATAACTATTTAAAGAAGCCTTGTAGTGTGCCTTCATATGTGTTATCCCTTTTAACCTATGTATTCTTTAACCCTAATTCCCACAATTTTAAAAGTAACGTAAACCCAGAAGTGAGACTGTCAGGCTTATTTCAGCTAAATTACTAAAAACATTTGTGTAAAAAGTACAAAAACTGTCTAAAATGTTAAATTTATAAATGCAATATAATTCTAACATTCCATTAGAGGATTACATAAAATAATGGAATTGAAAATCTTTTGAATTTATCACCATTTGAAATCGTTAGTGAGATTGTGAGGCTCACTTCTGGGAATTAGGGTTAACTCATTAATGCCTGAACGGACGTTTTTCCAAGACTTTTCTCAGCGATTCTATTGGTACTAAGTCCAATGTAAAAAAAAATGTTTCCCGACGTAAACTAATCTAATCAAAACTTCATAAAGATACAAAATGTATAGGTTATGTTTATTTAAATAACAAAACCATAAATTTTTCATTGAAAATATTCTTCTTTGAATATTTTGATATCGAAATATCTCTAGCGAAATTGATTTGAGCATGAAAAGGTATAAGTTGAAAAACTCTAAATGTTTCGCTTCACTGCAAATTCCCATATTTGTGATTCGAAAACGTCAGTATAGGTCACTTACTCGCTTTAACTATAAAAAGACTTTTAAATATTTTGCACTGCTTCACAACTTCATTGTCCACTGTGCGAAAAATACAGAATATTATGCTGAATATTAATTTAATGGTATTAACGCCCATTTAATGGGGAAATCTTTTTCGTAGCTTCCGCCATTGCACCCGCCTCCCGCCGACTCATTAGTCTGCCGAACGGCAGCAGACAACATCATTTCAGCTTTTGGCCTAAGTCGGTTGCTGTGAGTGGCATCGTTGTTGTTGGTGCTGCTGCTGCGGCATCTGTTGGGAACTTCTCCGGCTTCCAGACAGCGGTCGCGGTGAGCTCGAAATATGTTCAACAATTTTTGCTCATCAACACTTGCGAAGCGCAGCGCAGAGTGCCGAACGGCCGCCGCCAGCCGGCAGCTGGAAGGCACACGCACACGCGCACGCAACCCAGCAGCACAGCGCTTAAGCCGAGTAGGAAGTGGCCGCGGAGGCAGGCGGCAGACAGCAGCCGGCTACGTCTAACTAAAGTTGCTTAATGTGGAAGCATTTAATCCAACACATGCACATTCTCCGAACAGGTTGAAGCGGCAACGAAGAGCGCGGAACAGACGCCCGTTGGCTGGGGAAACCCTTTCGATTTCTTTGCAGGAATTTCAAAATATTTAACAGCGCCGCTTTCGGTGCACGCTGCGAAAGTTTTGCGCCTGAAGGTGTTGGCGGCGGCTATGGCGATGTCGCTGTCGCTGCCCATGCCGACACCGGCCGCCCGCCCAGTCTCTGCGGAGTCGGTGGAGCAATGGGCAAGTGGGTATGTGTGTTCGCGCCCGTTTAAGAACTGGGGCACAAAATTCATTCATCGCAGATAAATGAACGCGCGGTCCTCTCGTTTAATATTTTTTGCCTGCATAATTTGCAGCAGACGACCATTAAGACGCAGACGCAAACACAGACGTAGACGTATACGGGCGGCTGTCTTCATTCTAGGCAATTTACGAATTGCGTTTTTGCTGCCAAAAATGAGGTCAAGTATTTGCACGCCCAACGGCCAGTAAGTGCCGGTGGAAGGAAACTAAGTGAGGCGCTTTGAATTTCAATCTTTGACCCATCACTTCAGCTTCTGTTATTTTCTGCTGCATATTTGTGTTGTGTGTTATTGCACAAGAAATCACAGCAGCGCGCAGCCGTCGCCATTGAAGAAGATTAATTGGGTCATTGGGTTGTGCGGTGCTTAGTGCAAGCACCGAACGCGGCAGATGGCAGTGGGGTTATCGAATAGGAGCTGAACTGGTTAAGGTGCGAAGCGAGATGATGCACGTGTGAGCAAAATGGTTTCGTAGCTGCGCTCACGACTGCTGTTGCTGCTGTTACTGTGGGGGTTAATTAACGCGCAACGGCGCGTACGAGTGTGGACGTCGCGTGCCAATGCCAACTAACACAAACATACAAGGTGCGTCCCAAAGTAAACAGGACTTTTGCAATAGGGACGTTTCTGGTGGCGCCATCTATGTGTGAGGACATGCGTTGGAAAGGTACATCTTTCATTCACATACTGTCTAAATTTCATGACATTTGGTCTAGTAGACGCCGAAATATCCCGCTCAATGTGACAGTATGTTTTTAACTTTGGTACGAGAATGTCGATCGAACAAAGAGCTAATATTAAGTTCTGTTTTAAACTTGGTAAAACTTTTACCGAAACGTTTAAATTGTTAAAGCAAGTTCATGGTGATGATTGTTTATCCCGTGGCCGTGTTAATGAGTGGTTGAATCGATTCAAGAATGGTCGTGAAGACTTGAATGACGACGAACACGTCGGCCAGTCGAAATTTGTGATTACTGACGATGCCATCAAAACTGTGCGTGATTTTATCAAAATGCAGCCAAAATCATCATTGGAATTGATGGAAATGGAATTGAACATCTCCAAAACATCAATTGATCGCATTTTAACCGAACATTTGGGTCTCCGTAAAGTGTGTTCTCGCTTCATTCCGCACACTTTAACCGACGACCAAAAAGCGCAGAGAATTGAGCACGCAAAAGACATCGTTCGGGAAGCCAGACGTGATCCAAATTTCTTGTTCAACATCGTAACCGGTGACGAAACGTGGTGCTTTCAATATGATCCCGAAACAAAGCGTCAAAGTGCCGAATGGAAGCACCCAGATGAGCCAAATCCGAAAAAAACCCGCCGTGAGAAGTCAGAAATCAAAACTCATCTCATTTGTTTCTACGATTCAAAGGGAATAATTCATCGAGAGTTTGTTCCACCGGGAAAAACAATTAACGCTTTGTTTTATGTTGAAGTTTTGAAGCGTTTGGTGCATCGCATTCGTCGTATTCGGCCAGAATATCGCGAGGAAGGAAGTTGGCGTTTATTGCATGATAATGCACCGGCTCACAGAGCCCTAGTTACGACCGATTATTTGACCAAAAAT
This sequence comes from Melieria crassipennis, assembly GCA_963668005.1. Lineage (NCBI taxonomy): Eukaryota > Metazoa > Arthropoda > Insecta > Diptera > Ulidiidae > Melieria > Melieria crassipennis. The sequence goes on along the minus strand of OY764962.1, from coordinate 102,468,039 downwards.
CGCATTTTTACCATCAATCATTCACCGTATTCGCCTGATATGGCTCCCTGTGACTTCTACTTATTCGGTCAGTTGCATTTGCCGATGAAAGGAAACCGTTATAAGGACGTTGAGGACATCCAAAAGGCTTGTACCAACATTCTGAAGGCGATGCCGGCCGATGACCTAAAACACTCATTCCAAATGCTTTTGGACCGTGCAAAACGTTGTATCGAAGCAGAAGGAGAGTATTTTGAATAAATAAAAAGAATTATACAAAAATAATCATCCGTTTTCTTTATTTTATAAAAGTCCTGTTTACTTTGGGTTGCACCTTGTATTCGAACTGCCCTCAACACACACGACCCAGCAGCACTGCCGGCGAACAGCTGCGCCCGCAAATGGACTCGCGTTGATAGACAAATGGACCTGCAGACAAACATGAATGCGCAGTCAGGCGCGAAAGGGCGAGTAGGCGCTGGGGGCAATAATGATGCGCCACATTGCACCTACGCGGCTAACGCGCTGCTGGTGCTAATCAATAATTTTACACTTGTCTGCTGCAGTTAATTAAATTGGCGTTTCGGCGTGTTGATGACTTTATGCGCGTCGACATTAGGCGGGGTGCTTGTCAATTCGAAATAATATAATAAACATTGAATTGTTAAGCGATGGAAGCAAAGTAAAAGACGCGAAGTGGAAATTGGATTAGGTGCCGACGGGGCCGGCATTCAAACTCGCAACCTTCTGTCACATGGTGAATGCGTCCAGTCACTGCGCACTAGTAGATGTTTCCTTTTAATGACGGCAAGTTTGTGGCCAACCATCCACCTCCATCCGACAAGCGCATCCACTTGTTGAATGGACCTCCTACCACCTACTACTGAAGTTTTTTGCAATTGTTGCGTTATGCTTTTTACAAATTGTCGCGCCTGCGAAAAACTAAGTGGAATAAAATAAAGCAATGCATAAAAAATAAATAAAGCACAAATCTCGCCACGAAGCGACAATAAGGCGCACAAATAAATAAAATGTTTCGCATTACAAATTGTAGCGATTTATGCCGGTTGGGCCCGGAGCAACAGCACACGCACAAGCATTCGTACGCACACGCCCACGTGCCGCTCACATAATGTCCAGTAACAGCAGCCGCAACCATTCAGCCACCATTGGTGGTCCTTGGCGTGCAGCGCGCATCCGACAGAAACCCGCCGCCTTGGAGGGTGATTCGTTTTTAGTACACATATGCGTGTGGCTCCCTTCGACTTCCTCTCTACCTCCTTCCACACTTCCTCACCTATGGCGCGCTCACGCGGCGACTCCTTTGTTTGCTTTGGTCCTCTGTGCGGATGTACGTCGTTGTGTTCGTTGCCGAGCGAAGCAAGTCTGAGCTCAAAAAATAAATAAAACAATTTACCTTAAGGCATAATAAAAGTTTATGATGGCCAGTCGGCCGGCCGATCCAAGCCATCCACGCACAGGCAGTAAGTGAGCTGGCCCTCTCAATGGATGAACGGTTTTATTTTAACGATGCGGATCTGCGGCGCAGGCTTTTCGTTTTTATTGGGCGCAAGCGCCAGTTGACCTGATGTCGGGTCAATGTCGAGCTGCCAAATCCAGCCAAGCCCTGTGTCTCATCATCATTTGCGTCGCGCGTTTGTGGTTTGCAGCCGTTTAAATAATAAAACGAAAAGCGAACATTTCAGAGGCCCAAGTATGCCAGTTCCAAGTCCGTTTCATATTACTCGCCTCTGATATCGATCAGAGCAATATTACGTTTATGCGCAATAGCATCAATAACAACAAATTCCACTACAACGACAAGTCAAACAACAAACTGTTATCGCTCCAGCAGGTCATTTGAATTGTTTACTCTGCAGCAAAGCCAGTCGTAAATGCAAATATTTGACATCCTTTTGTGTCCCTTTTTCCCGAATTCAATTCGACCTGTTTCGCTCCTTTGGTTATTTCCGCCTGGAATGGTCGATACTGGCAATTCCTGTTGGCGCACAGCACGCCAAAACAAATACGTTAGCTGGGCCATGTTTCTAGCCATTGCAAAGACGGTGCTCTCCCTCGGCGCAAATACTGCCGAGTAGTCCTGTCAAAGCGGCTACCACATAAAATGGCTCTGACTCAGGGGCGTAGTCAGAACTTGGTCATGGGGGGTTTTAAAAAAAGTAAAGTGCACTTTCCAAATGTGGTGACTTAATGGATTGGAAATTAAATTTATTCCCGATTTGATGAACCAAGTTTATGGTGATGATTGTTGATGATGATTTAAAAACGATTGTTTGGACATAAATGATGACCAACTGAAATTCGCGATCACCGTAGATCAAAACTGGGCGGTAATTCATAAAAGATTAGCCAAAATCTTCATTAAAATTCTTGAAATTGGATTTAACCTTCGCTTTACTTATACCCGCACGGGTGATCTGTTTAATATTCATGTTTAATATCTGCACAAATTTGAAGTTAATTTTCAATAACATGAAAAAATATTTTTTTTATAAATTTTGTTCATGTTTCTCATTATGTGTTCTGAAAAGAATTCTTCTAATATTTTCCATAGTCGGAAAATAAATCATTAAAGTTAGGCCTTTTTTCGAAAAACGAACTATCGCCAGAGGAAGATACTAAATATTGAAGTATAAAAAAATTTCTATTTGTCATCCGAGTGAACGACATTGGTAAACAACGTATCCAAAAATCGTTGGTAAGGTGAAGGTAAAGCATCTCAATAGCATAAACTTATCGCATTTTAACTGAACATTTGGCTATCGAAGGATGCCATCTCATCTATCGACACTTGTTTTGATTGTTTTTTTTGTTTACTAAAAGTCGAATTTTAACCATCAACCAGTCCTCGTTTTCACCTGATGCGGCACCGTGCGACTTTACCTTTTCAAAAAATGCATTTGCCGATGAAAAAAAGCGTTTTGAGAGCGTAGAAACCATTCAAAAGGCATCCTGAAGGATATTCCGGTCGACGAACTAAACTACTCTTTAGACATGTTTTTAGATCATGCAAATCGCTTTATTGAGCCTAAACGGGACTATTAAAAAAACAAATTATTTTCGCCCAAAAAAATTTTTTTTATTATTCTTTTAAATGTTTAAAAATGAAAAAATCTTTTTGCTAATGTGGGAACATACATACGATGCATAGTGATTGAAAATGTTGACAAATTATAGGCTATGGGGGGGGGGGCGGTTCTGACACCCAAAACCCCCACCTTGGCTACGCCCCTGCTCTGACTACACCCACCACCGAAAACGTCAGCATCGTCATGCCCCCTTTTGCTTTATATTCACATTCTCATTTTGCCGTTAAATCTTTTGTTGCTCGTCGAATGCTGCGCGCATTTTATTTTATTTTACGGGACGGCATTATTTTGACTTGTGCACCCAGTACAACAAACAACATCTTGTTGTGAATCCGCATTGCAAGTGGAATATGCTAAGCTAAAGCGTGGAATTCATTTTTAGCCTCTTGGCTGCTTTTACTGCGCATCAGGACCTCCCATTCGCTGCAGTCAAAGGCGACCTCGCAGGCGCAGTCACAGCCACAGTCGTTGGCCCTTTCCATGCTGTCGGGCTGTTTGACTTGAATGCGCGCAGCGCCGCACAGCGGGCGATTTTTAAAGCCAACGCGGATGTAGCATAAATTCTTGCCTTCCGCTTCAGCGGAATATTCCCATTTCACTTGCTGCCGCCACTGCTACTGCTGCCCTCAAGCGCAAATAGTTGAAATCCCCTCTTAAAGGATTATACATCATCATTTGATCCTTATTGTGCGCTCTGGGCGAAAGAGCAGCGCGCGTATGATGGACAGTTCCTCGCGTTTTTGTTGCCCTCGTAGACTGGGTGGATGAGTAGGAGGAGAAAGGAACGAATGGGAAGGGATTGATAAATGCACGGAGAAAGGTGATTAGGGTAAATGCCACAGTTGTGACTTTCTTTCAATTTAAAAGTTTTCGAAATGTTCCGTTAGAGGAAATTTGGATTATAAAAATAGAGCTAAAGTTTTCTTATTTTCATATTTACCAAATACGATTTGTAAATCAATGCGTTCGTGCACGAGATTCTAAGAGCGAATGGGCTTAGCTGGAAAGTAAAATTACGAAGACGGTTCTGAGCTTCATTTATTTCCTATTTACCAAAATTCAATAGTTGAGTTCACTCTTCATAGCATTTTAGGTATAAAATTACTATCGTGGCAATTTTTGAATTTTCGCAATGTTTTCGAAAGCAGTTGTAGCGACAGATTGCTACGACAGCAACTTTACGCCTAAAATGCTATGAAATATTTATGTTTCAGAAAATTGCTACCTATGCAATTACAACTACCCAAACTCACAAAAATAAATATTGCATAACATAATCTGTAAATCTGGACAAACAATGACAACTCGCATTGGATATTACTTAACCTTCCTCTGCCCCTAAAAAAAATACGTTCGTTACCTTTGCATAGATTTGTACGCATACAGGATTTCAGTACATTTTTAGTGTAATATCTAAAGGATACGAAGACAAAATATTTTTTGTATTTATAGTTTTTGAGGAAACAAATAAGAAAAGTAAAATAAATTTACAGTAGATTTTCTTCAATATATTTTACACAAATATTTCGATTATGTTCCTTCTTTCGGATAGATTTTTCTTCTTTTTCTTCATTAGTCATATATTTTTGTTGATACATGCTATTTTTTTCTTTTTATTTCGTTTTATAAAAAAATCAACTCTCTCAGCTTTTGCTCGTGCATAGAAACGCGATATAAATGTAATTTTTCCCGCCAAAATGTATAAACGCGCCAAATGCATAGAAATCTAGACAAGAATAACAAACGTAACTTTTTTTATGAAAACTAAAAAAAAATGTTTGCTTCAATGGGAAACCCCTTTTTGAGTGTAAAAGAATGCTAATGAGAATGAGACATTTTTACAAAATTCCAATAAATTAATATAATAAATAAAATAAATAAATAAAATAAATTAATATAATAAATTAATTAGGAAAATAGTCTTTCGTGCGTAGTTTACGCAAGGCACAGATAAAGGTTAATGCTGTAATGACAAAAGTCGCGAAATCACATTAAATACCCCATGAAACCTTTTTAGCGCTTGTAAAAACCAATACGGTCTACACATAATCCACGGTTAAATTTTTGTTCAAACTAGTTTTTTCTTTTTCTTAGTGTGGAAAAACCCGCTCACACTATTTGCTGCGTAATGTGCTATTTTTGAAAGACACCAAAACAGAAAATAAAAGCCGAACACAGCAAAATAAAAGCCACAATAAAGCTAAAATGCTGATGTTTACAAAAGGATCAAGGATATTTGCCAGCGCTTGGACTATGCTCATCATTCTGAGCATCAGCGTAAACATTCACCATTCAACATACACAGCAGAAATCAAATATGAACAAGGAAAACAAAAAAAAACAAACCGAAAGCAAAAACACTGCAAGACAACAAAGTAAACATTTTCAATAGTCTGTCCATGCCACCGCTTTCATTCATTCGACCAACTTCACTGCTTGCGGGGAGAGGAGCGGCTCAAGGACATTGTTGACTGCGATGTGCACAGTAAAATGGGCAGCAACAGCCGCCTTTTACCGAAACGTTTCGAATGGCAACGCAACAACAATATTGACAACAAAAACAAAAACCATTGCACAAACTGTTGGCCAGCAAAAGAGCATAAACCAAATGACTGAAAAAGTAGGAATTACAGCAATTGCTGTAGCTGTTGCTGCTATGCCCAACTAAACTTTGTGCCGCTTCACCTCGCGCACCGCACGCCATACGCCGAACACCTTTGCCACCGACTCGACCTGCTCCGGCTCCGGCTCCGCTCACTGACACCACGCATTCCCCGGTGCGACCAACAAATGTGTAGAAAATCCGACCAAGCACAAAAACCAAGACTCAGCACATTTCAACAAACACATTCGCCCCAGTCATCAAAAACCCCATCAACCAATCCAGCCCAGCTGTGCGTTCCGCTCCCACATCCATCTATCCGCCGTCCGTCTGTCCGTCTATCCGAGCGTGGCACCGCAACACATCAGCAGCGCAGTGCAGCGCTGCTCAACTCAGCAAGTCATCAGCATGAAAAGCTCAAAGATTATGAGCCCCAGTGCCGGAAGTGATGCATTGGCATGGCATAGCGTGGCTTTGGCTGAGTTTTGCCAATGGCAGTGGTGATTCAGCATGCAGTATGTTGTATATATTTACATGCATGTATGTGTCGTTTATACGTGTGTATGTGACGCCAAGTTGATGATATGGAACAGCGGTGGCAACGACAGCAACAACAACCATAGCGTCCACATCAGCAACAATGGCGGCAGCAGCAATTGAAACGCTGTCAGCATTTGGGAGAAACCAACGAAAAGGAAATGCTGTTGTTGTTGCTGCTGTTACCGCCCGAGATGGCAGGTTGCCGAGTTTCTGTCGCTGATGTTGTTATTGTTTTTGTTGCTGTAGCCACCTCCTGTGGCGTTTCGTTAAATCCTTCTTGGCTTAATGCTCGTGTAGCTTAAATGCTTATTTTGTTATCTTCGTAACGCCTGTGTGTGCCTGTGTGTGTGTGTGTGTGGTGTGTACGTGCAGATATGTTAGTGTCGAGCTGGAGCTGAGTGTGGAAGTGAAAATGGCTATGCCCGGTGTTGAGATCTTGTTCGGCTACACTGCAAAAGGATGTAAGTGATGAGGGAACTGTAATTGGGAAGGTTAATATGACTCATCAATTCAGGACACCTCCAATTCAAAGCCAAAACATGTATTGAACTCAAGTATCATACATGCGAGTATAATCAATTCCTCAGCCGTATTCTTGTGATGTAAATTTTAATAGTAAATTAAAGTAAAATTTATGAGCGAAAGTTATTTATGTTAATGTGTTTAATTTGTCTAATTTTTACAGTGTAACATTTCTATTATCAGTTTAAGTGACCATTGATAAAATTAGCTTAGTCTCGGTTTTTGGTCGCAGATATGCAACGCATTGCTTCCGTCCAGAGATATTAAAAAAATTACGTCATTATTTCCTTCAGTGCTTTTAATTGTGAAAAAGCGATTAGGAGAATTTCGATCATCTGAATTATGTTCCTTTGATCTATACTTTAAGTTTCAAAGAAGTTGTTATATCGACACTCAAACCGTTACTATAAATCAATTCAAACGCCTAGTCATCTAAGGTACAATCACTGTGTTTCCAATCAAACCAAACTTTTTACGCACCATGTACATTGTACATATGTCAGGGACGTAGCCAGAACTTGGGCATGGGGGGGTTGTAAAATTTTGTTTCGCCAGTTTAGTTTTACGTGTTTTTTTAAAGTTAACTGAACTTTCCAAAAAGGGCATTTTGTGGTGGTGCCAGCCATATGTGACTAGTGTATTTTTTTTTTTTTGTTTTTAAACAAACGCGCAGGGGATGACCCCTATTAATGCGAGGCATTGCGTTGGTTCAGAAAATATATTGGAAATTTCATGAAATTTGGTTCACTAGGAGCGAAGTTATTGTGTTAAAGTAAAAGTATGTTTGTGTTACTGGTACAAAAATTCGATACTAATTTGCAAAGAGCGAATATACATATAGTTTTGCTTTAAACTTGGTAAAACTTTAACCGAAACATTTCAATTGATGAACTAAGTTTATGGTGATTATAGTTTATCCCGTAGTCGCAAAATAAATCGTTAAAGTTAGGCCTTTTTCGAAAAACGGACTATCACCAGCGGAAGGTACTAAATACTGAGGTATGGGAAAAATTCTTTATTATTATGTATTTGTTGTGAGTTTTATTCAAAATAGCGGCGGAAGCGCCTGGCGTCATCCGGGTGGGAATTGGTAAACGACGCATACAAAAATCTTTGGAAGGCGAAGGTTACGCATTTTAATAATATAAAGTTATCGAATTTTTACTGAATTGTTGGCTATCGAAAGACGCCATCTCATCCATAGACACTTGTGACTGACTTTTTGACTAAAAGTCGAATTTTAATCATTAACCACTCCTCGTTTTCACCTGATGCGGCATCTTGCGACTCTCACTTTAAAAAAAAAGTATTTACCGATTAAACAAAGGCGTTTTGAGGACGTAGAACGCATCCAAAAGGCTTGTACCGGCATCCTGAAGGACATTCCAGCCGACGCGTCGCGACGATCTAAAATACTCATTAGACATGCTTTTAGATCATGCAAATAGTTGTATTGAGCCTGAAGGGGACTATTTAAAAAAACCATATCGGCTTTACCAAAATATTTTTTGTTATTATTTTATATGTTTAAAGACCTTTTTGTTAATGTGGGAACGTACACACCATGCATAGTGATTGCAAATTTTAAATAATTCTAGGCCATGGGGGGTTCTGATACCCCCTCCCCACCTTGGCTACGCTCCTGACATACGTATTTTCACACCACATTCAACATATGTAAGTTCCACCTTTTCCATGTGAAAGTTTCAAAACTTGGCACAGCACGGAATGTAGCAACACCAACAACGACCACATTGGCATGTTCCCATGGTGAATACAGCTGGTAGCACGCAAGTTCCTAATGATGACTGAGTTGCATCACAGTTGAACTACGTTGACTCTGTGTGACAAATGCAACTTTCCGCCGTCTCTGCAAATGTGGTGACCGAAGGGCATGACTCGCACTTGCCTCTTTCTGCACAAGTTGCATTGTGGGAAATAGTGGACAGAACACAGACCGGCGGATACTTTTGCACCAACGATTCCATGTAAAACAGCAGTATTTGATTGCCCGCAGCATTGCATCCAACGCATTTGGGAGATATGGACGTTTTGCAAACATGAGTTTTATATACATACATACAAGGTGCAACCCAAAGTAAACAGGACTTTTATAAAATAAAGAAAACGGATGATTATTTTTGTATAATTCTTTTTATTTATTCAAAATACTCTCCTTCTGCTTCGATACAACGTTTTGCACGGTCCAAAAGCATTTGGAATGAGTGTTTTAGGTCATCGGCCGGCATCGCCTTCAGAATGTTGGTACAAGCCTTTTGGATGTCCTCAACGTCCTTATAACGGTTTCCTTTCATCGGCAAATGCAACTGACCGAATAAGTAGAAGTCACAGGGAGCCATATCAGGCGAATACGGTGAATGATTGATGGTAAAAATGCGATTTTTGGTCAAATAATCGGTCGTAACTAGGGCTCTGTGAGCCGGTGCATTATCATGCAATAAACGCCAACTTCCTTCCTCGCGATATTCTGGCCGAATACGACGAATGCGATGCACCAAACGCTTCAAAACTTCAACATAAAACAAAGCGTTAATTGTTTTTCCCGGTGGAACAAACTCTCGATGAATTATTCCCTTTGAATCGTAGAAACAAATGAGATGAGTTTTGATTTTTGACTTCTCACGGCGGGTTTTTTTCGGATTTGGCTCATCTGGGTGCTTCCATTCGGCACTTTGACGCTTTGTTTCGGGATCATATTGAAAGCACCACGTTTCGTCACCGGTTACGATGTTGAACAAGAAATTTGGATCACGTCTGGCTTCCCGAACGATGTCTTTTGCGTGCTCAATTCTCTGCGCTTTTTGGTCGTCGGTTAAAGTGTGCGGAATGAAGCGAGAACACACTTTACGGAGACCCAAATGTTCGGTTAAAATGCGATCAATTGATGTTTTGGAGATGTTCAATTCCATTTCCATCAATTCCAATGATGATTTTGGCTGCATTTTGATAAAATCACGCACAGTTTTGATGGCATCGTCAGTAATCACAAATTTCGACTGGCCGACGTGTTCGTCGTCATTCAAGTCTTCACGACCATTCTTGAATCGATTCAACCACTCATTAACACGGCCACGGGATAAACAATCATCACCATAAACTTGCTTTAACAATTTAAACGTTTCGGTAAAAGTTTTACCAAGTTTAAAACAGAACTTAATATTAGCTCTTTGTTCGATCGACATTCTCGTACCAAAGTTAAAAACATACTGTCACATTGAGCGGGATATTTCGGCGTCTACTAGACCAAATGTCATGAAATTTAGACAGTATGTGAATGAAAGATGTACCTTTCCAACGCATGTCCTCACACATAGATGGCGCCACCCTATTGCAAAAGTCCTGTTTACTTTGGGACGCACCTTGTACATACATACATACATGTAAGTATATCGCTACTCATTTCAAAGCAATATTCTCCGAAAGTTTGTTTCAATAGAACTTGCAGGTGGTTAATCTGCTCGGCTTGGACCCCAAAACATTCTCTTAAACCGCATTTCAAAGTTGTTCAACAGTTTTCACAAAAGAAAAATTTAAAATTCAAAATGGTAGCAACGTCATTAATGCACAACCACTAACACTTGCAATTTTTCTCTTTACGATTCCTGCGCTCTACATGGTGATTTCATTTTGCATTCTTTCGCCAGCTTTTTGTATGCTAATAAATTAATATAAATTCAAATTTGCCACGTTAACGTTTTTCCAACCAACTGTGCACTCGCAGCTCGCCGCGCCGCGCACTCATGCTGCACGTTATGAAGGAGAACCGAAAAATATCCGCTGAAAAACGAGGAAGTTTAATAAAATTGTGGCAAATTATGCGTAATTCGCTCGAAGCAGTGGTGCAATATGGAGCCAGGGGATTTGGAGTGGAAGGAGCGGGCCAGACAAAACCTGTGCCCACAAGCGCAAACCCAAAAATTGTCCACATCGGCGTGAACATTCGCCGCACTTGGTGGCACAAATGGCCCCAAATTGCTTGAATATTCAAAAGCGCAAATGCTAATCAATTTTTTTTCTTTTATTTCTTCCTCGTTGAGTTGAATTCACTGTCAGGATTAGCGGCCGAAGAAGTGGGCGACGGCCCAGTAAAGTGGCTACTAAAAGTGACGCGTAAAACGTAAGATTCCCGCAAGAAACGAAAAGCAAAACGGAGAAACACTCGAAAGCTGAAACCCCTGGAATGACGTGCAGCTAAAGTTAACAGCGGACTTGCTGGTCAAGCTAATGACCACGCTCGCAGCTTATACATTTTTTTTCTATGAGGGTAAAGAGCCAAGAGTGCACTTCATTTTTATTTATGATGAACGAACAACGCTTTGCGCTGAGTGAAAATTTTCAAGAAACGTGTCAAGTGTTTGCAAGGGACTTTGACGCGCTTTTGTCGGGATGTATTTTTTAAGTTGAATTGCTAATTTGCATAAGTCGTAAATTACAGTCCTTGCGGTCAGTACTCGAAGTAGCTATTTCTCACTTTCCGCAAGCATGTTTCATACATTTCTTACTTTCCATCATATTCACATACTAAACGGAAAACCATTCATATGGATACGTAGATAACGAGTGAAATTTCTTGAAACACCCAATACGCCTTTTTCTGCCAAATATTTCCAAATCAGTATTGTAGTGAAAATTTGCAGCAAATGGAAAACGAAAGCGGAAAGTTCTTACTATTGTTACAGCTAACAGAGGTCCGCATGTTTTCGTATTGAATTTGAAAACGTGAAAATATTCCACAACACGAATGGGCGCTCGCGCTCACGCTCGACTAAAAGGGGATGAATGGCGAAGCGAGTAGAAAATCTAAATTTCGTTTGAAAAAATTCGAAGGGACTCCGGCCCAACCCGGCTAACCGGGGTTTACACAATGCGCGCATGTTCAAAAATTCAAAGCATGTTATGCGCATTTCTTTCCTTTTCTCTTTTCATTGTATTTTTTACTTTCAGCATACCCGCAAGAAGGCAACTGGCCGACAGTGCAAGCGAGCGAACGAACGGGCGATTTCAGCACCGGCAACATGAGGTGAACAGACGCATACTGACATGGACACCAACAGCCCGTCAGGCGTCATCCACCCCAAGAAGCGAAATTTGTTCTGCCCGTTTTGGCCAACGATCCATTCAATTTACAAATCGGCATTTAAGCGTTTGCCCATTTAACCTTATGATTTTTAAACAAGCCGAAATGTGGCGGGGGAGGGGTGGTGAAGCAGCGGCTGGGCGACGAGTGATGTCGGTTGGTGTGCTTCCTCCGATTTTCAGCGGGGCGGAAGTGGGAACGAGTACGGATGTGGGGTTAATGCTCGCAAATAGCTCGCAAAATTCAAAGGTTTAATGCCGAGGAATTTCAACAATTTCGAATGCTGCGCGAATGGTGGAATGGACGAGCATTGGAAAATCAAAACTTGCCGTAATGGACACATTAAACGCTTCGGCCCGATAACGGAGCTGAGCGAAAGCGTGTTGGCTGTTGGTTGGCGTTGGTGTTGCTGTTGCTGTACGCTGACGTAGCATTTTAATGAGGATTTTAGTAGCTCATTAAAAGCAGAAGTTCATCTCTGGAACGCCGAGCTGGTCGATGCGGGGAGGGGCTGACGAAGTGCGAAAACGCACTTTGCACTAGCAACGCATCCTTGCGCGTACTTGCGCGCTCGAGGACAATAAAAATCGCCGGTAAAGGCCAGCTTCAACGCAACGCATTGGCATTAATGTTGGACCGCGCTGGCATGTGACGCAGCATGGCTTGTTGTCATAATAAAATTAAGATTTCTGCTGTCAAATGGTCGTTCGAGCGAACTGTGCGCTGCGCATTAAAACGCGCACACTACATACACATTTAAGTAGACACCCATAGATATCGTACGTGTGCGTTCGTGTGACTGCAAGTTTTGTGAAGACTAGTGATGGGACGATTAATCATTTTATACAGAATGATCGATTTTTTTCTTTCAATTCACGATTTTATTGTATCGAAAAATGGGTTTCGATGAATCGAAACGCTAATCGATTAGATGCTAAAATGATCGAAAGAAAACGTATCACTAAATTTTTTTTCGCGCAAAATAAAAGATTAAGACGGACACAGTGATGCGATGTTGAATTTAATTTATGAGCCCACCGACCACAACGACCTAACCCAAATTCAAGACGAGCTTAGCTTTTTTTTGAATGCTCCCGTTTTGAAACTGACGCGCAACGTCATCAATGCCTGGGAAGACATGCGAACGGTGTATCCTAAGCTTTATATAATAACTCGTCGGTACTGTTATCTTTAAGGAACTTCAGTACCAGCAGAGCGCCTCTTTTCAAAAGCAGGTGCAACTGCCATTAAAGAGAGGAACAGGTTCACAACCTCGCGCCTGTCAAAACTGTTATTTCCTAACTCTGCAATGAACAAATAAAATACAAATATGTTTATTTTCCTTTGATATGTACTTACTTTCATTTATTAATTAATTGTTATTGTTTTTATAAGGCATTTGGTAAAAATTCACATATTAACGTATTATAAAATTACACGGTTAAATTAAAATATTAAAAAAATCATTCGATTATTCGATTATTTTCCATTTCCTTCGATTAATTGCAATTAATAATCGCTCTGTTTCAATTAATCATATGATTCATTAATCGATTAATGAATTTTTTTCCCATCACTAGTGAAGACACTGAAGAATAAATAACGAATGCAAAATAAACATACTTAAGGCACAATAAACAAAACGCAGGACAAATCTTAATTTGCTTTGAAGAAAACGCAAAAGCTTTATGTGGCCCAGCGAAGCTTCGTTCAACCGTACCCTGTGTGCGCTGTTTAGTTTCGCGAATACCTACTGTAGGGGATGGCAATGTCAACCAATTTAACAATACAAGTTATTGGGGTAAAGCAGCGACAGAGTCCAAGGCATACAACCGTCGAGATTGTGTACTTTAAAAAGAATTTTTTAAACTTTTTTTTAACTGAATATTTTGTAGGGTGTGCAACAATAAAAGTCGTGCTTGTTGCTAAACATAGCATTGAAATAAAAGCCTTACCTTACAAAAAAATATAACAGTAATGCGATTACGATTGTCCTTGGGGAATATAGTAAAATAATTACGCTTATATTTATAAATATTTATGTGCAACGTCAAACCTTAGGTTGCACATATATATTTCGTGCTTTTAATATATATGCAATCAAATTGAATGATCATTGCGATCAATAATACACCACACAAACATATGTTGTAGCACATTATTTCGTGAACAAGATAACCCGCCTGCACGTATGTAGGGTGCAGAGCATAATGACAGTAAACGTCATAAAGTGCGTCTCAATCGTAAAAAATCACAAACTGCCTTACATGCCTTCGCTTTACGAGCGGCTCCACATACACACAGCTTGTATTCCACTCCGGAAAGTAATGGCAGTGCTTCGTCGCCTCACTCTAACCTCGCTTGTACTACGTCTGTACTGCACTCTTTACTTTGAGCTTGTAAAAAATCGGATTGATGGCAGTTTAATGCAAAACTGTCATCATCACTGTGAAACGATTCCGCGTGGCGTACGAGCTCATTCATGGACGGTTTGTTTATAGAGCAGTTGCAGTCTCGCCATTCGCTCACGAGCGCACCGCCTCCGTCGAACACATCCGCGAAACGGATATAAAAAGCGCGCTTATGCATTTGTAAATATTTTGCAAAGTGACCATTAACTTTTATGTTTTGCGTAAATATTTATACGCGATTTATTGGATGGTTGGACTTGCGGATGATAAAGTGAGGTCTTGTTGCGAACAAAGAAGATGTTTGTCATTGCGTTGCGTTACTGAGTACGCACTGGAAACTTTGCGAAGATCATTTTCGATATAAAGTTTTTTTAAATTAGTCAACGACTTCTTATTTTCTAAGTAGAAAAACTTGATTTGTCCATGGTCCAGTCTATGAACAACTCAAAAAATATGATATTTTTACATTAGAGGTTAAGGTGGGTTTATTGGGTTCATGGCGATGTAGAGGTGTACATAGTGCAAGTTTGTTCTTATAAATAGTTCGGAAATTTAATAATTAAAGGGAGAGAGAATACAATACAAACAGGAGTGGATGAAGAAAGAAGTTAAAAAAGAAAACAAGAACTTGCTCCCAACTCATTTAAACACCTGCGAAGGATATTTAATCCGACGACAACGGCGTTACAACAATGAATTTCAACAACTCCATGTTTGTCCATCTGCCGTGACAACCATAATCAGGGACTTAACTATTAGGTATACGTTTTTTAAGAAAGTAATTGCAATGTAACTATTAAAATGCAACATAATTTTTTTTGTTGATTATTATTATTATTTGGGGCAATTAATTTTGGCGTTGCGTAATAACTGTTATGAGAAAGAAATTTGTTTTTTCGTTCTTGAAAATTATTATTTTGGGATTTTCCTTTTTTACGTTGCTTTATAACTTTTATTTAAAAACAAATTTGTTTCTCATAACAGCTATTATGAACTCAAAATACTTATTACATGATAATAGTTACAGGCCACGTAAAAAATTTCTTATCGAGAATAATTATTATAAAGCAATATTTATAGAAATTTCTTAAATTGGGGATTTTTTTTTTATTCAAGAAATATGGATAATAATTATTTTAGGTCTCTGACCATAATGGATTGACTACGTCTTTAGAGCTGATTGCACTTACTCATCGCAGTAAAAATTTTTTGTAATACGCCATAAACAGCAGCAGCGATGCAAACGATCTATGTACACCACACACATTTATGTTGTAACAGATTTTTACACTCACATATATATAAAATATTTTAAAATAAAACTACTCGACACGAAAAAGGAACCCAAAAATAAAAGTATTTTCTAGACTAACTTTGGGCCGCTGAACACGAAACTGAAAATCAAATTTTTTTTTTAAGAAGCGTTTTCGAAAAGCCGCCGTAGCTTTTACTTTCAAGACCAAAATATGTCAGGTATGGAAAACATAAATGTTTTGGATCTCAGGCTGTAGATTCATACATCTAAATTTTATTCTACCTATTTCAAAGTTCTAAAAGTTCATAATAGAAAATTTAGTAAAAAGGAGACACTTTTGCTCTTTCATTTGGTACCCATATCTTCATCATATCTTAAATAAAAATATCCTTAAAATTTTAAAGTCTTTTAAAAAAGACTTTGGGTCAGAAAATGAAAAACTGACTATGCCAGGATATTATAAATGACCTCTAGTTTCACGTCTATATCAACATTTGGATGGGTGTCGGAAAAATAAAAAAAAATTTTTCGCACGGTGTAATAAATGTAAACTTGGTGTTTTCACTCAGTGCATCATAACTTTGTCATTTTTCTTTCAATTCTATTGATGTTAGGCTTAATATTTGCTCAAATAATATATATTTCATAGATTTTAAAACCAGAGGAGATAATTTATTTGGTCTATAAAAAAATATTCGAAAAGTTATGAAATTTTTTAAATTTGTCGAAAAATTCACTTTTTTACAACTTTCACCGTCAGTAACTTGCTCAAATCTCATCTGATTTGGACAATCTCTATATCGCTGGAAAGGCTAAGGTATTATCTTCTGACAGAAGGACAGCTTGTGTTAGTCGGCCGATTCGTTTACGAGATATGTGCTCATACCACTGTGCTGAAACCATAGGGGAAAAAACTGTTTTTTCGAAGATTTTTCGAAATCGCTTCTTAAAATAATTTTTGGATTTTCAGTTTCGTATTCCGTGACCCAAAGTTAGTCTAGAAAATACTTTTATTTTTAGATGCACACGATTGACCCATTTTTTGTCGAGTAGTGTAATTTTGACTACAGCTAAGGATATTAGACCCCATTTCGTGGCTATTTTGGCAAATCCCATGCCCAGACAGCCATCTTAACCGAACCTAACCTAACTAAAACTATTTTATATACTCAACTCTTGATTAATGATTCAATTAGCATCAGTTTGTGATATGTTACTCTTGTTTCATATCTTCAATTCAACTTTAAGTTGGAACCGAAAGATGTTCGCATGGATTTTTACTACTTATTTACGCCACTAAAATACATTTCACAATGTCGCATAAAAATATAAATAAAAATAAAAGCACAAATGCTCCGCTCTACTGGCGCGTCTCCCACCGTATCGGCCACCGATGTACGCAATCATATTCACCCCACCGTCACACCATCTATCGTCCCAGCCATTTGTTCTGCACACCGTTTTATTTTTGTGAAATTTTATCACGTTTTTTATGTTGTGACCACGTGACGCCACGTTACTCTTGTTCTCTCGCTTGGATTCTATTCTCTAAAATGTCTCCCTCCTCCAGCACAGGCCAAGTGCCAAGTTTTTCTTCAGCTACTTCGCTGTTATGTCCCCTCCTAACTTTTGCTATACCCCAGAAACATAAGGACGCCGCACCTGCTGACAGCAGTTCAACAGGGGCTGATATAAGGCGATCACAGCGTGGGGATTGGCGCGTTGTACGGCCAGAAGGAATAAAATTTCGTAAGTAAGAAAGCACGTAAACGAAAAAGTACATTGGAATCCTGCAGCCAAAGTGTCAATATAATCTGGATTTTCACTTTTTCGTTTCTTCGTGCGTGTACTGGGTGCTATTGCTGAAATTTCATGTTGTGCAAAGTAAGGCAATCTAATCTGTTACAAAATAAGAAATCATGAAACTCGCAATCGGATTTGATGGGCCGCATGCAAATATTGGACATTCATATGGGGGCGCGGTTTCGTGCGGTTCGTTGCATCGTGTGGCCCATTATACCCTGTATTCTAGTTCTTGCAGACAAGCATAAAAGTGAACAAATATATAGGTATGTAGCCTTGCAGTGGCGCACAGGAATTCATTTGTGGGCGGGGTCAGAGGGTTCCATACGCAAGCCAATAATATTTGAAACCATATTTGCCACTCAATACTTAAATATTAAATATTCATAAATATTTGGGGGGTTTTAACCCCCAATCAAACCCTTTCGTGCGCCACTATAACCTTGGATGACAAAACTACTGCGAACGCCGGAAATGGCTGAAAAAATCTCGAAGCTCCCACACTGTGTGCGCCCTGCTGGCTTCTTCAGTCGCGAGCTGCATCGGTAGTGGCAGTGGCGGTGGCGCTGACAGTAGACCCAATGCGCTACACCAATACGCCAATATGTTCTACTCATTAAGCACGGCAAGATGTTACACGCAAGTGAACTAAAAATACAACAACAACAACAGCAATGATAGCAGCAGTGCTAACAACAATGTAACATTACAATCTGCAACAACTAAACAGCACAAAAACGCCAACTGTACAACAGCAATAGATATAGAAACAACAACAACAACAATAAGAACGACAACGGCAAAACAACATCGACTGCAAGATGTCAAATTGCAGACTTTCGAACGGGTGGTCGCGCCAGTGGGCAAAGTGAAGACAAGGACACCACGAGGGGTTGGCGGTTGCTTAGGTTATCAAGCGCAGCAGCGCGTTGTGGCCGTCTCCGCCCTCTCGATGAGATTGCTTTCAGCCGAAAGCAACAAGCAGTGGAAAGGTGCGCCAAGAAAAAAATCACGCACAAGAAACCCCGTTTCGCTCTGTTGGATGCCCGGCCAATGTGTACGTGCCAAGGAGGCAGGGGTGCATTTATGTACTTGGCCACAGGGTGCTGGCGCGTGGGTGTTGTGTTCAGCGTGTGACATGCTCACATGGACACTGTTACACCGCCAGATGACGCCAACAGCTACGAAACCTCGCGGGCGCTTCGCACCTTGACGTGCCCAAAGCGGCGGAGCTGTCAATAGCGCGGTCGGATAATTTTTCGCCACGGGTCTCTTTCACTGTCCTCGGCTGATGATGGACGGACTGTGTGCAGGCGGCGAGTATAGCGCAACAGTGACACTAGGTGTGAGGGTCGAAACAAAACAAACGTCTGGTTCGTTGCTCAATTTGGGAAAATTGAGTTCCGCGTTTAGGTTGAGTTGTTCGGGTGCGACACAATCGACACCAAGTGGTATGGCATAATTTAATAAGCAAGTCGATTTTGCAGCAATACTGATGTTTTCAATTTTTTTTAAATACACAATCCACAAAAATTAAAGTAAAACGAAATAAAATCGAATTGAATAGTACATCATTAGTAGCAGTCATGAAAAGTATCCAAAATAATTTTCAGTCGGTGTGATTACCTTTTTCTACACTTTTGGGTCGATCTTGTTCGTATAAATTTCACTTTTGGATTAATGAACTTTACAATGCTGGCAATTTTCGCATCCAAGAATATTTTGTACATATTTCGGGTGTTTCTACACAAACACATAAACCATTCATACATTTATTACATATGAATTTACGCCCACTTGGTCGGCTCCAGCGGCTGCAAGAGCGCCGTCCAAAATACATTCACATTTCGTTTTATTTACTCGACGAAATCGTTAGGCGACATGTGTTGCCAACAAAATATGCACCGCATACAGTCCGCCCAACCGTCTAACCACCGTTCCGTCTAATTTCGATTTACATGACAATTGCCGAATCCCTGAAACCGCACCCGCCTCCCAGCCTCTCCTCCGCCCGACCATTCAAGCACAGCTGCCGTTACTGCTTGTGGGTGCGACGTTCGTTGGCCATTTTTATGCGCCCAGTTCAGTGGTCAATTTGTTGGTGTTCCATACGGAGTTGTACTACGGCAGTTGTAGAATTTGCGATTATTACTGTTATTGTTGTTGTGCTGTTGCTATAGAAATTTCACAAGCAAACGCACCCAGGCCAGCACCACAGAAAACGAGTAGCGCCAATTCCAACGGGCAAACTTAGAAAAAAAACCTCAAAAGTATTTTTGACGTTGGACAACAACAACAAAATACAAAAACGCAAACAATGCTTTTATTTGCGGACGTTGCGTGCGTGGCCACACATGGATGAGTTTGTGTGTGTTTATGGTTACAAAAATATGTGCACTAAAGGCCAGTCGAAGAAATGAAATTGTCACAAGTAAAATGTTATTTTATTTTCGCAACAAAAAACAAGTTCAACTTTTTAGCTTATTTCTACATGTTTTGTCGACCGGCCTTAAGGTATCATGGCACGTTAGAAAGGGGAACTTTTAATGATTTACAAAATTATTTATTTTCCAGCTCCTTTATTATCAATGTTTTTGAAAATTGTTTTACAATATATTAAAGGTTTAAGGAACACAAAAAAAATTATTTTTTTTTAGCATGTCTTATATAGGTGGAGCTGAAGTCGCGTGGAAAAAAAAACACATCCTCCATTGCGGACACTTAATCTCCGGATTGGCTCGACCGATTTTAGAAAAATTTTTTTAGTTCTTTTTATTAACTTATTTTTTACAGCAATCCACTACAATATTGAAGAAAATTAAAAAAAAAAATTTAATTTAAAGTACTTTTTCTGGGAAAAAAGATGCAAAACGCAGTTATTTTTTGACACTTTTTTCAAAAAGCTACTATCCTTTTATTTTTAGCGTTGTTTTAATTTTTCTGGTGAATTCCTGTGTCCGAAAGCTTAATAATTATGATTTTTTTTTGTTTTTTGTTTCACATTAGCCAATTCGGGGATTAAGTGTCCGCAATGGAGGTTCCTATATAAGAGACAATATGCTAAAAAACAAAAACACAAAATTTTTTTGTGTTCCTTAAACCTTCAATATATTGTAAAAAATTTTCAAAAAGATTGATAATAAAGGAGCTGAAAAATAAGCCCTCTAGTGGCTCGTTTAAATTTCGTTGTACTTCCTTTTGTTCCTTTTCTTTGAAACATTGAAAATTGTTTCCTCCCAGAAACAACCAATCAAACGCGGTGTGACAGTGGTTAGTTCGATCGCTCGTTGTTAGTGACGGGTGTGTTGTAACATTTATCAGTGGGCAATTCAATTGTTTACTTTAATCACTTACCCGCATACATACCTACGCACAAACACACTCAACCACACATACGATTTCGATGGCATGCACGCCCAAAACTATGCAAAATATGCCAGTGCAGAGATTAAAAAAACGCAATGCCCAAATGATGAAAATGGTAAAAACCAACAAATATCCACTAACTATAATCGATAACAAGAACAACCATAAAAACAGCAACAACAACAACAACCTAACAAAAAAACTAATTTCGCACGACAGCAACACAAACTGAAAATTCCGACGCGTGCTAGCGAACGGCAATTTGCATAGAAGCTTTTCTGACTTTGTGCTTCAGCGGCAGCAGCACCAACCGCCAACTGTAGCCATGCCACATTTTCGAGTCTATTAAAAAATGCATTTTAAATGCTTTCTGCGGTTTTCGCGGCTTAAATTGTAAAATGCAAATAAAACAGACAGCCAACCGGCCGCATGTGTGTTTCACGTTCTCACACACACATGTACACAGATGCGCGTTCGTGCGTGCAGCGGCCACATATTGAACATTTTTGCTCGAATGCACTTTTTGCTGATTTTTAATGTAAAATTACGGCGGCGGTGCAGCGTCTGCACGCCAGCACGCAAATTTATGGCAACAAAAAGCAAAATCGGTACGACCAAGCCGGTCGGCGCGCAGCAGCAGTGGCCGCATGCCCACCGCTCGTTCGGGCTGATTCAACAGCAGCAACAATAATGCGAACAATTTCAAGTCCGCAGCCAGCCAAAAAGGCAGTAAATGCGTTGAGGGTGGCCGCAGAAGCGCTGCAGCACGGAGGCCAGCGCTGCCGACCGGCCGCATGTTGGTGCGTGATGGCCTTGTGGCGCCTATTTGTGGATTGGCCTTTCGGCGGCAACAAGGTGAATCGGAAGCAGGACGATTTTGCCAATGCGCAAAAATATTTCGAAAATTATTTTGGAAGTTAGTAGCGTGGAGTAGCAAAGGCTGCAAAATGCCCAATTTCCGTGCCATAATATTTGCTACATTTGTTGCACAAAATGATAGCAAACAATAACAAAATAAAAGTACGTATCAGAAACCGCTTGCGAATTTATAAAATTGGTTTCCAGATAATGCGCAGAAATGATCGGCTGCCTTTAATGTTGCACACACGTTTAAAGTTTCACAGATTTTAGGATGGTCCTGTCGTTGTCTGCTTGCGATATAGCGGCACACACGCAATTTCCATGTGGGTAACCCCAGCAATTTCTGGCATGTACATTTTTCAGCTTCAGCAACTTCTGCATCCGACATCCAGTCGGCAAGATGGTGTCGCGTCGCAACAGCAGCAGTGAGTACATAAGGAAAACTGTGTCGCACAAGCGAAATACAAATCGCTGGAGCATTGAGCAATATTTGATGGCAGTATTTTCTGTGGAAACATTTACTGTAGATATAAACTTTACATAAAAATCCTAATACGAAATAGAAAGAAGCAAAAGTGTGTCCAGCGGTTCTGACCGACTCATTTGTATGCTGCATTGGAACCGCACAAAACAATCACATTTCGGTATGTAAACATCGGTGGAGAATAAACTTTAAGAAATTGGCCACAATATTAAATACAAAGTCTGATAAAGTCTAAACCGGAAGCTGCTGACAATCAATCGACTGTTTCACTTTGAGTAGCGTACAAAAATGGGACAAAAGCGCTAAGAAATTGCAGAAAGTATGTACTGTGCGCAGCATCCTTTTTCCCATCTTCTTCTTAGTTTTTGGCTTAATCCATCTTAGTCTAGTCGACTTTTCGAACGAGAATGAAAAATCGTGCAGCATTTTTCAGCAGCCAGTCCGGGTAGAGCGCCGCACAGTATGCTCGAAATTTTAATAAAAACAAAAACACCGAGCGGCGCGTGGAAAGCAGTAAACGCAAGTGAAATGAATTGTAAAAATGTTAGGAAAAATTATTGCCAGCGCAGATGACGGAATACGTTTCCGTGAAAGCACAAAGGCTGCTTTCATTCTGCTTTCGGGTTTTTTTCACATTTATTTTGTGGCCAAATAAATTGTGCCATTCTAGAGGTTCGGTACTGGCGCGAGGTTTTGCTGCCAGAACTTAAGCAGTATTGAGCATTAGTACTTGGAGTCGGAAAATAAAAAAAGAAACTTTGCACCAGCAAATTTGTCACTGACATTTGTCCCAACTCAATTTCAAAGCAAGGCTTTGGTCCAGAGCAATGCATTTTGCACTTTTGGCAAAAATTGTGGCTGTGACAGCATCAAGGACACAAATTTTGAGGGCGAAAGGGCAGCCAAATCACATAATGCCAAACTGAGAAACGTCAGCAATGTGCCCTTGTTTTGTCTAGCTCAGAGATAGATTCTTTCGGCACCCTACACTGCGCAAAGCGAACTGCTTATTGGATTAACTACCTGTTATGTGCTTGTTTGAAAGCGATTCAGCACGCTTCGATTTGTAAGTTTTTGGTAATTTTGCATCAAACAAACTATTTCAAATATTTTCAGTTACAGCCCATGAAATTAGAGACGACAAATGGCGCTTCTGCTGCCTATTTGTAGGGTATTTCATTCAACCGTTATGACCGTATCAGCCTCCTCTATTTGTCTGCCGGTTTCCTCCCTTCCCCTTAAATTTTATTTTATACTGCTGCAATTTTGGTACAGCAGCGAAAAAATTCCAAGAATCCAAACTTCAGTTTACATTGGAATTTATTCTTTTTTTGACATTTCCCATTCAGCACAGTTGCGAACACAAAACAAAACGAAACGAAACGAATTGGCATGAAATGCGGCAAATGCCGGCTGGGCGAAACAAAATGACACGCAAGAAACAAGAAAAAATGGTTTCAGTTAACAAGTCCTTAAGTTTTTCTCCTCGAATGCTCAACGTCAACTCAAACGTCAACCCAGCCATTTTTATTTTTATTTCTTCACCCTAATGCCACCCTCACCGCAGGCTACATCCGCATCGCATCATCACCAGCACTCTCCACCATTCCCGCATCCCCACTTCTCATTCAGCTCCTCCTTCTGCGTTTTGGTTTAGATGTTTTTTCCTTTTCCCTTCCACTTTCGACTCTTACGCTGCCACTGTATGTGTGTGTGTGTGTGTGTAAATATATACATACATGCGTATGTGCGCATGTACATACTTTTGTTGATTCTCATGTTGGCGATGTTGCGTTACGCATTCCGTTGGTATTTCACCATTAATACTTGTCTACTTAACGGTAAATTACAGACATTTACACACGCACGCCATGAGTATTCATGATTGTACGCTGGTGCGGCCGGAGGATGGGCGGTACTGAGTTCGTTCTACTTTGACAGACAGAAGTCAGCAATGATTGTTACGTTCACCAGCAGCCATCCGAACGGCAGCGAAGGGCGACCACGCAGCGATAGCAACCGAAGTGAAAACAGTCAGAAACAGTGAAAAACGCGTCAAGCGTTTTAAAAACATTTATTTAACACCCCAAGTCACGCTGTGCCATGCTCCACCCACTCTCATCCTCAGTCAACCACATTCCTAACTTCCTTCTTCGCTACTGCGAACGTGAGTCTTTATTTCACCATGCTGTTGTTGTTGTTGTCGTTGTCATTACCGTTGAGTCTAATTTACGAATTGTGAATTTTATGCTTGACTGCCGTTGACGATATGTCGACATTGTAGACATTTAGCCATTGGGAACGCAATTGCAGCGTTGGTAACTCGTCGTTGTTGCAGCAGCAACAACGCTGAAAACAACTTTGACGTTTTCCATTTACGAAACTCCGACTTGATGTCCGCTGGGTTTTGATGCTTTTGAACGGATGAGAAGCCAAAGTTAAAGAATTGAAATTGCTTTACTTTTTGCATTAACATTATACATTGTTCCACTGGGTAATTAAAGTATGTTTGTAATAGATTTAAATCGTTCAATTCCATTTTCGGCATAGCGGCAATTCATTTATTTGTTGGAAGAGTGATGGCATACAAATATTTACAAATACAGCGGCTGCGATTTAAAATATCTTCAAGGACAAAGTGTTGTTGCTTGAGCTCTATTTTAGATTAGGTGGCATTCACATGAATATGAAACGCATTAATGTAATGATGACAATTTTTAACTTACGGATTAGCGGAACTATTAAAACGGCTCGGACTTACTTTCACACACCTGTTGTCACTTTAAACTGTTATTTCAACCATTTGTAATTTCTATTCCAACTATTTGTCGCCTGAGATGTACACGGTGGACGGAAAGTTTCTGCATACATCGTTTCAATTGTAATATACATACTAAAAATTCTGATTGCTTGTTTTACTTGAAAACGAAATGGGGAAATCCCCAATTATGTGATGGTTTGAAAATCCTAAGCAGTTCGCTCATAGATCTACAGCGATTTTAATGCAGGACGGTGCGCGATGTCATATGGCGAAACAGTCAATAAGTGTTGCTGAAAGTCTATTTAAGCTAGTATGGGAAGACTGACCGGGAAATTCGGCAGATTTTAATCCTATTGAACATATCTGGTCCAGGATTCAAGATTCAGTATTTCGGAGTCCAAAACCTGCCAATAGACTTCAACTCATGGAGAGAGTAAAACAAGACTGGGATGCCATATCATTGGCCGAAACATCGGTCTTGTGCGAAAGTTTTCGAAAGCGAGTGCTAGAGTGCTACGAAAAAAATGGCACACATACACAATATTAATGATCAATTGAATTTTGCTTGGATATGATTTAGTGGTTTAAATAAAACAAAATTTGAAAAGCAATACAAATGTTCCTTAACGGTGTTTTTTTGTATGCAGAAACTTTTCGTCCACCGTGTATGTTTTACTAAACTCAATACAGCACACAATATTTGTTTTCTAATATGACGAAATTACACAATTACTTTAATATAACACTTCAGAATGTACACAGCAATCATGCGTCCCTCTCACCCATAACTACTGGCCAAACTATGCAAACGCATTCATAAACGCCCGATTACGTAAAATCTTTGAGGACCTCAACACCACAACACTGGCCAACCAGCTGACTGATCGGAACGGGCGCACCTCCTGTTTAGGTGTCAAATGCTACAACCACCCAGGCTCCACTTACGCCTGCACTTGAAAGTACACACACACACGCACACACACATGTGTGGGGCATGTGGGGGCTACATGCTACAGGCTGCGCAGCAAAAACCAAAGCAAATTTACATTTTGTTGACTGTTCGGATGCGGTGATTGATTTCCAAGTGGTCCTTGCGAAAACCACCAAACATATTTGGTTTGTCATTGTGTACCCACCAGCAAACAAGTCAACCAGCTCAACAGCCTGTCAGCCTACAATCGGGCAGGCAACGGAGCGGTAACAGGGGCTATGTCGCGTCGTTTGCTCTTTGTTGACATGGCGAACATGGCAGCACATCCGACGTCCACTCGCACACTCGGCACACGTTTACGCACATGACAAATATCCTTTGAAATGCGCACTTGTGTTTGCCTGTGCGTGCGTCCTTTGAAATGAAAAACACATTTGGGGTTGGCAACGGCTGCAATGCGAGCACACCAGTGCACACACCCGGGCGCGTGCTCCAGCGTGTAGCTGTGTGCGAATTGCTTGCATGCTCCAACTGCACTGCCAACGAGGCACTGCTAGGGAGCCATTTTGGCCTGCTGCTTTTTTGGTTGGCTGCGCAAATCGAGTGTCAACCCATTCACGGATGTGGGCACCGCCAGTGCCACTGTCACCGTTGTTAACGTTGTTGTATGCATGCGGTGAATCGCTTTAGTGCACATGTTGCGAACGGTTGTGTGCCTTTTACCCGGTATTGCAGCTGTCCTTGCTGCGTGCAATGTGCCATGTTGCACGTGCTCCAAGTGTGGTGGAGCACTTGTTGTTGCCAATGCTATTCTGCTGGCATGTATACGATTTCGTTGTTATTGCTGGCTTTGGCTTTCAGTTGTTCTCCTCTGCTCTCCCATGCACTCCTGCCTTTACTGTCTTTGTGGTTGCTGTGGTGACGATGATCGTTTCAACCACTCAAAGTGGTTTTATGAAACTATTTGCTGCCATCGCATTGGTTGCTGTTTTTGCCATGTTTTGCCCTGTTTGGTTTAAGGAAAGGAGTGCATATGAGGCTGAACGTGTCCTCGATTCAGTAACTCAATGACAAGCTGGCCGAATCAAACATAAAATGCATAATATTCGATACACGTCAACGTAAATTACATCCTTCAAAAACTAAAACGACAAAGTATTTTGGACAATGACGACAATTTTACTATCGTAAACAGAGAATACAGAGATCAATCGAAAGAATGCATTTTAAAGTTGAAAAGTAAAATTTGCAATTTCACTTTTCGAGGTTTGACTAAGAGAGCAGTCGCTGAAAGTTAAACTTCAGACATTCACGACGACCACTTTACATATCTGTAAACAAAATAAATTAATATAGTTACAGTAGAAACCGCTTAACTGCAAGTTGTTGAAAACACCAATAAACTGCAACTAAAGGGAGGAAAATTTTATTTATTTTTGTATTCTACTCATTTAGAAAAGAAAAAACAATTTGATGTCAACATTTTTTTTAAATAGTTCTAACATCAAAAGTTGAAATTGGTTAAATATAATCCAACAATATAATAATATAACAACAAAAAACACTTTTTTTCTGTTGCATGCAATTTTTCTACTGTTTCTTATTAATTTGGGTGCGCTGATTTCGAATCTATCCTCAGATTTTTTCTAGCAGGTCTAGTTAGTGAGATATAGGTACCGTGTCATTTTTTCAGTTTTTCCTCTACTTTTTCCATATTTTTTATCGTAATTTCTAAACCAAATAATCGATTGACATGATTTTCATCTTATCGCATTAACAACACCGCACGGCTTCTTTTCCGATGCAACTTATTGTTATAAGTTTTAAAATGCCGCGGTAAGTGGACCTCAAAGTCGGAAAATATGGAATTTTAAGGCGTTTTCTTTGATGGTCAAAAACATACACAATTTTCGTAAATCAATTAACGAGTTAGGTGTATAATGAAAGCCGACACATTAAACATTACAACATAGCCAAATTATTTGGCGGAATACACATAAGAATCGAAATAATAGCAAAAATGTACCATAGTCATTTTCATCATTTTTCATACTTTTTCCTTAAAAAATTAGGAGCATATTTTGAGGCTCTTAGGTTTTAAAGGAAAAAAGCTGAAAAGTGTTGAAAATTACTGTGGTACATTCTTGATATTATTTCGATGAGAATGTGACTTACGCCAACAAATTTGGCTGTGTTGTATTGCTTGATGTTTCTTCTTAAGATATTCATATACTTCGTAACTTGATTCATGAAACATCTGTACAATTTTCGCCATCAGAAAAAACGCCTTGAAATTCAATATTTTCCTAATTTGAAACCTTATTACAACGCCAATTTCGAACGCATAAAATTGATTAGTCAGATTGTCAGAAAAGATGCCGAGAGATGTTGTTAGTGCAACTATATAAAAATCATGTCGATAGCATTATTGCTTCAGAAATTATAGTCGAAAACGAGAAAAAAGCCGAGGAAAATTCGAAAAAACTTCATGCAACAGACATGCTGTTGTGCAGTGTAATCGATTGATCCAAAGTTTTCTTATAGGAATAGTTTAAGAGGCCTCCTTTTCGGCTGCTCATTATGTTCAGTACGTTCCGCCGTACTAAACGAGTCATATTCCAAAAATCGCAAGTCTTGCCTGGCGCAACTACCTTCGGTATTTTTAGTGATTGTCACAAAATGGGCCGCTCACATCAGTGTCAGTGTCAGGATGTACAAATGAAATTACAGCAATTGGGCCATGGGCCGCAAGCCATCAGTCAATCGTTTGCCGAGACAATGTTGCTTTTTGTATAGAAGCGCGTAGCCGTTGTTACTGGGTGCGTTGCTGTTTTTATGCCATTGTCGCGTTGTAAATTGAATGATTGATCGGACGAGTAGCGCAACTAATTAATTTGCACGCTCGGCCCGCCGATGGCGGGTACAGTGACGAGCGAGTGTCCGTGTGGTTATGCAACACGTTCAGGTCAATGTAATTGCGACTACAGCAACAACAACCTTTCGAATGCGGTACGACGCGGACAGACGCCTAAAAGTACGCCGCAAAAAATGATTAACAGTGCGTTTGCACTTTGTGTTGTTGTGTTTTTTTGTGTGCGAGAACAACGTTTGACAGCGCACAATTTGCGCCGCCTGCAGGTGTGCACTGCGGTTTATGCAACAGCGACACGCGCGCACACACACACACACACCGAACACATCACTACACACGCGCACAGCTGCTGTTTATATTTACCGAACTGACGCCATCATTTGCATATTTTTCAACTGGAAACTGTATGCACCCGCTCCCACATTATTTATGCAACTCGTCCATTTAGCCCGCTTGAGCCATTCGGCGTCGCCTGCCAGTCGCATAGCCGACGAATGTCGCCTCGCCCACAATTCAGTTTACTGCACATTCGCGTAGCGCTGCTGCATGAAAAATTTACTTGCTAATGGACGCAGCGTTTGAGGTTAAGCCGCGCAGCGTGCAGGCTGCCACATTTTGCGGTATATTCAGTACATGCCCCGCAAGCGACACAACCGCAACTTTACACTTTTTGCGGTTCACTTCATTTTTCTCATTAAATTGGAAACCTCAGAGAGCGCAAAACAAAAACTAAGTAAACGTCGCACTGCGCCTGTGGCTGCTGCCGATGCCATAGCTAATGTGTTGCCGCACTTGGCAATACGCCCACCAACAGCCACGCCCCGACACGCGTTGTAGCAACGGTAGCAGCAGCTATCTCAGCCACCGTTGCCATCGCCTCAGTCAACGTCAAAAAGTCATAAAACATCAACGCGAATCCTTTTGCCTTTGTGGCAGCGGCAAACGGAGCCCCCGCCACAGCCGTACGAAACTAATTTATTCATGACATCATCATTAAAATGTCAGAAGCGTGCGACTTTTCACAGTCAGCAACGACCGCCGCCCGCACAGCACCCAAACATCAACCAGCCAGTCAGCCAAGGACTCGAAAAGCCTTTGAGAAAAGTTTCTGTCTTTCGATTGTCGGTTAAGGCGGTTGCTGCGCATTTCAGTTCGGTTCGGTTCAGTTCCAGTTCCAGCTTCAGTTTAAGGTTTTATTTATGTTTATTTTGCGTTTTGCAACTCCTAGCATTTGCTGCCGCTTTGAGGCGCCTGCAGTTGGTTGCTGTGGGGTTTTCGGGGATTATGTTTACGCCGCTTAAACGTGCGCACACTCACTCACGCAAACGCACACATGCACACCTAATGCCATTCTGATATTTTCTGTGTACTAGTGCTTGCCGCTCGCATCGCTCCGTCCTGCCACATTTTCATTTTCTTCTGCATTTGCATGCGTTAAGTCAGTGCGTTCTCGTGTCGCTCTATGAATTTTAATGAGTGTGCCCATGGCTCCCTCACACACACACACACCAACACAAACAGAAACACGCCTGTTTATGTATGCACAGGCTAAGTAATGGGTATAGCGACATGCCGCATAGTCCTACACAAGCCGTTTGTAAAGTCGTGTTAAAGATTTTCTGCGATTCTAAGATCATTCTGGATTACATGAATTTACACATTTACACTTGCATATGAATAGAGCTGCCTGATCTGTCATCAGGTCCGCCCCCAGGTTGCGGTAGCACTGGAGTCTAATTTCACTTCTTAACCCTTCTGTTTGTGAGAAGGTCCCTGGGGACCTTTTCGATTTTCAACCTCTCACAACTTTTTATTGTTGTAGGGTCGAATATTCGAACCGGACATGTATTCCAAAAGAAAATTGTGCTAAAGCTATTTCAATTGGTTTCGAAGTGGTTCCAGGAATGGTTTACATTTTATTGAGGTTTAACAACGTTTAGTAAGTGTGATTAGTGAAAAGGTGCCTAGGGACCTGGTACTATTATTTTCAGAAATAGCTAACATTTGCACTACTTCGTCTGGCCAGACGAAAATAGCATGGGGCTAAGTTACGTATATAAGTAATTATAATTTTGTTACGATTGCAGCTACCCAAATTATTACTCATTCCCATAAAAACTAACGGTACATTTGACAGGAGTCGCCGTGGCTCAGTTGGTTAGTGCGTTGGACCACGAGTCGAAGGCAGCAACCTCAGGTTCAAATACTGCCTGTAATAACACCTAAAAAAAATAACGGGAAAACTCGTTTTCTCTTTCGGTGGCTGTCCTCTCAGCTGGAAATGGCGAACCTCTGAGAGTAAAAATTGCTTATGAAAGAGCTCCCAACCTGCCGTTCGGAACCGGTATAAAACTGTAGGTCCCTTCCACCCGCGTACAAATTCACACGCACAACACGGGTGGTTGCGGGAAGCTAGGCCTTAGTCTCGCGTAAGCGGGCTGTCGTGCCAGTCAATTATTAATTATTACATTTGACAGCAGTGGCGCACACAGGGGGGGGGGGGGGGGGGGGGTTTTGGGGGTTCAAACCCCCCCCGAAATATTTTTAAGTTAGTACAGAAATTTAATTTAAAACCGTCGCATATATGTTAAATCATCAATAACACGACTCGACAAAAAAAATGCACCTAAAAAAAGTGTTTTCTAGACTAACTTTGGGACGCTGAACACGAAACTGAAGATCAAAAAAATTTTGTGAGAAGCGTTTTCAAATCTCCGAAAAACCAGTTTTTACCCTTTTGTTTCAGTTATGAGCACATATCTCGTAAACCATCTGACTAACACAAGATGTCCGTCGGTCAGAAGATAATACCTTAGCTTTTCCAGAGATATACAGATTGTCCGAATCAGATGAGATTTGGAGAAAGTACTGACGATGAAAGTTGTAAAAAAATTGAATTTTTCGACCATTTTCAAAAATCATAAATTTTTGAATGTTAAATAAAATAAATTATTTCCTTTGGTTTTAAGACCTAAGATGGAAAAAATATTATTTGCGCAAATATTAAGCCTACCATCAATGGAATCGAAAGAAAAATGACAAAGTTATGATGCACTGAGTGAAAACACCAACTTTACATATATTACACCGTGACCCTTCCAAATGTTTATATAGGCGTGAAACTAGAGGTCATTTACCTGGAATTTTATTTATTTAGTTCTTTATTTTCTGACCCAAAGTGATTTTTAAAGGACTTTAAAATTTTAAGGACATACACATTTCAAATATTTTTTCAAATATTTGCGGTTGTGCAAGATATGGGTATCAAATAAAAGAGAAAAATAGTCTCCTTTAAATAAATTTTCTATTTTGAGCTTTCAGGACCAAAATATGTCAGGTAGGGGAAACATACCAGGTATTTCAGTATGAAGTGAGTCTTTTTTTGCGAAAATAAAACACTAACTTTTAATGGGAAAGTAAAACACATTTTATTCAAAGTATTGGCCATTGCTAGCCACACATTTTGTCCATTTTTCAGGCAATTTGTGGACAGCGCGCCAATAGAATTGTTTGTCTTTTGAAGCAAACCAATCAGACACCCAATTTTCGACTTCCTCGTAGGAATCGAAGTAATGCTCAGCCAATGCGTGCCCTATCAATGAAAACAAATGGTAGTCGGAAGGAGGCAAGTCTGGTAAATACGGCGGGTGGTGTAGCAGCTCCCAGCTTTGATTGTATCCTGAACCGGTCTTGCTTTGTGTGCAGGTGCATTGCCATGGAGCAAAATTACATTGCCGTGTCTTCTGGCCCATTCTGGTCTGTTTTCGATCAATGCATGGTTCAAATTGATCATTTGTTGTCGGTAGCGATCAGTACTAACGGTTTCGCCAGGTCCGTTCGCTCTGGTCCCACCAAACACACAGCATTGTCTTCTTGCCGAATCGATCTGGTTTTGCAGTCGATGTTGAAGGTTGTCCCGCATTACCCATGATTTTTTCCGTTTAGTATTCCTAAAATAGATCAATTTTTCATCGCCAGTAACAATTCGATGCAAAATTGATTTTCTTTCGTGTCTTTGAAGCACAATTTCGCAAGTGTTTTTTCGGTTTTCCATCTGCCTTTCATTCAATTCATGTGGCACCCATTTTCCACACTTTTGGATCTTTCCCATAGCTCTTAAACGGACAGAAATTGTTCCTTGTGCAACATTTAACATTTCTGCCATTTGCTTTTGACTCAAAGTGTCATCTTTATCTAATATCGTTTGCAATTCGGCGTCTTCAAACTTTTTTGGTGGTCTTCCACGTTCTTCATTTCTCACATCAAAATCGTTATTTCTGAACCGTTGAAACCATCTTTTGCATGTTGCTCTCGATAGAGCATGATCACCATATGCCTCGACAAGCATTCGATGTGACTCTGCAGCACTATCTGGTACAAAATTCGAAATTTTTAACACGATGAAAAAATATGATGTTGTTTGTTCAATGACTTGATGTATACTAAATATGCTTGACAGATGTCATAGCATCAAAACAAAAAAAAAAATTAAGGCTCGTTCACAACAAATATTCCCTATCGAGACATTTGTATCTTGAGGCTCACTTCATACTGATATATAGTACCTTCATACTGTACATGTTTTGGATCTCAGTCTATAGATTCATACATCTAAATTTTATTCCATTTCAAAGTTCTCAAAAAAGTTACACGAAACCCCCCCGAAACAAAATCCTGCGTGCGCCACTGTTTGACAGGAATTTTTAGGAATATTAAGTTGCGCTTATAATTAAAACTGATCCTTTACAATATTACTCTGCGTTTCTGCTTTTCTAAAATAAATTACTACCTAGATTTGACGAGTGAAATTTTCTAAGTGTCTTATAATTATGATACACAACTTATATAACCTAAAATTAACAGCCAAAACCATCAAAACACACCCTATGAAGCAAAAAGCTATACAATGCGTTATATACCCCGTTTATACGACAGCTCAAGTCGCTATGAGTCAATACGCATCGACTCAATACAGTCGTATAAACACGTTTTCAAACCGCTTTGAACATTTTAAGCGTATCGAGTCAAAGCGCTTTTCAAATGAGTTCTTAAATTTTCAAGTCGCTTCGAAAATCCGTATAAACGGTTAAACATTTTCAAAGTGCTTTGAAAATCAGCTGATGGTAATGTACACTCAGTTTTTTGAGCATTTTCAACTAAAAAACAAGCAACACTAACGGCTAATTTTCATTCAGACGTCAAAAAAATAGGAGAAACGAAAATATAAAAGCATACTTTCCAAACCGTCTGCAGTCAATTCGCTTCTGAAATCAATGTATAAACACCTGGCTCGAAAGCGTATCGAGTCAATGCGAGTCGACTGGGATCGTCGTATAAACATGGTAATAGATCCCTGGGGACCTTTTCACAACGCTAAGACCAACGGACGACTCATTAATCGGAGGGTTAAAGCTCCATAAAAGCCTAATATGAAAGCCTATGCTACAGAATATTTACTTGTTTAATATTTTGCTAGCTTTGCTTCAAAGTGCCTAAAGGATGAAGAGCTGCCATAAATTTGAATTTTTAGCATATTTTTTTTTAGAACAACACACCAATTTTGAAAATGTTACAAAGTACTTAAAAGTTTGGGAGTTCTAGACTGAAATAAATCCATTTTCATTTGTGATCCAGAGCATTTAAACTGTTGTGAAAAACTCGTTTTAGAATAACATTCAAATTCTTCAATTACTTTTATTGTTTTTAGGCTTAATTGGTTAGCAATCATCACAAGCACTGAATTGAATTCTTGAGCGATCTCTGGACTCAGTACGATATTTAGATCTCCCTCTCTTTGAAATAAATTGTTTGGCAATGTTCTTTCACGGCTGCAAACGGCCTATGATAAGAGTACTTATTTCGCTCACTGCATTGTGGTTATTTAATTTATTCAATCCATGTATGAAAATGTTTTCAATGACGCAAAATGTTCTCTACTATATGACTTCATTGCGGGATGGAAGGAACTTCTTGTGACGGAATCGACTTGGAACTTCTGTTCTGTTCTAATTGCTCCAGAAAACTTGCCGAAACGAGTTCGGAGCTTTTTCATAAAAAATTTTACTCTCAAAGTAAAAAAAATTAATTGTTCTAATTGCTCCAGAAAACTTGCCGAAACGAGTTCGGAGCCTTTTCATAAACAATTTTACTCTCAAAGTAAAAAAAATGAATTAGTAAAAACGAAACTGTTTTTTTTCGCGTCGTTGTTTCGTCGCAGAACGCAGACTTGCGGTCTAACAAACTAAACACCTGAGCTTCCAAAGGCCTTTTATAGATTGCGGCAGCTCTATTTATATACTTAATACATTAGAATAAATTAGAAGTTCCTCATCACAATTTTGTTTCCAGACAAAAGTGTGAAAATAGGATCAAGAGTATTTTCCAATCCTCTGTGCCCCACGCGATTACTAAACTGCTGCTACAAGTGTCCAAAGCATTCCACCTTTTATGTATTTTGTGTTGTTTCAGCCAAAATTACCAGCCAGCACATTTGACCTTATTGAGCAACTACTGCCTCTACTTTGCCCCACTTTATTTCACCCACTAACAAAATTCCTCTCCCCACTCTCCCACACATGCTCGTACTAACCTCAATGTCACTGGGAGCAATTATTTCCATACGGCTCCATAAACCACAATTTTGCTCCAACAGAATTTCACTTTGTCGCCTGACGACACCAAAAAATACCAAAAAGCACAACGAGCGCCAAAAATATGGAAAAAATAACGAAACACAGTCAAGGCGAGGACACAGGCACTAAATGCCTGCTTAGTGGCAGCCTTTGCTGCATAAATTATGCAAATAACGTAACCTTTTGAATGTCTGCATTTTGGCTAATATTAGCCTCAATAAAGCAAAGGTTAGTTGCGGCTACAATTTTGGCAGCAAATGTTGCAAATATTTGACATGGGCGTGTGGCGGCATGTTGTGAGCCGTGAGCCGGCACACACTGGTACACTCAGCGTGTATGTACTCTGGCTGTGTGTGTGTGCGTACGGTGTGTGTGGGCGGGCTGTCGGCAACTGTTACGAATACCGGCCGCATGATGTGGTTTTGACATTTGTCAACGCACATCGAACGAAATGCGCCAGCGCCTGATTGCATGCTACGAACGAACGCTTTTGCGTTCGCGCAACGCAGTTAAAGTGGCGGCGCAACTGCTGCTGCGTTAGTGCCTCATTTTCTCAAATGGCCCGGTTCCCAATTTTTTGGCATATTTTCACAAAAATGTGTTTGCATGAAATCGCTCGGCTGGGGCGCTTCGGACTCATCATCCGCGTATCTGTTAATGGAAATTGTTAAAATTGCTCGGAAAAATGTGCTCACGCAAATGGACAAATGGACTTATATTCTTATTTGCCGAGACTGGGCACAGTTGTGTCCGAAAAATGCTGGAACGAAGTCGAAAAAGGATAAATGCGTAGCGAACGTGACTTAATTGAGTGCGGGCGTAAAAAGGCCCACGCTGAGCGCCTGTTTTTGTTGTTGCCGGTGTATTCTTCTGTTTTTGGGTCGCTGGCATATTTGTTTGTTTGCCTTTTTATGTTTTGCTTTTTGTATATTTCGCATTCCTGTTGGAATCCTTTTTAATACATAAAAATATTTAGGCAATGCCGAAGAGGGCTGAGTGCGCCGAGGTGTTAATTGGGCTAATTTCTGGATTACGCCTCTGCCGCCGCACGCTGCCGCTCCAAATATTGAAGTGAGCATTTTTCGTGCATTTTTATCGCATTGTTGTGCCGAGTTTCGCTTTAACTTTTGCGGCCTGCAAATTGCGCACAGATATCCGTTGAGGCTATTTTCGAGCTTCATTAAGTGGGAGTCACCTAACGGTTCATTAAATAGTCAATATCCCACTTTAATAATGCAGAACACTTTGATTGTCGGCCTGACACTTTTCCTCGTTTCGAATACAGATACTTGAAATTCATTTTCATTTGTTGTGCAAATATTCGCCACAAATCCTTTCAATAATTTCAAAGGCACTCCGCGCATATTCGCATTTGCAATTCATGAACAAGGATGTGCCGATACATTGTGAAGAACCAAAAATATTTCTCACGCACACGCTGCTGCCTCTCCCCCAGCGGCCACACGCTCGGCGGCATTTTCATCATCTCAACAAATGCTCCCTGTCAGAGGTCTTTATTTTTGTTTGTCCAGCCTAGTCAATAAAGCCGCAGGATCTAGCAGGATATAAGGGAATCCGATGGCAATGTGCGTAGGACCGGGCGATGTGCCGCCGGGCCAAACACTGTGCAAACATCATTTTCATTTCGGTCGGTATAATTTTTCCAACTTGATTTTGTTTGCTGCTACGCGCCTATACGCACATACACATTTGCGCGTCGACGAGCTGGCGGACAAGCGGACGAATGCACGAATGGGCGTACGCCGACGGCTAATCCGCTGCCGCTGTCGCTGCTTCGCTAAATGATTTTCTAGTTGCCAGCACAACAAAAGCAACAATAATCCTTAACGCATCCCGCAAGGACATCGTTCGCACGTGCCGTTTGTTTGCCGTGCGAGAAATATGAAAGGCTGTCCGCGTCGCAACGGTGCGCTCACGCACCGCCATGGAACGCGACTCTATTCGGCGGCAAGGGGCGGCTTGAACGTCAAAGGCGATGACAACGCTGCCACGCGACGAAGGTGTTGTCTGCATTGCAATGAACTTGTTAAGAATTGAGTCGGTTTCGCCGCCTCCGCTTCGGCTGATGATGCCAGCCGCAGAGCATCTAACGCTGCGCCAAGTTCACTCTCCGCCGGATGGGTTTTCAAATGTGTTACCAGAGATTTGGCCTGGCCGTCGTCTCATCACTGCTCACCACCCGCCGCACAATGATTTCGTAAGCTGCAGTGTGCGGAGTAAGTCAAGCGCTGTGGGCGCCGTTGCGATGCAAATAAATAACTCAATTGTTTTGTTGACATTTTATTTGACACGTGACTTTGACTGGTGGTCGCCATTAAAGGATGCTGCTGTCCTCCTTGCAGTGACCGCGCCCGTGCGCCGGTCGTCGGCGCCGTTGCTGCTGTTTGTCGCCTTTTGTTCTTTTTGCGGTTCATAGAAGGCAATTAATTTAGAGGTGTTCATTAAGGCGTGAAATAGTGCAATGGGCTGAGTGTGTTTCACATCACCTCGTCTTTTTGTTCGCATTTGTGAGTTGCAGTTGTAGTTGTTGGTAATTTTCACGTTGTGCTGATGGCCTCACCATACGCGTTGAGAGGAAGAAAACTAAATGGAGTTTGGGTATTGATTGAGCCCACAATTCTCATAGCAATAAGCTATCCAGTAATATTGGGGAACTTCTAAGAAAGCTTTATTGGGCCAATCAGTGGCGCACACACGCGGTTTGGGGGTTCAAACTCCCCAAACACAAAAAAGTTACTGGTACAAAATATGGTTGCGAATGGTATTCGGCTCAAGAGTTGTACCCCCCAAAATGAAATCCTTTGTACGCCATTGGGGCCAACACAAATCGGTTATTGTCTTTTTACTTCCACATAGCACATTTTCAAAACTACACAATTAAGTGTTTCCTAAGTTCAGCTGTAAACATGCAATAAATTCAAAGTGGATGCATCGAAATTGTTCACAGTTAGCTTGAATGGCTGAAGCATTTTGGAAAATCTTCCGCTCACCCAATTGTAAACAGAAGCTAAAATTTGTTTAGAATTTTATTTGTGTTTAAGCCAATGGAGCTGAGGCAATGAGGTGAAGGGCATCTGCGAACAGGCGCGATTCGCATACTAAACCGCACATCTTTCAAACTGCCTGAGAAAAACTTGAATCCAAACCTAAAACCAAACGAAGCACAACATCATCAGCCAGCGCGTCAACGCGCCAGCCAGCCTGCAGCTCCAAGTTAGCTCAACAACAGGAAACGGAAGTGTGAAGCAAACTCTTAAACCATACACACGAGTGAGCGCATCAACACACAAACTTCTGCCAAAGTTTGTAGTGGTAAAAGGTGCGGAGTCGAGCTGCGGCAACTTGTTTTTCTTGCAAAGTTTTTGTTTCAAGACTTTCAAAGAAGAAAGCGGCAGACACAAGCAAGTGTAAAATGCTGTTCCCCTGCCTGCCTGCATGTGTAAAGTGGTTTCGAGCCTTCAAATGTTGCTAACCGCCGACAGCGGCGTCGATTGCGCAGAATTAAAAAAAATAAAAGGAATTCTTACAAAAACCAGCAGCAAAAAAACAAACATTGTGTTAGCTAACGGAAACCACACGCCCACAAGTACACTCACACTCGCTACACATCCCATTCGTCCAATAACTCCTTAACCATCGACATCTTTGATGGGTAGGCCCGTGCAAAAAATTTTAGGTGGTTGTTTAAATGCGAAAGCGACGCGGAAATACGCGAATACAAAATGAAGTTCAAAGAAGCATTTTCGAGTTTCGAATTAAACAACCAAGCGCCGCAAAGCGCTTTCAATCCAGCCGTGTCTGGCAAGTTAATGGCTTTAAATTTATCATAGACTAAATAGTAGGGTTGGCCATTAATCATTACATTTGCGTAATGATTACACTCTGATTACAAATAAATCGTAATCTGTAATCATTTTTTATGATTAAATGATTACTTTGAATAATCAGCCTTTTTGGTAATCATTAAAAAAGTAATCAGTAATCACCCGATTAGAATAAAAAAATCATGTAATTATTTTTGAATAATTTATGATTACATAGTGTAATCATTAATTTGATTACAAGTGTCACGTGGCACAAGACCTTTTAATGCGACCCTGACGAACGAGCGACAGAAAGGGGTAAACGGACAGTTGTGGGAAGAGGGAAAAGTCAGTTGGCGTCCGGCGACCATTCGTGACAGTTGTATATTTTAAGCCTGTTTTATACACATACGTATTGTTCGAATACCTGTTTAAAATAAAGTTGGTTCATACAGGACCTATTCGCTAACTTACAGCAATACTGGGTTTATACTTGAATTGCTTTTGGAGTTGGCATTCGGCGGCCATTTGCGATACAAGTAATCTGTAATCAATGATTACAATTATGGCCGCTGCTTTGTTTTTAGAAATAATTGCCTACAAGGCTATTCTAGTCTTTTCGTCTATTTGATTGCTGATTTGTACGTCCGGCTGGCTATCTTCGGAAAAGTTAAGATATCAAGATAAATTCCACTAATGATGTAAAAAGTATTTTGAGATATATGTATGAAGGTGAATTTTTATGAAAAACAAAACTTGTCGGTTTAAAAATCGGTGGCGATAAAACAGAGTAGCTTATGTCGAAAAATAACGAGCGGAGAAAAACGCAATTGAAAAAATGTATTTCCATACAGTTTCTATGGAATCTTCGAAACGTTTTCACGTGGAAAAAAAATTATTGATACTGAATATAAAAACGGGGAATAAACACATTGAAAGTACTTTTACGGTAGATTTTTTAAGATAAAATACGGTAAAACATCTTAAGTTGACTTAAGCTACTCTGTTTTATTGCCACAGAAATATTTGTATTATAAACTCGGCGTCCACAAATGTATAGGCACGCAAGAAATTTAAAATAGAATATGCAAATGTTACACAATTTATAGGTATCTACTTATCATGTTTAAAAATTATTACAACAATATTCAAAATACAACACCGATTTTTTTAAGTTAACCGATTTAAAAGTTGTGGAATTATAGGACCTAATTGACCCAAAGTGTTCCCGAATTTGAAAAAATAAGTATGTTCTCCGAAGGTTAAACATATTAAAAAGTAGAAGTAAACAATCTTATATATTGCAAACCACTGCATACACCATTGCTTACAGCAATCCAAAAAAGGTTTTCGGATTTTTTGAAATCGAAGGACGT
This sequence comes from Melieria crassipennis, assembly GCA_963668005.1. Classification (NCBI taxonomy): domain Eukaryota; kingdom Metazoa; phylum Arthropoda; class Insecta; order Diptera; family Ulidiidae; genus Melieria; species Melieria crassipennis. Next base: position 102,427,612 of record OY764962.1, on the reverse strand, counting down.
GGTCGCGATGCTGCTGTCGCTGCTGCTATTCACCCATCTTTTAAACTGCGATGGCTTAATAGTTTCCCAGTTGAACTGCGAATAGTTAATAGTTAATAGTTTCCCAGTTAAAATAGATTGTTTAGAGGGCCAAAGGTACAAAATGAAAATCTTGGCGATTTTTACGAGTTTGAAAACATCACAAACGTCAATGATTCGCAAGCAATCAGTATCGACAACGATATGCCATTTTGGAACATCTTAGTAAGCCTTGTTCAAAAGACTTGCACCAAATAAAAGCAGATCCCTTGGTTAAGGAGATGTTTCTGTTGTATAATACAACTCTGCTATCATCGGCCCCCGTGGATGCCACTATGGCAAACCTCCCACGGTACAACCGTCTGTCTGACAAAAATTTTTAATTTCGAGTTTTAGCCAAAGCTAATGCAAACATTGAATAGATTGCATTCATTATTTTTTATTCAACTTTTCTATTTACATAATCGAAATATTGTTATGTTGCACAAATGAGACCAAATAAAAAATTATAAAACTAACTAAAAGACTTTTCATTTGACAAATATTCAAAAGTAATCATTAATCTGATTACACTGATTATACTCATGATTAATGAAATTAATCATGTAGTAATCATGCGATGATTACTTTGATTACTGTAATCATTTTTTTGTTTCGTGGTGAATTTTATGATTAATGATTGATCATTGTAATCACTGATTACTGATTACTCTGTAATCTTAATCTGTAATCAATGATTACAGTTTTTGGCCATCCCTACTAAATAGTATAAAATTGATTACTTGTGAAAATAATCAACAAGCATTACAAAAGGTATTGTTCAATAGCAGAAAAAGTCACCTTTTTCTTCAAAAATAGTGCAACAAATTAATAAATTCCAGTCGTATTTGTTAACTGAAGATAGTGGCATACACTTTTATAAATTTTCTACAATTGTTCTTTCTTTTTCAATGTGCATAAAATATTTTACAACTTATGTAAATATTATTGCGTGAACCTTTTGGGCTATGGCTCTCGACTTGAAGTATGAATTACATTAGTGTGATTCGACCCAAAACTCGCTATCGCGTACAGTGAGTGTTGTAAATGAACTGTGTAAATGTATGTACATAAGTAAGGATCTTGAATTGATGAAGTGATCATCCGTAGCACGACCAGGTTAATAATGATGCGGCGCACTTCAGTGCCTCACACAATTGGTCCTATCAATTACACGCTTATGCAGCAGCAGCAACAACAACAATTTCAATGTTTCGCCCAAGCTCTTCCTTCCCTGGCATCGCCTGCAGCACAACGCTGGCGCCACTACGCACCATTGCCTCTCACGTATTATTATTCAAGCATTTGATCGAGAGCTACCGATAACGCTCGAATTGCTTGTCACATCACACCGCGCGCATTGCACATGTGGCCGCGTGGCGCAACTTAATTGTTAAATATTTTGTAGCATTTTGTGTAGATTAGCATCGGAAAAAACTGCAGGAAAGCGCGCAACGCGTTGGCAAGCGCTGCAAATTGCCCTCGGGAGGAATTGCTGCTCGCACTATTGTTGCTGTTGTGCTTCAAGTGGCCGCGTGACCAGCCAATGAGCCAACAAGGCATAAAAAACCAACTCAGCGAGCCGTCAATCGTCGCGCGTATCGTCCAAGACAGGTCCTTCAGTACCGCGGTATGAGCATTGCTCCCCTCGTCGGCGCGACGCTAAGCATGCGGCAGAAGTGTCTGTGTGTGCGCACGACTGTTTGTTGATATTTTGATTGTGCAACGCGGATAATCCGACGCTGACACGTGATCCTTGTTTTGTTGATTTTTTGTTGAAAGTGCATTTGATTTTGATTTTGGCTGCTTGTCTGCGCGAAGGTGTAACACGGAAAACAGACGCCGACAGTTCGTCTCTTATTCGAAGTGAGATTGGCGGGCGCGTGTAAACGAGCGAAGACTTTCCACATGGATGAGCTCGACAATTGTCTAATACTAAATTCTCAGAAAAATCTCAATTCCATTCACATTCAAACGTTTAATATTGAATATGAAAATTGAATATAATTCGGAAAAGTAATTGAAACAATTTTATATATCACTTTTGCATGTCCAGCTCGGTGCCATTGAAGCACAAAAAGCAGCCAAAGGATACAAATTCGCAAGCGCATCCCTTAACGCTTTTGCTCCCGAAATTGGACACATCAGCGAAAAATGTCGTCCAGCCAACTAACTATCTGAATATATTTTTGCGCAGCCCCGTTTTTATTTTTATACTCTACTAGCCATCACTTCCGTCGTCTCCCCGTCCACCCGTTTCCGTCGCTGATGCCAATTGCGCTAAGCAACAAATTCAACAAAAAGTGATTTTTACATTTTTACCATCCCCCCCAAAACTTATTCCAGTCAGCAAACCATTGCGCTGCATTTTTCCCGTACTTTTCGTCCTCCACACGTACGCGTACATTTCTTCCATTTTGTTGGCTTTTTGCCGCAGTTGTTTGCCGTTCTGTAGTTGGTTGGTTGGTTTTTGGCGTTCTGTTCCAAACGCGTTTGGCATGTCCTTCACTACATTTTTAGCCATTTGTGTGTTTATTCTCGTGAGTGTGTGCTGGAGTTCGCGCGTGTGATTTTCGTTTTGTCCTTGTTTCTTTTGGCCGCCATCGCCATTGCTACCGTCGGCGTCGTCGTTGTAGCCGTTGCCACCGCTGTCGCACGCAACGCTATTTGCGCTTGTTTTATGTTATTCGACACTATTGGAACATTTTCGTCCATTTTTCCAATTTTTCCATACTGCCCGCAACGGCTTCACTGTGCCGCAGCATTTTCACTTGCTGCCCGCGCACTGCAGCCGTTGGCGTGGCGTGGCACGACGTGGTGTGGCGTGGTGCGGTGTGGTGGACTGGCGACGGGTTGTGGCATATTCTCGATTTCTATTTGCCGAGCCGGACTGAATGGCAACTGAGCTCTGCGATGTGGTACAGTGTGGTGGACTAAGCAGAGGCGAGCCGAGTCGCTCGAAGCGAACTGGACTGCTGGTCTAAATATGCTGGGCATGTAGCTTTTGGTATTTATGACTATTGTCGGAAAGCAAATATTTGTCTGCAGCGCATAAAAACAACAGTTAAGCGGATACGAAACCGGAATATGTATGAGATAACCAAGTATCTGGTGCACGTATACGAGCAACATTTGTGTACAATGCTGCCATGAAGTGTGGAAAGCGGATAGTGTGGCAAGAGCAAAAAATGGAAGCAACCAACATTGCGAACTTGCTGCTGCAGCACTAAAACTGACCCTCATATTTGGTTTGTCGTATTTTACTTAGTTTTTTTTTATGATTCTCAGCGGGCAGAGGTAGTATGTGTTATGGTTGCGCCAGTAGACAAGCGAGTGGGCAATTGTCATTGGTTACATGGGCGTGTTCAGAAAAGGGAAGGAGGTGAATGCAAGTGCGTTTAGCAGTTGTAGCAACCGATATTGTCAATTTACGGAGCCTTAAAGTGTGCTCACTTCCAGTGATATTAAAAAGCGCAAACGAACACAACTACATATTCGCAAATAATTGTAAATCGATCGATTGTTGCATTTTAAATGCGCTAAACACTCTGAAACAACGATAACATTCTGCATTTTCGGATTTGAAAGAGGTTACAAATATACAACAACAATGCGCTTAACAACCTCCCCCTATTCACGGCCGCAGTCGCAGTCGCAGTTACTGGCAACCGAAATTGTTCCCATGCGATTTTATCCAACGATTTAGCGCCGTTCGACAAAGCAATTTGTGTAAATATTGTACGCGGTTATTTGATGATAAATATCAGATCGGATTGAATGGAAATCCTATTGATTAGAGGGGATTTTGTGTAGACCGTGCAGTCGGTGAGTCACGTTGGCATATCCGGCAATTGTTCCGCCTAGTGATTTGCATTCATTGTTCGGCACTGGCAGTGATTGTGTGAAAATAATTTGGGTATTAGAGAGTTGTTGATTTTTGAACTTGTGTCAATATTTGTTACTTCAGTTCAACTATTTAATAACTATGATAGTAAACAAAGAATATATTACTCCATGCATGCAATTCAAGTCCTGGTGAGTGTAGATAAAATGAGTTCTTTGTTGGTTATCACCTTGGAAATTGACCTTGGAGTTGTTGATGTTTTAACTTGGGTCAATATTTGTTAATACAGTTGAACTACTTAATAGCTAAGTTAGTAGTCAAGCACATACCTACACGATCCTAGGTACGAATTTCAAGCTTGAGTGAGTGTAGGTCGCTATGAAGAGCTTAAATTAATATTAAATGTACAAATAACAACCTTTCCACAATTATCCATTTTGCATCAATAATTTCATACAAAATCGGTTTTCTTTCAAGAAAGCCTTGGCAAAAGAAAAATTATCTGTAAAGTCTGTGGGAGGAATGCAGAATCAAGCGCTCAATTCTCTGATTCGTAAATCAGCGCTAACTACTAAAATATCACAAATTTTTTTCGTTCAATATTTTCTGATAGATAAATATGTGGGGCTATGTAAACCAATATTTTAATATTCCACTTCGTATTAATAAACTCTGAAGAGTTGAGCACGTTCTTTATGTGCCGATAAATTCCCAAAGCGGAGTAGCTTCCCCAGCGCAGCTGCTCCCTTTGAATTTACAAATGACTAAACTTGAATGGTGAATTTTCATAGATCTCAGCAAATCACATTGCGTTTACTCAATGGCTCACACTGGGACGAATCAAAAACGGATTTTCCAATTGTATAATATCTAGTGGGTTTTTTTGATAACTAGTTAATACTGGCAGCCGCCGTGGCTCAGTTGGTTAGTGCGTTGGACTGCGAGTCGCAGGCAGCAACCTCAGGTTCAAATACTGCCGGTAATAACACCTAAACAAAATAACGGGAAAACTCGTTTTCTCTTTCGGTGGCTGTCCTCTCAGCTGGAAATGGCAAACCTCTGAGAGTAAAAATTGCTTATGAAAAAGCTCCCAACCTGCCGTTCGGAACCGGCATAAAACTGTAGGTCCCTTCCACCCGCGTACAAATTCACACGCACAACACGGGTAGTTGCGGGAAGCTAGGCCTTAGTCTCGCGTAAGCGGGCTGTCGTGCCAGTCAATTATTAATTATTATTAGTTAATACTACAGAATAGAGAAATATGAAAAAATAAGTTGTTACTTCCCAGGGTGACTTTAAAGTTGTGCTAAAATACAAAACGAAACAGCGTAAAATATTAGTTTCAGACTGCTAACTTTGAAGGAGTCTGGAAGGAATAGATATTTTAACCCTTTACGGTATATTTCCACATTTCTTGAGATAAAAATGTTTCCTTCAAAATATTGAATCTTATTGAACATTTTAGCAATAAAATACAAAAAAAATTAAAAAAAAATAATTTTGGGTGAGAATTACAGCTTCTTCAATTTTGTACAATATATCGTACAGTGGTCCTCAAAGGACTACAAATTCATGAATTTTTGGTTTCGTTTTTTTAAGTTTTATGAACACTTCATTGATTTTTTTTATAGAAACCATAAATTATAACAACAAAAAATTAAAACGTGATTTAATTTTGATCAAAAGTTATATAAATTATATATATAAACAACTTATTCACATTTATTCGGCCTTATATAACTGTTGTCGTTGTTGCAAAGCCTTTTTCCTCTCAATAAAACACAGAATAAATTAAAATTCATACAGTTTTACAGAAAGGCACGGAATATAGCTGATTCTTTTTATCGTACTGCGAGTGGCTGCCCAGTAAAACACAAAATCATGCAGTAATTCTTATATTATTTTAAATCGAAAATTGCCGAATAGTCGAATTTTATTAGCCACGTGGTTTACAGATGGGCGTGGCAGGCATACAAACGCAAAAAATCTGTTACCAAACCTATAACTTAAAAAAATGCAAACATAACTTGCAACCTTTGCTTTCCATTGTACGATATATCGTACAATTTTTTAAAGACTCGGGGAAAAATATTTAGACGCAAAAAATGTTAAATTTAGTAAGTTCTATAAATCAACTGAGATTCAAACTTTGAAATTGTTTCGCTCTTTGGTACCAAAAAGTATTACATATTTAAAAATTCCTACGCAGAAGTACCGTCATTTGCTGGTTTTTCAAATTCTTGCAAAAAGCTGCTTAGAAAACGCACTCATATTGTGTAGCCACGGCTATTATGATTTATATTTTTAAATAGAATGATACAACACAGCCTACTTAATAAAAATTAGAAAGCTGTTGCATAAGAAGTGCGTTCGCTGCCAACAAAAAATCGTCGAAAAAATTATACGATACATCGTACGAACTTCCGGAAAGGGTTAAGTACAATTTTTTTGATTTTAATATTAAATAAAAGTTTATAATTATGTATTTCTGTCGGGCAATTCCATAATTTGTTTACATCATATACATTTCGTTATTACCGTTACTCGTGGCCTTATAAAGAGTAGGTACAAAGGAAAGGTAAACAAAAAATATTTAGTTTTTGGCACTGGTATTAAGATTTGAATATTACTTTATATGGGGAGTGGGCGTGTCCGTCAACCAATTTTGTAATCTCCAGTCATATTTAGTTACATAAAAATCATGTGTGCCATTGACTGACTCGTCCCACTGTGCGACCCCGCAATTCATTCCCGCACATCGTTGCAAAGCAAACAAAGTTAGTATAAATATTTGAAAGAACGCTTTTTGCATTGCGGCGTGCAAATGGCGAATAGCGCTTTGAATCGAAATGAAAATAATACTTTGAAGTTGGCTCAAACACACAAGTCTCACAGCGCCGGCTCTCTTCAGCGCCCACGCCCACGCCCTCATCCGCGCCCTCATCCATGATTACAAAATAGATAGAAATAGATTTGGCGCGCTTTATTTCGGTTCCAAATCGAAAATGAAATAGAAATTTTGCAACACGCGCGTTGTGTGCGATGCGCTCTTTGTGCCAAACGCTGCCAAATACCTCGAGGGGCTCCATTGGTTCGTCGTTTTGATGCTTTAGAAAGTTTATACAACGCAACAAAGTGGCAGTGGCAACAGCGTCACACAATCAGCCGTTATATTGACTTTTTCGTTTATGCTTCGCTCGCCCGCGGTCGCGAATTTGGGGTTCGGTTGCAGTTTTCGGTTTGAAATGTTCACGCTGGTCACGCGACTCTGCAAGTGCAAGTTCGCATGTTTGTACTCCGTCGGCCATACAAACACAAAGAGCCATTCAGCCACCCGGACCACAACGGGCGTCCACAACTCTGGCTGGAACTGGCCAACAAATGTGTCAATAGTCATTTTGTGTGGCGTTATAGAAGCAATAAATTTGAACTGACACAAAAGGCCATAAGCTGTCGACATCCACCCCAGCCTCCTCACCCCTAAACCCCACCCGCTCAATCAGCACCAGCCTGCGGCATACACCAGCACTGTTGATGGCTTTCCCAATTTTTCTTTTCAATTTTTTCAGTTCATGGTCCGCCCACAATCGCGCTCAGTGTGCTTTGAAACATTTTTCAATTTCGTTTGCGCTTTTGATTTCTGTGTTAGAAGCGTAAAGTGGAATTTTTCGCTGCGCTGCGCATTCATCATTCATTTAACACTGGGCCATTTTTCATTTGACTTTGCGCGAGCCTTGGCGCTGGTTTCGGCTTTGAGGCGGCGACGGCTATAGAAGCAGTAGCGACGGTGGTATTGGTTGCGCGGTTATTATGCTTCGTTTGCATGCACTTTCAAGCGATTTCAACTGGACACGCATTTACGCCCCGGCGGGCCAACTACGCCGACCGTTTAGCTAATGCCTGCAGCATTTCGCATTTTGCCGCTCTTTCCTTTTGACCAATTTGAAGCCAAGTGTAAGAATCGCTCAAATATGGCGCCCTGTGGTTAATATTTGGAAAATATTTGAATATTGTGAATTTAACTGAATGAACTTGAAAGCCAAAAATGCACTTGAGCTTACACAAACCGGTGTATGTAGGTGAGCCTGTGACCATCGAAACGAATTTACTTGGCGTGAAATACACAAGTATTTCATTTATATACTCTTCTTGTAGTCGGGCTCGATAGTCCAGCGGGTAGAGCGCTGGCTTCTCATACCGAGGCGCCAGGTTCGATTCCTGGCTCGGGCTGGTGGAAACCTCGTGTACTTCTATCGCTATTCACATGAAGCAGATGAGAATTACAAGAAGCGCACAAGTGCGCTCCTGGCAGGCAATGGCAAAACTTCCAAGTGTGAAAGGAAAAATTGCCAAAAAAGCGCCGTTCGGATTCGGCGTTAAATTGTAGATCCCCTCCCTCTCTTCTCCTATCCGTTTGAAATGTGTGTTGTATTACATGTTGAAAAAAAAACCGTTTTGCATACACATTTCAAACGGGTACAATTTGTGGTATCACTATGGGCCCATATAGAGGTCCTGTATGTGTCTCATACAGAGGCAGCCTCTACAACCTACCTACCTACCTACTCTTCTTCAAAAAATTGTATTTATTTTGAATCGAGAAATATAAAATACTGAGCATCGGTGCTACTTAATCCTTTCAGACTAGAGCCTCGGTTTATTGACAGATTTTGTTAATTGCTGGCAGACTTTTTTAGTTTTCTAATATTTGCTAGAAAAACCAAGAATAATTGTCTATTTTTGTGCATGATATCTAATCTTCCAATGTTTTATTAAAGATTTTCCAGCATCAAAGCAGCATTTCAGTATTGCGCCCCGACAAAAGGTTATATTCTATTGTCGATCAACAATATTCATGGCTGAGTATTACCCACTGTGAAAATGCAGTATTTCCTCCAAATCGTCGAAAACCGACTTGCTTAACTCGAGAATGAGAATGTTTATAATTTTTCCAGTTTTTAGTAATCATCAATCGAGAGAGATGAAGAGCGAGTTTCAGTCGCATTAGCTAAACTCCCACAACCAATAGCTCACCTCTTACCTTTCCAGCTTCATATTTATATTTTGTATACTATATATTTTGTTATGGGCAATGAAATTTATTCCTACACTGCATAATGGAAGCTCTCGTTTTTATGCGGGTCACTGGCAATTGCCAATTTGATCATTCAATAACGGTAATTGAAAATATGGTAAGCCGCGTTAACAGCAATAGCAACAAAAGCCAAAAACAATAACAACATCAACAACCACTACAGCAACAGCGGCATAAACATCAACAACAGCGGTGTCCGCAACGACAGCGGCAACAAAGCCAACAATATCAACGATAAGTTAATGATATCAGTGAATTGGTAATAAAATCGAATCGAATAGAAAGAAATTGTCATAAAACCGAATTACACCCCATGCACACAATAAATGCGAGTAAATGAAATTTAATAAAAATCCAACCAGTAAGCTGAAAGAAGAAGCAGCGAAAAAGGTCCCTTCGCTGTAGGAATATATCAGAGCTAACCGTTGAACAATGCGGAACAAAGGCCGTTTGCGTGTAATAAAAACTGCCCGGGCAACAGCAACAACTACGGACATGTTTGTAAAAACAACAATAACACTGTCAGCAGCAGCAGAAGCAGCAGCAACAAAGACTCGAAGCAGCAAAGCTACACTCAACAGTCGGCGCTGACAATGAAGCCAACAAAACGCCGACCCGGACAAATAGTAAAAGTGGCCACTTCAATTATCATTTGGGCATGATAAGCGCTAAAGAGGCATAAACAATCGGGTTGAATTCTATTTTGGCGTTGACGAAGTTGCGGCAGAAGGATGCCACAAAAAGTAAACGCCGAAAAAACGCACTGCCACACAATGTGAACGCAGCGTAGAGCGGCTCAGCTAACGAGTGTTACGGCCGCAGGACATGTAGGCAAAACACTGAAACTGACGATGGAACTGCCAGGACCGTAGAACGAGACCACCTTGCGAGGCGCATTGCAAGCAAATTGCATCGGACTCAGCTGAGCCTATTCGACTAGAATGAAGGGTCGCATATTTCAATCACAACAGCGGGAAACGGGGTATGACGGAACTGAAGCAGATCGCTTGAGGCCAAGTAATGAAAATATGACGGCGCGACAACGCAGGACAGCCGCTACAAGGAGTCTGGCTTCATAACGGTAGGTGTCATAATGGCAACAATGGAAAGGTTAAGATTTGCGGCTGCGCTGCGGTCGCTACCTGCTGCTGACGTAGTGTGCACTGAAGCGCAGACCAATGTGCGAGCAATTATTTTCTTCACAGTATCGGCGCCGATAGGACATAGAAAGTATTTTGTGAGCACCAGGTGCAGCCGCTGCCGCCAACAACCGGCAACATGCACGCGCCAAAAACTTGTAGAAGAAAACAATAAATGGAAATGTTCCATGAGCATCGGTTGGCATCCCCTTCGTGTGGCTGCACCCGCAACGACCAGACGCGATGACTTTAAAGTGCGTAAACAAGCGCAGAAGCAGCGGCGCGCCTCCTCCGTGTTCTCTACGGGCACAGCGGGCCAACAAAGTGAAGTGTGCTAATTTTATGTAGTTCCCCCTGAACCGCCGAGGTAGCTGCCGTTGCACTGGACGGCGTCTCGTCGTATTGGCTTCCCTTTTAGGGGGGAAGAGATGAAAAGTCATACGTGCTGAAAGATTTACGTCCAATGTGAGGAAGGATAATTTCGCAGATGTTTAAAATTGGCTCTTCGGGGAGCGAAAGGAGGCAATAAATTGCTAGCAAAATGCGTCTACTTCGGCTGCATGTCCTGCTGCTATCCAAATACCGAGCGCAAACTCTTCAACTTTCTCAAATGTCATTTTCTGCGTCCTTGTTTTCTTTGCGCTATTGTGCGAGGGAAGCGCCGAAGAGTGGAGAACGAAAATTCGCCGCGGCGGTTGTGTCAATACACTGCGCTTGCATGTGGCAAGTGCGTTGAAAGACACGCTGTCTGCTGGTTGCTGGCTGCATCCCGTAGCGCTTGTAGTTGTATATCTTATGGATAGCTTCCTTGTTTACACTTTAAGAGGGTAATTTAGTTTCGGCCGACTCGCCATTCATGCGTTTCTCCATCTGCTTCACTCTTCCGCGCGACACCCTTCCGCTGCATTGCATTTCAAAATTTATAAATAATAACTTCGTTATTTACCAAACGTCAGCGGAGAGTGCGAGTGCCTGCTTCGGGCTGCCGCTGTGATTGCTGTTCCTCTTGTCAACGGCGTTGTCGTTGTCGTTGCCATTGTTATTGTTTTTCTGTTGTTATTGTCAACATATCGGCGTGCAACATTCAATATCCATCGCTGTACCAATACAGCCAGCCACTCATCAAGCGACTGAAGTGCAGTGAAATTGCAATCCGCCCATTGCAAAACACTTGCGATGCGCTTGGTGAGAATTTTGCCATTAAAGTTTGCTTCTGATTCAAGTTTATTTGTTTAATTTTGTGGATACTGCGAGTTTACGGGTGGCGCATTCGCGAAGATTCCCATGGCTATTCTTTGATCAATCTAGAATGTTTTTAAACAAACCAATGTGTTTGAAAAAAATTGCATAGCGAAAGCTAAAATTTGTTTTGAATTTGTTTATTATTAATAAAATATGTGTGTATACTCAGAAAATAAATATTGGAAATGTTTAACATAAGTTCTTTTACTTCTTCACACAGATCTCGTTGACTAAGAGCCACAAGTACTTGGCCACACAACCGAAAAGGTTAACCCAACTCATAATTCGGCACTCTCATTATTCAGTCCTTACTCGTACGTTGTTTCAGGCATATGAACAAAAGTCCACAATAATCAAAGCATATACATACTCGTAGTATTTTCCCTCGATACATTCTGCACAGCATTTCAATTTTAGTTTCAATCATAAAAAACAAACCGATAAAACAGAGAAAAGTAACAGCGCTTGGTTCCATCTTTCCTCAACAACTTTTGCCTCCCTCTGCCACACATTCAGCCCGCCCCCTTTTGCAATCTGTAAATAAAGTTTTTCAAAGTTGCGCAAACAAGCCGAACAACAACTCAACTCAAAGAATTCTTCACATCGCACTTGGCATGGGCTCATGTCCTTCTACCCATCGCCAACATCAACACCAGCAGCAGCAACAGCAACAGCAACAGCATCCACATCGTCTTGACGTTGAAGACACACCGCAACAAACACTCGATAAGCCGGCGAAGACAAAGACACCGAAGTAACGCGAGCCCGACTTACTCACTGGCTCGCGAACTGACGGTGGGGTTGGCGAACTGGCAATTCAAATGCCCTCAATCTACTTGGCTGCTTTAGCGTGGCAACACTGACAACAACTTCAGCTCCCCCAAACACACAAATACACACGCACACACACACAAACGCACATACCGCACACTACACCACATTCACCAACAGCTTCAGTCGAGGGAAAACAAAAACAACAAAAACAAGAAAAGTCAAATGAAAGAAAAAACCATAAACGGTTCGAGGCACCAACTGCGTGTCCTGCGCAAGAAACAGAGATGCAGCAGAGGCAAAAGGCATTGCAGAGGTTTAAGCCAAAAAGACGCCAAAGTGTTCTCCCGCCCCTACGCCGCCTACTCTCCTAGCAACCAACAAGTATCGAAAAATAAAAACAAGTGCACAAAACAACGACACAAAAGAAATGCAAGAAAACAAACTTTTGTGAACAGCGCCATGTTTGGTTTGTCTTTCTAGCTTCCGCCTTTTGTAGTTGTTGATGTGGAAAATTCGCTAACAGGGTGTTCCAGCTGTAAACGAACTCACTGACAGGGAAACATGTTATATAAGACAATAAAATGCTGTTACTTGCCGCAATTAAAAATGGCATGTCATCCTTAAAGCTTCAAGCATTTCTAATTTAATGTTTTTAGTTTACCTACATACTGAACTTAAAAACATAACATACTTAACTCTGGAATCATATGCGTACCCAGTTAGGGTCAGAGGAGGGCATTTGTCCCGCCTCCAATCTTAAATTCGAATTACATATTTTATATACAGTGGTGTCTGGATATAGTGAACTAATTATTGCAAGGCCTGTTCACTGTATTGAGGTTGTTCACTATATCAAGGTCAACATTTTTGTTCAAAAACTCGTTTTGTTTGCTCAAAATACACTTTTTGTTTTTTGCTTGAAAATTGTTTTTTATATTTAGAGGCTCGATGTCAAAATGTGAGTGTTCACTCTATCGAGGTGTTCACTATATAGGGGGTTCACTATACCCAGACACGACTGTACCTACTTATGCACTTTGAGAATTGTATATTCTATTCAAATTCTATATTATGAATGTTTAAATGTAGTTACATACTTATATCTTGCCCCTAAATTTGTTCCTCAGTATGCCCATGTCGCGTTGGTTTTTCATACCAGAGGCCCTAGGTTCGAATCCTAGCTCGGGCTGGTGAAACGCTCGTCTACTTCTATCGCTATCCACATGAAGCATATGAGAATTACAAGAATACGCCATGGAAAAACCTCCAAGTGTGAAAGAAAAATCCCCAAAACCGCCGTTGAAAAAAACAGTGTTGCATACACATTTCAAACGGGTGGAATTTGTGGTATCACAACGGGACATATAGGCCTAAGTGTGTCTCATACAGAGGCAGCCACTGCAACCAACCATGCCCATGTCTAGAATACTAATCTTATTTTGCAACGTATAACAGTAAGGAATGTTCGAGAGCTCAATTAAAACTATAGTTTTACATTCGTAAACACGAATCTGAAAAACAAGTTTCAAGTTTTAAAAATGCATAGATATGTTACTTCTTGGCATTGCTTGTGCACCTTGTATCGGCCGTCGTCTTTTTTGTACCGCTGCTCGGAACTTAAACTTTGCGCTATTTATGTTCCGCTCTCACAGCCACAAACAAAAAATTTCCCAAAGCATTGAAGAAACAAAAGCCAAAACAATAAAAGCAAAAACAGAACATGAACAAAAAACAAGGCCACCATTTTTTCTTTTCAAAAGAAAAAGTGTCGTCCACTTTATTCCCAAGTTGGCGAACAAGTCAGTTCAGTGTTCTTTTTCTTCGAACTTGTTTTTGTTGCTTTCTTTTTCTCGTATCTCTCAGCTCACAGCTACCCTCAAACCGGCACCACCACTCCCCTTTTCAAGCGTCATTCCAACCACTCACTACTCGCCACTCACCAATGCAATCGCCGCACAGCATCAACCATCAACAAGCCCCATGGAAAAAGTAGCAATATCTGACATTCGCGCCGGCTCCAGAGCACGACTTCCCCTCTGGAAGTCAACAAAATATAAAATACAACAAACTTCTCGTACAAGAATTAGCAAAAAAAGAAAGCAAATGCACAAAAATTTCCCAAACATGCGCAGCAAATCGTCTCTCGACTCTCCGGGCAAAATGGTCGCGCTGCAAGTGCGCCGAGGGGAAACGCCAGCCAATCAGCGCGCCACTGGGGTGTGTCCTCCACACATGCACGCACCACTGGGAAATTTCGCTATGCATGAGTAATTTCCCGCAGACACACAGCAACACGAACCAACATGTTCAAGCAAACGGCAGTGGGGGAACTGCAACTGCGACGAGAGACAAGCGATAATCACTCGGAACTTGCGCAATGCTAGGCGGCCTGCGAGAGGGCTCAGCACTTCAACCCCTAAGCGGGCGGCCGGGTTGCGAGTTGAGGGCGATTAGTGGTGGTTGCTCGATGCACGTTCACGTGTTGTCACAATCCCGCTGTTGCTTTTGTAAACATTCGGAATCCGTTCGAAGGGTTGAACGGCTGCGATTTTCATTTCACGCACTCGATGCTCGGGGAGACTTTCGGCGCTCTGTGCTACGCACTGACACTGGCGACGGCGTGAACGTGGACAACCCACAAGTAAAATGTTGTGATTACGCTGGTTGCCGGCTCACATGCAAACTGACAACGACCGTTGAAGGTTGTGCGTGTGGGAATCGCGGAAAAATTCTCGAAATACTCCGATCAGCGGTTAATCGATTTGCCAGTGTTGCAGCAAAAGTAACGACCAAAATTGCAGCAGTGCGATTTAGTGGCAAGCAAACATTTTATTTATTCGTTCAAAAGTGCATTCGACGTAACTTGAAAGCAGTGAAAGTGCACCAAGTGACAACTCAAACAAATCTGCCCTCGTTCCCGTGCAACTACAATCGTAGAAGTGAGAACAGTGTTTGGCTCTACGATTTGGCAACCTGCGGCCAGCAATATGTTAGAATTTTACCCTATGCCCACAAACTTGAGTCATGGCACCGGCCTCTACCCGCACCACCAAAATCACGGCGGTGCACGTTTTCTCGATAATCCGGCCAGCTCAGCTTCCGGAGCCACAACTAATGCGCCTGGATTAAACAATAACAGCAATTGCGGACAACATCATCAGCAGCAGTCACAACAGCAGCACATGACCACATCACCAACACATGCAACTTGTGCGCCAACCAACAGCAACATCATCAGCAATAACACTAACAGCGGCAGCAGCAATAGCAATTCACCCACAGTCACTTCCATTTCCGCATCCTCGACGGCTTCATTAACGGCCCAAGCAATTTCCGCAATAGCTACAGCCGCAACGGCGGCCGTCGCGCAAGTGAACCCTAATGCAGCATCGTCGTCATCCGCCTCCTGCGCCGCCACCGCATGTGCTACGCCAACCACCGCCACACTATCCTCATCCTGCAGCTCGTCCACGTCGTCGGCACCATTGGCGCTGTCGCCTACAGCGGCGTCGGCGTCAACATTGACGCTGGCGTCGTCCAAATTGTCTGCCGATTGCAGCGGACGCACAGGTATGTTCGCAAGAATTTCGCCATCCTTTGGTTTCTGTGTTTTGGGCATTTTACTGGCCGGCCGTCCGACCGCTCAACCATCTCTCTGCCGCTTCGTGTTGGGATGTTGGGCTATTTGGATGCCAAGCTGGTTACGCGAGATGCCGTGCCGGATGTTGTGAATAATTTTGGACTTTGCGTGCGATGTTCAAGGTTTTCATTTGTGGTGTTTTGACTTTTTTGCACATCTGCCAGGCGAGCCAATAAAAACTCTTTGAAAACTATTTTTGGTGAATTGGAATTTTTTCGTCATTGAGGCAAGGCCTCTTAGTGAGGGAGTTACTAAATATTGTAGTTGCGTGTTTCCCGTCGAATAAAAATGACTACAAGATGTATCAATGTTTTTTCAAGATAAGTAATACTTCCACAGGCTGAAGTAGCGTGATTTTTTGTTTTCATTTTTATATAATTCTGACTAGGGAAAATCGGCTGTGTTGGTCTAAGGCCTTTTTAAGGCTACTTAAATGTTTGATTACCTTCAGTGTTGACCAGCAGGAAATCGAAGTTTGAAATTTCTAACAGAGCATCATTTATTAATATCGATTCTTTTCTTGTTTCTTTTTCTTTTTTCAAAGTGCATTAAATTAATTCAAATACAATAGAACCAGATTATCGTTGAGTAATTATTGTCTTTTTGTTTGAATATGATTTATATTTACAAATACAAGCCGAACCTTGTGTTGGGTAAAATATAGCACAGGCGATACCAATAACAACATTTTCCACTGTCGACCAACTTTTGACATACTAAAACAGAATAAAACGCTTCTCATCAAATCATATTTTACGCAAGTGTACCAATCCACTCTCATCGTCCTAACTACACCAGCAACGTTTTACGAAATTATTGAAAAGCGGTAAACCCGAATTATTAACTTCACACTTATGAAAAATAATAACACACACCAACTCGCTTGTAATAGCAAAATATGCTCGGAAACCCGGAAATATTTCAACAATTGACAAATAACTAGCGAGGGAGTGGGCGGACGGGTGGATGGGCCAGCTGGCCGGTGCAGCCGTAGCAAGGCAGGTGGGATCGGTCATGCGGTGCGTGCTAGTTGACCACAAAATTATTTTGGCAATGAACCTGAAAAAGCACACACGAAATAATGCGCCTGTGCATGCATTTCTCAAACACCATTTCGTTGATATGTGTGTGTGTGTGCCCCTTGGCAGAGCAGCTGGCATTCTTCTTCTTCGTTTTGAGCTTTTCTCTTGGATGTGCTTGAATTCAGCTCCAAAATATGCACACCGGAAACTTTGCAAAATTTTGCAAATATGCAAAATGTGCATGCAATGCAGCTGGGCATGTGTGGCTGTGTGCATTGCCTTGTGTGTGCTTTTGCCTGAAGATGCCATAAAGCCACGGCGAAATATTTGAACATTGTCCTTTGCGAAGGAACCGTTGGCGTAACGGCTACCACCCATCAGCCATCAGATGCCACAGCTATCAATACGCCAGCTCACAATTTGCAATGCACATAACTCCAGGTGCGTGTGTGTGTATGCGTCTGGGTATGTGTCAGGGTTCAATTTCTGCAACGTGTGGCCCACTTAAATGGCAGTAGTAGGTGGCAAGAAGCCACCTACAACACAGATTGACAGTCGCTTCTGCCATTGTGTGCATTTCGTTTGCACAGCGCGCATTCGTCCGTGTAGTCGGGCTCCTTCAATGCTTTGTTATCTCCACTTTAAGCCGAACTGCATGCGCTGGTGATGACATTCCAAATGGCAATGCATGCAAATCATATTCGCTTTATGGCAAATGCCTCCTGCGTACTTTGGATATCGCTTTCCCACTCGCAGCGCATTCACAGTCGGCGTGATGGCGCTCAATTCCGTTGGCAAATAGTTTCCGTTTATTCCGACAGACGGCTTCGTGCAGGGATGCCATTTGCTGTTTACAATGCAACCAGTCAAACTTCCCACCCACCCACCCACGCAACCAGCTATTCGTCCCCCCAATCCGTCGTTTCCGCTTTGCTGATATTTGCAAGACGCTTCCTGCTGCTTCCTAAAACATCATCGACGTTTCAACATTTGACAGCATTTCGGGATTTATCAGCAGCGCAGACATTTGCGGCGCCCATGCACGAGTGCCTGCCACCAGTGGAAGCCCCGCTGCACTTTGTGTGCGCGTGTGTGATGGCGAAATTCAAAATATTGGAATTATGCTGAAGATATTTGTTGGAGCCTTAAGGTGCACTTTGCACGTACAAATCGCACAGCACACATGCGGCAGCGACGGCATTGGCCTCTACGTCGACACCAGTTTGCAAATGAGGCTGATGCGTGCGTCTGACAGACAGCGCCCATTACGAACAGCAGCAATTGATTATGCGAGCACTGCTCACTGCCTCTATGCAGACAAATGCCGCGTACGATTTGCCAACACGAATTCCGTATTGCGTGCTTTAATTGCTGCCAATTACGTCAATAAAGCGCAGACTTATCATCAACCCGTCGCTCACAACACCTATCGAACGCCCACTCCTCGCATTTCTAATTTGAGTCAAAACCATTCATTGGGTTCGACTACCATATCGCCTGCCCGCCATACTGACACCTAGGCGTCCTCTGCTTCTGCTCCTGCTTCGTGGTGTGCCAAATTGTGCGCAGATCAACAATTTATCATAGCTCAAGTACCTCGCTGTCGTTCTGTCAACAGCGAGTGTTGTCTACAGTTTTTGTTGTCGCTGGCATTGTTATTTTATGTGTTTATAATCGCGCTGATAATGTGCTATCGCTCGTCGCAATCGCTGATAGGCGGTCTTGAACTGCGAGCCATAAATCGGCTGCATACGAATTCCGCTATCCTTAACGTGTCAGTGCGCTGATAAGAGTTCAAGTGGCCTCCGCCTGGACAACACGGCCCACGGCGGTCTTTTGGGGGGAGCACACGCACGGGCACTTGATGCCAACGACACCCACTGCTGCTCCAAACCAATCTCCATTATATGCGTAATCGAGCAGCATTTCAACAAGGGTCGATTATCTCGCAAAGGGCCATTTCTGCTTCCATAGAATCCATATCTACGCACATACATACAGGACACACCACGCAATTTTTCGCGGACTGAATGACGTAGCAATAAATGATTACACTACTCGACACGAAAAATGCTCCTAAAAATAAAAGTATTTTTTGGATTTTTTGGCTGCTGAACACGAAACTGAAAATCAAAAAATTTTCCCTCCCTGAAAGTTAAAAATAGAAAATTTAGTTAAAAGGAGACAATTTTTCTCTTTCATTTGATACCCATATCTTCATCATTGCACAACCGCAAGTATTTAAAAAAATATTTGAAATGTGTATGTCCTTAAAATTTTAAAGTCCTTTAAGAAGATTTTTCGGTCAGCAAATGAAAAACTAAAAACTATGCCAAGATAATATAAATTACCTCAAGTTTCACGTCTATATCAACATTTGGATGGGTCTCGGAAAAATTAAAAAATTTGTTCGCACGGTGTAATAAATGAAAAGTTGGTGTTTTCACTCCGGGCATCATAACTTTGTCATTTTTCTTTCAATTATATTGATATTAATATTTGCTCAAATAATATGTCTATCATCTTAGATTTTAAAACCAGAGGAGAGCATTTATTTTATATATAAAAAAAGTATTCGAAAATTTATGATTTTCGAAAATGGTCGAAAAATTCAATTTTTTACAACTCTCATCGTCAGTAACTTCCCCAAATCTCGTCTGATTTGGACAATCTATATATCGTTGGAGAGGTTAGTTAAGTACCTTCTAAATGACGGGCCACTTGTGTTACTCGGATGGTTTTTTTTACGAGATATGTGCTCATAACTGAAAAACGTGTTTTTCGAAGATTTTTCGAAAACGCTTCTTAACCCTTTAACTGTTTATGTCGAGTATCCTCGACAGAGCGAAACGAAAAATTTTCGCATAATGTCGAGTATAGTCGTCGTGAAGAAAAAAATCGCATTCGTATTAATATTCAACGAATCAACTGTAATTTGTTTTCTCTGAGAAAAGGCAAATAAAGATCTTATAAAAAATTTAAATTTTAGAATATTCGTTAGTCTGGCAACCCTATTTATTTTCATACATAATAGCTTGTCTTAAGCTAAAATAACAAATTCTGGGGAAGTACGATTACAAAACGGGTTTTTGCAAATAAAAACGTATTTCGTATGCGTTTCTCAGTTGATTGTGCTTTATAATAGTTAAAAATTATCATTGCCCTTAATTTAAATTTTTAGTTTTGTATTTTAGATTTCTTGAAATTCATTTGGTCTTTTATTGCTTTTGTTTTCATTTCTATAGGGTGGTCCACATAAGATTTTCAATTTGAACTACGCTTTATTTCGAGAATGACAGTCCAAATGTCATTTAATTTGTGTTCGTAATTTAGTTAAAAGTTTGACATTTACGAAATGGGATGCTATACGCAAACAAATTTGGGAAATGTTGAGAACTTACTTCCAAAGTGGAGAGTCGTCAACCCAAACTGTAAGAAAATCGAATAATCAGCCGAAATTCTGAAGTCAATTGGCCGCCTCGGAGCTGCGATTTAAGTCCGTTGAACTTTTTTTTGTGGGGAGCTGTAAAGGACAAGTGTTACGCTAACCATCCAGAAACGATTGAAGCTTTGAAACATGAAATCGAAGTTGCCATTCAGGAAATTCTACCCGGAACAATCGAAAAAGTATTTGAAAATTGGGTTGACCGAATGGCGTACTGTAATGCCAGTCGTGGCAGTCATATGAACGACATCGTTTTTCATTCTTAAATAACAAAGTCCAAGCTTTGTAATAAAACAGGAATTGTCAAAAAATATTCGTTCGTTTTTTTTTTTTTATAATGGATTCAAATTGAAAATCTTAATAACGAATAAATATATATATTTTCTAAAAAACCAACACGCAACGTGTGATTTTTAGTCATAATTGCATACATTTACGGGCAGAAACATTTTACTCTGTTTATGTCGAGTATACTCGTCTTCGCTGGAAAATAATTAAGCAGGCAGAAAAAGTTTTTCGAAACAAAATTAAACAGTTAAAGGGTTAAGAACATTTTTTGATTTTCAGTTTCGTGTTCCGCAGCCGAAGATTAGTCTAAAAAATACTTTTGTTTTTAGGAGCACGCGATGAACCCATTTTTTGTCGAGTAGTGTTATTGAACTGAAAACGTATAGAATTTGTCCAGAGCAAGCATAAAATTTTAAGATAACTGCAGTGCACTTGTATTTAGTTATCTGCACAGCATCCAAAGTTCCGTTGGACGTTTTGAAATCATTAAATTTCATTTAGCAAATAATCAAGTTGTTTTTCTCTCTTTTTGATCATGAAAGTATGTAGACAACACAGCAGACAAATGCTATGGCAAGCAGACAGACAAACCCATTGCCAGCCAATTTAATCTCTTAAACTTTATGGAGCGCAGACAAAATCAATCGATAGCAAAACGGGATATCCTCTAAAGCGACTTACAGCACAACATACATAAAAAATTAAAATGAAAACGAATTCACAAAACGGAAGTGTAAGCAAAAGTAACTGCGGAAAGAGCCCGCACATCGGCACATGCACAAACACACGCACACAAATGCCAGCACGTATGTATGTGTGAGCAGGCGAACGACTTTTCAGCGCCCTTTCAGCGCCAGTGGAAAGTAGGTGGGCGTGCAACGTTAACATTTTGTGTACTGCTACCTAAGGATAATTTTATACATACATATGTACGATTAAATTATGCTTCGATTCAATTTGCGGGTAAAAGAACCAACAATTTGACAGAAATTCATACTTATGTAAGTGATGAACGCGGCTTGAAATCGATTCTAAAGCGACAAGCCACATTTATAAAATCGAGGAAAAGCAGTTCAACGGCCAAAACAAAGTTGTCGTAGTCGAAAATAGTGAAAGCCATAACTGCATCCCCAAACGCCACATGCCGCCCTCCAATTTAGTTAAGCCACCGCTGAAGCCACAGCCCACAAACGCAGCTCCCTACCCGCCGACTAACAGCGACAAGTACTCAAGTCGACTCGGCCTGCGGAGCTGGTGAGAAAATATATGGCTGCGGCTCAGCCAAAAAATACGCGCATGATTTACGAGCGGCAGCGTTGGAATAAAATCGGCGTCCGTCCGCACACGGCCACCCCACCTGAGTGCTGCGTACATGCATGTACGCGGTTGTGTGTATGTGTGTGGCGGTGGGAGCGCGGTTTAGTTCGGCACAAATGCCACTGCGACAATTCAAACTTGCGCGATAAATACTGCTGAGCCAGTGCATAAAAAATCTAAAACAACAACAAAACACTGAGGCCAAAAAATACAAGACGAAGACAGGCAATCAACTAAGTTTACCTTTGCGCCATAAAATATGCTGCGGAAAAACGAGCGAGAGGCATATGGATCTGCATAGCCTGAACGATGCACAGTGAGCGAAACGTGCAAGTACGTTGGTGAAATTTTCATTAAATCATTGATTTTTTGTAACGAATAGTTTGTGGGTTCATTGATGAAATCACATCAGACTAGTTTTACAAGAATAAAGCTTCACAGACGTGAAACTGTAAGTCCCTTCCATTCACACATGTTCGTATTAAAGTGCACGTCCAGCACGAGCGCCTGTGGCAAACTCGATCTTATTCTCTCTTGGGCTTCCATGCCAGTCGTATGAATGTACATATGTATATGTATAAGTAAAATAGGACCCATTAGCGTTTAGCTGGCCTTACAATTAATAGTAGTATTTATGAAAATAAGCATTTTAAGCGCGTGTAATAGTCTGCATATTGTAGAGCATTGTACGAGATTTTTGACATTCCATATTTGCGCAATTGTCACTCTACCCCGGCAATGCAAACAACAAATATACACTGCGGCTCCGGGTCTTTGTAATCTTATCGAAATTTATGGCATTCGATGCCTGTGTACACTCGTGCTGCCAGTTAGTTAGTTTGGCCTTTGTATCGTTGCACACTTCGGGGTCTGATTTGATTTTGTTTCAATTCAATTCGCTTTTTCATATGAATTCTCGTTAGACCTATTATCTGGCTGGCTAAATCTCTCATTCGATTGTGGGATATTTTGCGCTTATAGTGATTTACGAAGTAATCATTGTTTGCACACAATGCATATGCAAAGATCATTTTCAAATAAACTTTAATCGGAAGCTAAACGTTTGGTCATGACATGATGGTTGGTTTTATTTAAGAATAAATGCCGCTATAGAGAATTCAAAACTTCACAATGTGCACAAATGTCAATTATCATGCGGAGAAAAGGATGAATTCCCTTATGAACTTGACTCAGTGTACGAGCACCCTCTGATAAACTAAGAAAAGTGAGTAAATCTAAAAATCAAAAGGAATAGCCGTATTCAAAATCTGTGGTTTTTGGTCTTGTATCGTGTTTCTTGGTTTTTGTGGTACATTTTGTAACTTTACAAAAACAAATATATGCAACTGAAAGTACAACCAATTTACCAAATTTACAATCGCAAAACCCTATTGGAACATTGCGTAGTATTCTGTATTTTCTTGATAGTGATCTCACTTTATAGATTCGACTATCGATAAATTCTTCCACTCATGGCATGTATTTTAATTAAAAAAATTGTTGCTTGTTCCCGGCATTGTTTACTTGCACGTATTAATGAAAATTCTTCAAATTGAAAGTGTCGCGGAATTTTTATCTGTACATATTTACAACGAGGTCGTTCACGATCTGATGTAAAATGTGAAAAAATTTACCAAATTTACTACAAAAACCACAGATCGTGAATACGGCTAATATATTATTATGCAAGTGAGAGCTTGTGCTGTGTACTTGTAGAACTGTAGTTTTCCTTTTTTACTTCTTCTGCACAGTTGTAATTGTTATCGAAAATTAGAAAATAAGTAAGTCTATACCAACTTGATCGAAAAATTGCCAGAGTCCACTCACAAAGTTAAAAATTCAAGTTTATTGTTCAAAATTGATGTTGCCCACTTCGAAGTAATTCCATCGCTTGCAACGGACTTATGCTCTTATTTATATTTATATATAGTTATTTATAGGTTATAAAGAGGGAGCGGATTTGCATGCAAATGCATGTTTTTTTAATGCTCTCAACAAAATGAAGGAAATATCTTTCTGAATCAGAAAAATTCCTTTAAATTGCCAATGGTTGCATGTTTGCATGCATGTTTTGGCATATTTGCAATAAAATGCATATTTTGTAACATATTCTAACCTTTTTTCGTTTTGAAGCCATATTTTTGCATATTTACAATAAAATACATATTTAAGCATATTTTTCGATGTTTCTTACATTTCTTATACACATACAGTGAAACTCGCTTAAGTACCTAATCCGTATAAGTACCTTAATTTATTGTGCTACACTCTCAATTTTACCTATACTTTTCCTCTTTTAACCTTACACAACCTGTGATTGCCCAGTAAAATACAAAATTGTCTAGTAAATTTATTTCTTTACCGAAATTAGCCGAATAGTGGAATTTATTATTAGATAGTTATTATTATTATTTATTACACTGTAAAACACAAAAAAAATAACAAGGTTATGACAACGGATTCTGGTAGAGGTGGCCAAAAAAAAATATACGTGTATCGGCGTTTTGAAAGTTTACGTCTGAAGTTTTTTTAGGGGGGGTCAAAGTTTTCCCCTTTTTGTACATTCTTATGGTGAATCGGCATACGAAAACCATGTAACCTCACATTTTAGGTATATGCTGTGTTCAGCAATTTGATGTAAAATACTACGAAGAACATTTCTGTGGAGCATTTTAACCCTGTAGCTCCTATTTGTATTGATCAATTTGACATTTTTTCTAAAATGCCAAAAATTTCCCGTAAAACAGGACTTTTTAAGGACAAAATGTACCACGAAAATATTCGCCATAAAATTCGACTATAGGTCTCTAAATACATCAAAGCTCAGAAATTAACTTAAACGCCAGAATTAAGCCGAAATTGAAAATGTGTTTAAGTGTTTATTTCGTACTTATTCAAAATTGGTACTAAAATGTTCTACATAACGACGTAAACTTTCAAAACGCCGATACACGTATATTTTTTTTGGCCCCCTCTACCAGAATCCGTTGTCAGAACCTTGTTATTTTAAAAAAATTTGATTTTGTTGTGCAGTGTTATTAGTCACGCGAATCAACGATGGGCGTGCTATACAAGCAAACGCAAAAATTCTGTTACGAAACCCATAACTAAAAAATGCAAACATAACTTGCAACCTTTGCTTTCCATACATGCACAACAAAGATTTTGTTGATAGATATTCTTCGTGTTCTCAATAAAATTTTAAAAAAATTTTCTATTTTTCCAAATTTAGATGCATAAAAGGCTAAATGATTGCTGTAAATGTAATTTTTAAAATATCTTTCATGTTTTTTTAATTCGTAAACGCAGTAATTCGAATGTGTTCAATGTTCATTTGCTACGTTTTGTTAGTATTGTATTTTTTTTCGTTCACAATAAATTTGTAAATATGTTACTTTTTGCATAACTATTTTTCCAATTTTAGATGCATATTTTCAAATTATAGAAACATGTTACAAGCGCATATTTTTCATTTTCTAGTGCATGACAATTCGCTTCCTAGTTATAAGTCACTTATATATGTATTATGATCCAGACCCAAAACGCATTCCCCCTGATGGTTTTTTGACTCGATCAAAGAGGAAAAAATCGTAGGATGCTAAATCGGGTGAATTCGGTGGCTGCGGAATGGTGTTCGTCACGTTTTTGGTAGGAAACACGTGTTGCAAATTTAAATGCATTGCAAAAATCGAAACATGCACTAAAACACATTTACTCAGTACTACTCAATGTTGACAGGAGTGGCAACAAATAAAAAGCCAAATCGAGCGCCACATGTACCCAAATATATTTTAATTAAAAGATTCATAAGTAAAGGCAATTGGGACGTTTTGTTATTGGTTTCGCAGGCGATGGTTGAGTCGTTTAAAATTATTTTTCATTAGAGTATCCGTATTAGAAAGTTGTCTCCTTTTGAATGAATCATAGTCTTGTCAATCTGGTTGCCGTCAATATACTCATCGTGCTCCTGACGATACGTGTGAGTACATACTGCCAGGCCCTGCTCACTGAACTCCAAATAAAAACTCATACGTACTCTTAGACTTATTGAGTGTTTCATAAAATGAAATGATGTTACTTCTCAAGCAAACAACACTGCCAGCTGCACGCAAAATTTTTCGCACAACTGACTGCCGAGCAAATAACACCTCGAGAAGCAAAGAAAAAAGCAAACTTTACGTTTCAATTATGCATCAACAAGCCATCAATGCAAGCTGTCGCTGCGACAGTTTCGCAGAGCATCTTCAAATTGTATTTCTTTTTTTTGTTTTTTTTCATATCCACACAAATGTGATGTGGGTGTAAAACGATGGAATCTGTAAAATAATTTTTTGCGCGATTTTTCAATGTGTCGTCGTCGACGACTGATAATTTTGACATTTAAAATTTCGGTGCAATGCAGATGGGCGACAACTGACGCCCTGTCTTGGGGGCGGGAATGGGACGCAATGCTTTTTTTCTGATTAGCTAATCGATGTATCGTTATTTTCTCTCCATTCTTGCAGACGTTGGTCATATCAAATGCGAGAAGAACTATGAAATCTGTGAGGGCTGCAGTCAAAAGATCCACGACCGCTATCTCATGAATGTGGGCGACTCGAACTGGCACGAGCAATGCCTGTCCTGCTGCTACTGCGGCATGCAGCTGCATCACACCTGCTACGTACGCAATGCCAAGTTGTACTGCAAGTTGGACTACGACAGGTGAGCTTTCGACATCTTCTCAGCGATCCTTATTTGCAGCAGCAGCACTTCATCGTACGTACATATACGAGTACATACGTACCTACGAATGTACATGAATTAGCCAAGCAGCAGCCTGCTGCCTTCGCCACATAAGTAATTTAATTGAATTTTTGTAGAGTTGCGAGAGTGTGTCCTACGAGTCGTTGCGTCAATGCGTTTATTATTCGGATGAGCCAAATCCTATTTCGCCATTGTGTAAGAATGTGCCACGCTGAAATACAACGGCATTTCCTTGCATCCTTTGTTGGACAGCGGTTGTAAGGTGGATAAGGATTTTTCCTTTTTGCTTTAAAACTGCATTCTGTCCTTGTTCCCGGCTGCCTATCTTTTCTGTTGTGGTATTTTTGAGATATTCTTTTATGCTAATCAGCGCTATTCAGCTCTTATTACCCCCAACCACCGATTTTTGGGAGGTGCAAAAATGCCAACTTCCATGTTAATCTGGGACACGATTCCAAAACTGAGCTACTCCACTTGGTGTCCCATGCACTGCACACAGCCTAATAACTGAGAAAATACTTAAAAAGCTCGCCAGCATCAATTCTTGCTTAGTGTATAACCACCAAATATTGGGTTGCTTCAGAGCCTTTTCATAGATAGTTACGATGAGGCTAGGAAGGCAGCAATGCTTCCTGCCTGCAGCTTTTGAAGATTTTTTAACTAAAATCTGAAGACGCTCGTGTCTACTTTTTGCAGATTATTTGCCATCAAATGTGCGGCTTGCTGTCATCCGGTGCTGCCCCAGGAAATGGTAATGCGCCCCATACCGAACTTCATCTTCCACCTGCCCTGCTTCGTTTGCTACGCTTGCCGCCTGCCACTGCAGAAGGGCGAACAGTTCGTGCTGCGCGACGGTCAGCTGTTCTGCTACCGACACGACCTGGAGAAGGAGCTGTATCTGGCGGCAGCGCAGCATTGCGGCTTCGTCGGCCTGGACGAGGACGACTTGATGCGGCCGCGCGATGGGCGCCGCGGTCCGAAGCGGCCGCGCACCATTCTCACCTCGCAGCAGCGCAAGCAGTTCAAAGCCTCGTTCGATCAGTCGCCGAAGCCGTGTCGGAAGGTGCGCGAGGCGCTAGCGAAGGACACCGGCCTGTCGGTGCGCGTGGTGCAGGTGTGGTTCCAGAACCAGCGCGCCAAAATGAAGAAAATCCAACGCAAAGCGAAGAACGGCGGCACGAACGGTGCCGGTGGCAGTTCGCGCAGTGCGGAGGACAAAGATGCAAAGGACAAGGACGAGAAGAGCGTGAAGCAGGAGTGCGGTGCCTCGAGCGGCGATGGCAGCTATCTGGGATTGGGCGACAGCGCCTTTGCCAGCCAGCCACTCAATCCCAATCTGCCATTTTCGCCGGACGGTGAGTCCATTTTTGAGCCATTCAGAGCAACCAACCTGATGCGGATCGCTTTTGGTCTCTTCCTCTTCACAGACTATCCCGCCAACTCGAACGACAGCTTCTGTAGCTCCGACCTCTCGCTGGACGGCAGCAATTTCGATCAGCTGGACGACGACACGGACTCGCTGTCGCTGAACAACCTGGAGCTGCAGTCCACCGGCTCATCGGGCAATCATCACTCCAATCCGCACGACATAATCGCCAACCTCAACACCAGCCTCATCAATCCGATCGACAAACTGTATCTGATGCAAAACTCCTACTTTAATGGCGATCCATAAGTGCCGAGCGCTACGAACACTTACGACGCCTGCAGCAGTGGCCGATGGCAGTGGGCAAATACGAATTTATTAGCAATAGAAAATAGGCAGCAGCGCGGACGCAGCGACCAGCTACTTGCGGAAATGGTGCGGCGAGAGAGCAAGAATAGTAGTGAATGCGGAAACTTGCAAAACCACGTGGCAATTATAGTTTTAAGCTAAGCAGGTGCCAGTCATTAATAGCTCGGCCAGCCCCGCAGTCGATGCAAAATCGTTCAATTTCTATCGGCACTGACACACGCACGTTCGCACAAACCCACTCACACACGCGCTTCTTTGGGCTGAAATTAGAAGTCATTTAAAGGAGGAGGCGTGGTGTGGGTGAATAAGTGCGTTTTAATGGCAAGCGCAAGTATTGTAGTATTGCAAAATGTGATTTCAAATGAAAAAATATTAAATTTTATTCAAAAAGAATTCTAATTTATTGTTAGTTTAAAATAAAGAGAAAAAGGTTTTTAAAATATGCTGTGATATCCGAGTTTCATTTTCTCTTTCACTTTTCTTTATACAACACCTTAACACATGTTTTGCCCCTTTACACCCCGAATTTCAAAAAATCCCGTCTTACCGGAGGTTCAGTCTTCAAGATGTACCTACAGTTAAAATTGCATGTTTGTAGCTTCAGCGCTTTGGGCTGAGCGATGATGAATCAATCAGTCAGTCAGGACATACAATCTATGTATACAAAAATGAAGGCGGTACCACGCCCCCTTGTCCAATGCTCACAACTTTCTTCTAGTCGAATTGTGCTACTAAGTGGAAAGTTCGTACCAAGTTTCACTGATGTGTGTGTGTGTACTGCATAACTGTTGGATCATAAAAAATGTGCCACGCCCCTTGTCCAACGCCGATCAAATCTCATCAGTAGAATGACACATCTATGAAACGACGGTACACCAAATATCATGCAGTGCGGCTTACAACTCCGAAGCTATTCCATATAAAAGATTTGAGTTATATGGGTGGTGCCACGCCCCGTGTTCAATAACCGGTTCAATAAATGGTAGGTTCGTACTTAGTTTCATTGATGTGCGACTTACAGTTCCAAAATTATGCGGATAGTTTCGGTCAAACAAATATGCCACGCCCCTTGTTCAACGCCTATCAAATTTTAACAGTAGAATGACACTTTTATGGGAGGATGTCAAACCAAATTTCAATGCTATGCGACTTACAATTCCGAAGCTATTCCATATAAAAGATTTGAGTTGTATGGGCGGAGCCACGCCCTCTTGTTAAATACCCGCCTCATTCCCTCTGTCGAAAGATGTAACTAAATGGTAGGTTCATACCAAGTTTCATTGATGTACGACTTAGAGTTCTGCTGAAATATTGGATCATAAAATATGTGCCACGCCCCTTGTTCAACGCCCATAAAATTTTAACAGTAGAATGATACATCTATAAAACGACGGTGCACCAAATTTCAATGCTGTGCGACTTACAATTCCGAAGCTATTCCACTTAAAAGATTTGAGTTGTATGGGCGGTGCCACACCCCCTTGTCCGATACCCACCCCATGCCCTCGGTCGAAGGACATGATTAAATAGAAAGTTTGTACCAAATTTAATTGATGTGTGACTTATGGTTCCAAAGTTATTGTCTAAAAATGTATTCTTGTGGTGCCACGCCCCTTTTCCCGACATTTCTTTTTTTATAAACCTTCACGTAAACATTTTGAACAAACCCGCCGAAGGAAGTATTCAAGTTGGTCCAGTCGTTTTCGAGTTTTAAGCGGCCGAACGAACCACGTTTCATTTTTATATATATAGATATGTATATATAATTATATGTATAGAAGATATAGGTAGATGGGTGAGGAGTTTGATTAGTTTCAGTCCGTGGTTGCGACCGAATACGCAGCTTAACTTTTAATGCAGTAAACATAAACAGTTTTTAGTTTGTTAGATAACACTGTGCTTTTGCAGTTTCGTTAGGTATTCGTTGCACCTTTGGATAAAACTTCCGCCTTGCTGCATTATGTTGTTCTGGCGTGAATCACAGAGCGTAGAGAGTTAATTTTCCGTAACTGCCAACTTCGACATCCCACTAAAGTTATCTGAAAGTCAATGCAGCAACCACAGGCGTTGCAAACTACTTCGAATTTGCTGAAATGAACTTCGAACTCGAATTTGTGTTCAAACGAAAGTTTGCTGTAATTTTAGTTGGTGTGCAAACCATTTGTGCTTTCCCAATCGAAACGTTTCGGACTCCTATTTGTGTCTTTCGTTAAATCAATGACATAAACCAGAATTTCATTGCTTATATTTATGGTCTTCTATTTAATGAAAACTGGCATAAAATCCCTTGAATTCGAAATTTCGCACTAATTCATAATATTATTTCGAAAGTTGGTGTATATATTTGCTATTTCGGTTTTCCTTTCGAAAACATAGAAATTCAATACAACCCTGCGGGTAGTTAGCTATTTCGTTTGACAACTGCAGCCGCTACAGCTGTTTACCTTCTTTTGGCACAATTGTGGACGCGAATCGCATTGTTTTTCGAGGCTTCTTTAAATAATTAGAATGGTGAGTCTGCTTGAAATTATTAAAAATATATTAATTCTATTCATTTGTAATTTCGCACAGCTATTTTACTCCTTCTTTAAGTCATTGGTCGGAAAGGATGTTGTGGTAGAGCTGAAGAATGATTTGAGGTAAGTTGGCCCCAGTTATGCGACCGGCATTTCCGTCATAACTCAAACTTGATTAACTTCAACAGCATCTGCGGCACTTTGCATTCTGTCGATCAGTATCTGAACATCAAATTAACCGATATCAATGTCACCGATCCGGACAAATATCCACACATGCTGTCGGTGAAGAATTGCTTCATACGGGGCTCTGTAGTGCGGTATGTGCAACTGCCGGGTGACGAAGTAGACACGCAACTGCTGCAAGATGCAGCACGCAAGGAAGCCGTCGTTAGTACAAGATAAAAGGGCGATGCATATATCCTAAATTCAGAATAAGAGGTAGAAAATTAAGTTTTTAAGATTAAAATAACTTTTTGGTTAACTTTTAATTCATGGACAAGAATTGAATTTTCAATTTAGACGTAATGAGATGAAGTAAGTAGTTTAAAACTGTTGCAGAATTGTGCAGATAATTATATATTAACGTTTAAGTTAAACATTAACTATTAGTGAGTTCCAGACAGGTGCGATGCGCAAAGACGTCTGGGCATCTTTAAGCGTCTAGGAAGAAAATTCATTAAATTTGTTTATGTTTGAATCGAAAACCCTTACTGAACAATGAAATGTAATCTAATTGGTTGCCGATTACACTTAAATTGTGACCATTTAGTAGTGTTGAGCACGCGAGATGCATTCTTCACACTCTGAAAGACTACAATGTATATACGCTGAAACCATCAAAATTCCAACAAACCAAACTGAAAATATCTAAGCCTTTTACACTACTACACTGACCCTTTTTATTTTTGCTCAAAATGTATTTTCCAACCTTTTCCAGTATAGAAATGTTTACACATTTCACTCGGAATTTAACTGTCTCAAGAGAATGCAATAACAGTGTCGCCACACTCGAAAGTTGTGAACACAATGCTGTAGCAAAGGAAAATTGCAAAGAATTTTATTTTTTTTAATATATTCAATGTCTCTGTTTTTTTATCGTCGATATTTTAAAATTAGATAAATGTCAAATCTTTAGGCTGTCGAACGTGTGGCGCGAAGAAGTAGCCACAGCTACGCATTGTGCGTACTCTTATACAAATTCATGCATTTCAGCTTTTGACAGGTTCTACCACAGCCCCAGCTGCGACATTCTGTTCGCGCAGTCAGCCTTTAAGAAGCCAATAAAAATTAAATGTGTATCACAAACCGGTAACAAATTCACATAACAGAATTCGCCCTCCAATTCGATCAGTTCGAGTTCAATAAAGCGCACATTATTGAGCGGGAATCCAAAATTGAACGCTTAATGTATAGATAAATAGAATCAGTTTCGCGAGGAACATTACCGTTATCGATTCAATTAACATACCCATCGCACCATCAACAATGCACGCTCGATAAATTTTGAATGCGCTTCCACTTGCCTGTCGAAGCGAATCGAAAAAAGTACAAATTGGTTAGTCCGGCCATTTGCGAGCGCCATCGCTTTGAATGCTTATGGCTGTCAAATAAATATGTCACATTTCATGTACATGAAATATTATGTGTGTTGTTGTTATTGCCTTGTTGTGAGAGCCCTGCACGCACCTTGATGCAACAATTATAGGAACCATAAATAAATATGAAACGTCGACACGGACGATGCCACAGCCGCTTTATCAAATCTCGCTTTGGTTTGGCTGTTTGTTCGCTGTTTGCTGTTTGCCTTTGATGTCCGTTGATAGCGCGCAAGAAAGCCTATTTGTGTCTAGCCGACCCAGAGACCAGCCCCCACACGGCAATCAAGTTAGCCAGTGGCGGAATAAATAAAATTATAAAAGAAAATTTTGATTACATTCCCAATAAAAGCCATGCTGAAAAGCCATAAAACTTTAAGCGGCGGCAAAAATGCTCGGTGCGCGGAAAACGAAACGGAAGGTCACAACAAGGTTAAATCCTCTGAAACAACAAGTTGTCACCAACAACAGCAAATGGAATGCGAACCGGAAAAAATATTGCAATAAAGAGTCAAAAAATGAATAAAAGCCACATGAAAAACGCCGCAAAAGAGGAGACAAATGCTGGAGATGGGAGGTGGGAGGTGGCAAGCCAACCGCTTCATAACCGCAAGACATAAATCTCGCGCATGCAACTCCCTCCATAAAAACCTCGGAACCCTATGGCGTATCAAGCGCCTCAGCGTCAAAGCGAAACAGCGGCTCAAGAATATTTTAAATTTTCATTTCTCTTGCCTTCTCAAGTGTTCCGAGTTCATGCTCACACTTATTAGCACTTCTTGTTTGCTTGTGTGTGCATGTGTGTGAATGTGTGTGTTTGACGCGAGTTATGTTTGTCCGTTGTAATAAAAGGTAGATGTCCTTATTCCCAAACTTGCAAGTCCAGAGGACGGAGTCGTGAGACTGGTGGATCCAGATTGCCAGTTTGGTACATCCAAACTGCATCTTTTACTACATACTACTCTTGTTCAATATCAGTGCGGCCACTTTTCCAATAATTTTCCGCCATTCCCCTTTTGCGAGTACTTATTTAATATTTCGTTTAGTTTTTTAAATGCATCACGATTCCGGTCGTGCTGTTGCTGCCGAACGTTTTGTGCCGTTTTACGGTCTCATTTGTACGCCATGGCGGCGCAGGCACAACTCGACCGCAAGAACGGTGCCCAGTCCTCTATTAATAATAATTGTGTCAGATTTGGGAACCACTTCGCGGCGCTGCCGGTTTGTGCCCTCCTCTTGGCCGGCCACTAGTTTTTGGCGCGTCGTGAATGGGACGGAATTTTATATATTTTGCTAGAAAACACTCGTGCGGGCTCTTCTCGTTGTCCTGGTGCCAGTAAATCAACTGTCCACTTGCCCACTTTCATCTACCGCATTTTTATATGGTTTTTATAAGCTTTCATATTTGTTTTATTAACAACTTTTGACGCCAATTGTTCTTGTGGGCCACGCAATGCTGTTGTTACTGCAACGGTTGTTATTGTATTTGTTGTTTTCGCGTGTTATTATTACGGTTTAATATAAATGATTGAAAGCCACTCAGCCACTACGTGTACTACTTACTCTGAAGTCCAGCCAGCCGCACGCCAACTGGCCCGCTGAGCTACATTCTTCTCCTCTGCCATTCCTTTGCGTTTGGCGCGAGCCATCAGCTAAGTGATGAATAGACATAATCTTTGTGAATTTTTTCGCGATTGTTGCTTCCGCGCTGTTGCTATGGAATTGAAAGTGGCTCTTAATGCGTTTTTAATTCCTGCATTCGGCGCGTCACATGGTTTAGCCATCTTCCAGAAAGTGCCACTCTTTTTAATTTTACTTGGAGAATTTTGAACATATTACATTTAGATTTGCAGCAACTTATTGGGTCGACGTTAAACGACTCTCCAATTACATCATTTTTGATCTCAATTTAAACACTTCAACTAACCCATTTCATGAATCTGACAAGATATGAGACTTGCAACTGTGAAAATGAATTCTACAAGTAGTACACCTAACAACGAGTTTGTTTAGGTTAATTTTTGGCAATCATATTAAAAGGAAGGAATTATCAAACGGCCATTAAAAACTCTCACCAACATGCCGTCTATAAAACACTATTTAAAACGAGTTAACTTTTGTGGTTTGTATTTATATCGTTGTCATCAAAAAAAAGGTTTTTAACCCTAGTGTGTGTGGTTAAAAAAGAACACTCTTACTCATGTGATGGGGTACCCCAGTACAAATTGTATTAAAGCTGTCTTTCGACAGGTTAAAAAAATGTTTACGTTTTATAGATTTCGATAACGATGCTAGCCGACCTTTACGAGCCCAAACAAATAAAGTGGCTGCCATTTTTTGTTGATAAAATTGTTCTATTACAAATTATTTGCTTTAGAAAGTTTTACTTACAAGAAATATCTAAGAAATCCATGCAACTCCATAAAAAACGTGTTCGGTTACCCGGGTGCCCAGCAACTAAATAGAATCAAACACTCGAAAATAAAGACATAATACCATTTTGCTAGTTGTCATGAAGTTTCACCTTTCTAGGTTATCCGCAACTATATAAAATTTCAGTATCAAAGTGGGCTGGGGTACCCGGGTACCCCAGCACACACATAAGAATTAATATATTTGTTGACAGATTGCATAAACGGTGGCAAGAGGAGAGTACTTGCGCTATAACCATGTAACTTTGCGATTTCGACAGGGCATTGTCTAGTTAGACGGCAGCCTTCTAGACGGTGATGACCTCAATACAGCTAATACAATATAAGGAACACCCTAGGTTTCATCCACCAATCAAATTGGTTTAATTGGGCTTTCGAATGAATTGCAGTAGGGTCACATTACTCTTTTCTTCTTGCGGTATCACAATGGCTCCAATCAGTGACCTAAGTGTGTCCAGCGGCAGTTCCCCGTGCTCCGACAGCCACTTCAACCTTACCTGATGACAAACGCCTGGAGCGCACGTTAACCATTCAGCATGTACTCGCACATCGATAGTATCAGAATTTGAATGAAAACGCTTTTGGTAGAATTAATGAAACTTTTGCTCCGATTTTATTTCAAAAAACCTTACAACAATAAATTTTGGTAAAAGTTTCGCTTGCAATTGACTGTAAGCGCAAATGTGCAACTCTGAATAATTTCGATTATATAGTATATGTAAAATATATTTACAGAACTGTCGACGGCACCCCAAGCCGCAATTTGGTGCAGTAATAGCATTACACCTTACCTGGATGGACGGCCTCCGTTGCGCCTCATTCCGAAACGCTTTCTGTGCCTTCCCACGGGTTTTTCTCTCGCTCTCGCCCTCTTTTCCCCCTCTCACTTTCGCTCGAATATACACAAAATCAGCAAAAAATATTAGAAATCTTTTAAACATTTACTTATTCACAATTAGATAAATACGAAAGTCTGCTGATGAACTGCTAAATTTGGTGTGTATGTGTGTGGGTGTGTGTTCTTATGAAGTATTTAACTTGAATGTTACATAAAAATCAGTACATTTCTCATTTACAATACAATAAACTCCTTACTTCTCTGTGTACTTAAGTCTAAAATTGTGAAACTTCATTCACGCGTATTTCTAAGTTGAGCTTTGCAACATCTTAGTCGTGCGTACTTGCTGCGCATGCACATTTCCACGCTTATCTATAAAATATTGTCGATCTGCTTTCGCACATACGCTACCCCGCTCCGCTCTACGCTGCCGAGTCATTCGGCGTCGCTCGCGAAATTTGGTATACAACCACAAAGCACTTCATAAATATATCACCGCTTCAGCGCGCCGTGACGCCGGTGTCCTTCCTGCCCATTTGCGCCCTCATACACTGGACACGCTTTCGTCCGCACTTATTCGGTGCCGATCGCTGTGCAGGCCTGGCGAGGCATTCAGCACACTACCGCTGGACACCGCTGTTGCCGACGCCATGGCTTTGCCATTCAGCATATGATTGCCGCCGGTCAGACCCAGGGTTCCGGAGCTATTTGCTCGCAGCGCCCCACCGCCACCTCCCCGGGGGTTATTGTAGCTGAACACAACCGTCGAATGTGAGCTGGCACCGCTGCCGTCGCCGCTGCCATTGCATACCAGACTCGAAGAGTGCGTGTGATACTGCGGCACAATGTGCGGACTGCGCAGCGAGTTGGACTTGCGCATGAGAGTGGGCGTGGGCGTTACCTGCAGCAAGCTGACGTGCTCCTTGGAGTTGCTGCCATTGCTCTGCGTGCGATAGTAGCTGGACTGCCGGTAGGTGCGCTGGCGTCCGTTGCCGTCAACTTGTGTGACCGCGGTCAACATGGAAGGTGTGCGCTGCGAGTCGCCTCTGTAACGACACCTTTGAAAAGTTAGAATCGCACAAAACGGAACCCAGTGTGTTGCGCTCACAAGTGCACCAATCGAAAATCAGTCTAAAACCACACGTATGCAGATTTTTAGGCTGATTTTAAATTGTGAGGTGGAAAAGAAAAGGAGTAAGAGTCTCCTTTCATTCAATCAGCACAATTTGTTTCCACTCTACAAACCTGTTGAGACTGTACGCATTGTTGTTGCCACCCTTTCGACTCGTTTTCCGCTTCATGGGGCAGAGATGGAAGGCGCCATAGATCAGTGGATTGACGAGACTGTTCGACATGCCAAAAGCGAAGATCACCGAATTCAGACCCTCACTCAGCTGCAAAAATAGAGAAGGAACAAATCAAATACCAACAGACGTGCACACATATTGTTTGCATAGGTGTATTTGTCAATTAGTGTATTAGCATCAAGCGCTATGCCAATATGCTGGCTAACACCATGAAGGCAATTCAGGTATGATACATTTTTTCGCGATTTTTTTGATAATTCACAACATTTGCACACTTTCCATATTATGTTTTATTTACATTATCGCTTTCAAGTGCTTTAAATAGTCAAATGTTGAAAGTACTTAATTTTTAATATTTAGAACAAAGCGAATATTCTGGAAGTTATAAAGTTTCAGTTTTAATCTGAAAGCGGTATTGATATTTATACAACTGTCAACACGCACAGCCACAGAGACGCAGCAAGTCGTATGTGAAATGGCAAACACAACTTTAATATTTAAAATATAATTATTATTTGGAAACCATTCGCAATGTGTGTGTTAACCGTTTGTACAAATGTGTGTATTCATACATACAAGCTTCGCACGCCGGTATATATTAGCATTTAATTCCAGATAAACTAAAACCGAATTTTAACATAACACCACACATTCAAATCTCAATTTAATGGCGAAAGTGTACAAAAGTATTGTCAGGTGCGCCTACGTGCATTGTGAGCCAAGCAGACGAAGCCATTTTCAAGTGCACATACATATGCATATTCCAAAAAAATAATTCTTTATAACAATAAATGTTTTAGCATAATTTCGCAAGTCACACTTAAGCAATTTACCAAAAAATACATAAAACATAACCATACATACATAAAAAAATATTTTGGTCGAGTTCAATTTTGTCTTGAACTTTCTGGTCTGGCTTTATCGTCCTGGCATACCGTGTCGCGTCTGTGTGTCAGCTTTGGAACGTTCGCCCGCCAACAAAACAAATTAAATACGTAGTAAATTTCTTTATGCGCCTAAATGGGTGCCCCGCTTTTAATACGGTTATCTTGCCTTGGCAACAGCCAAAGTCTAAGGACCGCCAATAGGGCTTTGCCCGCTGTATATAATTAATTGAAATACGCCTGATGTCAAGCTAGTTAAGAACTGCGAACGACTGCTAACGTGCAACGCCATGACCGACCACTTCAGTCCAACACAAACTCCTAGCAGTCGAACGTTCGCTCGTTAGTTCAGTTCAACTTTACTCCACCGAGTGCAGTGTTTACGTACCATAATTAATTTCTGTTCTTAATACCCTCAATTTCGTGGGAATGGGCATGTGAAGGATA
Organism: Melieria crassipennis; assembly: GCA_963668005.1. Classification (NCBI taxonomy): domain Eukaryota; kingdom Metazoa; phylum Arthropoda; class Insecta; order Diptera; family Ulidiidae; genus Melieria; species Melieria crassipennis. Next base: position 102,389,246 of record OY764962.1, on the reverse strand, counting down.
TTATGATAAAAACTAGTTGAACTAATTACAATTAATGATAAAAATTAATACGAACGCAGTTCTACGTAAAAATTGTCCACGAAACAAAATCTAATAACACTATCCAGCGACTTAAGAACTAGAAAACAAACTGCTTTAGTATAGCCTTTGTAATTCGGGAAACAAAAAGAAATCAGTTTGATTCCACTATTATTATTACTGACGTTCCGAATTGCACTATGATCTGCGAATGTTCTTAAAATTTCAAGACAGCGAGACTACAAACTGTCGGAAACTTGTCTGTTCGAGTGCATTCACATTCAGCATTAATCGCCTCCGTCTTACCCGCTTATCCGGATTCGAGAACATGAAAATAATCATCATCACATAGTATGGTGTCCAACAGATTATGAAAGCAATAATAATCACAACCGAAATACGCAACGATTTCATCTTCGCCTTATGGATGAGACGTTGTCGATTCGTTTGCGCCGCTGGCTTGCTGGAGTAGGTGGCCAGCTTCGAGCCCTGAAACATTTTTTCACTGCCTGCAAGCAAGACCATGTCAGTTGTTATTCTGAGTGGTAACCGGCAGCTGCCATGTGGCAGTATGGGCGACAGGTCGACTTACTTGAAATGGTGCAGAACGAAGACATATAGGTGATGAATAGTATGCAAAGTGGCAGTAGAAAGGTGAAGATCAGAGTGAAGGTTGTGTAGAACTGCTCCTGCCACGGCGCTGTATAGAAGCCATGTGTCACACACTGATGAAACTCTTCAATGAACGGTCCTCGTGCCACATGAAATATGAAAAACTGCAAGCAAACAGACAGCAATTGCTCAATGATTAGGGCAAGAATATGTATGTACAAACAGCTTTCGTTTATTAAAGAAATTCAAATATAAGTAATTTCGTGTTTTATGCATAAGATCGGAATTAGTTGGTTCTATACAGTGGGAATGCAGCTTATGCGGTACTCGCCTTGGCGCAAAGAACGTGTTCAAAGTTATCCAACAGCAATAAACAGGCTATCAAATGTTCACCCACTTCCATCGCAATGCAAATACTGAAGGCAAGAGAGCACGTCTTTGTGTGCTGCTGTGTTTATGACTTCAACATAGCAGCACATAAATGGAAAAAGTTTGCCAAGCACAATAACGCGGAAATTAGTATGAGCAAATGTCGGACATAGATCCCCCCAGGAAATTGCTGAGCAAAGTTTTCTCAGAGACCGTTTGTCAAGCGCCGATTGCCTTGCTCGAATTGCATACTTGAAGGCAATTTGCTCACGTATGTTGTTCTCAGCGTTGATATCTGATAGTTTTTGTTTTAGAGTATCGGTTTTTTAATTCACTCCCTGGTTGCATGCTGGGACGGATACGAAACGAATATCATTTTTAGATTAAAACGTATTTGCCTGGATTGTAAGTGTTTGGTTAGCCTACTCGCTGTCAAAGCCAATTAAGGCACTTAATCACAACAATTTGATTGGATATATATTTTTCAGCAACACAACAGCCAACAGCCCAACAGCGGGACCTGGCAGCAGTGACCGTATTTATATAACTTGATGTGTTTAATTATTTCTGTAGCCTACTTAATGGCGCATCGGTTCGTAGGTACGCAAGAAAATGCAAGAAATTGTAACCGATCTGCTTGGCAAACTGCTGGCTGAATTGATTTTTAATTTTAATCAAAAATCAGACATTTACGTATAATACTTAGCATGATTGAGTAAACAGCAATGTCACTTTGCCACGGCGCACAGTGATTCGTTCCATAGACAAAATTCAAAAAATTTATAGTTTCAGAATTTAACAATTTTGATGTCATTTAAAAGGTAAAACTCCGACTAAGAAAACCCCAAAAAATCGGTGCTAAAAATTAATTATTGTCTGTGCAAAAGCGGCTCAAAGTTGAAACTGTTTTCCACAAAAAATGTAAACACATATTTTCTGTTTTTTAGTCTATTGAGTAAAAAAATACATGGTTACCAAGAAGTTGCTGAAACTTTCAATATAGATTAAGAAATGTTGTGGTAATTTTCGCTTTTAATATTTTTTCGACATTTGCAAAGCTTAGTCTTTAACTTCACTTTTAATTTAAAATATTTCTCTAAATTAAAAATCTGAAAATTGCCAAAACTTAGAGGAAAATATATAAAAAGTATGTAAAAGTATGTTCCTGGATTATTTTTTATTTTAAGCAGCATTCTTTCTTTGTCGGAAAATGTAATTACATCCTCCGATATCTTCCGATCTCAGAAAATAATTCAATTTGAAAATTTTCGACAAAATTTATTTTTTCCATCCCTAAAAGTATGCAATCAGCATGACAAATTGAGAAAACTGCAAAAAAGCAAAACATCCGTCTATTATTATCATTTTTTTTGCAAAACTAATGGGTCCTTAGACAATCCCTGTTACTTTTTGCAATTATCAATGTGGACGTTACCGATTAAATGTAAAATCTGAAAAATCTAGCCAACACACTCGTTGCTATAGCTCACCAAAAATGACGAAAATTGCAATTTAAGTCTCAGACATTGCCAAACTACAAAAGTTTAAGAAAAACAAAATAGAGATTTCAATTCAGCAGACCATGATTAAGTAGTATACCAAATTTTATGAAGAACGGACCACTCCTTATAATTTTGTCCCGCGGTTGTATGGAGTCGAATCACTGTGCGGCGGTTGAAAGGAAATGAGATTCATCAAGTCTTTGGATTGACATTTCATGCAGTCGATAGACAAATATTGAATTGCAGCATCTGATAACTACTGAAGGCAAACGTCTTCCGAGTTCATATTTGATGCACAAGTATTGTATTATGTGAACACATACGCTATTGTACTGAAAAGCACAAAGGTATACCGGAAATGAGAATGAGCAAAGTGTGGTGAATCAAAGAGCGGTATGGTATGGTTGCTTACTACAAAATAGAATTGAGTTTTCTGCCTCTTAAATGAGAATCGACTGCATACATCATGCTTAAGCAGCACAGCAAGTATTTTCGCAAACATAATTTTTTTAATTTTTACTAGCATGTAACCGCTTTCTGGACTTAATGCCATACAAATAAATTGGGTTCCGTGTCCTTTTTTATTGTCTACCAGATTATTGTAGCCTGAGCACTGCTCTCTCACATACTTCTGTTCTTTGTTCATTAGTTCAATTTATTATTATTTTTTTTATTATTCATTATTATATTAGAAAGTAGATTCATTGTGACAGATGACAATTTATCTAACAGTTTAAAAAAAATTTTACATATTTTGTTACTAATATGTATCTTCAATTTTGATGCAAAATCGCACTTTCACAACTCCTCTTTCGTCTATGTAGTTTATAAAAAAAAATAAAATACTACTAAAAAAGGTTGTGACCAAATGAAGTTATATTAATTATAAACGAGGACATAACTGAAACCGCCGAGGGGCACACATCAAAAAAATGAGGTTATAACTCATGTTTTTAAATACAAATAAATAATAACTTACATACATTTGACTATGAAAACTTTAAAGCGAATTTTTAAATAATGGTTAAAACTGTTATATTTAACCATTATTTAAATTTAAAAAAATCTACAACTACTACTTTCTGTTACTTAACTTTTTTCCACTTTTAAAGCCTTTACTTTTTGTTTGTCAAAAATGTAAATGGCGTCGAAATGTCTTAAATAAATATACCTTTATCATCGAATATATATCTTTGAACTGTGCCCATTGCTTCTAAATACCTATTGTGCAGATGTACTTAGTTTTGTTCAAATTGCACCCTGTATAATTTATATTTCAAACTTTGTTTCAAAAATGCCTGCAAGCGTTTGAGGCTGCACTAATTCGGGTTCGAGTTCGGTTTGATTGGTTCGGGTGATTGATTATTACGTTATGCAAACAAGAGGCATAACTTGTCGAATTATAAATTTCTCTTTCGCTTTTGACAGCAAAATGACGGATTGGGCAGCTAGGAAACAGCCCCTAAGCACTATGAATGCTGCGAAAGAGAGAGTGGAACCTTTCAGCGCAGCACTAAGGTCAAACTTGACTTTTCACTATAATTGTCATCTTGCGACTTGAAATACAGTTAACGATTTGAATGAGTGATTATGTACCCTACGTCTCGAATGAGCACACAAAAACAACAATGAAACAACGGATACATGTGTGCTGAGCGCCTAAACGCCTCGGGTGCCCAAGTTGTATTGTATTTGTCAAGTGAAAAGGATATCCGGTTGGTGTTGCTGCCGGAAAAAGGATGCCGTATGGTTGAGTGGCTAATGTGAAATTTATTATGGCCTGGGGCGTAGTCGAGGGGTTCGGTTGTTTTTAGCAAAACCTATTTATTTTATTCAAAATACTTCCCTATGCACTTAACCGTGATTTGCATGGTCTAAAAGCATATCGAATGAGTATTTTTGATCATCGGCCGAGTTTATATAGCGGAGTGACAAAAATGGAAGGAGTAGTCGTACATAATGAAATTTGGTATACTGTTATTGTATAAGTAAAGAACTTACTGAGCAAAATTTCAATGAAATCGGACCAAAACTTCGACAAACTCTCATACAACCGGATTGGAAATAACTTCGTATAACAATGAGAATTATCTTAATTCACAAAAGTGTCATTCCTTATATTTGCATTTTAATATAAATGTGTATATAGATAAAATGCGCTCATTTCAAAAGTAATCTAAATTAAAAATTTGACAAATTGTTCCACAGCTGCTCAGAAGGGTTTTGTTAGAATCTATGACTAACTCCCACTATTTGTTCTTACTGAATATTTCTTTCGAACATACTTAGCCCCTATTTCTAATCCTTAATGAGGCTCCCATACGACATCATCGTTTTTATAAAATGGGCTCCTAATGCTTGCAGGTTGCCCCCAGACGTATCATATGTAAGACTAACCCCCCCATTTATTTTCCCTTTCTTATGTTTTTTCTACACATATCTAACCGCTTTATCCAACTCTTAAGGGGGCTGCCATCTAAAACTAGTAATTTTCAATGGAATTGGCTACCCACTTGTAAATGTAGTAAAGTAAGCGGGAAAACATCGTATTTCGAAAACTATGAAACCGCTTTGAATGACTTATTCAACAATCGTCAACATTCTTGAGTGCAAAAAATACAAAAATATTGAAAATTTAAAAATTCACCACCAGAGAACGCCTCCCACACAAACAAAGTTGGGAGGTTGTAAACTTTTTTTTTCGATGTATTATCGAAACTCATTTAACCTCCTATTTCAAATATAATTGTAATCGTAATTGATTTTTCGAAGCTATCTTCAACAAGTGTTTCCACCAACTAAAATGCGTTACAAAACTACAAAGCTTGAAAAAGATTTTGAAAGTGATAAAAAGTGTTTTTTTAATCACTTTTAAAGTTGTAACTCTTACTTAAACTCTTACTTTAATTCACTCGTTTTCTTCGTTGAATTTTCTTCATACCGATACTGCTCAGAGGTGAGAAGAATCAGCATCAAGAATCATCAAATTATAACGCTTTCCTACCAAATCTGACGAATACGGGTTTATGGTTAAAATGCGAAATTTAATTTAAAAAATCAGTCACAAGTGTCGGTTGATGAAATGAAATTCCAAGCAATTTTCAACTTGTGCAGAACAAACCATACCATACCAACCATACCATACTGTTCGATAGCCTAAATGTTCAGTTGAAATGGTATGAATGGATATTATTGAGATGCATAAATCCATTTTCAAGGATTTCAGTGATGATTTTTGCTGATCTTTAATTAATTCACGTATAGTTTTGAGAAAATCTGCGGTTTCAGTTGGATATCATTTATGTATGTCCTCACGACCGTTTTAAAATCGCGTATAGAACTCATGAACTCTGCGACGGGATAAACAATCATCACCATAAACTTAATTGAAATGTTTTGATAAAAGTTTTACCATGCTTAAACCAAAACTTAATATTGGCTCTTTGTTCGACACTCATTTTTGTGTCGATGACACAAACGTACTGTCACTTCAGACGTAATGACTCTGCTTCTGCTCCGCCTACCAAATATCATAACTAGGTATCGGATTTATATGCAAAAACTATGCAAAAATTGCAAAAATATGCAAACATATGCAAATATGCAGTGCATATGTTAGCTCATTCTTAATATTTTTCAATAAAAATAGTTTCTGCCTTGGTCCCGTTCAAATCGGAAGCTCCAAAAAGATATACACTTGCATATAATTCCGATCCCTAATCATAACATTTTTAGTGAAAATCGAGGAAAAATTTACATTTCGAACGTACTAAGATGACGCCACAGAAAATATCCTATTTCAAAAGTGTCCTATTTACTTTAGAACGCACGTAATACTAACATTGCTTAAACAAAAAAAAAATGTTTAACCCCCTCATGACTAAGTTCTGGCTACGCCCTTGGCCCTTCGGTCTAACAACCTAACGGAAGTGGGACGAAACTGGCAAGCCTTTTATAAGAAATAGAAATGGCATGAACTGTAAAATTGGACTTCAACTCTTAGCTCTTTGACTGAATCAAAGAATTTATTAACGCACCAACACCCAAGTGTGATGACACGCACACACATTCAGGATAATCAAACCCGGTCACACACAAATACTATACAAATGTATACGAGTGCATATGCAGCCTTCTGTTCACATACATGAATACGCACAAAATGAGTTGGCTGAAAGTATACATTTTGATAGCCAACTTCTAGCCCGCAGCGTACCAACTGCGACCGCTAAATCAATCTGAGTTCGCTCGAAAGTAATTTCACAACTTTTGCTTCGGTCTCATTTCATTTTCTAATTGAGATTGTCAGTCACAAATTATGCCGCCTTCGTGTATTAAATTTGCACAAAAATGATTTATTTGTAATTCTGCCCACATCGAATCGAATGGACGTTAATTACATTTATTCTTTGACCCGTCAAATTTTCCCTACTCATAAATGCTAAGAATATACCGTCGCAACTGAGCAGAGCCGAGAGCAAGGAAATCATAGACATGGAATTTCAATTGTCGCGAAGTATTGCCTTCGAAGTAATAAAAAAATAGCAACCAAGACAGCATGTGCAGTAATAATTTGATAAAACAAATTGTTTGACACTGACATTGAAAATACAGAGGCGAAGCAGCCACAATAATGTCGAAATAGGATACGTGTGCAAATAGTGGCACATATAAATATAAGCTGCTGACGTCATTCAAGCCGGTTACAAGCAGCGCGAGAGTTTTGCCCCTCGGGTGGAAATGAATGTGATAGAAACTTCGCGCATAATGTTAGTAGCAGTTATAAGTACTTCCTACTTTGCCAAACTTCTGCACATCATTCATACGTATGTTCGTGCGTACATCAAACAGCAACGCTGCGGCGGCACACAGACTGCACTCAGGCGAAAAATTGAATATTTGCCCACACAGCACATTCGCAGCGGGTAAATTAAGAAAGTTTCTTGGGTGTAAAGTTTTGCCCCGTTTTCATTTCGCAACAAATTGAAGACAACTTGGCAACAATTGTCATGGCTAGAAGTCATACCATATGTGTAAGATACGTGGCTGAAAGTGTGCAACCACTGTTCCCATTAATAATACACTCGACGCTCCCATTTCTGTATTCTGCTGAGTTGCCTATTAGGCAGACTTTTGCAACTCAAATTGCATTAACTCGGCTTTTATTCGGTTTCTACGATTATTTCGCTACAATAAAGTGCCAGTCCTTCTAAGTATGGCTTAGAATATATAATCGCCTTTCACTCTGACATTCCCTCCTCCAGTCCAACTTTGAGGTCATTCAAATTGTTTGCCAATGTCGCATATTGAAGGCATTATTTGTGTGTGTTTATTTAACCCACAAATGCATGAGCAATTTTCGTGTTTGTTTAATAAACATAGATTTTTTGTTTTTAACGCAAATTACTAACAGAAAACCACCACGTGGGAGTATCTTCGAAATTTAAAGGTGCACAGCATTGAAATTTAGTATAGCGTTGTTCCATAGATGTGTCATTCTACTGGCAAGATTTGATGGGCGTTGGGCAAGGGGCGTAGCACATTTTTTGTGACCCAGATATTCCGCTGAACTATAAGTTGCACAGCAATGAAAATTAGTACGAACCTACCATTTATTCAAATCTTTCGATAGAGGGGATGGTGCGGGTATAGAACAAGGGGGCGTGGCACCGCCCATACAAGCCAAATCTTTAATAGAGAATATCTTTGAAATTGTAAGTCGTACAACACTGAAATTTAGTACCCCGTCGTCCCATAGATGATTCATTCTACTGGTAGGATTTGATGGGCGTTGGACAAGGGGCGTGGCACATTTTTTGTGACCCAGATATTTTGCTGAACTATAGGTCGCACAGCAATGAAATTAAGTACGAACCTACCATTTATTCAAATCTTTCGATAGAGGGGATGGTGCGGGTATTGAAGGGGCGTGGCACCGCCCATACAAGCCAAATCCTAAGATAGAATATCTCCGAAATTGTAAGTTGTACAACACTGAAATTTAGTACTCCGTCGTTCCATGGATGAGTAATTTCTGCTGGTAAGATTTTATAAGCGTTGGACAAGGGGCGTGGCACATTTGTTGTGACCCAAATATTTCGCTGATTTATAAGTCGCTCAGCAATGACACTTAGTACGAACCTACCATTTTCTCCTTCGACAGAGGGCATTGTGCGGGTATTGAATAAGGGGGCGTGGCCCTGCCAATATAATTTAAATCTGGCAATCCATTTCTTTACTGAAACTTAGCAGCAACATTGCTTATTTGAGGGCCTCGATTGCGTCGCCATAGATTCGCCATCTCGCGTATTTCATTATAAGAAAACAAAAAATGTCGTGCGGGACGAAGTTCGCCGGGTCAGCTAGTAAATTCATATTAATTGGTTTGAAGTAGGAGGTTTTTCTTTTGAGGCAAACAAATTTGATTTGCTAATCGACAAAAATTTACATAGAAGTTCGTTAACATGCAAGGCTACTATGTACGTTTTTTTTAATGATCAGAAATTTTAACCGCCCTGAAAACGCAATCAAATACAGGGTGGTCCACACAAGATTTTCAATTTGAATCTATTATAAAAAAAAAACCAAGGAATATTTTTTGAAAATTCCTGTTTTATTACAAAGCTTGGACTTTGTTATTTAAGAATGAAAAACGATGTCGTTCATATGACTGCCACGACTGGCCTTACAGTACGCCATTCAATGAACCCAATTTTCGATTGTTCCGGGTAGAATTTCCTGAATGGCAACTTCGATTTCATGTTTCAAAGCTTCAATCGTCTCTGAATGGTTAGCGTAACACTTGTCCTTTACGGCTCTCCACAAAAAAGCCCAACGGACTTAAATCGCAGCTCCGAGGCGGCCAATTGACTTCAGAATTTCGGCTGATTATTCGATTTTCTTACAGTTTGGGTTGACGACTCTCCACTTTGGAAGTAAGTTCTCAATATTTCCCAATTTTGTTCAATATACGATCCCATTTCGTAAATGTCAAACTTTTAACTAAATTACGAACACAAATTAAATGACATTTGGACTGTCATTCTCGAAATAAAGCGTAGTTCAAATTGAAAATCTTATGTGGACCACCCTATAGTTGCTTTTTCAGAGTAATATATTATCTCTGCGAAGCGGTTGCGTTTATTAGATAGTTGAGTTTTGTGGAGTTGCGTTTTATGGAGTTGCGTTTTGGGAGATTCAACCGTATTGCTCAAGTATTAATTAACATACTCGTACATACATACATACTATGTCTATTTTGTAAAAGTTTTGTTCAAGAGAAAAAGTTAAGCTTAACTGTTCAGTGCAGTAATGAGGGTCGGCGACTCATGTGTTTATGTCATTACCTCATTATTTTGGGGAACCTGGCTGCAAAGTTTTGTCAAATGTACACTAATTTGCAATGTGAGTGGTGTTGTTGAGTAGTGAAACAAATGTTTCTGTCAACATCAATTTTCTGGCAAATGAGTCAGCATTCCTCAGAAGGCATTAAACGCTAATTAGCTCAGGTCATTCGAAATTCAACACAACATTATCCCTGTTTAGTTGACATATCGAACGAATTCTCCACCTTTGCCCAAGACAGATGTCGCTGTCGCCAAGCTTAGAGCTAGTTTCTATTTCGTAGGCGACAATACAAAAGTAATTGGTATCACTGCTTAAATTGGGAGCATTGATTGCTTGTTTGCATACTTTGCTCAGCTGCTCCGTGAGCCAAATGCGTAATATTTGTTATTTTGGTAAATTGGAAAATTCAAGCGTCACAAAGCATATGATTGTTCTGCTGTTGCTGCAACCATCATTGCAATCACGTTGGCAACTACACCACGACCATTGAAGCCGCCTCCATCTTGTGGTCGCGTGGCCATGTCGCTGCCGTCGTCTATGTGTTCGGGGCATTAAGCTTACTGCGAGCTGTACACGACCATTGCGACACAACCATTGTTGCTATTCATTTCAAAAAGTGACTACGAGTAAACACAGTTAGCAGCATGTGACATTAATTTCAATATTTAATGCACACCCATGTTGCCGCAAAGTATGTATGTGGCGAAATGCGTATCTACGCACCAATCGAGGGCATGTCATAGCGTCGAAGTTCGGCTGTTGCTTTCATTGATCAAACGCCAGCGTTCCATTATACTCGAAAATAAGAAAAACTTGACTGTTGAAATTTGTGCTATAAATGCAAACAGCAATGCCCACACTCGCCAAGAGCGTGAAGCAAACTTCATATTCTGGAAAGGACTGAATGAGCCTAAGAAAGCAATCACTGCCTCACCCAAGGGCACAGCCCATTTGAGTGAACAGATGCTGCTAAAAGTACCACATAATATGCATGCCACAAACTAGTAAACTGCAATATGCAAAATTAGAGTAGAAAGATATATAGGTAACATGTTTTGTAGCTTATTATTCACCATATAGTGCGAGTCAATATCACCAACACTCGATAAGAAAACAAGTATAAAAAGCAGCAGTGGCAGCGAGGGGGGTCGAGTCTGTGTTGAGCAAGCAAAGGGGAAACATGCAATAGTAGTAGTGTTAAGTAGTAACCAGTGTAAATTTGTAAATAAAGTGATTGTTGATTTTTGACTGCGTTTGCCCTGAATAAATGAAGCTGTTTTATTTTCAAGCACAATCCAAAACGAACTTAGAGAAGTCATTTTCGTAACAATATTTAACACACATGCAATTTCAGCCTTCCATCTCTGTATACTACTAAAATATTGATAAGGTAATCTTTTAACCTATGTCCCTTCGTTGTTATGATTTATCAGAATTTTTTTAAAATATCTCTGAAAGGCTACTTTATAGGGACAAGTTTTGCGGGGTTTTTACATATTTTAACTCATGAGAAAGTAGTGATACATACATTAGAATCAAATCACTCTAACTATACCATTAAATCACTCTCCATTTAATAACTACCCGTCTTAAATCATTTCCTAAATATTTTATCAAAATGTTTACGCGCTTGAAAGAAAAAAAAACATTTTCATGAATACAGTCATTGGTCCTTGATGGGACTGAAAAGGGGTTTTTTATTCATCACTAGAAAAACAACAATAAATTATTGTTCTAATTCTACTAAAAGCTATAGCAGCAATGGCTTTCAGGCTCCTAATTAACCCTGCTTAGTCAACGTTCTTCGTTTCGAGTACCATTGTTCGCTTTTTCTCGATCTCATGAAATAAGGAGCTAGTCATTATTTAGCAAAATAAAAAAACCATACACAAAAATGTTTGTTTTCTGAATTACTTCTAATTAAAAATATGATAGTAAGAATTTTCATTCACTTTAAACGTTCTGTACGTACATTCACTACCGGCTTTCTAAAATCGATTTTAAAACTATGTTAGACGGCTAAAATATTTTTAACGTATATTAAATATGCTGGGTCAAAGAAATGATACCAGAGGTCTTTACATTGTATACTGATTTGTTTTCAATGGCCACACTAACAACATAACGTAAATGCGTTCAGATTGTAAACTTATACGGCTACTCCCAAAAGATGCGAACGGAAATTTGCCTGCCTTTATTGATTTTCCGTTGCTTTTCTCTCTTTCCTCGCTCATAGCACAGCAGCTATTGTTGCCAATTTCGGCTGCTTAACACCGCTTCGGGAATAAATATTTCTATAATGGTGCGAATTAGCCAAAGTTCCTATGCATCACGGTGTAATATGCGAGCTTTGTCGCATTGTGATGCCTCGGTTTAAGTGGCGGCTATAACTATAGACTACTCTAGTATTTGCGTAAACTGCTACGCGCACTCACCTGCGGCAGACTCAGCAGCAGCGACAAAATGTACGTTCCGCCCAGTAGTCGATAGCAGCGTTTGGCCATGTTCAGCGACTTCATGGGGTACTTGACCGCAATCCACCGGTCCACACCAATCAGCACCAGCACGTAAGTCGACAGATATAGGCTGAACATTTGGAAGAGTTTCACCAACTTGCAGGTGATCTCATCGGCCAGCCACTGGACGGTGTAGGCCCAGGCCGCCTCGCCAATGATGCAAAACCCTGTCACCAGAACGTCAGCAATGGAGAGGTGAAATATCAGCGAGTAGATGGCGCTCCAGCTGTGCCGGGAGTTGCGTCGTGTGATGCGCGTCTTGTAGATATTCCACATGGTGAGCACATTGCCGAACAGCGACAATACCGCCATTACCGATAGCACGTACACCTTAATCATGGTGGACTGCGACAGTTGCGGTGCGTGGGTCAGCCGGATTTCGTCGTCCTCGATTAATAGCGTGTCAGCGGGCAGTGTCGCCGAGGCGGTAACGGTAGCATTCTCGACCGCCTTGTCACTCCCGCCGGTCGCGTTCGAGGCGTTGGCCAAGATGGCGAAGGCGGCCTCTATGAGGCGCGACGACGCCGACGCGGCTGCGGCGCTGGTGCTGGATGGTAGCGGGAACGGTGTGGTGTAGAGCAGGGAAGGTGGTAGGAGTAGCGGGGAAAGTGTCGTCGCTGGCGACACAGATGATGCTGGGAGACCCACGTCTAGAAGGTTGTGTGTGTAGTTGAGAAATTCGGCGGTTAGGCGTTTCAGATTCGTTGTAAGATTGGCCGCGACGTCGCTGCTACCGTTATCGTTGTCAGCCAGCGGGCGCACGAGCACTCCGTCCCCGGCCATGGCTTCTGCTGTATCCATTTGGTCTTTTAATTCGACTTAAATTATAATTTACAGAGTCGGCACGCGCAGCGTGCATCACATTTTCGACGACGGCGATTTCTTTTCGGGCACGATGCTTTGTCTGTCGTTTCACTTCGCTGCGGCCTGTTTAATTTGCAGGCCAAATGTTTTGACTTTTCAACGTGATACTTTACACTTCATTGCGATTTGGGGGAGCTTTGCTGCTTGCAACTACAAAAGATTTCCAAATTGTTTGTGATTTATTTTGCTTGAGTTCAAGCAGGGGTCAAAACTACAAAAGCTCGGCTAAAATACAACGAATTCGCACCAAAGAAAGTTCGTTTACGCGTCTGTCACTTCCCGCTTTTTTCGAATGTTCACAACAAGTGGCGCGTTCGACTAAATTTTAATTAATTCAATGCATTTACGAGCAAATCATATCAACAACAGAGGCGCCCTGTGGCGTGTGTGAAATGCACACGATGACTGTAAGCGTCTCGCTAGTCAGCATTCAGTCCACTGTCCTTCGTTTGTAGCGCTTCCAGTCCGGCTGCGGTTCATGCAGTTTAATTAAATTCCATAAAAACACTTTGCTATTGGAAAATGTCGAATAATTACAATGTGCACATGGTGAGCAATTATTACGGAAACATTGTAGTCGCCATACGCAATTATCTGCATTGACTTTGACCGGCAGACTAAGACACTGTAATATCACGTTTAGCCACAATAGCCGCACATGCTTTGCTCTGATGCAAATGCAATTTAAATAATTTGAAAAATCTCCACAGCCACCGCACAATTGCAACTAGTATAAAAAGCAGACTGAGCAGTAGAAATTAAGAAAATTATAAAAATATAAAAGCAGAGACCAAAAGGGTGCAGAGTGCATCTACGTAAGCGCAAGCAAATTGCGGGTAAATGCAAATCGCTCAATCGAACTGATGTCATTAGAGCACAGCTGCAATGCCTCTTTGGTGGACGCTGCTGTGATAACTGTCACTGCCACTTCTCACCACCGCGTAATAGTAAAATTATTTTTATTTCCTGTATTTCATTTTCTAGTCGCTCTTTCGAATCGTTTGTTTATTTGACTATGAATATTGTGTGGCTTTATATGTATACGAGTATGCAGTTGTTGAGCGTTGTGCTGGCCAAATCCGCTGCAGTTTTTCTGCGCAGTGGCATAAAGAAGTACAAACTGCTATTTGAATGGCCTACACGTGAGTGTATGCTTAATTTGAACAACAACACAAGTAGAGTAAGTTCGGGTAATGTGATATGGTCGGGTAATGTGATATAGGTGCTTATTTCACAAGTGCGTTGACCTTTTTCAAAATTAACCTTTTTAAAACATCATAACAGCTAAAAAACTCGTGCTGCATGATTTTGGATGTGTTTGCGTAAATACTTAGTTTACAGTGAGTGTGATGAAGTGCTTTGAGTGGGCTTGCACAAGTTTTTGGTCACGAAGTTTGAAAGCATAAAAGGTATAAACAAAATATTATTACAAAGTTCGAGGCTAATCAGAAGTAAATCAGTGATATCGATTATGAGTTTGCGAGGTACGCTCTTCTCAACAAAATTATTATTGTTTTTTTATAATATTTTTTTCGCAAAAAGTCAATTTCGGGTAATGTGATATACCAAAGTTCGGGTAATGTGATATAGTACATCACAGTACCCAAACTTATGACAGTAATACTATTTGTATAGAGAAATGTTTATATACTTTATTTTATACTATTTGAAGTGGAATATTCTCAAAAATCTGTTATGGTTAAGTTTTAGATAAAAAAAAATCCATGAAATCATGTTTCTCGATAAAAATGTTTAACCCTTGGTTAACCCCGTCAAATTGTGATTTTCAAAAAACACAGAAACACGTATCTAATTATTTTTGTTTTGGAGTATTTTTACGATTTTATTACGATTTTTCGGGTACCTCACATTACCCTCCAATGGTATATCACATTACCCGCCACTTTTATCAGACGCCAATATTTGGATTTTTAATTAAAAAACTCGTCAACAGTTTATCTTAAAGAGTTAATAATCATAGATATACTAAATAATGCATCAGTGAACAGTTTGAGACCAAAAAAAAGTGTGTTTTAAGGCAAAATGTGTCGGGAATCGCTGTAAAACAAACAGGTATATCACATTACCCGAACTTACTCTAACAAAAATTACTTCATTTGGTTCTGTTGCAATATTATTCATGAAATGCTTCACCTTCTTGTTTAGAACCAATGTATATTGAGTCTCTCATTAGTTTTTTGTTTGTACTGTTAAAACTTTGCATTTCTGATCATACCTAAAGAAATAAAACTTATCTTTTTCTGACTGGTCAAAGCAAGTAGTCAAAGCGCAATGATGTTCGAAATTTAAGAGAATGATCAATTATTTTTGGTAGTTTTGTTCAGAGAGTTATATAGTGGAAAAAATAGGCCTTTGTGCTCATTGGCATTTGATGATGACAGGCTTTCATAACGAACTATTTATGTTAACACTAGAATGCCCGACAATCTGACATACCTAAAATGCCCATATGTAGTAATTTTGACTACATTATTATTTACTGCCTTTTTTTAATTTTATTGGTTTTTAAGTAGCAAATATGAATAAATGTACACGAGATTACTATAAACAAAGCATTTAGTTTTTATTTTTTTATGGTTTATAAAGAAAATGCATTTAAATATAATGGCGTACTTTACACATCAATGGGATAAAATGGAATGCAATTTGGAATTTGTGAATGAATTTTGAATTGAAAAACTTGGGGATTGTCACAACCAACTATGATTTAATTTTTGCAGTTATATAAAATTTTCATATTTTCCAATTGAAGATGCATATTTGTCTATTTATCAGTAAAATTTGCTGAAAATTGTATATAGGTAGTCAAAATGACTACCATTGGGCATTGAAGGTAAATTTTGTAAAATTGGGGTAAACAATTTTTTACAATATTTTTCATTTATTTATTCCATTTAGCTTTAAAAATTAATAAGAGTCACGTAAGATATTTGTTTAGAAAGCGATGCAACAAAAGTTATGTATTTACAATAAAAGACGTCAATGTAGTCAAAATGACTACCTTTGGCATTCTAGTGTTACGAGGTCGCCGTATTTAAGCATTAATAAAATTTTCAAAGGGAGTTAGGGGCAACTGCGCAATTAAACGCTAAATTATGATTCATCATTCATCATCACCATGAATTATCATTTATCATAAGCCAATAAATTGTTGGCAATGGCATTGAACATTGTAAGAACAAGTAAGGGACTCATGCTAAATAGTTGTGGGAACCAACAATTGCTGTCATAAAACAATTTCTTCTTTTATTCGCTGCTTTTTATTTAACAGAACTCAAATAACTTGTGGGAGTATTCTATAAAAATTCTATGTTCTAATCTTGGCATACCATTTTATTTTATTATAATATGCAGCGAGTTAAATAGCTTGCTGAACATCGAACAATGTTTGCCTTTTGTATTATTGTTATAATTGTTATGACTTATTTTCAAAACTTTTGAATTTAATTTACAACGCGCATTCAACACATTTGTAAATACTGTGTTCTATGTATTTGATAAAATGGTTCTGTTGCCTTACCCACACAGACATTGCCAAAATAATACGGCGCCTTGTCAACATTATGTACAACATCAACAATGAAAACATCAATAGTGAAGAACCGAGGCGAGAGCTGTGTTCGCACGGCTTGGATGTGGTATTGTTGTGACTTTTGGAATGAATTTGCGGTAAGCACAAGTTGAGCGCTCTACTGTCACAACTCGGTGGCAGGGAGTTTTACAAATTTTTGTTGGTCGCGTTTTGTAGATAGTAATTGTTTTTTTATTATCGCAATATGTATGCAGACAGATGGAGCAGGCGACGAATTAAATTAAAACGAATTGTATACATACCTGCATGCAAATAAGTCATATAAGCAAGTGTAATAGTTAATAAATATGTCAAGAGAAAGAATAAGAATCGATAAACAAATCGCAGGTTGCGTCGACAATAAACAACCGGACAGATAAACTATCATTCATCATTTACCTAATAATAGTGCGCTGGACACTAAGTGGAACTCAGTCTGCTCACACAGTTTTTTTCGCCGACTAGATAATAACCATCACTAATTGCTTTCGCAGTGATTCTCTCAGCCGCGCGGCGACTTATACCTGAACGTGCGCACAAGTGCTCATGTTAAATTTCAATTGCGTTCTATTACATTCAACGCCAAGCAGTGGGCAACACCTTTACCCTCGGCGTGAGTTTCTGCGGCAAACTACCCACCGCTGCAACCGATTACGCGTCTCCGCAAAAGCGCGATGTGGCCTGAAGCAATTCCCGTCGGAATAGTGGTCAACACTCAAACCTGATTTAGGTGCTTCACTCGGCACGTGAAGATCAAAATCGGAATTTATAATGGCTGGCAAGCAACCGAATGCTTGGAATTTGGTTTGTTTGAGTACATCAAATTGATTACATTTTCATATTTACTCGTGAAGTGAAATGGAATGGATATTTTCAGCAGAGCCATCGTCCTCACGCGTTGAATTTATCATTCTGAATGCCAACAACAACAAAAATGAAAGCACCAATCAGTCCGCAAATCGGCACTTGTGGCATTTGCAGCGCAATTTATTACAATTAATTGCTGCGAGATTATGCTTCCAAGTGTGCGACATGGCCGCCACTGTGGTATTAATTTCATAAACTTGTGCTCGGCTATAAATTACATAAATTTAATAATCAGAAACTAACAAAGTCGCGCATGTGTCGCCTCAAGGGGTGGTGACCCAGCGTAAGTCATCATTTGAGTGTAGAAATAATTGTGTTGGCTTACATTAGAACCAATCATCACGTGCAAGGTGCACTCTAAAGCGCAATTATCAGGTTACTAGTTGTTGTTGCTATGGTTGGTATCAATTACTTATAAATGTTGTTGATATTTCACGTATGGAGGCAATGATGATGATGGAAAGATAGTTCTCGATAAGATGGTTTTCCCCCAAATGTGTTGTTGTTGTTGTTGTTGTCGTCGTAAGCCATAATCATGTTTGTGATGATTATGATGATGATGTGGTAATGGGCCTGACCCTGCTATAAACACCTTTCATACCACCCGGTGGCCTGTGGCTTACTATCTATGCGCACTCATGTGTCGGAATGTGTGACAAGTCACATATTTATTTGCGACGCATTTTCAACAGTTGATCGAACGACAGAGAAGAGGACGGGATAGGGCTAGGCCAGTTTACCCAGAAGGCCCCGTGTGTTGTAATGCCGGAAGGTGGGTGCCACAGGGGTCGAACGCGAGGGGTGGTTTTTATGCGCTAAAAATCCGTAATGCTGATGAAAAATTTCCGCCTCCATCAGAAAGCAAAAAAACCTTGCAAAACATTGCAAATGTGTGCACATTATTTTTTTTGAAGAGATGTATCTTTCAATTAAACAAACACTTAGCTTTTTTAAGTTTTTTGTCTCTAATGCCAATCTTAATATTCGATTTCATTTACTTCTGAGTCGTATTTGAGCACATTAACATTTAAAATTTAAATTTGAACAAATTACATTTTTACAGATAACTCACATTTCAAAATTTGCCAACTCATATTGCATATTAATGTTGCACGACATACATATACCAAGAATTTCGTCTCAGCGGACTGTGAAATTCATTTACATATTTTATTGCTTTTGAAGTTTTCAGAAATTGGTTCTGTTGCGAAAAAAAAACACTTGACTTGAAGCATTTGATTGTTAATTTTTTTCTCGATTTTGTTTACCATCGAAATGGGGTAAGAGGTTCGGTACGGCCTTATATAAGCTCCAGAGTTGAAATTTGTACACACATTGTATAGGAATTGTGTTGTGTTTGAACAGTTGCGCCTTTAAATTATACGTAAATACATATTCGCTGTACCCCACCCCCGGCCAAAAAATCAACATTTAACCAGTAATATCAAAAACACTGTACGCGAGTGTGTGCGTACTCTGACTTCTGATTTCGTTATTTTGTTTGTTCTTCGTTCTTCTGAAATTAAAATCTAATTCACGATCGAACTTTGATACCGCAAAATCGCTCTGTACTGGTGTCACTGGCGAGTCATTTGCTGTCATTGTGTTGCACTTCACTCAATTTTTTAAATATTTTCAGTAAAAACTGCATACATTTCCGTTTTCCACTTGAAATTCATCAAATCGATTACTTTTCATCTCTTTAACACAAACAATTCAAAATTCAATCTCACGACTTCTCTTTAAGTTTCCTCACTTTTACCATATTCAAACTTTAATCTTTAGAAGCATATTAAAAAACTTCTTCAATTCATGTGGCTTCTGATTTAAAATTTCACGTTATTTTTTTAATTTTCACCTCTTTCAGTAACACAATTTTTTAATCTGTTGTGAATACACAGATTTTCTCGATGCTCCTACACTCCGCTAACTTTTTCTCCTAATTTAAACTTTGCTATGGCACTTTAAGCTCTCTAACACCCGTTTTGGCGCGCAGCGTTCTGGCAACTGAAACACTGCTAAACACTTTCGCTATCAGCCAGCCGCACTCGGGACCAACAAGTTCCACACACACACAACGAATAACAAACGCACACCATCGCCACAAGCAACCTGTCGGTTTCGCCTTCGCCGCCATTCATTCATAAAATTTGCTTCCCGCCAATGTGTTGCGCCTTGTGTTGCATGCAGCGTGTTGTGCTGCAACATGTTGGTTTTGGTGTTGTATCAAAGATTGGCAAACTAAAAATTGCTTAGCATGCTCTCAGGCGTTCGTGGCCCGCTTCAATGTCAAGTTGGCATAGTCAACAAGTCGGCGCAGTGAACGGCATCAATACGAATGCTGACTGCAAGAATTTCCAAAGGAATTAATGTTCGCCGAACTCTGTCCGCTGACCACTATACAGACTGCCTCTTGTTACTTGCACCGCCTACTTGTACCCAACGCACAGAGGGCGAAATGGTCAATCTAGCGGAACTTAATTCGAATTTTAAAATTTCGATTTGCGCAATTGCTTTCAATTGTTCTGATTACTAATACCCTATCGAGTTTGTGGATGTTTTCCATTTTGTTTTGCTTTCTATATTCGCACAGCTCTGAAGCTCTGAGCTTTCAAACACAACATTTGTTGGAGCAAGTGCACCAACATAGTTTCGCGCGCTTTTTCCACAGCGCACTTGTTTTATTCCAAAAAAGTATTTCGTCAAATAATTGAATAATTAAAGTTCTTTTGATTGAAGTTAAAGCTATGTATTTATCATAATATAAATGTTAGTATTGACTATAGATCATTGACTTCAAACTTGGTGAAAGTACTCTTGGTGAGAAAAAGTTTGACACGTGTTTTTCCTTTTTCCGAAAATAAAAAGACGAGGTCAACGATGGGTTATGTATGGGGAAACATAATTTAATTGACTTTGGGGTTTTTAGGCACTTTAAAGGGTTTTATGGGTTTAATTTATGTAGGCAAAGCAAATTACATACATTTTACTGTTATCCCCAAAATATTTTCCAATAATTTGCAGCGATATCACGAAAAGTTTGTGTTCTAATTGAAGTCTACGAATTAGGCGCGTTTGATCAAACCCTGTTTCTTTAATAATGGTTAAATAAAATCAAAAAGGGATAATTTTGTATTTTTTCCATAAATATTAAATAATTTTCATGTAATTAAAAAATATTGATACAAAATTGATTTAACCCGTTTTAAGCTAAACTTGTTCAAAAGTTAACTAGCTCTAGAACTCTAACAAAGAGGCGTGGCGACTTCAAATGTCGTGTGTACACTTCTTAGGCAAATGTTTCACGATTTAAATACCAAAAAGTAATATCGAGACACAGGATAAAACTCGGGGTCGAAAGGGTTAAATATGGTGAAAGCACTTCAAATGTGAAATAATTAGATAAGTATGTTTGCATACAAATCTGACGGGATCAACAAAGCGGGCAAAGCCGCAGGGCCCTGCTAGTAAGTGTATACAGTGTGACCAGGATATCTTCATACAAAACTTGTAAATAAAATATCTTTAAATCGACTTAGTAGTCCGGCATTTTTTTTTTTTAAATAACTTTCGAGAATATTACCTAATCAATAACATACATTTTGTGTTATATCGATACGTTAGTTCTCTCTATATCGTCATGTCAGACATACGTTCTATAATTGTAAAAAAATTCAAAAGCGATTTGAAGTGTGGTGCTATATTCCGCGAGTTGAAATCACTTGGTGTGAAACGGAACTACTTGTTTCATCACTCAATTTTTTGGATCCAAATACTTAATAAATACAAATACTAAATACAAAACTACTAAACTACTAAATACAAAACTATTGATTGTATATAGAATTGCTTTACATTTTTTATTTACTATTATTTACGTAGTTTTTACATACATACGTACATTTTTTCATAAATTTTATGAAAAAAATCAAAAAAATTATGAATTTTTCATAAAAAGTTCAAAATAATGGTTTATGCACACCGCTTATAAGATTTTTATGAATTATTTTTACCCGTGTACATACGTGTATACTTATGTATTTATAGATACATATATTTAGTTTTCTGTCCCAATTGAAAATTATTTCAAAATTCTCCCCTACTCGATGTTTTTAGTCAACTGCTTCTACAAAGACATTTTGAAAATTCAACAAGAGCTCAAGAGAGCTCAGCAAAAGACCATTCATTGATTCCTTACCCGCTGGTCTGTGGAAGTTGTAAATTTGCAGGGAGCGTGTAAGCTCGCAAGTTGTATTTGCCTTATTGTACATGTATATACAATGCACGTACAAGTATGTAAGTAGTTATGTATATATGTATGTATGTATATACACATTAACTCCTTGGCGAGGTGATATTTTAAGCGCTATCAAGCGGACAGTAACACAAGTCAAAATTAAACGTAAACGTAGAAATAAATATCCTGTTTGCAACTGAGCGCTTTACGAATTGATGAGCGCAGTACGTGATGTTTTCAGAGTCACATGACCCCACACGCTGGTGCCCTCGAACCAATTTGATGCAGGTAATAGCTTTCAGTGTAGCGGCACTTTTCCACGACCTCGGCTGCCTCCCCCTTATCCCTTAATCCACATACATCACATATCAAAACTTCAGTGGATCGGCAGTGTGCCGGCAGGCCGAAAACCAGTGGCGAGTTGGTTTGGCCAGTAAAGTGAGTAAGTAAGGCGGCAGTGCGCCGCGCTCAGTTTGGCATTCGTTAAACATCAATTCGCCCAGGAAGCAGCAGCGCAATCCGCGCGACGCCTTAATCAGCGCGCACCGAAGTTTGCTGGCAGTTGTTTGTGAATTTTAATTATCTACTGATTTGGTTGTTTTTCGGGATATTCCTGCGTGCAGTTTTTGTAGTTATATTAACCCGATTCCTCGTGCACTTGTTTTTGGACGCCGTCACTCGCGGGGTGTTTCAGACACCCCATTTAAATTTGAAAGAAAACAACTTGTTCTTGAATATTTTTTTTTTACAAATACTTAATCCAAAATATAAAATTAATTTATAAAATTATTTAACAAACAAAACTATTTTTTTTCCAGTTGTATTTATAGTTATTCGAACTGGCGCGATTCAGATTTAGCTAAGAAAAAAATAGTGCGGAGTATTTAAGTTTTCGCAACGGTTTGTGGTACACCCCGAGCGATTGACTGCGGGTTAAAGTTTTCTGCGAATAAAGGGTTAGCAGACTGATGAACGGGTAGCAACTGTTATTATTACTGACACTTACGCTTGCTATTGTCTGTGCTATTAGTGTACGATGCTTTCAGTATATTTCAGCAACACTCAGCACGATTGAAGATGCCAGGAGTCAGAAGATAGGAGACGCTCGCAGCTAAAGAACGGCCATTATTAATAATCGTTTGCTGCAGTCACTTCTGTTATTTTGCTTTGACATTGTTGACAGTATATGTGTTTGTGTGCACACACACAACTCAAACGCACTATTTGTGTTTGTGTCCTTTCACTTAACGATGTTGACGATACTTTCGTGCTGGGACAGATTTAATTCTCTATACCATGAACGTTGGCGGACAATGAATGCCGAATACGTGTGTGTGTGTGTTTATGTGCACGTTCATTGTTTTGCTTACGTGTCGGTTTATTTTTTGAGTTTGCTCTTTAGATGCTGTCCTTGTTCATTTTATGTCACCAGTGCATTGGCCTCAAGCTTTCCTCATGTTAATGGTACATCCGGCCTGTTGTTCCTGCCGTGCCATCGGTTGGGCAGGCACTCTAAGAAATCCGCTTTGAGAGACTGACAAACGTCTTCAACTAACAAACAGAACTTCGACATGGCAATCAATGAACGGGCTCCAGCTCAGTGCGGAGGCTGCGCTAAGCTGTGCCTACGGTCGTTTACCGTTGTTGCCAACCCGTACGAAGCTAATAGCTCCGGTTTTAGCAATAGCCAATTAAGGGTAATGGAAATATTGCGTGTCCTTTCAACTGCAAACGATTCGATCTTTCCTCTACCCATACTATATAATTTACTGAGGCGAGCTTTTGCACTTGCACATTTGATGATGAGATGGATTCTTTGTTGTAGGAGGTGAACGAGAGAGCATAATTTCGCGGAATAATACCTCCGCCAGAGATTCATTGTGTGTGAGTGTGTACATAAGTTTTTCAAAATATCATGTTGCTCTTTAATGGGAACAAAATATTAATGCCCACTGAAAAGCCTAGAGCAAGGAAAAATTATAAATTGAACTAGCTGGGCCCCGCGGCTTCGCACGCAAGCTCTCTTGTTTCACCCGATACAAATTCTGAACCCATTGTTGACCCCGTCAGATTTTGATTTAAAAAAAATATGTCTTTTATCTTTGATGTCAAGTATTTCCAAAAATTTTGAAGTCAAAAGCCCTTTAAATCATGAGTGTTCACATTTACCCTAAACAAATTCTTAACCCTTAGTTTATCACGCTAGATTTCGATTTTCTCAAAAAATTAAAAGCACATTTTAATTATTTCCCGATAGAATTGCTTTTCGTCTAAGTTTGAAGTCAAAAGGACCAATAAATCGTGTTTCTCCATACAAACTGTTAACCCTTTGTTGACCCCGTAAGATTTTGATTTTCAAAAAAGTGAAAAACACGTGTCAAATTATTTCTCACTAAGAGTACTTTCACAAAATTTGGAGTCAGTGGCCCCATTAATTCATGTTGTTTACAGTTTCGCCCTACAAACTTTTAACCGGTCGTTGATCCCGTCCGATTTTAATATTCGGAAAAAATGAAAAACACGTATCGAGTTATTTGACATTTGAAGTACTTTCACCAAGTTTGAAGTCAAAAGGCTCAAAAAAATGTGTTTCTCCATACATACTTTTAACCCGTCGTTGATGCAGTCAGATTTCGATTTTGAAAATAATGAGAAACTTGTGACCAATTTTTTTTATTTCAAGTATTTTTACAATTTTTGAAGTCAATAGGCCTATCGGTTCATGTTTTTTCGAGACTACCCTTAAACAAATCTTAACCCATTGTTGGTCCAGATAAATTTTGATTTTCGAAAAATTATAAAATACGTGTCGAATTATTTTTGATTTCGAGTATTTTCAGGAAGTTGGAAATCAATATGTCTCTTAAATCACTTTTCTTCATACAACACCTTAACACATGTTTTGCCCCTTTAAACCCCGAATTTCAAAAAAATCCCGTCTTAGCGGTGTTCATTTTTCAAGATGTACCTACAGTTCAAATTTCATATTTGTGGCTTCAGCAGTTTGGCCTGAGCGATGATGAATCAATCAATCAGTCAGTCATCCAGGACAAACATCTATGTATATAAAAATGGAGGCGGTACCACGTCCCCTTGTCCAATGCTCACAACTTTCTTCTAGTCGAATTGTGCTACTAAGTGGAAAGTTCGTACCAAGTTTCACTGATGTGTGTGTGTGTGTACTGCATAACTGTTGGATCATAAAAAATGTGCCACGCCCCTTGACCAACGCCAATCAAATCTCATCAGTAGAATGACACATCTATGAAACAACGGTACACCAAATTTAAATACTGTGCGGCTTACAACTCCGAAGCTATTCCGTATAAAAGATTTGAGTTGTATGCGCGGTGCCACGCCCCTTTGGTAAATACCCGCCCTATTCACTCTGTGGAAAGATATGACTAAATGGTAAATTCGTACTAAGTTTCATTGATGTGCGACAAACAGTTCGAAAATTATGCGGATAGTTTGTGCCCAACAAATGTGCCACGCCCCTTGTCCAACGCCCATTAAATTTTAACAGTAGAATTACACTTATATGGGAGGATGTCAAACCAAATTTCAATGCTGTGCGACTTACAATCCCGAAGCTATTCCATATAAAAGATTTGAGTTGTATGGGCGGAGCCACGCCCTCTTGTTAAATACCCGCCCGATTCCCTCTGTCGAAAGATATGACTAAATGGTAAGTTCGTACCAAGTTTCATTGATGTGCGACTTACAGTTCTGCTGAAGTGTTATGTCATAAAAATTGTGCCACGCCCCTTGTTCAACGCCCATACAATTTTAACAGTAGAATGATACATCTATAAAACGACGGTGCACCAAATTTCAATGCTGTGCGACTTACAATTCCGAAGCTATTCCACTTAAAAGATTTGAGTTGTATGGGCGGTGCCACACCCCCTTGTCCAATACCCACCCCATGCCCTCGGTCGAAGGACATGATTAAATAGAAAGTTTGTACCAAATTTAATTGATGTGTGACTTATGGTTCCAAAGTTATTGTCTAAAAATGTATTCTTGTGGTGCCACGCCCCTTTTCCCGACATTTCTTTTTTTATAAACCTTCACGTAAAAATTTTGAACAAACCCGCCGAAGGAAGTATTCAAGTTGGTCCAGTCGTTTTCGAGTTTTAAGCGGCCGAACGAACCACGTTTCATTTTTATATATATAGATTGTAAATACGTGTACAGTGTTCCCCACTTATAAGCGCAACGTTTACTCGCATTGCTCACTTACCGGGATTGTTTTGAGTTGCATACACATTCACACTGTAGCAGCAGAAAATTTGTTATTAAAGAAAGTTGTATTTATTATTACAGAAGAAACCTGAATTTGTATATAAATACCAACTACCGATGTTGGCGTGGCGTGGCTTTGACACTTTACTCGTATATGAAAAATTTGCGCGCAACTACCAGCAAGCGTCTGCATATATTCGTTTAATAAACAACCAACTATTAAGGCGTTCATTCCAAATTTACTGCGCTTCGGGCTGAAATTTATGTGTCACCAGTGCTTATGCACACTTTCCACATTCGCATAACCATTGAGCTATCTTTAACATTACCATACGAGCCGGGTGACCACATATCTCAAAGTGAAATTCAAATGAATCCAGCCAATACCATTCTCTCACTTATTCTTGATTCATGCGCTAACCATCTGCAAACTAAGTTATTTTGTCATGGAAAATGTGCGCACTAACTATCCATCAATAATAAAGTCTAAATAGTATGGAAAAGCCTTTTTCATACTAAGGCTACTGTAAAACCTAAACTAAACTAAACTAAACTAAACTAAACTAAACTAAACTAAACTAAACTAAACTAAACTAAACTAAACTAAACTAAACTAAACTAAACTAAACTAAACTAAACTAAACTAAACTAAACTAAACTAAACTAAACTAAACTAAACTAAACTAAACTAAACTAAACTAAACTAAACTAAACTAAACTAAACTAAACTAAACTAAACTAAACTAAACTAAACTAAACTAAACTAAACTAAACTAAACTAAACTAAACTAAACTAAACTAAACTAAACTAAACTAAACTAAACTAAACTAAACTAAACTAAACTAAACTAAACTAAACTAAACTAAACTAAACTAAACTAAACCATGGGAATTTCGTGATTTGACATAAAACTTGTTAACTCTACCATGGTCGGTGCTATTGAGTCGGCCGTTTTTTTGCCTTTTCATTCTCCACTCGTTTTACGATATACGATGTGCAAGCCGAACGGTCACCTTATGTATCCACTTGCTCTTCGCCTAATTGTCAGTGCTGTGCCGCCACTCTGCTGCTTTAGTTGACATTGAATTTTCCTCGTTTACGTATAGTAAATGGTTTGATGTAAACGAGCGCCAGGATTATGTGTATATTATTTTATGATACAATTAATTAAAATATCCTTAATTCGAAACTAATTACGCAACCCACTATGCGGCAGTCGGTGTCTATTGTATTCGACGAGTCTCGGAGTTCGCAGCTGTATGTCTGCTGCAGTCTGTTTATTCTGTTCACGACAGTGTTATTCATATTTAGTTTAACCGTTATGTTTACCATGTTATGCCCTTAACGTTATACTATATCGCATGCTAACATAATATTTGCGTTTACGTCGCTACATCGTGTTGTATGCGCACATGAGTGCGTATGTGTGACACATAATAGCACAGTCGACCACATTGTGCGGTTTTGTCACTTAGATTAATTAAGGCTTTCAGCTGCACATTTCACGAAATTTCGTTCAATTAGGATTACTTTTACACTGTCACTGCCACTGCCACAGACCAGAAATAAGTATCTGCTACGGAAAATTTCTTATCTTAAACGGCAGTAAATCTTGCTCGGGATTTTTTTATTAAATCAGCGAATCAGTTCTTCATATATAAAATACATATTTTTATCTTCATACCCAATGTGTCGTTAATTGTGTCGTAAATTGTCGGCACCAGATCACATTTTCAAATATTTGGCGAGTTTATGTGAAAAGCTAATTAAAGCACAGTACAATGTTTACTGCAGAATATAACAATATGTTGTAGTTGGTTCGGCAGTCCTTGCGAAGTGAGACAAACGGAAAGAAACCCACGCACTTTCTAAGAAATTCATTAGGTATCCCGTTACCAAATTTTTGATTTCAATCAATGCGAAACCCTTCAAACCTTAATGCTTACAAGTTCAAACAAATCATAAAAAGCCCGGTTTCAGCAGATTAATGCATGATTTGTGTTTGTACTATATTTCTTAGAAAATTCGTTAGCAAATTTTTTAATACATTACAAAACTTTTCAAATTTATGGATTTTTCGAAAGTATAGTATAGGCATAATCTATACATCTATACTGCTTTGTTCCTGAACCAATTGAATCAATGGTCTGCCAGCAGGTTTGTAAAATTACAAAAGTCTCTATATCCGGTTTAAAAATTTAGATAAACTATATTAAGATGCCACCACCTATCTTCCCAGACAAATAACTTGCAAAAGCAATAACAAATACAAGGCAACAGTAAAATATAAAATGAGTATAAAGATTCTCAGAATGTGACAGCAGCCATAAAATTTGAAAAGTTATGACTAGAACGTTCAAGCTAAAAACAGCAAAAACAAATTTTATAGCTAACAACAATTCTGCATATATTTTACCGTATAAAAGTAAGTACCTACTATTACACATGAAATAATCGACATACCGGAAGCCATATGTAAGCCTCAATGTGTTCAGCATATTTGTTGTTATTGAGTTTTTCTTTAATCTTTTTGGAAAGTAAAACATAGAATCCTTCTGATAAATAAGTCAAAACAAAAGTATTGTTTAAATTGCTCCTGCTTCAGTAAATTAATAAGAAGACCACTTATGTAAATTAATAAGAACGCAAGACGTGTTTGTGCGCCAGGCATTTCCCACTGGTGAAGGGTGATCAGCTCATACCTCAGCACAACAGTGTTGTTTACAATTGTAAACGTTCCAAATCCAAAAGTAATCGGTGACTGTTTTATGCTGAAACCGAGAGCAAGAGAAATTGCATTCGCTGTTGTTGTACGTAGTTGTGGCGTTTAGTGAATAAAACATTCACAATCAATTCAGTCTAATTCCTTCCTCCTTAATTTCGCCGCTACCAGTGCACGAATTAAGATTTACATGGCTTTAATTGAACATAAGAAATTGACATGAAATCTTTCAGAACAAAGACTTAATTTTTTTAAGTGTAAAGAAAAAGTTCATAAAGCAAAAATAGGAAAACAGCTCTTGATTAAATTAAATTTTAAAGGTTACACTATTTTTACAGTTAACCCCTCCCTACCTCTTGCAGCACACGAATGAATGCGTTGCGCTTGTGTTGCAGAGAAATGTGCATTTTGCATAAATCCAATATTCAATGTGAATTCGCGTATTGTCGAAGTAAATAACTTCAGCATTTCCGGAAAATTATGTTGTATTTAGTTACGTTGAAGTGAATTGTATGTCTATTTGCCCTCAAATTGAGCAAGCACAATCATAACAATGACCGGCAGACAACAAAAGCGTACAACTTTTGAGCCCAATTCCATATGAAACTAAATTTTTCACCAGCAATTTTTACATTTGCGCTATGTGCGCCACTGCTTTCGAACATCGGGTTTGGCGAAAATCTCTAGAGGAGCTCATTGGATAATGAATTTTATGAAAAGACTGAGTGTACATATGCAGCATTGCTGGACTTTATCAATTTCCCCCC
This sequence comes from Melieria crassipennis, assembly GCA_963668005.1. NCBI lineage: Eukaryota > Metazoa > Arthropoda > Insecta > Diptera > Ulidiidae > Melieria > Melieria crassipennis. The sequence continues at coordinate 102,359,584 of OY764962.1, read as the reverse complement.
TAATGCAAAATTGGATTTCATGCGTGGCGACAAACACCAATATGCGTGCTATCATCATTTTCATGACAGCCTCCCGCATCGCAAATGTGGTATCTGATATGACGTAGACACTAAAAAAATCAAATCCCATATTAACATACACACACACAAACACGTACACATTCATTCGCATACGTGCGAGAAAAGGGTTAACGGAATGAGTTGTTCTCAGTTCTTCATGTGCAATAGTTTACCATCGTTTGGCGATAGCAGATACCCCGTCTACGCATTTGCTGTCGTACATTTTTCTCCGTTTCCCTGCAGTGCAGTAAATCATCATTGTATCCTTTGGCTGTGTTACAAAGTTATCGATTGTGCGTGTCTGAAAAAAACAAATAACAGAACGCGGTGCTGTAATGTGAGCACGGTTTAAAAGCTAAGGCGAATTCCAAAATTATGCCACCATCGTCAGCTGGCGCAGTCGCCCGGCATTCTGCCATATTCTCTCGTGCTATTCGCCTTATTGCTTATCGTATCTTTTTTGTATAGACTCAATTTCCCAAATCAATTTTGCTGCTATATTTCTTTTTTACTTTAACCGAGGCAATGGAGTCGGCTCACTCCTCACGTGCAACTGCTGTCGGTTGAGGAATTTTTAGACGAATGTCTGTGCCGAGCATCGCCGTCTGTGGCTTCATCCTGTCAGTTCCATTTGGCGCCTTTGTTTCATTCGCTGCCAATTTTGATCGCCATGTAAACAGCCTCACATTTTGTCCTGCTCAGCATGCAAAATGCTGGCAATAAATGTTCAAATTTGTTGCCCAAAATCTTGCTATCTCGATTTACAAGCGTCTCACAATGCAGTGGAAGTGCAAATGACTTTGTGGTACATATTACAGCGGTTCGCCCCTCGTTCACGCACACAATACCCTTGTTACCGCTAACGCAAAGCAGAAAATATGTACATATGTACGTGAAATATAAATATCGAATATGAAAAACGACGATATTGAAATCGACTTGACAATTTTATTTAATTTAATTGGGATAACACCTGCATCGAAATCGATTGCGCGCTGCTGCTTGCTGATAGAGTTATCTTCTTGTCAGCCAGTGGCGGATTCAGGGGGTGTTTTGGGGGTTGAAACCGCCCCCCCCGAAATATTAGGATCGACTTTAAAACTACATTCAAAATAAAAGGAATTTTATGAATATTAAAGAAATACTTTTTGAAACCCCCCCGAAATATGTTTCTGAATCCGCTCCTGTTGTCAGCTCTTTAGCCATGTACGCGACCTGTTGCCACATTGATTAAGCTAATACTTCTCAGCTATTTGGATGGCAGACTGTCCTACAGAGGACAATAAACAGCATTTAATTAAATGCGGCTGGTGACAAACGAACAGACACCAGCGAGCCCAACAGCCCGACGGCGCCAAACCCAGCATTCAATGAACTTGTTCAAGTGTTCATATGGTGCCGTGGTGTCCACTCAGTTGAGTGCCGACACAAGTAAACAAACAAAACGTTTCGTCTACTCTTCGAGCAGCATCGAGCCAGCCTGCTCGTGTTGTACGCCAAAGAAATGTTTTGTATTTAGCAGGTCAACAACTCGAGTGTTTTCGCTTTATGAGTAGATTTGTGTGTAGGCATTCTGGTCTGCGGTACGTGGCGACCAGTGTTGTGACTAATATATTAAAGTAGTGTAACTAATTACGTAGTATATTACTTTTGCTTTCAAAATGTAGCGTAACTAGTTACTTTTCCCGTAAGTAATCACCTTCAGTAATATTACTACTTTTTTTCAAGTTACTTATTACAATATTACTTTTTAGTCAAGAAAGTTCTAATTTTCATGTAAGATTAAGATCTATTACAATTATACAACGCTGCACTTGTTCATACTAGACATAGCTCGGGTCTTGAAATGAAATAAACATTTAAGCTGATTGTTTTTTTTTTCTGTAAATTCCGCAAATATTTCGATTTGTTGACGGAAAATAATATATTACTTTTTGTGATACATTACTTGATACTTCCAGTAATAAGTAATGTAACGATATTACTTTCAAATGTCGGTAATGTGTAATAAGTAATATGTTACTGTCAAAAGTAATAAGGCCCAACACTGGTGGCGACATAATACGTATAAAAAAAACCAAATTTTGTTGGTTTGTGTATTGTGTGTATACATACGCATGTGCCTTGACCCTTTCGGAACGGATATTTGAAAACTAAACTACTCTTAGTAGAAATGTTCCCATGCTATGAAAGTTGGGGCTAGAACATTATATTGTATACTCACAAATTCTGGAATCATCCTTCTACCCGAGAACATAAAATTGGAATTAATATTTTGTGTGAATTATAAGATTTAATAATTGTTTTAAGGCGCGTTAAAAATTTGGTGTTACGTATTATCCCAGTAGTCACATAAGGTTTAAGGAATTACGAAACGTTTATAAACAGAATACAGTGGTGTCTGGATATAGTGTACTAATTATTGCAAGGCCTGTTCACTGTATTGAGGTTGTTCACTATATCAAGGTTAAAATTTTTGGTCAAAAACTCGATTATTTGCTCAAAATACACTTTTTTGTGTTTTGCTTGAAAATTTTTTTTTTTATATTTAGAGGCTCGATGTCAAAATTTGGGTGTTCACTATATCGAGATGTTCACTATATAGGGGGTTCACTATACCCAGACAACACTGTTATTACAAAATTGAGCACACATGAATATTTTGTGGAATTCTGATGTGTTTGCAAATCCTCCTCATCAAAAAATCTTGCCTTAAAAATCAATCGCAGATTTTATACCAGCAAGAGGCGTAATTATTCTCCTACAAGATATTCAACATTGAACAAAATTTGATATTAGTTAAGCTACTTAAACCCAAAGTACAAGTACAAACAGTTTGTTTGACTGTTTTTAATGCATGTGTGTCCATTCGGTCTTCCCCCTACGTTAACGTCGTCAGCGATGTCCAACGCACTTCTGCTACGCTCATCCACATTTCAACTGTACGCACGGCACACTGGAGCGTATGAGTGATTCTTTTTTAGCATCCGGAAATTTATTGCATTTTTATGCGTACTACCTAATTCCATAAAAAAGCAGCCAAGCGCTGCTAAATTACATTAAATTTATACGGAAGTTTGTGTGGGTCCATAAATTTTAAAGCTTAGTGTGCTGTTGTGTGTATTGTGCGCTACATCGCTCTGCTGGGTACATAAGTTGCTACGCCCGAGGCAAGCTTTTGCACTACGACCAAGGAGCAAACAGACAATATATATTCTGTGGCTTGGCTCCATTCACTTTCACTTTGATTTGATGCGAGACTTTTCACTACACTTTACATTTCCACCAATTAATTACGGCTGGGCTGCGAGGGTGCCCATCCATCATACAGCAAGTGACAACAGGGCAACGAAAACAAACTAGATATAACTCTTCCGCACTTACGCCGCTGTATCTACGCATTCACACTCGCACGCATACGCATCTCATATTTCATTATGTCATTACTTTTACCGTTTTTCTATGTAATATTTCAATGAACTGTGTTGGCGGTGAATGGTCGCGCGCGGTCTATCATAAACTCATTTAATTTCTGCAGTAAAATACCAAATTTGAATTGTCTATTTGTAATTTTACATTTTTTCGTCTTGTTAATTGTGTGCGGTTTGCCGGCCAGTGTTTGAGTACTTGTCTACATTTGTCAAAACGAACAAAATTCAATTTCATAACAGACTAGTTTCAATCCGCAGAAAATTGAGGCACTTTCATTATAAATGCACGTACATTTCGCTAAAATAATGGCATTCGTTTTTCGGTCCTTGCCACGTACTATGGCAACCACGCTACTCCGACGAATCAAGATATCTAAATATAAACTTCCTGCAGTCAGGCTGAAATCATGTCAGAAAGCAGCAGCAAGCAGCCACACAGGCAGGAACTGTTACTTTAATGTAATTACTTTACCGCCCAACAACAAGTGAGCGCAGCTGGTAGCAGGAAAAGTCGCAAAATACATAAAACAAAACTCTTTAAGAACGAAACAAAAACCATATTTATAAATTCAGGTAGGTTGTTCAGAAATCACGCTACCTATGCCACCTGTCACTCGCTCGTATTCTTGTTGCCGGGATTCATTCATTCTCTTCCTGTTGCCGGGATGTTGGCTTTGCACTTATCTTGTGGCTTTCATAGCGTTGCCAATGCTCTATTATCTAGTGCCGCCACTTAAAAGCAGAGCGCGCAAAGTTCGACACACCTTTAAGCGATATACTGCAATCTGTCGCTTCTATATTATAAATTCACGCGACTTTCAAATTATATGCGACAAGCCAGGCTTGCCAGTAGAAAGTAAATAAATTTTGTTACTCTCGCACTCAAAAGTATGCAAATAATTATAAAACACACACACACATACACAGAAACAGCTAGTGTACCGTTATCACAAGCACAGGCGCCAATTCAGGCTGTAAAAGCATTTGCGCATTAACGTAATAAATCTACACATAATTACCGCTGCGTGCCAGCGAACAAATTAAATGCGTTTCCATGTATATTCACTTTCAAATTCAGCGTATGCTGAGGACTTAATTCAGAGAGCTTCTTCAGATCACCTGGAACTGGAATCTTGATTTGTGATTCTATAAAATTGTGTAGGCAAAACAAAATTCATCAATATCATCAAATAGCTAATCACTCACTCTACATTAAGGACTAATACATTTTCTTCGGATTTTCACCAATTACCCTCTTTCCTACAGCAGTTCGTTTCACAGCACAACGACTAAACGAACTCCAAATACTCAGTCCACAATGCACACTGCCGTGCGTGCTCACAGAAACTAAATATTCAGTTACGGTTGCCTTTTGAGTATCGAAAAAATTCTCACATTATGCTGAATTAGTAGGTACAAATAAGTTTTGAAGAATTTATAAAAGCGTAACTAGTATTAAATCGCATCGGACCATCTTGTAACTGTATTCATGTTAAGGCGCCATTGAACCATGTCAACCTTTGTGCCAACTAGTGTCCGACCGAAGGTGGTTTTTTGAACAAAACCAAAGCAGAAGCAGAATATTCGGCATGACTAAAATAGGTATTACGGAAAAAAATGATCAAATTTAGCCGTTCTTTCTCTATTCATTTCTTTGTTCCACTTAAGAATTAATAAAAGAATATATATAAATATATATATATATATATATATAGCTGAGCCGCCATGGCTCAGTTGGTTAGTGCGTTGGACCGCGAGTCGCAGGCAGCAACCTCAGGTTCAAATACTGCCTGTAATAACACCTAAAAAAAATAACGGGAAAACTCGTTTTCTCTTTCGGTGGCTGTCCTCTCAGCTGGAAATAACAAACCTCTGAGAGTAAAATTTGCTTATGAAAAAGCTCCCAACCTGCCGTTCGGAACCGGCATTAAACTGTAGGTCCCTCCAACCCGTGTACAAATTCACACGCACAACACGGGTAGTTGCGGTCTTAGTCTCGCGTAAGCGGGCTGTCGTGCCAGTCAATTATCTTTGCTTTTGTTCATGATTAACATCAACGCCCGTATTATCTTTAAAAAGGTTATAAGAAATTCAAGTTTGGTTGACCTTTCAGCTTTCTGGCTTCAGCTTTACGCCACACTTCGAAAAATCACGTATTTTTATTGGAGGCTTCGCACAGTGGGGCGTCCGTGGCCAAAAATAAAAAAAAAACCGAATCTTTATATAAAAAAAAATAAGTAAGCACGATCGAAGCCAAATATCCAGCTAAGCTATATCAAAAAGAATTTTTAAAAAATTTAAGTTTTGTAGTCTCTCGAAGGTTTTAAACTTTATATATTGCCTATACACAAATTTAACGAAAAATAAATAAAAATAATAAATTTAACATTGCGATGTTTTTTCTCATGGTTACAGTTATTATTTTAATATACCTGATTTTGTTTTTATGTTTTAGGTTTTCACAGTCTGGTAATGCTTTTGTTTTGGTTTTTGTTATTACTGTTCGCTAACTGTCGTTATTTGAACGTATAGCCATTTTGAGCCCTAGCAAAAGTTTAAGTGCAAACTTTAAAAGCGAATATCTCAAAAGGCCTGAATTACAAGTGTGACGAACACACATGCAAAGTTTCAGCTGCAGAGGCTTGCAGAACCGCATGCAATTCATTTTTTGATAGTGGCACCTCTTGTACAAATTCGTGAGCTGTTTTATGTGCAGCTGCAGTCACGTAATTTAACTCGATCGGCTGGCACTACAAGCTATCGAATAAAAAATATTTTTTCAATAGGGGGGTGGTCCAATTTTCAAGGTTTCGAATTTTTCTTAATTAGGCTAAAAAATGGGTGGATGCCCAATTTCGTCAAAATTAAACCACGCCTCACTGTGCATCGCTAGAAAAATGCGAATAACATCCAAATAATCACTTATAAGCAAAAAATTACTCCAGGTTATGTTAATACATACTTTTTTGAGTAATTGGCGGTTGAAACTAAAAAAGTTTTTTTGACTTTTTTAAACTTTTTTCACCAAACTTTTTGTGCTTTGTCAGAAGAAAACCGAAAAAAGTAATTTTAAATTTAACAGGAATCGATCGTTATTTCAAAGCACAAACCAAACAATAGTACTGCCATAAAGGAAAAACTCCAAAGTTGTATTTAATATACACGGTGGGCGGAAAGTTTCTGCATACAAAAAACCACCGTTAAGGATCATTTGTATTGCTTTTCAAAATTTTTTTTATTTAAACCACTAAATCATACGTAAGCAAAATTCAATTAATGATTAATATTGTGTATGTGTTCCATTTTTTTCGTAGCACTCTAGGACTCGCTTTCGGAAACTTTCGCACAAGACCGACGTTTCGGCCAATGATATAGCATCCCAGTCTTGTTTTACTCTCTCAATGAGTTGAAGTCTATTGGCAGGTTTTGGACTCCGAAATACTAAGTCTTGAATCCTGGACCAGATATGTTCAATAGGATTAAAATCTGGCGAATTTCCCGGCCAGTCTTCCCATACTAGCTTAAATAGACTTTTAGCAACACTTATTGACTGTTTCGCCATATGACATCGCGCACCGTCCTGCATTAAAATCGCTGTAGATCTATGAAGGAACTGCTTAGGGTTTTCAAACCATCACATTATAGGGGATTTTCCCATTTCGTTTTCAAATAAAACAAGCAATCAGAATTTTAAGTATATTACAATTTAAGGGGGGTTTCTACCTTGTGCGGTAAAAAAAATCGATTTTTTTTTTCATGCATTTTTGGATTAATACATGATTGTAGAATACGCTCCCAAAATTTGAAGTTGAAATCTTTCGAATTACGGAAGCAATTTATCGAAACAGGTAGCGGTGTCGAGCGCGCCGAGCTACTGAAGCAAAACTTTGAACGCGTTTTTCTCAAAACTACATTTTTTGACCTTGCGGAAGTGATTTAGGCCACACGAGTTGAGCAATAGCTACGAAATTTTAAACAGTCATTTATCAAGGTCTTAGCTATGGCACGAACTAGGATCTTCAAGAAATAATAATTTTTTCTCATTAAAAATAGAAATTTGTATTGAAAAAAGTAGGTAAAAATTGAGTTTTTTAGTCAAAATCGCATATATCCTTCATTTTTCATTTGTTTTTTAAAATCCTAGTTCCAGCCATAGACAAAAGGATACAGAATAAGAAAAAATTTCATTTTTGTGTTTCAAGTCATCTCAAACAGCGGCAGGACTTCCGCGAGTAAGGAAGTCCTGCCGCCATTGCTCGATGGCCCCCTCCCCCCCTTTGCATATTTTATCTTGAAACTTTTTTTACTTATACAATAAACATATACCTACATCTGAAAAAATGTTCCAGTGTTTATCTTAAAAACCTTCCCATCAAAAATTTTTCAAAAAAAACATGTTTTCTCGGCCGCACAAGGTAGAAACCTGCCTTAAACGATGTATGCAGAAACTTTCCGCCCACCGTGTATAACATGACTATATCAGTACTTACATAAATTATATTTTTATTTGTTTTTAATTCAGCATAGAGAATTATTCAAAAACTTGGAACGAATGCGTATTTTTTAAGATCAACTTTGAAGCTTCATCAAAATGGAACGGAGTAGAATAGTGAAAATCGGAAAACGGATTTTTCTTAGTTAAGGTATTATCTGTCGACTGCCATATTCATTTTAGTCATTTTGGACCATTAATTTTTACCATTTTTGGCCACGAGTAGCACACTGTGCGACGCTCTTAAACGCAATGACAACGACGTTTGAGGCGGACATTAACGATTATTATCGGTAAACGTGCGCGTGGCACTGCTTCGATTTAGGAATGAAATTGTTGACGTGTCCCTGCGGTTGATGATGTTGATTGTTACACCGTCTGCGTGTTGTTTCTCTGTGCACCCTGATTTTCGTTTTTCTATTGAAAATGTTTCAAAGGTGGCGATATAGGCAGCTCTGGCACGTACTACTCCTGACCATTCTTTGCCAGCGCATTCAGTGTGTCGCGTCGTTCGTTAGCTTTTTACACTTGTTTATGTCGAGTTTGTGAAGGGCATTTTTGCGTTGAGTGCACGCGTAGGAATCCATACTATCTCGGAAGTATGTATGTGTGTATGTAAGCCCCAGCAATAAGCCTTACAAAATGGCGATAAATTTAAATTTTGCATAAAAAGTAAGCACAAGAACGTGTGTTGCTTGTGCGATTGGTCTGTTGGTTTCTTGATGAAGTTTGCAATAAATAAATCGCAGTCCAATAAATTATTTACGATTGCCAGGCACTGACTAGTGGTAATCAATGTTTCAAGATTGAATTACTTATCACATTTTCATTTTCTTTATAATAATATAATTTTATAATAATATAATTCATTATATCCTAAAATAATGAGGTTAGAAGGACGAAATTCGAGGATGTGGTAGTGTACACATTAGTCCTTAAGATATATTTTTTTCAAAAAAAACTATTGAAAATTTCCAAGGATATTCAAGGATAACGTTTTAAAAAGACATTTTCAATACCTCTTCGTCCTTTTGCACCAAAACATGAAATTTTCTAAGATTCTAAGGATTTTTCTCTTTCATTTGATACCCATATTGTTATTCTACAATGCGCTCAATTTTTAAAATGATATTTTTAAATAACCATGTCCTTGAAATTTCAAAGTCCTTTAAAAAGAAATCCTGACGTCAGAGAGAAAAACTAAAAACGCAGTTTTACTACATTTGGCCCCTAGTTTCGCGAGTATATCGATTTTTTCGTGTGTAAAATTTGTTGTCCACGGTGTTATATGTGAATGCGCATTTCTTTTAAAAAACTAAAATATTTTTGAAATAAAATTTAAAGATTTCCAAGTTACAATTGCCTCCAAACAGCGAAAAACTTGCTCTTGCTCTTTTCACGAATAGAACACATAAGTCTCCATTCAGACAGTGCGTATACGTCCCGTAGTACGTCGATGTGGCCTGTTCTTCAAAACCCGAGAAAGAAGGGAATTTATTCTTTCAAGGCAATGAATCAAATGTATAAATGCAAACAATGAGCTCGTGTTCGAGGAGCGAAAATTGTGCTCATACCGAAAATACTTGAAAACTCTTAAAAACCGCTTTTTAACACTTCATTCACCACTGCATTTGACTCGCTGTGGCTGTGCGTAATGAATTTTCACATGGATTCAATAAATGATTTAACATTTACGGCAACATTTACGACTGATACAAAAGCCATTTGATACATGTGCACGCTTGCGGAATGATTAGAAACGTCATTTGTCTTCGCCACAACCGCAAGGGAGCGTGTTTCCCGGAAAAAATTAACGACCATTTTCCAGCCGCTTACTTTTGCCGTTGTGTCGCGCAACGAACGTAAGACATCCGGCCTGTCGCACTGGTGCTGTGTTACTTTAATATTGTGCTGCAAGTGTTTGTTGTGCGGTTTGCTTTGGTTTCTCTTTAATATTTTCGCGTCGAAATGGACTGAACTGAAACTGAATCAACTGAAAATGTGCTCGACTATATTCACTTTGATTCGTGTTTTTGTGGCTTTTACGTTACTAAAATGGAAATGTTGTGAACAATTCTGAACTAGCGCAACCTTTTTCATTTCTGCTTAAGCGTGATATTTTTTGTGCAGTGTGCGCAATAATTGGCCATTTTTCCACAAATTAATTTTAAAAATATGCTTAGGGAATAACTTGACAACTTTAATAGTAGCGAATATTAAAACTTCTGAGGTAGTCTAGTAAAGTTAATGAAATATATGTCTTTTATATTTTATCACACACGTTAGTCGAGTGACTGAGATGTTCGGTTCAACTGGTGTGATCCTTCCATTCACTTTTTCGACGATCTCCAGTAATCTAATCGCATGTAAATTTTCTGCAAAGCACAGATACTTACATGCGATCTCAAAGTATTAACTGTTCAAAAGGCAATGGCTTCGAAGCAACAGTGTTGCATTTGCTCCTGGCTATTGTAATCTGTGGCCTATCATATCTATGGGGCAAAACCAATCTCTATCAGCCTAGATACAATCATAGCTTTTCTGATAGAATATTTTAGTCCGTCGATTGCAATATTGACCTTTGGAGAACTTTCCAAAGCGGTTTGGATATATATCCCACAATCTGTAAACATCCATTTTACTACTTTAGCAAGTTTTATTAATTGACAATATATCACAATACAAATTAGAAATATATAAGAACACATTAAGTGTCTAAGTCTGGGATTAAATAACACTCGGAGCAAACAATGCACCCTAAGCTTTCGCTGAAATGAAAACCCGTTGACATTTAAGAAAATTCAGATATTTAATAACGGTGTTCTCTTGAATTACTGATTTTCGCCCATTCCTTTTATGCCACGCTAAACGCTAGGATTTAATTTAATTTATGAAATATTTACAACGGCTGACTTTCTGTCGGCCTTTTCTAATTTTTGCGATTTGGGCCACCTTTTTTCAGCCGAAGCGTCTCACTTCCGCAAACATACCGCACTTGCTTGTGGAAGGAATATCAAGTTATGGCGTTGCCTTTACGTCTGCACGCGTACACTCGAATAGTCGAACCTGAGCACCAAAAATCAATTTCGTTCAACAGACAACTGGAAAAAGTTGAAAAGCAAAGAAATACGAAAATTAAATTAAAAATGCGCAAAAATAACCACACCTACAAGTTCGCTCACACCACAAGAGATTGAAGATGAGACTGAAGCCCGAAAACAATAGAAACCACGAATAAGGCAATAAGGCCAGAGAAAATGCCAAAATTCACTTAATGATTTCATCCGACAATGCTTGAAGGTGTTCAAGGTTGTTTATAACCGGCTAGGACTGAAATGTATCCATTAAGTATCACTATCCACGAGCGGCTAACCGACTTTCGGCTCAATATTAAATTTTCCAGACAGCAGCTGAATGTCAGGTTTGAGGACGCAAGCAGGCCGTGCACCACTTAAGCCGCCCACTCGCCCACTGCCATTTCTGGCAGTGCTGGCCAACGCTTCAATGGCGCAAGACGAGTAGCAGCCAGTCGTCCTATGCGTTATGTATGCCTGGCACGTTGGAGGCATTTTAATGGGGTGCAATAAAAACAAAAATAACAACAGCAACATCAATCACGGCAGATGTAGCAACATACACGTATAAGCATAAATATCACAGCACTGTCCATACAAATTTTTAAAGCCCTTTTTTTATGCTGTCTGACGGACATATTTCCTTCATTTTTTACGCAAATCCACTACGAACCCCTACTCGTAAAAGTAAAACTGACATTTTGGATAGGTCAACAATTTGGTATTTAGCCGGTTGAAGAAAGCCGATATTATTGTAAGAGTTGTGCCGTTTCCTGTTTCATGTCAAAAGTATCGAATTTACGAATTTATTTTACGCATTACAATTTCCAAAGAACCAAACCGGAAAGGCTGTATTTCAGAACATCAGTATTGTATACTAAATGGAAAACTCAAAAAATCGCAGCGTAAAAATTGCCGCACCATTTTCTTATCAGTGGCGCTCACATTGAGAAAAGTTGTTGGCCCTTAAAAATTTCAGAAAAACAAAACAAAGTCTATAAATTTTTCAGTTAAAGTTACGCACAAATATCTACATACATGCATGTGTACATGTATGTGACATATATTTTACATTTGTCAGTCGAGTGGAAAATTTTAAAACGTTTTGGCAAATTCACTTTCAAAAATTTACTTCGTTTAGCCCCTCACTTCCCTTGCCTTAGTAGGGGGTGTGGCCTACATACGCACACGTATGTGTGTGTGCAAAGTTGCGAATGTTTCATCGGCGCTTCAGTAAAGTGCTTAAGCAGAAACAAAACTTCTCAGACAATCTACTTGGCAGTCGACCACAACTGCTGCCTTATCGCTTATGCTAAGGGACATCATCGTCTGTGTTTTCAGATTAGAGTGCGAGAAAAATTGAATTTTCAGGCCCCGCTTTCTTGCTGCTACTTTCGCCTGACTTACATACCTTATGTCACACAACGCTGGTAATCAAATCCCGCAACATGTAAAAATATATCCGAGCGGAACGCACAAATTTGCATACGAAATTCTTTTCGGTCGCTCTAAGGTCAGCAGCAAAAACGGCAAACGTGCTTAACTGCGACGGGGCGTTGCTTCGCTTACCTCACCTTATCGCATTTCAGCTTGGCAAGTATGGAGTGAGTATTGGAAGTTGCAAGTATCGACCGCAAGTTAAACAGGCCGTGTTTCTGTTACGCTAATTTATTTGCAATATGACATTCTGCTATCTGTCTATCCTCTACTCTTAAGGCGTGAATTATTTCCTTCATATCTGTTCCTTCATATTGTCGGGTTGCCTCCTTCTTTAGTATTTATGGCTTCTATAATATTTATTGATACGCACACATGCTCATGCGAACACACGAACACACTCTATTATGTACTTGGAATGGCCTCTGCAAAACGGATTTGTTAAACTGCTCCTCGCGTCGTCTTAACACATTGCTGCCTAATGGGTAAAATTTTACCCATGAAAATATATTTAAAAAAAAAATCACAAAAAAGTCATTGTTTGAGATCTCTCAAAACCATTAAAAGGGATAGTTAGGGTAAAGATGGAACTACCTTAACCTAGTGAAGGTAACCCTAAAATTTCGCCATCTAGCTATAGTTACCAGACTCCAAAAATCGTGAATTTTCCGGAGGTGGAAAATGTGGCGAAACGTAGTGGCCTTAGAACTTTTAGAAAAATCTGCCTCCTAACTCACCTGTAAAAAATACAACTTTTGTTCACGTATTTAGCTAATCACTGCACAAAGTATGGAAAAAAGCTACCATTGCTACGTAATGGGTACAAAATACCTAATGAATATCTCAGCAACGTGCAGAGATATAAAACTGAAATTTTAGTTTCTGATCATTTTGGGTAACTTTTAGGTCGTGTATAAAATTTTATCAAAATCGTATGGGCGGAACTGGTACCCGGCAGCAATCCACACAACTTCAAGATGGCGTCGGCTTCGACCGTCGCCGTGTAGTCAACAACGTGATTACAATGAAAATGGCAGCAACATCATCTCAATCATATTTTTTAACTTCTAAACACACATTTTAGGGCGATTGCTTCCTCAATATTCAGTTTATTATTCTTCAATCAATTCAAAACAAATGGCAATGTGTAATGATTTTTAAAACTAAGTAGTTAATTTTAACTGAATTTGTAATTTGTAATTGCTGTTCAAAGCACACTGGAAAAGTACGAAAAATTCCATTAAAAATATTTGTTTTATAGAAAGTGAGGCCCATTGCTTTGGTTTTGTCGCCACGAACTAGAAAATAGCGCTTTGTTTGGCAAAAGCGTCAACTGCGGTCGGTCGTCGTGTAGCAGTACAGTCATCAAAATAATCGTCTCGGGGCCTTATGCGGCAAGCTACACTGTTCGCAGCAGTTGAGTTAAGGGAAAAAGAAATGGATAATCTAAACGTAAATCAAATTGTAAAATTTGTTAATTTGTAGTGAACAAAAAATGTCGCATTGGCAAATTTTCTTCATTTATGTTCCACTTTAGTTTCGCTCTACTTCACTTTTGTTCTACTTCGCCACCCCCGCCCCCGCCCCACAAATCACACCCTGTGTGCGCCATTTGGGATTCTTTTTCCTTTTTGCAAGAAGAACTTGTTTTAATCTGTAACTAGAAATTTCTCCAATGTTATAGTTCATAAGAAAAAATCCCTTTATATTGAATTAGTAAAATGTATATTAGTAAATTTTGTTTTCCTTGTTCACTCCTCACGGCACAATACGGCCCCCACAAAACATTGCCTTGTGTTGGTTACGTTAATCGGTTTTGTTTTTCTGCCAGGTTAGGTGATTGTAGTAAATAATTTTTCTATATTTTGTGTATAAACAAAATCCCTTAAAATTTATACGTTCTGTCAAAAATCAAAGTTCGTTCAGAAATGTTGTGCAGTCATATACCATATACACATGTTTGTGTATATAAAACAAACTAAATTCAAACACTTAACTATATTTGATCGCTATTTTCATCAAATATTCCTAACTCAACCCGCCTGTCGCACGATTTAATGAAATTCATAGCCACAAATCAAAACGCACTTGCGGTATGTGAGTGAGTGTCAGTGTCAATCAACGCATGCATGCTGTGATTGTTGTTTTAGTCGATTGTCCTTCACATACTCGAGAAACCTACTCTAGCGGCAAAAACTGTACAGTGCTCACAAAGTGTGAAGCGGTGCGCCAGCATACGATTTGTGTGTATGTGTGTTTGTGTTTTTGTGTATGTGTGTGTATGCGTGTTTGTGTTTTTGTGTGGCAGCTATTCAACTTATCCTCCTCCTACAAACAACTTGCGCCAAAATCCCCCACTAAGTAAGTTAGGGGGATGTTGCGTATGTGTGACTGATATGCGACGTACAACGTCGACTGTGTGCCAGCTGACCATGGGTGGAACGTTAATCGCCTACCAGGCACAAGCCGAGTTTTAGGTTTTACTCCAATCTCAACTACTCCACTCAAGTTGTGTCAACAAAATTCCGGTGTCACTTTGCGGGTTTTACATTCAAAGTGTGTCAAAGTGCTCAAACCTTTTCAAAACAAGCTATCCTTTTTCAGCACTTGAATGCCTTAAGTAAGAAAAAGTTTCGCAAATCTTTAAATGCGCGCAAAGTAGTAAAACGCGCTTGTTCAAATTGAATTTCTGTATAAACTGGCATCCAACAGTTTCTCAGGATTTGTTGCAACTAACCACTGCATAGTTTCGAATGGGTTTCAGAATGTGAAGATTGTTTTCTAAATTCAGCCAAAAATTGAATTAAACTTTGTTGCCAATGACACCATTCCAGCCATCAATAATTTATACTACCCGAAACTAAATTAAATTTGTAAGATATTCAAGGATAGCTGAAAGTAAAGTCGCTGCTGACGTGTAGTCCATTGATATCAGCACCTTCCCACGCCGACACACCTCAGCAATTTTTCTGCTTAATAAAATTTCGACGCGCACAAATATCCTGGCAACACGCATACTCACACACACATCGGGGCATATAGCGTCTGCAGCGGCGCGTTCCATCGAAGCGGAAGTGGCAAAATAATCCTAAAAGAAATACACAGCGCCGTCAACCCTAAAAAATATACGTGGGCAGTCCGATAAGTACTTAGCCTCACCGCCCGATGGTGCCACTATCGTAAGAGAAATTTACTATCGTGTAGTACATCCTCGTAGACGGCTACTGTCAAAATTTCAGCCATATTGGATTTGTAGTTTTGTTTTGACCGCGTGTGGAAACGAACGTGTCCGCGGATTTTAGAAAAATTGAAAAAGAGCAATATCGGTCGGTGATTCGCCAAATTGGTCGCATTAGGCTACGAACAGCTGCCCCATCCACCGTATTCTCCAGATTTGGCCCGTGTGACTTCTTTTTGTTTCCAAACTTGAAAAAGTCACTCGCCGGGCAGAAATTTGAGTCGAACGAGGAGGTTATCGCCGCCACGGAGGCCTCCAGAAAACGTATTTTTCAGACGGGTTAAAGAAGTTGGAGCATCGCTGGGTCAAGTGTATCGAGTTGAAAGGAGACTACGTTGAGAAATAAATCGCCACTTTTTTTTTTCGTTTTTCTTTTGTAGGCTAAGTACTTATCGGACCACCCACGTATGTACAACAGGTTCTTAGCATATTTAACCCATACTTACGCAATGAGCTTAAACGATAAATAAATGACAAGCGAGAAGCCCGACCACGCAACAACAATAACAACCAAGCGCTATCCAAATAGCCACAACCGAATATACAGAAAAGTCACGTTCTCGATGAGCGTCGCTGACCTGCAAAGCGATTCAAATAAAATAGGAACCGAAGCAACTAACCAACCAAGGCTTATAAAAAATTTGGCACGCAAGATTTGTGCAAAAAATAGGAAAAAATCGCAGCAAATATAATACGCCAACATTGGAATTTCAGCACTTGCGGTTCTGCGCCTGAATGTGTGCGTGTAGATTCGTGAGCGTGCATCAGGACCGGCTTCGAATGGATTGCGCTGTATCGAGCACACACAACCGCACGCACGCGCTTTTTCTTGAAATTACGTTTCGATGGGTTGTTCGACGTCATATATCTGCAACAGCATTTATTAGATTGGCTGTACAAAGCACAACGACTTCGACCAAATAAGAGCAATGACAGTCGCACTAGCTTTCAAATTTTAAATATGTTCAATAGTAAATTTCAATTTAATTATCTCGAAGCCAGCAGTGCTGTTGGTATAACTGGTATCAGTTTGGTATCTGTGGTATGATTATAACATATGCTAAGTATGTACCATGATACAATAAACAAGGTGAACTAAGTACGGAAAGCCTTCTCCGAATTTCTTTGTTTACGCACGCCAATTGTACGCCAATTTGAATGACACGTAGAATTCGCGTCTCCCAAAGAGTATGGTTGCATTTTGCAAGTAGGAGTTCGTAGTATTGTTTGGCAGCATTTTCGTTAGCATTAAAAAAAAAACCAATATGCGGAGCGATATTCTATGTTTCAAATATAAATTTCAATTACGAGTATGAAATATAAAAACAGGCATATGCAATTATTTTGTTAAAAAACTTTCGTTTTTAAAACTGAACTTTTTGATACTCGTGACACCCTGGCGATCTATTTTCTGTTCCTAAATTTAAACTGCAACAAACCACCCTGTTCAATGACAACATTTGACGACACTTGTTATTTCTCGTACGCCAATTTTCATGGGCCTCCGAGCTATTACCTTGTAAATTGTAAACATCATGAGTGCGTACAAGCTAGATAGACCAGTTCCAGACCATTTTTAACATACCGGAATTTTCAGGTTTGAAAATCGCAATCCCGGGATCTCAGGATTTTTTGGGGTTTAAATACATATCTTATTTTTAAAGCATTCAATTAAACGTCCTTTCCCATCAAATTAATTAATTTTTTTATATGTAAAATACATTTCTTATCTAAAGAAGAAAACATTTTTTTTGTCAAATAATACAAAAATAGGAAGGTACATTAAATTGTCATCTAGAAATACTGTTTGTTGTAGTGGCGCAGGCAACGGGTTTTGAGGGTCCCGTGATTTTTCGGTACTGAAGTTGTGCGGGATCCTGGGATTCGGGATCCCGGAATTGCAATCCCCAGTACATACATACATGAGCTGAGCACAATATTTCAGACACCCTGTCGTGCACAATCAATTGCCTCAGGAAGTAAAGGTTAATCGATAAGCAAATTGTTTCGGCAGTTAATCACGTCAATAAATAATGTGGAATGACAAAGAAACCCGGTGCGCTGTGTTAACATGACTGGCAATTCCATCACAATTGCAATGATTTTCATCGTCCCACACCGCATTGTTTATTCACAACATTTTTAAAAATGCACATTTACGGGTGCATCGTTTTTCACAACTTCGTTGCTATTTTTCCAGAAAGCCGGAATGCAGAACGTAAAATATGCGGAAGGTAAAATATAGCACAATAATCTCTGATAAATATTGCACCCACAAACGAATGCAATTGGTTTCTTGTTGCTGATTGTCTTTTAATCCTTTGCCAAATGCATACTGTGACATGCAAAAATTCACAAAACCCGACCAATGTAGCGGAAACAATCAACTTTACTTCCTCTATTTTATTGTATTTACCACTAAATAGTTTCCAACACGATGATGACCTTAAAATCAGTGACCTAGCATTATTTTCTGACCGCCTAAATACCTTCAATGAATATTCAAATATTTCACAATGGCATTAAAACCAAGTTACCTCACAGTTTTGTTGTCTTTTGTTGGCGACCTTTTCAACAACCGCCAGCACTTGCCCGTCCACCCACCTCTAACTGGTCCAAATTTGAGCGTACAAGTTGCGCTGGAGTAAGCAAAGTTACATGATTTATTGTCTTCCCCAGACTCAATTCGGTTCAAGTGCATTTTCTTAGCGTTTATACCGTTCGGGACGTAAATGCCAGTTTATTGATTTCGCCTGTGGGCCACACTCATTACACTGAGTTGCCAGTGCAGAGCCGTCCCTGTAGCCCAATTTACCTTAATAGGAATTTATGTACTTTTGCCCTATTTGGACGCGCTTGAGAGCTGCCGAAATTGGTGTAGCATCCATTGTTATGGTTTTGGCCAAAGAACAAATACAAACGGCCCAGTTTCGTTTTGTTCCATTCCAACGATCGAAACCGAAACGATTAAAAAGCTGAAAGAACTTTTCGTGAACGCAACCAAACACGAACGAAACAATACAAACAAAGAGAAAAGGAAAACAAACAAATGTAAAGTTAGTGCTCGCGATACGATAAAGAAAAACGAATCATTCGTTTAGTGCTCATTTGTTATGAGAACAATACAACTGCAGTCGTGCGAGTTATGGACATGTCCGCCACCTTAAATATTATCCAAAATGTGTTACTGATAATGCTTAGTGCACTGAATAAACACAGTCTGTGCACTAAACAAATAATATCAGTTCACAGGAAAAGCGCTTAGCGAAAAATGTAACGCTGCACTAATGATAAAAAATTAGGATGTCGCCAGCATTAAATAAAATTATTCTAGAAAAGAATAAATCTTTTACTTCAAATAATAACTAAACTTGCGTGAGTACTCAGTTTTTATCCATCCCGTGCACACGCAAATCAAATTGTTTCACGACATATTTTCACTGAACCAGCATCCAAAGACTAAAAATATTAATATATGTATTTACAAAAATAATAAGAATTTCATTCCATTTTTAATATTAAACCAATTCTGGTCATTTTCCAATTCATTCAGCAAAAACTGGTCACATTCCCATCAACTGATTCAGTTTTCCGAAAACCAAACCAAATCGACACTGGTTTCTAAGTTTACGGTTATGTTTTAAATTTATGTTCTATCTCTTGGATAACCAGTTGTACAGCTTTCGGGTATGGCAAGGCGTGTCAGCTGACATGTCAAACTAAGTTATATTGAAAAGTGACTTAATTGTGCAGTGGAAGAATATATGTGCATTCAGGATAATTTTATTTTCATGAATGAGTACATATACAAAGCCAAAGTCATACAGAAAAATTTACTTCTAAGGACAACTCAACTGAATATACACAGAGAAAAATTTCACAGTATTTTTTTTTACCTCAACACTCCTCCTCAAAAATATAAATATATAAGTTTAACATAATTAAGAGGTTTTGTAAAAATGTCTGCTTGCATATCTTCTGTTGGACATTACTTAATACATGTACAATACCTCTCTGTTTTAGGTTTCGAACAGAATGTAACTTTGTGTCGACATGTTTTGTCAGCTTACTAAGCTTTTCATTGTCAATTAGCTTGATGCAGCTTTAATTGTCTTCGTAGATAGTTATAGACTCCTCCGGATCTATAACGAAATCTATTTGCAATTTTCTAATCCACATCGCTTCTTGTGCTGCTTCAGCCATTGCTACGTAGTCTGCTTCTGTTGATGACAGCGACCTCCGTACTTGAAGACGTATCCACTGTTTGACAGACTGTATCTGCGAATCCTATTAGTTTGTTATTTCTGCCACCTGTTCCTTCCATTGTTCCTTTTAAGTATTTTACTAGCTTATTCAGCTCTGTCCAATCCTCTTCTACTGGTTTGTTTACATGTCGGCTTACATGTCAGAATCGAAACCGTAGCTGGACGACTGTTAGCACTTAACATCCAATTAACTCGTGGTATTACTTATTGTCTTCCAATAAATTGTTTTGAATATACGTGCGTTCAGAATAATTTAATATTCAGGCAGCTTATGCAATGCAATTTAATGGTTCAAAACATGCAAAGCCAAACATGGAAACCACATCATACGCATTCCAACTTACGATGACAATAACTTTATAGAAATATAAATAACTTTATAGAAATATAACTTGAAGTTAAAGCTAGTAAGTAAAGTACAAGTACTATGTATTCTAAAGCTGATCACTCATTAAAACCTCAAAAATGAAAAACACATTTATAACTTACAATTTCCGACGGATGAAAGTCCGAACGATAATCTTTTCATTGTTGCTGCTTTAGTTTTTTACCAGCGCTTAACTTATAAGTTGTGTTTTAAAAAGAATTATAAGATAAACTTCATACAGAATGTAATTCGGTGCAGTTATGTATTTCTAAAATTTGGCAATTTCGACAGGGGGCGCGAGAGCATGAGCATTTATTTTATTTTCTTTTCGAAACTATGTAGGCGAACTATAAAAAACAACGTTATGCGGAGTAAAAAGTTTGAGCTTAACACAATTCCCCCATATTTTCTATATAACTACCATTGCATTCACATTATAATTTATTTCTATAAGCAAATTGTACTAGTTAGAAGTGGACGTCTTTGCCACAGTATTTTTGGCCTGAGCTTATGTGGGTTACATGGGTGGGTTAAATTACATTGTTCGGCAGCAACGATTCTCACAAAGGCATATGGATGCACATCTTGATCGACGACTTGAGGAAATGGACGTAGCGAGTGCATGGCGACGTCAATCACCATCTCACGCAAGTACTCACGGGACACGAGTGCGACGCAACGACTGCACCTGGGAAGGGAACTGTGCTCGACACCTACAGTACCAGCACAGTCGCTGGTCCAGATGACGCTGGAATCCAGTTCCAATTGGGATGCGGTGAACCAATTTACGGCATCAGTCATGGTTAGGCAACGTATCCAGGAGCAAGAGAGGCGAACGCGAGAGAGGCGTGGCGGGATAGAGCCGGCCAGAATCTCTCCCTGTGCTGCTATGCTGGAACGCGATTTCCGTGGTGTTAGAAGAAGGGGGTGGGGTGGGGTGGTTTTAGTCGGTAAAAATCCGGCATACCGAGAAACTGCTGCTCCGGTAACTTTCGAAGATTTTCAGCCTCCATCAGAAAAAAAAAAACAGTGTGCATGGCGCCTGACAGCCAATATAATGCCCGCACTAACAATGCCGACACATAAACCAAATAACTCAACTTGTTTGTTTTTGAGCGGCGAATGCGGCACAATGAGGGAAGTACGAAGGGAGCGTCGGTTAAAACGGAAATCTAATTGTTTTGTGTTTGGTGGCTTCAGATAAACGGATATTGTTGTTGTGAGGAACCAACAAAGCCTTTTCCGGCTCTGAAAGTTTTTGGATGGCATACACAAAAATTGCTAATGAAAATTATGGTTACAAATGGTATTGGATTGGAAAGTTGGTGTGAAACCGCTCCCTCCCCCAAATGATTGACTCACGCTAATGTAGAAACATTTAAATAGTATTAAGCTGCACCCGGACACCCAGCGGTCTTTTCAAAGGCAGAGTAGCAGCAGAAATCCATATAATTTCATTAAATTTTACTATTAAACAAATAATGCTTTACTTAAACTTGTCTTCCCCGTTCCTAAAATACAAAAATTCGAAAGGAAACAATCCGCGCAGACACACACAAACCCACAAGTACACAAAATGAAAGTGGGTCAACTGCATAAATTTCGTACTTTGAAACTGCGACTCACCCCAACGCTCTCTCACGCTCAAAATATTTTTTATTTTTTTCCACTAAGAACTCATTCATTTTTCACAACACGCTGTCACTTTGGTGCGATTGCCATCATAATTCACGGATGGCCAAGAAACTTTGTGTTCGTTCGCTGCCCGTGCAACCTAAAATCTTTTATAATTGAGCGTGCGCGCGTAACAAATCGTAATAACAAATTCACCACCCCACCTCGCCACACCAAGGCAGGCTTACAAGCGTAGAAAGGCATAAAAAGTAATTTCGGCTGAAATGCCACAAAGACGCTTTCAAACCAAAATAGCAACAAATGAAGTTCATTTGTATAGACCGCTCGAAACGAGGCGGCGCAAATGGATGACCTGCGGAAATTCTCTCCAAGCATTAGAAAATGTGCACCGAATTAGTTTTAGGGAATTGGCCCGCTGGCATCACGAAAGGCCCTGCCGTTCGCTCTGCGCCGCCGATCGCTGGTTTGGCACGCTACTAGACGAATAATAAGTCAAGTCCGCCTATTGTACATTTTCCGCATGAATAAATACTACTCCGGCGCTCCGACTTCTACTGTGGATTCCGCAGATACATATGCGGGCCGAAGCTTCGAAGGGAGCACGCCGCCTCAATCTGTAATCTATTAAAGTCTCTATGAGCTCGTGTCCAGTAGCCCTACATGCCTTGCATGACGGCAGGCCATTCCTCCGGGCAGCTTCAGCGGCTGGTTGTCCGTGGCGCCGCCTGTTTTAGTTCAGACGCATGTTTAACCTAATATGACGCACCGTGTCACCGCAACAGCAAAGCAGCAGCTCAACATACCGAAAGTGTGCGGCGAGACCGCGCCCGGTGCTTTTTATCGACATTTGGACGGTGGGACTTCAACTTCCTTACATTTGATGTACTATGCGCGCCCACTTTCCCGCAATTGCTGGTTCAACCCTGACGCCGCAGTAGCGGCTCTTTGTTTGTGTTGCCCATTTCCCTTAGTCGGCATTCGCTGCCTCATTGTTGCAAATATTTCTATACAAAGAAAAATTGAATATTTTATGTACACTTCCGACATTTGGCATTCAACATTCACTATGTGACAGTTGCTTGAATTTTAACCCAACATGTCTGCGGGAGTAGCGCAAACTCAACATTTATGCGCAGACAAACGGACTGTCATTTTGTTCGCACTTAACTGCTATTTAGAAATGTGTACTTATGAAGTGGGATCGCTGTTATTTATGCTTATTGTCTAGCATTGCAATTTGACATGTGTATGTAAGAACATTATATGAGAAATGAAACGGCCTAGCCACGCCCGTTGTCTTTTTTTAATTGTTGTCATCTGCAACATAACATTTCGGAAAAATCCAATTTTAGAGAGAAACATTTCTTTTGCTTTTGAGTGACCAGCACGCGCAATCACCACTCAGGATATATGTATATATTTTTTGCCTTGCAATAAAAATTTCTAATAAATTACATAGTGCAACAAATTCAAAAAAAATTTCGAGGGACAAGCTCAATCATATCTCATTCGATAGAGGACCTCAGTAGGTGAAAAAGTACCAAGGGGTTTTTTCCGGGATGTTCGAGTTTTTTTTAATGCAGTTTAAAGATGGCGGCTTAGTGCCCCTTACTGAAACTTTTAAAACTTCATATCTTTTGACTCAAATGTCAGTCAAGTGAAAGCTAATGATATGAAGTCAAAGAAACCATATCCTTTTTTGAAAAATTTTATAAAAAAAGACATAAAGGACATCAACTAAATTTTTATCCTTGAATATCTTGGAAACCGTAGCAGCTAAATTTATATATGTAAGTGACTTCTGGTAAAAAAGCATTCAAAGATCTATACTGCATATTAATTTCATTTCAATCATTTTTACTGTTAAGCCACTTTTGACACTTTTTCATCTACTAAGGTCCTCTATCGAATGAGACATGTTTGACCTTGTCCCTTTTTTTAGTGTTGCACTGTGTTATTTATTTTAAACAGTTTTCGTCCGTTCATATAAAAACTATCGACACATAAATTAAACATCAAGCTGAGTTATAACGTGTAGAATCCAATCAACATTTTATCACCTAGATTGGCGTTTGTGATAAAATGCGAAATTTTCGCAAAATCTTTGAAAATGCGGCGAGAATGATAATATTAAGGAGAAAACGTGTAGACAAAAAACACGCTTTTATTGATCAAATGAAAACTTTTGTAATGCAAATCCATAATTTCACCCCGACTCAACTCAACTCAACCAATGAAAAGAAATCCAATCCATTCGAATTGAAACGCTGAGTTGGATTGACGCAAAGAATTGATATCAAAATATTTGGATCATGGCGTTAAAATCAAAAACAGAGCGCATTATTTCTGACACATACACACAGCGAAGGCGGTGAAAAGTTTTGAAGGCTAAGCCCTAAGTGCGCTGAAGGACCACTGGACACATCCCCGGAACGGCACTAAGCGCGTGCCGATTACTTGGAATAAGTCGAAAGGTGCGAACAACATGTCGCGTTGATTTCCGAAAAAAGGTGCGGTCTCTCCGGTGTGAAAAAAGCGCTGCCGAACTTGACCAGCACGCGTTTTAGCGTTACATGCAGCAAAATGTTGTGGCTTACAAATTGTGTGTATGTCAGCACAATGGTGCCAGCAACAATACCGACACCAATAAAAATAACAACAGCAAACAGCAATAAAAACAAGGTAACAATTGCCATAACAATTCAGCAACAGCTGAATTTAAGTAGCACAAAAGGCGCAAATGAGAATATGTGACGACGGCGAGCAACGGCGTTAACGGCAAAAGCGATGACGATGCCGATGCCGAGACCGATGCCGAGACCGACGAGTATTACAACGAGCATTGAAAATTATGGCTAGGGACTGCATGAGCATTAAATACGTTAATTCGTTGCGTGTTTTAATTACATAATTAGTATATTTATTTATTATTAGGCCACAGACTGTAAACAACGCCGTAGGCGGGTGCCGAAAAAGCAGGTGACGTAGTCCACGCGGCTTGGGCAAACAATTGCTGCAAGTTCGATTACTGCTTTTTAAATTAATACGTGAAAAGGCGAACAAAGACACGCGCTTTCAACGTAATCCCTAATGCGGAACGCGATGGCCGCACTTCCGGGCGCTGCACGTATTTCCGGCCAAGCACCGTTCGTGCACTTCAGCTCGCATGGAGAGTCTTTTCGTTTGAAGTTTACACATAAAAAATTCAACTTATTTCGTTTCCACCTTCGTTCACTACTCGTAAAGTTACCCACTGACTTTGTGTTCGCTGTCAACAATCTGAATGAGTGGATTCTAAATTTTATTTAATAGTCAGCGCGTAAAATGCTCAAATTGCCATTGTTTAAATTGTTACCACCCCACAAAGGATGCGCGCACTTATCATTTCGCCGGGCAAGCCCGACGTCGATGGCACACAACTGCTGATCGCCGTACTTTATTAATTCATTTCCTCGTAAAAAGGGTGGGGACGCAGGCAACTCTGAAAGAGCAATAAAGCGCAAAGGGTTTCGTGTTAGTTGAGAGCACGCGCACCGCCCACCGCCTTCGTGCGCAGCGTACGGCCTCGCTAAGCCGCCTCACGCATACTCGCACACTTTAAAACAATTGTGCTGTTGGTGCCATTACTTCTACAACCTAATCTCAAGTGAAAACTTCGCACTTTTTCTATTTCGTCTCTCTATTTTTCCTCGCTTTCGACTTTAAGTGCCAATGAGCACAAGGCCGGGAGAAACAAATGGATAGGGGTGGATATAAAGTAAGAAACTGTTGTACACCATGCCCACTACCAGTTGATTGGCTTTGTTGTGCGCTACACTTTGCACTCAATCATTTCGGGGTGAGTGTCGCTACATGAACTGAGAAATCAACTAAATTTAGCAACACCTACATAAGCTTCCATGCTCCGCTCGTAGTTTAGCTAAGCTATATCAATGTATTGGAAATTTTACAAAAAATTACGTGCGACTATAACATATCGAATCGAATTCTCTGCGCCGTGCAACCCTGTAACGCAGGCGAACTTAAATCAAAACGTGTGCTTGTTTCATGGGTATTGCTTTGGCAGTATTTTTTGCGGAATGTTAAACTTGCCATTACTTTTAAAGGCGAAATTCGAGCCAGTGTGCAGACAAATGTCCAAAAAAAGCAACCATTATTATTCAAGTAACAATATTAGCTGTAGCTGATTTGATGGCAGACGTATGTTGTCATATTCATGTCTATTTGGAAGTTTGCCAGCTCGGCAGATGGTTTCGATTCGTGGTATAGCGACATTTGGTGAGTAACCCAAGTAAAACAATATTTCAGACTATTTTACACCAATTGTTAAAAATCTCACAAAATGTTGTTCTTGAAGTTGCAGTTCTCAAGGCTTTTGTAACGTCCAATTTTATTTAAGGCGATATGAAATGCCCACATTTTGTTGGATTATGTTTTTTCTATTCCGAAAGACTGTTCTCTTAGTTTTGTACTCATTTTCATAGAGCAAATTAAGTTTCCATATATATTTTCAGTATGCAATAAATTCCTTCTTTCTTATTCCCCTCAAAATTCTCGAAATTAGAAAAATATTACTTTTAATTGTGTATGAAAGAGCTCCCTACCCCGTAGGTTCCTTTCATTCATATACATATGTAACATATGTACTAGGGATTGCAATCCTGGGATTCTGAATCACGAAATCTCGATCACGAACAATTTCAGTCCCGAAAAATCCCGGCATTGACAAAATCCGATCCCGTGATTGAAACTTAAAAATAGCTTACTTTTGCTTTTCACCTTAATTTCGAAAATGGCAAACCGTGTTATTTAGTAAAAAAAAATAAATTGCATACTACGTGTGACGTTTGAATAAGTTTCAATGAAACAATAGTTCTGTTTGTATACGGATACTTTGTACAAATTTGTACGAACTAGCTCGGTCCTGGGTACTTTTCCAATACAAATTTGCCAGTAGCTAAAATCAGGAGAGTAAGCAAGCCTACGCTACCAAAAATAAAACCATCCAAAAAAATTAAACAAACAAAAATTTGTAAAAAATTGTTTTACTCTTGCTTGCACCAGTGTGATTTGTCACATTCACAATAAAAACACAGAAAACAATGTGTCAATAATAGGGTTAAAGAAACAAACAGGTGATGAAAAAGTTTCATTTGAGATTTAAAGCCGATTACACTGTGCGACAGCTTTTTCTAACCCGGAACCAACCAATACCAATCGATAGTACTCTTATAGAGTAACAAACCCCTAGCTGGGTTTTGCAAAGTTAGTTGCCTTTTAAAAGTTACAGCCGTGTAAAGTTTCAGTGTATTAGGGTTTTTATAACCAGATTTTTCTTTATAAGTCTTAAGATATTCCAAATTTTGTATTGCTGTCTTCAGCAAACTTGCTGCTAATGATTAGATGAACAAATTCTCTGAACACTGTGTAACAAAAATATTACACCTTATCGAAATTTTCGAGGCCAATTTTAAAAAAATCGACTTTTTTTGATTGTAATTAAAAAAAAAGGTGTTTTTATTCTATTAATATTAATGCCAAACCGCATTTGTATTGCTAAAAATAAAAAAAAAATATACTAAACCCTCTAACGCCACAAAGAGATGTTTTTTTGCAAAATAAAGTGAAAAAATGTTCAAGTCTAAATTTGAAATTTTATTGTATACATGTTTCAGTCTGTTTTTTTTTTTGAGGCTATAACCAGTGGAGTTTTCGATATTTTATTACAATGCTATTTGGTTAAAGCGAAAAATGTATTAAACGATTATTTTATAACACCTAAACTACTCGCGGTATCGAAACTTGGATTTTCATAAGATCCATTACTTGCATCATCATCTGCTTTACTTCAGCCAACAACTACCAACAGAATCAGACGAACAAGGCGAGCGATATCATCAGACCGCGCTTCCGTTTGAGACAAGGTACTTACCATAAACACATATTTTAATAAATTAAAATTTTCATTGTAAACATCGAATTTATTTGTTCAGATACAAAGGCAAGAAATCTCCTGAAGGCATACTGGCGGAAATTTGTTGGTGTAGTCAGCAAACGCAACCGGAAGATTTTTAGGAGAAAACGACGCTGAATGCACAAAACTTTTCAAACACACTGAAATACATATGTATACAATATAGGGAGGGACCTATTTACGACCTAAGGTGGGGGAGCCTAGTAAGTGCAACTAGCGACTAACTGCATTGACAACAAGACGATACTGTGAGCCGAGCGCTCAAAACCGCCTTCTGACGTAATACTTAACGGTAGTGTCCGGAGGGGATTCCGGTCTGTGACATGAGGAGGTTTAGTGTGTTAAAGTCGCACACTGACGGGGTTCGGCTTTTGATGCTTCCTCCTCGTTAAAATTAAAAAAAAAAAACATGTATACAATAAAATTTCAAATTTAGACTTGAACATTTTTTCACTTTATTTTGCAAAAAAACATCTCTTTGTGGCGTTAGAGGGTTTAGTATATTTTTTTTTTATTTTTAGCAATACAAATGCGGTTTGGCATTAATATTAATAGAATAAAAACACCTTTTTTTTTAATTACAATCAAAAAAAGTCGATTTTTTTAACATTGGCCTCGAAAATTTCGATAAGGTGTAATATTTTTGTAACACAGTGTTCAGAGAATTTGTTCATCTAATCATTAGCAGCAAGTTTGCTGAAGACAACAATACAAAATTTTTAATATCTTAAGACTTATAAAGAAAAATCTGGTTATAAAAACCCTAATACACTGAAACTTTACACGGCTGTAACTTTTAAAAGGCAACTAACTTTGCAAAACCCAGCTAGGGTTTTGTTACTCTATAAGAGTACTATCGATTGGTATTGGTTGGTTCCGGGTTAGATTCCATGACCCCAAAATTGTCGCACAGTGTTATTAATATTCACTATTAACTATGTACTACTCATACCGAATTTGACTTGTTTTGAACTGGCGGAAACCGTGGCAAAGACTTCCATATATTATGTAAAGATTTACATACGATTTCATCTACTAGTATTGAACCAAAGACATGCTTTTAATCAGCAGGATTGCCAGGTAGTTTGGCAATTAAATTCATTTTTATGTTATTGATTTTATGTAATTTGTCATGAATATTTTGTTCTTAGTTTTAAGGTATTCGATTGAAAAACACGTCTGATTAAGTTCCTTAAAACAATATAAACAATCCCAAAAAAAAACCGGGATCCCGGGATTATAAAACTGGTCCGGCATTGCAATACCTAGTGGGTACACATTATAACACGTCAGTTATTGATATATGTATGATATAAGGTCGTAACCATAAAAACTCGACGCGCTTCAGGGTATTGTTGCATTGTTGCAGCATAAAACTAATAAATATAAAAAACTCAATTAAAACGATATTGCATGTTGCTGCAGCAACAATTGTCGGAAACGACACTCAACCGAAGTTCAAATAAAACGCCATTTTTGTTCTCGCAACCGTGGGCGGTACGCTGATGCATTGGCACAATTGCGAAGAAAAGTTCTGCGTATTGTAGTGATTCCTGTAAATATGTATAATTGCATTGCAGTTATCAAATAAATTATTTGTAGTTTCCAAACAAAACAGCGAGTTCTAGAATAAAACAACAAATCAAATACGCAAACGTAGCGTTCACTACTATAACATTGAATAATTACTTAAATACTTGATCGAATTTAAGATGCCATGAGTCAGTTAAGTATGGGATATCTTTAGTATCAGTTAATGCTACCATTAAATCTGTGTCGTGGGCCATAGGCGCTTTGAAGAAGAGGTCGCATTACAAAATACCAATTTTTCTACTTAACCTTAAACAAAATCTTCAAAATGTGAATCTTTATTTTTAATTTGCTGTACATGAAATATTGAATTTAAAATACAGTCGAACTTCCTTATAATGAATTCGCACGGGACCAGAAAAAAGCTTCACTGTATAGAAACTTCATTATATAGAAATTATGATGTTTTCATCTTTTATTTAAATTAATGAGGTATTGTGCGACAACAAATTTTACACACGAACAAATCGATATACTTACTTACGATTTATGTATACATGAGTTAATTATGTTTATGTTTGTCTTACGGTGCAATATATCTTTGTTTTATATAGAGACAAGTATTACATTTTTTATATCCTAAAGTAAAAAAGTTAGAAGGACGAAATTCAAGGATGTGGTAGTGTACATATTAGTCCTTAAGATATATTAAAAAAAAAAAACTATTGTAAATTTGCAAGGATATTCAAGGATAAAGTTTTAAAAGGACATTTTCAATACCTCTTCGTTTTTTTGGACCAAAACATAGCATTTTCTAGATTCTAAGGAATTTTTCTCTTTCATTTCATACCCATATTGTTATTCTACAATGCGCTCAATTTTTAAAATTAATAAATTGAAATAAACATTTCCTTGAAATTTCAAAGTCCTTTAAAATAAAATCATGACGTCAGAGAGAAAAACTAAAAACGCAGTTTTACTACATTTGGCTTCTAGACGAGTATAACGAGTTTTTCGTGTGTTGGTCTAACCAGAAACTAATAATACTCAGCAAAGAATGAACTTAATTTGAAACGAAAGTATGTGAAAATAATCCAATTTTCATGGATTTCATGGCATACTAAACTGAAATCAAATAGAATTCGAATAAATACACTATTTAGCTTTACTGTAGGCAACACAAGTAGAGCATATTACACGTCAGCGCTGGAGGATTGTGCTGTCATGAAACTTTTCAACACTTTTTTTAAGGAAATTGAATGAAAATCGGCTGGAAGAAAGGCACAGCCCACCCCAGCTAAAGTCAGCACACACAACTGCCAAATGTAATTGATTAAATTTTTCATTTGTCGCGCAGACGGTCGGCCGCAATCGTTTCGAACGTTTTCCACCATAGGTGTCTCCGCATTTGCCGCACGAATCCGCAAACGCATTCAACGAAAGTAATCTTGGGAAATTGGCGAAAATAGAACGAAGGAAATTAGAAAACAGAGCTGCCAAAAATCCGAAGAGACCATATTTATTTGACAACATTGAACCGCTCATCCCCCTTTCGACCCTTTGATGTGGTGCTGCCGAGCAGCTGTGTGAATAGGCCGCAGCTACTTGCGTGCCGAAGCGTCGGTTGTTGTTATTGGAATTTTATGTGCTTGCTATATCACCAGCTGACAGCTGCTGCGCACACGCTGGCGCGAAGCGACGAAACGGCATTCGAGTTTGCGATTGATGCGGTTGCTGCCAACGCATTCGTGCGCTGTCGGGCTGACGGAAAACAATTTCTACCCACAATTTGTTATCGTTGTTCGAAAGTAGGGTTATCTATTCGGTGGTGTGATGTAATTCCGCTGATAGAGATTTGTGTATTAACTAATAAAATTTTTTAATTTAATTTAATTTGCCTTGGCTACAGTGTGCCAATTTATTGATATTCATACAGTATTGAATGTTAACAATTAAAATAACTGCAGATTTTTCATTCAAGAATACGATTACAAAATGTCTGTTGACATTTTTACTGTAAAAATGAATTCTTCAAAATTTCATTCCGTACATACATATGTAATTTGAAGAAAAATTCATCAATCAATCAATCATCAATTTTATTTATTTTATTTTTTTATATTTTTATTCATTCATTTTGCATTCATTTATATAGCGTTCATAGCGTTCAAATTTCAAAGCCAATTTTTATTCATTTCATTTTATACAAACTTAAGTTTTTGTAATTAATATACATTTCAAGGTAATAACAGCAACACTTGATGGGGCTCCCATACAAAATGGTTATTTTTATAAAATAGGCTCCCACTGTTCCCAGGTTGCCCCCAGACGTGTCAAATGTATGACCGGCATCCATTTATTTTTCCTTCCGAATGTTTCTTCTAAACATACCTACCATACCAACATACCATTGGCTCCCCACTTGTAGATGTAGTAGTTAAGTAAGCGAGAAAACATCGTATCTCGGAAACTACTGAACCGATTTAAATGATTTATTCAGCGATCACCAACATTCTTGAGTACAAAAAAATACGAAATTAATTAAGGTTCAGAAATTCACCATCAGAGGGCGTCTCCCATACGATCGGAGATAGGCTATAAATATGTCTGAAAGAAATGTTCAGTAGAGAAAACTAGTGGGTGTCATTCATATATTTTAACCCTCTCAGAGCAATTTCTGACCAGCTGTGGAGCCATTTCTCGAATTTCCCAGCTTTTGTGTGAAGTTTGACCTCGATGCGACGTCATTTAGCCCCACCCTGGCCCCAAAATTGGTTGGCTCATGCACTTTTTCACCAAACCGCATAAAATGAGAGGTTGCGGAGCACCGAAATGGAAAAATTGTCCACTAATTCCAGTCTAATCTGCATACTATAGCATATCACGTCATTCTAGTTGAAAATATGATCTATATCGTCGTGGATGCTATAGCATTCATTGTATCAGATCACGGATAGATAGATCAGATAACGGATAGTACTAGGTACAGCAGATCAATACCCTATTTCCTATTACTTGCTTTGTAACTCTCTACTTTAAACTTGAGATTCGCTTCATTCCAAAAATTCAAACTCAGTAACAGATTTTCACTTCATGTTGCTGTCGCCGCGGTCGCTGCTATTTGCGCAGTTGTTTAGCGACATTCGCGTTTCAGACTCGTCGTGCCAGCCACAAGCCCCTTCGTTCACGGATTTTTACAAATTGCCACCCCTCCAAGGCAAATAAACCAAGAGTCAACTGAACATTGCCTCAGTAAATCCCCCTGCGGTTGATTGAAAATTAAAACATAAATTATTTTGATCACTACATAAAAGCAATAATTATATTAAAAATGGCGACTGCTGCAAGCACCAAAATCAATGTGCGGAGCTGCTACAGTACCGTCACCGGCAGCGACCGCGGTCGACAAACTCCAATGCTTTAGCCATACACCCCTCCCTACTCCTCGTTTCCAGCCTACCCAACCAACCTAAACAAACATAACATCAAATCCCACCTTCAAGTCAATTTGCGCGAACGTGAATGCGTCTCAAAATATGTTGTCATTTCTGCTTATCCAAAAACAAAACAAACAGAAAATACATCGATAAGAAACAATTGCCTCCGCAGCGGCAGCATCGAGCACTCGCGGCAGCATGTGCTTTGCAACTTTTCACCCTCAAATGGGCAAATCACATATGCCGGCGCATAAATCTCAGATAGTACGCCACCGCAAGCCAGCACCTAAATACACCCATCTGAGACTTAAACGCACACATCAGACCGGCAGACTGAGACCGCCCAGGCCTCCCGCAGACAGCACAATCCCTGCCAACTACCATAGAAGTGCTGTTGATGCGTTGTGGAATCTCGCCGGCTTTGGTAATGAAATATTCAAATACATCAAAACACACCCAACAACATCCACATCCACAGCTACCAATTGTGGAACGAAGGTGAGCTCGCCAAACAGGGTCGCCACCAAACATGTTGCAGTTCATAGCGCACGCAACCGCCACAGCCAACACGTATGAGCAACATTTAGTTCATGTTGTA
Source organism: Melieria crassipennis (assembly GCA_963668005.1). Taxonomy (NCBI): domain Eukaryota; kingdom Metazoa; phylum Arthropoda; class Insecta; order Diptera; family Ulidiidae; genus Melieria; species Melieria crassipennis. The sequence continues at coordinate 102,326,046 of OY764962.1, read as the reverse complement.
TGGGTGTGCCAACAGGGCGTATGAGCGATTCGCTGGTGCCGCTCCTTCTGCCCGCCTCCACGTTGCCTCTTTCAACACATGTCATTTTTGGCAGCCGCATGCAACAACGTCGGCCGCTTTGACGACCCACATGAACACACGTCACGTCTTATTAAATCTCTTTTGCATTGGACGTCCTAGGCCAGCTTAGCCCGCGTGCACGCCGGACAAAATGTCATTTGTACGTCGTTGACAATTTCCTTTGGTGTTACTTGTTGCTGGTGTGAGCGCAACTCATGTCGCAGCCGCGTTGACGCTTCTATTGCTGTTGTAATTTATTCGTTTATTGTTTAGCCTGTGCAACAGCCCGCACGCTCTTTGGTCGTCAGACTGGTTTGGTGTTCGTGGCAGTTTGGCATTTGATGTGGCTGATAATTTAAAAAATAGCGGCCTCCTCCCTTTCCCTTGCCGCACGTGACGCTTCCGCTCCAAAGTGTCAACCGGCATTTCACGACTGACGCACACTGAATGGCACAAAGTGACAGCGCTGGAAGCCATAAGTTGAGCGCTTTCGCCCATTTACTAAATTAAATCGCACGCATTCTGCGATGTGTCAGTCTTATTTGGAAGCTGTCAGGTGAATTGGCGCAGCAAGCTGTGCAGAAAGCCATGCTTTTTTGTTGTGCAAAAAAACCATTGTTGCAAATTCTTCTACATATAGACTTTAAAAAATATAAAAAATTATACAACGGAAATTATGAACCATAAAAATTACTCAATGGGAGAGGAGACTGATTCAGCTATCGGTTGCAATTCTTTCGATATTCTGTTGGTAAATTCATTTTTAATACTGCATTATTATGCGTTGCAAAATCATAAGAATTCCATGCAATAGTACATTTTCATGGGAATAAAATTAAATAAAAACAACAATATGTTTGGTGTTTACATTGAGTGAAACTTGCTCAAATTTTTATTTAGTTTTGTCTTGTTTTTTCTTCGATTGCATTTTTCAACTAAGCCTAAAATTAAAATACATACGTACAATAACTATTGTCGCCGTCATTGGCATTTTGCCTTAATTAAAACGCCATTTTGCACTTAATACAAGATTCTATGGAGCGCAGCTGGACACTCGAATGTATGATTGTTTTTTCGTTTTTGTGTCCACCTTTTATTGTTATGAAGTGCCAGGCAAAAATAATTTAATACTTTTTCAATAATCCAGGAAAACCAATGATTTTGTCTGCTGATGTTGTGTGTAAAAGTAAGCGAAAACGATGGGCACGGGAAATATTAATTAAAATATCGAACGTGTACAAAGGATTTTTAGGGATAAGCGCGAGGCAGCCGAATTTGAGCAAAAATTGTTGAAATTGAATTACAGAGGGACGAGGACGAAGGCAGGTGATAATTAAATAAACGATTTGATGCAGCAGCCAAACAAATCGAGTCGCTGCTACTAGCACGTACAAGTACAAATATAAATACACTTACAAATTACATACTGAATTACACGACTTCATGATCGAAAATACATATACAAATACAAATAAAAATGCTAGAGCAGAAGCAGAGGCAGATTACAAAAAAAAAGCAACGGAAATAAAAAATAAGTAGTAGCAGACAAACAAACAAACAATTGCTGTCGTCTGCTGCCACCGTTGCTGAACTGCTGCAGTGTGTTGACATGACTTTAGCTTCTTTCTGCCTTTCTGCCGGTATGTGCGTGTGTGGTTTTGTGTCGGTACGCCTGTATGTGGGGCTTAGTGTGATTATTTGCATGAATTACGTATATGCATAGTCATAATGTGCTTCTGTCTGTGTGTAACGTTGTACGCCCGTTTGTCTGCGGCCTGTGCGTGTGCGTATCGGTGCTCTGTGTGATTGTTTTCATTAATGTGTTTGCTCCACCCATTGAGGGGGTTTATGGGTGAAGCGCTTTCGCTTACGAGTAGAAGGTCAGCACGCTGGTCTGATTGCCACGCACAAACAGGAACGGCGGCATGTCGCGACTCAGGCTCTCCAACCAGGCCATATAGAGCGGCGCTGACACGATGTTCTTGCGCGGCATGGGCAGCGTCATCACCACCAAATCGGATTTCGTCGACTGCTCGTGTAGATACTCGCGCAAACGCAAGTAGCGATTCGTCTTGTCCTGAACGGCCATTAAATCGTCCTCGCTGATGGGCGCTGCAGGCAATTAAAAATAAAGCCGATGTGAAAACAAACATTCTTTCGCTTCGCCAACGTTGAAGGCAGTGCATTAGCGCTGTCGATGCTGACGTGCTGCAGAAAAATTTGGGCAATAAAATGCACAGTACTTACCCTCATCCTCCGGTACGGTATTCGTAATGGGTCCGTTGTCCTTTTCACTGACCACAAAATCCTTAATGAGCTCATTGAAGAAGGCTGTCGACGTCTCCTGCGGTTTCTTGGTAATATCAGGAATCAGCTGCAAGTCTGAGTAGTCGATGCGAAACTTAGAGAGCAGACTGGCCATGGAGCGCTGCTCGAACTCGAGTTCAGCTTTCTTGTTCGCCAATGCGTACACCCTGAAATACAACAAGCACAAATCAATTCAATCCAGGGACTAAACTATTATAAGTTTTTTAAGAACAAAATTGCAATGTAACTATTTTTGCTAATTTTATTTGTTGATTATAATTATTATTTGCGACAATTATCTTTTACGTTGCGTAATAACTGTTATGAGAAACAAATCTTTTTTTCGTTTCTCGATAATTATTATTTTGGGATTTTTTTTTTTTTGTTTACGTTGCTTCATAACTTTTATTTATTTACATTACCGATAACTCTTATTTTGAAAAAAAATTTTTTACGTTGCTTCCTAACTAAGTTTAAGTTTAATTATAATTAAATGACACTCATACGCCACGTTGCGCTGCGCAAAAAAATGCACATATCGCAATTACACAGTTTAAATGTATTTTTTTTTATTGGTGTCTTAAGCAAATTTGTTGGTCGTTAAAATATCTACCAATTTGCCGAAGACAGTAAAGCGATATTCGGAACGATTTAGGACCTATTAGCATTTAAACGTTCGAAGACTTAAGCGACGTACTCGACTAAAATGAGCAAACTTCAAAGTCGGATTTCTCTTAAACTAGAGCCAATCCAGCGAAACGGCTGGTGGATCTCAACTCAGTATACCTATAGAAAAGTCGCTCTGTAGGTCCCCCATGTCTGAATTTTTTAGGGTAAATTTCACGCACAGTGTTTTTATAAAGCAATAATTAACTATAGAAATTTGTTAAATTAGGGCAATTTTTTTATTCCCAAAAATATGGATAATAATTATTTTAGGTCTCTGATTCAATCACGTCCAACACTGCAAAAATGTCAGTTTGCAAAAGGTTAACATAAATTATCCGATCAACCAGTTCACGGCAGCGCCGCGACGGCCACTTCACAAAAACCGCAAAACCACAACTGCCATCAAAGTTCATAATTGATTTCCCGCACAACACACAGGCTCGTTCCCGTTTAACCCCGTAAACTGTAAGATAAGTACATTTCAACGAACGCAACTGGCGCCGTCGTAAATAACAAAACAAATCAATTAGCTGCAAGGACGCAACAGCTAATCAATGTACCAGTCAAAGCCACAAAGCAGTGCGGACGATGTTATTATTGCAAAAGTCAACGCCATTGTCGGCGATGCAGTGTGCGCACCTGTCTCGAGCGATTCTCCAATATCACAAAGGATTAAATGTTGCAAGTCAAATGCGGCAACAGACATGGCAAATCTCGGAACGCAGCGTGACAGTGACGCTCTAGCCCGAACTGGAGCTATAGCTCACGCGTCAAAAATCATTGTACCCAGCAGGCGAAACGCACATACGAGTATGCGGATGTATGTGTGCATAAACGTGGACAAAAAGCAAATGAAAGGAGCAAGAAATCGAAGTGCGAGCGGCGCAATCGAGGCAAAGCTTTTGCACACACGTGCCAACTTGTCAATCCAAGTCGGAGTCGGATGAAACAAATGGGTATTAAATTTAGTTAACATAACAACAAATTACGGCGCCACACAACGTGGTAAAGCAGGCAGTGCTGGTGCTGTGGTCGTGTCGATGACAACAGCAGAACCGTTGCTTTCGCTTGCTTCGCTATTGAAGATTTGCTGCAGACAGAAGACGGAACAATCTGCGCAGCGTGTACGTGGCAGCTGCCACGAGAGTGGCGCAGACTATTTAATTAGGAAGTGGTGACACCACGCAGATTGATTTTCATCCCATTCAACATTAGACGCACATTAATTTTCCATTCACTGCACTCGAGAGCAAGAGCGAAGCAAAAATAGCGAGATTTGTTTACGCAGCAGTGGCACTTTTGTCAGCCAAACGATTCCTTAATTAACTGCCACGAGAATGGCATTAAAAAATGCCATCAAACACGCGCAGCCACTGTAAACAGCCGAACAAAAAACAAATATACAGTGGCCGACAAAAGTGTTGACGAATTTTCGTGAGTTAGAAAGTTTATTAATTGTTTTTTATTTTTTAATACCAATACCAACTTTAAGTACATAGTTTTAAAATTGAATATTTTTTTTACTGAAATACAACAAACAAAATAATTATAATTACATATATAATAATAAATAAAAAAAACAACAGTTTTGACGCATATAAGCAAAAATCGATTGATATAATCCTTAATATTTTGGGTGGTCTCCGCGGGCCTTTATAATGACTTTTATATTTCTAACCACGTTGATGAAGTTTTTTCCTATAATCCGTCAGTATAATTTGGTGAGTCTTTTTGGGCATAATTTTTCTTTTTAAGGCAAACCACAAATGTTCTATGGGGTTTAAGTCCGGTAATTGGGGTGGCCAATCAAAAATGTGTATGCCGTTTTCGGCTATCCAGTCTTTGGTGGCTCTTTCTGTATGTTTTGGATCGTTGTCCTGCACACAAATTTTTTCGTGACCCGGCTTTTTATAAAAGATATCTAAACTTGGTAGGTAGCAACCCTCTAAAATCGTAATAAAGTCACTTGCCATCATTCTACTTTTAATACGGCGCAAAATTCCCACATCACTTCCACGGAAACAAACTTTAACTTTAGAGTTTGTTCTATATTGCAGTTTGGGACCCCAACTTGCCTGTCTACCCAAGTGTAACGTTTACCGTCAGACCCCAAACGATTCATTTTTGTTTCATCCTACCAAGTTACTTTCCGCCAGTCATCAGCGGGCCACTTTGCGTACTTCTTAGCAAATGCCAACCTGACCTTGCGATGACGACCAGTCAAAAATGTTTTTTATGTTTTGATCTTGGCTACAAATCCGCTTTCGTTTAATGTCTTTTGGACGGTTCTAGTGCTGACTGGTATACATTAATCGGCTTGTAGTACTTTTGCGATGTCTGCAGCAGTGTTAGTGGCAACAGCTAAAATCAATCTGCGAACAACGCGCCGAACCACCGGAAACTACTTTTTCTTCCGACCATTTTTGCTCGATCGGGGAATTTTTTTAGCTACACCAATTGATATTTTGTGTTTTTCAGCAAATTTCCGATAGGTGAAACCACTTTCAATGTCTTTTGCAAAAATTTTCTTTAAATTCTGCAAACAATTTTCGACCTATTTCAAATCAGCAAATTTAATTAGAAAAGTTGTTTGGAGTATAATGTTTTATATTATTTATCTTCTTAATACACCGACGCGGTTCCGAGTGAGACTAATAGCGATTGTCGAGATAAATGCTTTAATACATAGCTGTGACTGATCGCGGACAAAACTGTTCACACGTGCCTGCAAGTATTTCTTTACAAAACGGTATTTTGCAGAAAATAAAAACAGCTAAATTTATCATGGTATAACATGCTAGCTTGAAGTAAAAATGTGGCAAACTACGATTTCTGTACTCTAAACAAGTACCCGCGAACTTAACATTTTGTGAATTTTTTTTTTTTTTTAACTTTTTTGTCCGCCACTGTATATAACAAAAATTTCCAACGGCCGCTGCTGAAAGTGCTTTACTGGCACGCATTGCCCTTCCATTTTAAATTCATATTTCCAGCAGCAATTGAAGAAAATTCTCAGGCACGATTTAAGGATATCGCCACAGTCTACAGGCACATTTATCTCACATCGCCAATAGCATCCGTCGCTGCGTATCCATGAAGAATGTCGGCTGTGCTCAGTTGAAAAATGGCAATGAAGACGAACTCATCATACCAGCCTTGCCGTACCCTGCCCCGCACTTGCAAACTTCTGCTAGTTTCGTGCACAGATCAGTCGCACAACGCCCATTGTCCGAGTAGTGTTATGCCGTAGCCTTAACCCATTGCTGCCTAATGGGTAAAATTTTACCCATGAAAATTGATTTTTTTTTTAAATCACAAAAAAGTCAATGTTTGAAATCTCTCAAAACCATTGATAGGGATAGTTAGGGTAAAGATGAAACTACCTTAACCTAGTGAAGGTCACCCTAAAATTTTGCCATCCAGCTAGAGTTACCAGACTCCAAAAATCGTGAATTTTCCGGAGGTGGAAAATGTGGCGAAACGTAGTGGCCTTAGAACTTCACAAAAATCTGCCTCCTAACTCAGCTGTAAAAAATACAACTTTTTTCACGTATTTAGCTAATCACTTCACAAAGTATGGAAAAAAGCTACCATTGCTGCGTAATGGGTACAAAATACCTAATGAATATCTCAGCAACGTGCAGAGATATAAAGCTGAAATTTTGTTTCTGATCATTTTGGGTCACTTCTAGGTCGTGTATGAAATTTTATCAAAATCGTATGGGTGGAACTGGTAACCGGCAGCAATGGGTTAACCCTCCAACAGGGCCGGTGACTTTATTGAACGCCCACAGCTCCCAAACCCCAAACGCATTTGTCAGAATCTAGTACCTAATCGGCCACTTCTATACGACAATAGTAAATGACAGTCTTAAAGAAGGAATCGTACCGGATGTATGGAAGATCTCAGTAGTTGTTCCAATAGAAAAGGTCAAAGGGACTCTAAAAGCAGAGGAATTGCGACCGATTAATACTTTACCTTGTGATGAAAAGATCTTGGAAACTGTTGTAAAAAACCAATTAGTCGAATATTTGGAATTTAATAAAATAATTATTTCACAACAGTCGGGATTCAGACAAAAGCACTCGTGTGAAACAGCGTTAAACCTGGTATTAGCGGGGTGGAATGAAGATATGAACGACAATAAATCTATTTTGGCTGTGTTTGTTGATCTCAAAAGAGCTTTTGAGACTATAGATCAGGACATTTTGTTGCGCAAGTTGTCTTTAATAGGTATAAGGAATGTTGAATTGAAATGGTTTAGAAGTTTTTTGAAAAACCGGAAGCAGAAAACAGTTATAGGTTCCTCTGTATCTGACAATATGAAAGTTAAAATCGGCCTGCCGCAAGGTTCTGTTTTGGCTCCAATTTTATTCAACATTTACATAAACGATATTGTTTCATCACTTCAATTCAGTAGTATAAAGCTTTTTGCGGATGATGCGTTGATCATGATAAGTGGCAAGGGCATAGATCAAATGAACGAAAAGCTGCAATCAGACTTAGACAGTTTTTATAGTTGGCTCTGTGCAAACAAACTCAAGCTTAATATTGATAAAACGAAATTTATGTTTATCACAAGAAACAACAAGATACACGTGAATGGACTGAAATTCAACGGAGTAGAGATTGGAAAAGTAAATAAAATCAAATATTTAGGTGTTGTAATTGATGAGAAACTGACATTCAAAGATCACATTAATTACACAATTAGTAAAATTGCCAATCAAATCTTCTTTATGAAAAGAACTTGCAAACATTTACAAAAATCATATAAAATCATGGTTTATAAGTCCATTATCGAACCGCACTTTATTTATTGCCCAACAATATTTTTTATAATGAAAGATAATCAAATTAAAAAGCTGCAAAAAATGCAAAACAAAGCAATGCGATTTATGTTGAAATCACGATATGATGCACATATAGGAGATATGCTGTGTAATCTTAACTGGCTTAGTGTAAAACAGCAAATATTTTACTACACAATGAAGTTTATCCATAACATTCTAAATGGTAACTTACCTAATTACTTATACACTCACTTAAAATTCATAAACGAAACGCATAGCATTAATACAAGACAGAAAAATAATTTCAAACTTCCTAAAGTTGGAAGAGAAATGGAAAAAAATTGTTTGTTTTATAAAGGTCTGAAATCCTACAATGAGTTGCCAGAGGATTTAAAACATTGTAAAAAAATCTTATTCAAAACGAAGCTGTACAATTATTGTAAGACCTTAGCAATAAGATAATTTTATATTTATATTTATATTATATATTTTATGTTTATATTATATATTTATAACAAAAATGAAATATGAATTAGGCCTAAAAAGCCGTAAGAAATAAAATAAATAAATAAATAAATAAATAATCGACTCGGCGGCTTGTAATATCTCAGCTAACATAAGCGCTCTCGCACGTAAGTAACTTTTATTTCATTGGTCAGGCGCCAATACGAAAGTTTCAACTCAAATCAGTTGAAAAAGCCTTGAAAAAGTTAAGGCCTCATCATGCTTCCCCGAAGAGTAAACAAGAAAACACGAAATTGCAACAAACACATTAAATGACTAACACAGCTACTCGAGGGTTAAGGCAATGAACCAACCCAGCGTTAGTCGTTTGTACTGACACTGACAAAGTTGAGCCAGTGAAAAGCTGGCCGCTGACGTCAATTTTCCAACTGCAGCTGGACTTTTGGGAAAGACGCCTCATGCAGGCGGAGATAATCTTTCACAAGTTGTGTAAAAGTGAAATATTGCGGCGATGACATGCTTGTAATTAAATAACCTTAAAGTAAGGTTCCCCATGTTCAGTTTGGACTTTGAATTCAGTCTGCAGTGGTTGTTACAATTTACTCCAACATGTTTAAATTTGCATAATGCCATCAATATTCATACGAATAACTAAATGGTTGAATGCGCCTTCCTAGAACTCGATTTAAGCAAAAGCCAAGAAAATATGGCATCGTAACGATGCTAATACTGAAGAGGTGTGACACGGCCAGAGTGTAGTTTCAAGCACAGCAGTAATTGAATTGCCCTTGAATGAATGCGAATAATCATAGCCAGATACTGCCGCACTCGTCAATTTGCAAATAATGAACTCTTCAAACTGCACGAACCTATTGCCCACGCTTTCTCGCCGTTCTTTCGCTCTGTGGCACACATTGGCAGTTTCGCACCGTCCACGCAAACTTTAATATCCATTCAATATTCTGCCGCAGCTGCGTCGCAACAGATAAGTCCTCTTTCACTTCAATTCCGTTCGGATTAAACAGCCAGCAACATCACCGCCGTCATCAACAACGGTCGCCGTCAACAACACAGCCAGCCAGCAGAACATTGGGCGCACGTGATGCTACAACTTAAAGCGCCAAGCTGCACAACTGTTGCCGTTTCAAATCAATAGCAACGGCGGCAGGGAGCAACCCCACTTACACATCAAACCGAATCGGGCAGAAGCTGCTAACGACACTTGACAGCTGTTGTACACGTGTTTGTACGTGTGTCAGCGTCTGTCGGAGCGTTGTGTGCTGTGCTGTTTACTACGACACAAAGTCCGAAGTTCGACTTTAAGCCGCTTTGTTGCTTTTAAGCCCGCAGCCCACAGCCCGCACGCCACACACCGCACACCGCGAACTAACGAATGCTGCCAGCTGCTGCTGCTGTTTTTCTTGTTATAGTTATCGCTGCTATTGAAATTTTGTTCTTAATTTTTGTCAACTTGTTCGCACTTTTTTCAGTTGCGCTTCCGCTCTCCGCCTTATCGACAGTCCCGACCCGCTTGCTGCGCCCGGACAGAGACACTTTCTCGGTCCTGGATTTTTATTCATTTCAATTTTATGGACTTTTCTTTGAACATATTTATGCAAGTGTACATTTTCTGGCGTGGTGTCGGTTTGTGTCCGTGTTTGTTTACGTTGGAGTGGGCGGTTGCTTGTATGCTTCGGTATGCTTATTTAGCGCATTAAACGCTCGCTTACGCTCATTTCGTATTCAACTCATGCTCGAATATAGTTGCGCATTTTACAGATTTTTATTAGGCTCCTTAAGTTCTATGACGACACTGAAGGCAGCAAGCAACAAAAGCTGATAATATTTGCAAGATTGTGATTTTTTCCAATGGGCAAAAGAACACAAAGCCGGAAAGCCAATATTTCGAGGAGGAAACGCAGTAGTTCAACCATTATAAATGTTTTCATTTTCGTTCAAAGATTAGAGGAAATACTGACGTCATTAAGCAAACTCTGTGAGGTTATCTATTGAAAAGGATTGGACCAAACAAGTCATGCGATTTGTTACCATTAGCGAAGAGTATCATTGGTTTAGAAATATAAAAAAACGCATCAAATTTTGGGAAAAAAAAATCATAACTAAATTTAATTCAAAAATTGTGAATGGAGACTTCGGATTCTGATGATTAAGGGGGGATATGGATTCCAACTATCTACCTCGTATTTCATTACACTAATCAGTAAGAGCCTATTTACACGAAGGCTTTTCCCCCTGCGTTTTTTTCAATTCTCTTTTGAAGTTGCTGCGTAAATCTTCATGCATTTACATGAAGACTTTTTACTTGCAACTTTGCTTGACTTTTTTTGACCTTTAAGCGGCCAATCTTCTTTCATTTACATTTTCGCGTAGTTTTTGATATTCTCATTATTAAAAATGGATTTAAACAAAGAAGAGAGTATTGAAAATATTTTAGAAATCACTTAAATGGCTATTAACTGCTCAAATTTAAATAATAGGGAAGATGTAAATATAATTGTTAGCAAAACATCCGGCCGGCTTGAAATTTGAAGAAAAGTGCGAAAAAGAGCAAAGCAAAAGTAAAAAAAAACCCCTGGAATTCGCTGACCGTACGTGTTTGCCTACTCCGCTGACTTCTCACTTCTTCTCGCCTACAAACTCGCCACACATGACTTTTAACACAGAACAAACAATATTCTGTGCTTTTAACCAGTGTTGGGACTTATTACTTTTGACTTTTTTGACTGATTACTTATTGCATATTACTGACATTTGAAAGTAATATCGTTAAATTACTTATTACTGGAAATGTCAAGTAATGTATCACAAAAAGTAATATATTATTTTAAAAATACATGATTTCTACAGATTTTTTCCAAAAAAAATAAACGAAGAGTTTTTTTACATATTTGATATTTATTTTATAAAACTTCAGGCATCTTGTTTGGTTATTTAAAAAAAATGTATCTTTGAAGTAGGAAGGGTCACGTTTTCTGGCACAATTTGCAGAGTACTTTTATATTTTTGACTGCAGCATTTGCAAGTCGGTTGCTTCCGTCAACAAATCGAAATATTTGCAGCGAGTGCTGCATTGTATAATTGAAATAGATCTTAATCGTGTTATCAGTGCTGCTGTTTTACATGAAAATTAGAACTTTGTTGAGTAAAGTAAAGTAATAGTGTAATACTTAAGTAACTTGAAAAAAGTAGCAATATTACTGAAGGTGATTACTTATGGGAAAAGTAACTAGTTACACTACATTTTTAAAGCAAAAGTAATATACTACGTAATTAGTTACACTACTTTAACCCTTTCAGTCACAATGTCCAATATATTGGACTACAGCCCATACAATTCATACAGAACGGGTTTATTTTCATGTCGGAAAGGGTTAATATATTAGTCACAACACTGCTTTTAACGCAGGGGGAAAAGCCCTCGTGTAAATAGACTCTAAGTAAAATCATAATGAAGGCTGACTTGACGCCAACAACAACAACAACAACAACAAATGTAATGAAACAGCACAGAAATACTGAATAACACGAAAATCAAGTGATTTCAACCTGAATTCAACAGCTGCAAACAATGCTCACAATTCCGCTGTTGATATCAGACAGTACAAAGGTTACCAGTCCAACTTGAGCAACTCAAATACACACATATTATTTTTTTTACTACCCAAATATTCAAGTCCTGCTTAAATGACCAAATATTCATCGATCTCGCCCCCCGCGCAAGCAAAAGCATTCGCATGTGATTTCAATATACTCGGCAACTCGCATAGTTACACATTCTCTACCAATGTACAAATGCTGTGAATTCCAGAGAAACAGTTAAAAAGAACATCAAATAACACAGACGCATCAAATTATGCAATGAAATCACACATGTTTCCGCCACAGCTCTGGAATATATCCGACTGACTCAAATGTCATGAATAACGCAGCAGCAACAAGACGCAAACATTGACAGCCACTGGCGCAAATCAGCCAAACACTGAGCACACAAGAATCGCTCGAGTGTATGTTGGAGCAATGTTTCGCTGTTTGCGCAGTAAACAAAACACAGAAAATAGCAAACAGACACGAATAAAACGGGATCAACAAACGCACTTCGTACCGCGCGTGGATCCATACACAAACACACACACACACACACTTTCCCGCCTATAGGCACACAGCTGCATACACGCACATAGCATCGCATACGTGTGAGAATTTCCCCCTTTCCATGTGTCTCGGCCAGCCAAAACGGCAACGAAAAGTTGACTACGTGCGCGCTGCCATTTAATTTCTCACCCAGCACCAACCCGAGGGAATGCCGTAAGTCTCAACCGAAAGGCGGCGTTAAGCGTGCGAAAATCGATGGCAGCGCACTTGAGAATAAAAATTGTCAAAATGCTCAAATGCTCAATTGTCAAAATGCTAAATCGCGAATTTGCAATGGCGGAGAAAATTGTAGAAAATTTGTCTAAAGGTTGAGTGTGATGGTAGGTGACTGGCTGTTCGCCGATTGCAAAAAACTGTTTACCAAATTAATGTGAAACCTTACACATGAAATTCAACGAAATTACATTACTAATTATGACACGATATTGAGAATTAATGCACTCAAAGGCGCTTGTGGCAACAAATAAGATCGGAATCTTCATATTTGCTAAATCGTTGCACACCAACAAATTTATTAATTTATTTAAATGCGCACATTTTAATGCAAATATTGAAATATGTAGAGTCACCGTGTAACCTTTCTGGCTCTTTCCCATCTTTACTATGTGCGCTCCGCACGGTTGCCAACTTTTCATTTTCAGAAAGCACTAAAAACCGCGTTTTTCCACTCAGAAAGCACTGATGAGCAAAAAAAAAACAACAGAGCAAATGGTGGTAGTTGTCCCAATATATCGTGTAACATACTAGGAAAACTATTGCAGATCAGTGGCAACTAGGCTTGCCACCCGTCCTCCATTGTGGAGGACAGTCCTCCAAATAACTCAAATGTCCTCCGTCCTCCAAAGAGGGTAAAATGTCCTCCACGAACACAAAACATGTCGATTTTACTATTTCCTTTGCTAACAAACACGAAATGCTTCATAATAATCTGAGTTGAAATTAACAATGTTTCGTATAAAAGCAGCCTTAACTAATTGATATTGATTTCGATAAAAATCAACATTTTCGTGCGAATCACATCTCGGTTAGAACTTATTTGAGTTGAATTTCATTTTTTTCTATGATCTCATTATTATTAATTTTTTGATCTCAATAAATACAATATAAGTCTGGTTAAAGCAGCAAAAAGCAATGAAAAATTTTTATTTGAAAGCAAATAGACTTTGAAAAAGACGTAAGACATATTTATGTAAATGAATTAATTTTTTTTATTGTTTTCGTATTTATGTTTTTATGCTTACTTGTTTTGTTATCTTTATGTTTAAATGTTAAAGTTTTTTGGAAGCTTTTCTGTATACATATGTACTATATATGTATGTACGTATATCAAAGTTTAAATACATACATGTACACTCGTACTCTGAAAACTAAAAATGTATGATTGTTTATAGCATTTTTAAGTGTCCTCCATAGCCATTTTAAAAAGGTGGCAAGCCTAGTGGCAACCGTGACCCAAGTAGTAATTCAACCAAGGATTCAAATATCATGTAAATTACATGATGTAATATCCAAATAATGATTTTGTTAGCCCATTTCATAAATTAAATATAGTGTGGTATAACACTGCAGTTTAAAAAAAAAAACTTTTTCAATAAGAATTAGCCTTGGCGTCTTTAAAAAAAAAGAAAAGCACTAAAAAACGCACCAAGCACCAAACTCAATATTTTCCGCGTTTTGATTTTTAAAAACCACTAAATTTAGTGCGAAACGCACCAAGTTGGCAACAATGGCGCTCCGGGTAGCGACTTCGGGAAGATGACTATTAATACGGCCTGCACCCTACTTGCTGCCTCATATCGCAATTAAAATGAATTCACGCTACTTTTACGCTCGGCCGCACGTCGCAGTACAGCCAATGCGATGCTTACATCTTGCCGATTTTTTTCTAACATTTAGTTATTTGGAAATTAAAAAATGGCGCTAACTTTAATTCTTATTTAAACTTCCTCATTCAAGTTCCAAGCATTGGTGAGCATTTTCATATTGAATTTGAATTAATCAAATAGTCTGTCGGAGAGTTTTTTCGTTGCAATGAGCACGTTACACTTGTCTTATCTCAAGACAGAATGCCTAATCATGGATATTCGCAGCAGGATGCCCCGCGTTTCCATACTGGTAGAAGTAATAAAAATTCCGTTCCGCATCAGTGGTGCTCAATTATGCAAAGCATGCTCAAGAAATTATCAAAACAACAAAAACAAACGCAACAGCAACAATTTCAATAAACAGCGCAACAACACAAGTATCTACATTACGCAAATTACAAGAACTCAATAACTCGCGCTGTAAATTTCAACTGTTAACCTGCTTACGCACACCTCCGCCGCCCCTGGCGATCCAAAACAAAGCCAATAATCTAATTCTTTGAAAACTCTTTGCAAATGAACGACCCCCGTCCACTGATGGAGAATTCCTCCCCGCGGCAGGCGACAAAGCCATCATTCCCATGCGGCACTTTCATATTCACAAAATGAATTACAACGAATAACTGAACCGAATGCCACCACAATCGGCAGCGAACCGCGTCATGAAACCCTCGAACGCAACTAGCCGCAACTAGGTGGGGTACTCACCTCAATTTGCATGACTGCCATGTGCGGCGCGTGCTGATGATGTACGGCAGTAGGAGCGTTAGGCCGCCATCGTCGTACAGCCACCAAACATCAATTACCGCATGGCTCCGCTTCCGGGTGAACTGCGTCAAGTCCGCTAGCACCTCTTTGGGCAACTCAACGCCGCCGGGGCCCTTGTACAACGTTGCGGGGTCGTCGTGTTTCTGCTTCGATTTGCGCAGCGAGTTCGTCTTCAATACGCACAAAAAGACAAAAAGATGAACAATATAAAAAATGAACATAATAAAAGACCTGACAACGTGTACAGGGCGAGCCATCACGCTTTGCCGTGTGCCAGGCCGCGCCATTGTACTTCAATTATGTAGTAATAGGACGGGCGAACTCACCAGCAATTGTGCCGACTTGGGATCAATCGGATCCGGCAGGCCAGACACTTCCTTCACTTGCGTACTCGCGACGAACGACAGGTCACTGGTGCTGGAGGCTATTTTTGTTTTTGTGTTTTCGAAAAATGAAATACATGACAATTAAATATACGAAATAGTAATAAAAATATCGCAAATAACTGTGGGTCAGAATGGATTCACGATCGATATTGTGCACAGCATTTCATGGTCTACGAAGAGTTCATCGTATACGCATATGCAACATGCAACTGGCAAGCAGGCAGGTGCTACTTTATTGTTCTTGCTATACGTAAAAAAAAAATTTCATTAAAATATTTCCAAACTACTCTTTACGAGGTGAAATTGCTTAGAGCTACAATAGTTGATTGTCAATATTTGAAAAATCTGGAGCGGTACTAATGAACAACATGCACGCCATGCAAGCGCCTCCAGCGAGCAGGTGTAGGCAAATTTACCAATAATATTGTTGGTTTTACCTAAACTCCAGCTTCGTTGTAATAATATATTCATGATATGCATCCTCCTACGGTATGTAAGTGTGTTTGTGCAAGCGCAAGATATGAAACAGAATAAGATGTCTGCCAACATAAGCAACGTGCATCAGCATCAGACGTGCTCCCAAATTACACACACATTCGTTGTATTATGTTTTTATATTATACATAAACACACACGCACATATTGATTGTGTGTGTGTGTGGTCGTCAAAAAAGATTAACTCACTTTGCCTTCTGTGCTCATATAAAACGAAAACAGTTACATCAATTGACGGCTCTTTAGCAGTCCGCCCCCTTCAAGACATGTATTTTTACAATCACTTGGATGCGTGACTTTAATCGAAAACGAATGTCGCATTTGTTCAACAATTACAGATTTTCCATTTGTGATTTTTGAGGTTTTCGACGCATCAATGCCCTCGTGTTCATCATTACATCTACACGCCTAAAAAATGTCAATCCATCACTTTGTCGATGCTATTTATAATTCGTTCTTATGCGCGTAAAGCGAGTAAAGCGTTAAAGCATCGGTTAAATGTGCAATTGATGTGCCCCGTTAACTGAATTGCTTCAAGTCATTAATTAAAAATCCCCTTTTCCTCTTCCTTCAATCGACTAGATATCGCAAAATTCAATCTATCATCTCGAAATGCAAATGCGAAGAGGGGCTCACAAAATGTCTATCATCGCTTTCCAGCCTACGAGTATTTCGTGCTGTTGCACGCAACCGCACCTCCTTGCCTCGCGCAGCTGCACAAGCATTAAAGTTAAATTGAAACAGAAATTTTGTTCGCTTCCAGTTCGCACGAGTACCAAATGCTCTCCAAGGGCCGGAGCTGTAAAGCAGCGCAAGAGACGAGCACCCAGGCACAAGCAATCAGGCAGATTTTTCCCAGAATTGATTACTTTTGAGTAGAGGCGACAAGCCTCGTATTACAAGCCTTGTATTACCGCCGAATCATGCTGCGAAAGACGGATTTATACATATTTACAATCAATTATTAGCCACTTGCTGGCTCTAGCGATGATGTGTATTTATTATAATGTGTCGGCATTGGTGACATCGATTGCGCCTGCTTGCCACCAAAGCGTGCTTCACACTTGCCAGCAGCTTTTGACGAAACTCGGAGCATTTATAAATTGGTTAAGACGCTTGTCGTCCGATTGGGTGATGCATTTTTAATTGTTTCAATCATGGCTGCTCGCTGTGAGGGTATGTATTAACTCTGGCATGAGTGAATTTTGAAATTCGGGACTTGTTTGTTTTGTAGAGATAGAGCACATACTTAACTAGCAAAACATTGAAATTTTGCATTTTCGCAAAAGTCAAAAATCCACGTTGCCGAAACTGATGGCCTACTTAGCAGGGAAATGTCTCTATAAAATCCATCTTCCATGGTCGCATTGGTAAAATGTATAAATTTAAGAATCTTTCCAATCAATTCTTAAAGTCTCAATTTCATATTGAAAAGACATTTCACCACTTTTCGAAATGGAAAACTCTGTTCTAAGGAAAAATTCAGAGCATCGCTCACAGGAGCTGCTCATACAATCGACAATAGCTGAAATGAAATTGCTCGGAACTGGCCGTCCAATTGACGATTTCTGCTCAATTCAAGCTCAATGTGCTGCCAAATTGCGGTAGAGGCAAGAGAAGTCGAGTGTCCAACGACTGACTCTGTTCAGAGTTTACAGAAAGTCTGCCTGCCACTTTTTGTCACAGCGCCGCCCACATTAAGCGACCATTAATTAAATGTGCACGTGCCGCGTCGGCAAATACTTGGCCCACTTTAGTCCTACGCTTGATTGCGTCCTTGTTCGGTCTTTTACTTTTTTCAAATGTTACATTTAGAAAAAAATCAAACCAGGCCGAAAAATAAAAATGAAGCGGCAGCACAACAACCCGCGGTAATCAAAATTCAGCGTGCGCACAATTGAAATTAGCTCAAAGAACGCGGCACGAGCTTGTCCACGCCAAACCTCAAGCGCCAAAATATTTCGAATAACTGCGCGCAACCGCCGACGAGCTACGAGCGCTAACGGATACTTGTCGAAGGGTACGAACCCTTTTCGTTGATTTCATGGCGCCCCTTCTTGTCATCACGACACTTCGGCGCGGTTGCTTTTTTTTGGACAAGCCTAGCAAAGGCAAATTGCCTCGAAAATCACGTAAGGCACTAAATAAGCAATCGCAATGTTTTATGTTTTGCTGCTGCTCTAAGCGCAATTATCTTATTTGCAGGACATGCGACGACTCTGTTTTCTTTGCATTGCATCTGCCTCGCCTTTTTGCCGTAGCGATTTTATTGCGTCGCCGCTGTTGGCGTAATTCATGTTAATCCATTCATGTGCAAATACAATTTGATACTCCTCCGATGCTCTCTCTCAACTCGTTTTTCAGAGTGCCACGCAGCACGTTTATTACATTGCCTGAAGGCCATCGCTGGCGACGTACTTTTTGTCTATGCTAGCACAATAAAGCAGGTGTATTGATCTGGAACTGGAATTGAAGCTTGAATTTGTTGGCTCGCCTGGATTGTAAATTACTTAGCGTGCAGTGGAGCTGTGTCTGACGCAGCGCTGGGGGGACGCGTTTTCGAGGGGGAATGCTATCGAGGGGGAATGGTCCACTTGCTATAAAATTCTGAATTAACGCTAAACACGGTGTACATACATCAGTTTCGAGCGGATGTGTGGCGGTAACCTTCGCAAGCCTCAAGTAATTCTCGGCGCGTTTTTTTTTCTGGTTCAGTTTGGATCAACTAGCTGATTCGCATGCCTTTTATATATAAT
Organism: Melieria crassipennis; assembly: GCA_963668005.1. Classification (NCBI taxonomy): domain Eukaryota; kingdom Metazoa; phylum Arthropoda; class Insecta; order Diptera; family Ulidiidae; genus Melieria; species Melieria crassipennis. The sequence goes on along the minus strand of OY764962.1, from coordinate 102,307,308 downwards.
GCACTAATGAACTAGAACTAGAATGAAGCAACTCAAACCTATTTGAACTCAACGCTTTCTCTCGCTGCTTTCTCGTAAGACTCACATGAAACAATGAAGGATTACAAAAATGTATCTGAAAACTGCGCGCAACTATATGGAAACTATTCCGCAATCTATTGGCAATCGGTCGCAACCAGAAGCATTACAGCATTCCAGCAAACGCCATCAAGCATTTAAGATATTTTTGTTTTTGTAATATATCACCTTTGCGAAAACGAATGTTAAACCGCAGACGCGTCTTGAAACGCCCTGCAAGCGCCATTCAATAGTAAATAAAATAAAAAGCAACAAGAAAATCATAAAAAAGCATTAAATTATTTCGTTAAATGTTAAATGTCTGTTTTCTGCTGCAACGCCTGCCAACTTGTGTTACTTTTATTTGGAATACAATTCGGCATTAGCAGACGTTTCAAGAAAACATCAAACATGCTACTTACTTTTCATTAGTTTCAGGCCATTCTCGGTGCTTGGCAAGTCGCCGGCATCTAAACGCGTTCGACAATTGCAGTGCCGCGTGGTATTGGTGGTGTTTTGCAGTGTTGGTGGTGATTGGTGGTTTGATATTTCATACGCAAGTTTAACATTATGTACAGTGCATAGTTTTTGGGTATTGTACAAGTTTGTTTGAGGGTAGCCATGCAAATTAGATAAGAGAAAATTTCATTACGGAATCCGACGTTAATACTTTGCTAAGAACATAAACATTATTGTGGTGTGTAGTATTTATGTTTGTCTTTGTTGGAAAGTCGTAAGCATGCGCTATTTAAAATATAATTAACTAGCTAAATATTCTCGATGGGGGCATTTCCAAAGCGCTGGCTTAGCGGCAGCAAACACAACGCTCTGTGGGCGCACGGAGTGTGTGTGTGCCAAAATTCACAGTTTACAAATGTTGACTTGAAATTTGCGTTCGCTCAAACTTGATACAGCTGTGTTTTTGTTAGATTATTTAAATTCAAAGAAGCTTAGCGTTCGCTTTCCTCAACTCTTGGGCGAAATTCGGTGTTTACTAATTATGCGCTAATATCTGGATATCTCTACTTTTACATACCAATGAGACTGTGCGTACATCAGTGCGCAAACAATTTTCCATGCGGATGTTTTGGAATGTATAATTTGTATTTTCTTTGGCGAACACAGTGTTTAGGTGCAATAAGTGCGTGTTGACATCCTATTTTTGGCATTGGAGGGTGCTAAACATTGTGCAAATGGCCACAAATGACATCCGCTATCACTGTAGGCGTCGCACGCCTACGATGTTCAAAATGTGGAAAATGTGTTTTTAACATCGGCAGATAATAATTTATCTGTTGTAGCCACTACAGGCCATCAAAGTTGAACGTTCTGGAGGAAAAATTTGCTTGCAAAACGAAGTGAATTTGTACAACTTTTAAGTACTATATTTCACTTATTATTCATAAACTATATACGTAATAAAAATATGGAATAAGTAGAACTTCATAAGACTGTTTTTTCTTTTCATCTACATATTTCAAAGTGCAAATAATGTAAAACTTTGAGAGTACAAAAAAAACTACATCAAAAACATCCACAATTTTTTCGTACTACGTGTACGTACTTTCGAATAAAAACAAAATTAGCTGCTACTCCGCTAACCAGATACATTTATATAGTGGTACATTCAGTATAAATATGTGACATTTTTGTTTCACTGGCCGCGCAAAGGAAAAGTGTCAAGCAAGCTATGGCTGCAATGGATAATTTTATCAATAGTAAAATTGCCACCATCGCCTTTACGAACGGAGCTGTTATATGAAATGTCGAAATATTTGGATGTAAAGTTTGTAAAATTGTTGAAGGAACTCTGAATTACTAGTCATTGTTTTCATATAAACAAATTAAAAAATTATTAAACATATTTGTAACAGGTTGTAGTTTTGAAATTCGAATGAATAGATTTGTAGACTTATTATTGTAAATAACTGTTTTAAATTAAATACCTATAAATAATTTTTTATTAATAAAATATGTTCACCTATTGTGAGTTCTAATTACTTTTCTATTATGTTTAAACTATATATGTATATACATATGTGTATATATTTGTTAACTTTATGATTAGTGTTCTTATAGGTCATTATTTGGTAAGTAGGCGTGGCAGTATGATCGTATTCAATTCGTGCAACTATTCTTCTTTGTAAAGCTATTTTTTCGGAGACTTCATACAAGGTGCGTCCCAAAGTAAACAGGACTTTTGCAATAGGGACGTTTCTGGTGGCGCCATCTATGTGTGAGGACATGCGTTGGAAAGGTACATCTTTCATTCACATAATTGTCTAAATTTCATGACATTTGGTCTAGTAGACGCCGAAATATCCCGCTCAATGTGACAGTATGTTTTTAACTTTGGTACGAGAATGTCGATCGAACAAAGAGCTAATATTAAGTTCTGTTTTAAACTTGGTAAAACTTTTACCGAAACGTTTAAATTGTTAAAGCAAGTTTATGGTGATGATTGTTTATTCCGTGGCCGTGTTAATGAGTGGTTGAATCGATTCAAGAATGGTCGTGAAGACTTGAATGACGACGAACACGTCGGCCAGTCGAAATTTGTGATTACTGACGATGCCATCAAAACTGTGCGTGATTTTATCAAAATGCAGCCAAAATCATCATTGGAATTGATGGAAATGGAATTGAACATCTCCAAAACATCAATTGATCGCATTTTAACCGAACATTTGGGTCTCCGTAAAGTGTGTTCTCGCTTCATTCCGCACACCTTAACCGACGACCAAAAAGCGCAGAGAATTGAGCACGCAAAAGACATCGTTCGGGAAGCCAGACGTGATCCAAATTTCTTGTTCAACATCGTAACCGGTGACGAAACGTGGTGCTTTCAATATGATCCCGAAACAAAGCGTCAAAGTGCCGAATGGAAGCACCCAGATGAGCCAAATCCGAAAAAAACCCGCCGTGAGAAGTCAAAAATCAAAACTCATCTCATTTGTTTCTACGATTCAAAGGGAATAATTCATCGAGAGTTTGTTCCACCGGGAAAAACAATTAACGCTTTGTTTTATGTTGAAGTTTTGAAGCGTTTGGTGCATCGCATTCGTCGTATTCGGCCAGAATATCGCGAGGAAGGAAGTTGGCGTTTATTGCATGATAATGCACCGGCTCACAGAGCCCTAGTTACGACCGATTATTTGACCAAAAATCGCATTTTTACCATCAATCATTCACCGTATTCGCCTGATATGGCTCCCTGTGACTTCTACTTATTCGGTCAGTTGCATTTGCCGATGAAAGGAAACCGTTATAAGGACGTTGAGGACATCCAAAAGGCTTGTACCAACATTCTGAAGGCGATGCCGGCCGATGACCTAAAACACTCATTCCAAATGCTTTTGGACCGTGCAAAACGTTGTATCGAAGCAGAAGGAGAGTATTTTGAATAAATAAAAAGAATTATACAAAAATAATCATCCGTTTTCTTTATTTTATAAAAGTCCTGTTTACTTTGGGTTGCACCTTGTATATTTGAAAGTAGACGCGGCGGCCTCTAATTTTTTGTGTAAAATTTTAGATTAAATTCTATCACTACTATTAAGCAAATTATTCAAAAAATCCTTTTTAATTCATATAGAAGATAGATGTGGCAGTGGTCCTATTTAAATTATGTTTTTTTTTCATTTTCACCACAAGAAAACAACACCAAGTTTCATCGAAATTGGACAACGTCAACTATTTTTCGCCGCGGGTTATATGAAGTCGTTACACTGTGCGTCGCGTAATATTTTCGCTCTTAAAAGCACCCACAATATTTGTAAAAAAAATGACAGACAACAGCAAAGAGCGCCGCTGAATGCAGGTAAACCTCAACGCTCGGATTGCGGAGAGTGCGTAAGCTGCTCATGTGCATTAAATCAAAATGCCTATGTTCAGCGTCGCCTTGAAAACATTAATGAGGCGTATTTTTTATCGGAAGATGTCTTACAGCCTGATTCTGTGTATTCTTGACAAATTTTTTATCAAGGATTTTTGTCAAGCAAAAGCTTTGTTGGCATTCTGATGCAACATTGATAAAGTAAAAAGCTCATTTAATTCAACATAAGATGAATATCCCATAGCTGTCAAATTGTCAAAAAAATAAGACAAATACAAAATTGGAAGAAAAGTAATTTTTGAAATTATTTTTAAATTGTTATTAAAAATTCTTATTTTATGAGACGGATGATTGGCTCATAGGCAATTTACAGTTATTACGGACGCATTTTTTGGTAGGATCCATGTCCAAAAAAATGCAATGCCGCCAGAACGCGTATGGGCAAAGATAGCGATGTTCTCTGTGTGTCATGTGGCGCCAAGTCCTCAATTAATCGATACCCCAAGGATCGAGTCAGCCGGAAATTCTTCATGAATTCTTCTTCGCTCAACGAAGGCAAATTACTTGATTTCTTCTGCTTCTGATTTCTTCTCTTCTATCCTCCTCAACCGCTTAAAGTGCTAGCATGCACAATTCTTCCATTTTCAATAGGCAAAATTTCAATTTGAATGCTGTTGTCAATAGCATTCACACTTTTGACAATTTATCAAGAAAAGAGCTTTTATTTTTAGGAATAGAATGCCAATTCTTGACAAATATTTAGTAAAAACTTGACAAATAGTGAATATGGTGAATTTATCAAGTGTACAGAATTGTTAATGCCAATAAAACATGGCGCTGAGTTTGCTTGCGAACAAGGAAACAAAATAATTTGCCATTTCGCATAGACCATAGACAAACAATGGCAGTTTGCTGTCAATTTAGTTACGTTCGTAGAAAATTTGCTGAAGTTATATGCCTCAACGCCAACATAAACTGGTGCTTTGATCTGTGTCTATTTTATTATTAATTTTAGTTATTAATTTTCGATTCAAGTGTGGCGCGCTGGTCATCTTCCGCAGCTGTTTTCTGTATTGTATACGTAAGAAATTTGCTTTCTCTTTCAGAGCTTACGCTTACAAGAGTCCGCGCGACACAATTAATTGCACTGATTTGCCATTATGATATGCCAGCACAACGCGCTGCGCTGCCCCGCGCCGCACCACAAAAGGAAATGCCCGTCATAATAACTTCGAAAATCGTAGAAAAGCCTAGAAAATAGGGAAACAGTGGGACAGCACATACCTTGCGAGACGTTGCGGCTCAACGAGTCCATGCTGCCGCTTAGGCCATTTTGTGCGCTGCGCTCCACAGAGTTCAAGTCCGCTGAGCTCTCGTTGGGCTGCATGGTGCGTGGCACTTCGAGTATATGCCGCTGCGCACTACTTTCGTCGCCCAAGATTTGCGAGCAGTCGAGACCGTTGGGCACACGCAAAAGCGCCACCGACAGATACATGTCCAGCGCCTACACAGGTGCGCCGAGCAGAAATTCAACATTATTTTATGCATTCGATACTGTTGCCCACTTTCAGTTATGTGCAACACATTTCAAGTGAGTGGCAACGTCAAGGCAACGCTGACCACTAATCGACTAGGGCGTTTATTAACATTATCGGCCACTCCGGCACTCACCTTGTGCATCACGTTAAAGTACTGGTTCAGCTCTTTGCGCTCACACGTCTGCCAGTCGTCCTTGAAGCCCATGAGCAAAATGTTCGGCTTAAGCTTGCCAATTCCGGATGCCTGCTCAGCGAAATGTATGCAAAGAATTTTGCCAATTACCTCAAACACCACACACGGCGGACAAACGAATAAGTTCAGTTTCGACCATACGAACCTGCATTAGGGCGCGTGAACCCGCTTCGAAATCCTCGCCATCCACCAGCGCATAGAAGCCTTTAACGCGATGCTTGCGGAACCAGGTGGTGGCGCGGTCTTGCAAGTAGTTGCGATAGCGCTGCGAGCTGGAGCCGCGCAACACATGGCCGCACACCAGCAGCGACAAATTCTTCGTCAGCATGTAGGCAAAGTCCACGAGCACGGGACGTGTATTCGGCAGTCCGGACAGCACCAGAATCTACGATGGAATGGCCAGTTATTGCCACATTTGCCAACAGGGTTGATTTGCATTTTTGCTTACCTGTGGTCGGTAATTCTTCACGTGTTCTTCCACATTGTTCAACTGCTGCACCGACAGTAGTGCATTCTTGTACGTCTGCGCCTGCGTCGTGGAGCCCCAGTTCACGTCCGGCTTGCGGTACGCCACGATTAAGTACAGCGCCAGCACGGCGGAGAACGTGATAAGTGCGGTGGCCCACGAGATGAGAAACATCACGGCGACGCATAGTATGGCGCCCACCAAACTCAGCCACATGTTATAATACTGCGCACATATAAAGACAGTTTCAAAAAGAGCAACAGTAGTGTTGAGCAGTTACAACCTTAAATGTTGGACGCCAGCCCACTGGCTTGGCCAGACTGGCGTGGAATGTGCTAAAGTTGATCAGCATGTAGGCGGCCAGAAAGAAGTTGGAAATCAGCGGCGCAATGAGATTCAGCTCGCCAATTAAAATGAAACTGCAACCGAGATTCGTAGGCTTAGTGCGTAACTTCCGCGTAAACAAAGAATCAACTTACGCCACGGCAATGACAAACGTCAGCACATAGCCACGCACTGGCTCATTATTTTTACCAAAACCCTTGGCGAACCACACGATTTTCGGGTAGAGCTCATCTTTGCACAGTGCCTGCCCACAACAAAGCAACGCAGTGATTAAACATCGAACATGTGCAACAATAATGCAAACACTTTGGTTCATACCTGGAATACTTTGGGCGCCGACACCAAACTGGCCAGCGCCGAGGAGAGCGTCGCAGCAAAGCAGCCCGCATAGATGAGCGGCCCAAAGCCCGAAACGAGCTCAATAACCTGGAATGAGTTCTGCAAGCCAAAGTCGCATTCACCTGAAAGAAACACGAGAAAAGGAGGGACAGTGTATGTTAATGAAATGCGAGGAGGAAGGAAAGCGCTTATGAAAATTATAACATTAATTATTGTACTTCCGCAAAAATCGCTTTCAGCAACATTACGCCAAATTACAAACGACGTTTCACCCACCTGGCGCACAGTCCAGAAATGCATAGGAACCATTTATCATATCGGTCACATTGCCGGAAGCATCGCGTACCACGGTGGCGGCGCACATCACCACCATTACCAAGTACGTGCCTGTCGAAATGACGATGGCCAGCAAGGTGCCCTTCGGAATGGACTTTTGCGGATCCTGTTCAGCAAGTAAAAGAGAACAAAACACGAATGAGAATTTTTCAACACGTCTTAGCCGAGTCAGTTATGCCCCGCACTTGGCTACACTACTCATTTTTTATTAGGGATATCCACATATTCGGTAGTTTTGTGCGTGTGTTTTGTTATTGTAAACGAATCGAACAAAAACAAAATACACGTACGAACTAACAAAGTAACGAGCTCAATGTGAATATCCTGCTTAACTCATTAAAACAGAATACTGTTTCAGGAATGACCTCGACTTCAGACTTCTGTATATATTATATTTTTTCATCTGTCTACCTTCTACTTTAATTTAAAAATTATCTAATTTATAAATGAGTCTAAGCCGACGAATAGTCAAATATCCATTACCGAACCATAACACCGCGTTTTGGTTGATGCCAATTGACAGAACTTCCGCCAAAAAAATGCATTAATTGTGCAAATACACCCAGAAACAACATGTACAAAAACAACAAACAAGCGCACCTTCAGATCACCGGAAATGTTGGCTCCCGCCAAAATACCCGTGGCAGCCGGAAAGAAAATCGCTATCACCGAGAAAAAGTCATGCGGCACACCCTTGTCCTCGCGATAGTCTGCAAAGAAATTGTTTCGCAGCGTTGTCACTGCGAAAATACCGACAAGACGCGTATAAATTAGTAAAACACTGTTTACGCTATTAAGACGCCACTCACTGTTGTAGCCCAGAAAGCCCTCCGCACGTTCAGCATCGCTCTTTGGCCCAATGAGTGTCCCAATCATAAAGTCTGCAATTGCCACCAGCAAAATTATGAGTAGTCCAATTTGTGCCTGAAAGAATGCAGTGTTCATTATCACCATTAACACCGGCGCGCTAATTGCGTCATTAACCGGTGCTGGCAAGCACAAGAACCGACCTTCGCCTCCCACTCCATGCCAACCACAACAACCACCAACAATATTACGATGGTGATGGTGCCGATGATGCGCACGTCCTGGATGCCGCCGTCAATAATGGTGGCGTCGAAGGTTCTCAGTAGATCCAACATCGATTCGCAAAAGCCTACCACGTACATGGCACACGCAACCGCATTCGCCAGCGAGAAGATGAGGCCAATCGAGCCGCCGAACTCGGGACCCAAGGAGCGCGATATCATGTAGTACGTCCCGCCTGCGAATCATTAAAGGCGTTAAACAGGAAGTTCAACATCTAATCCATTTATTTAGACACAAAACTCAAGAGTAAATTAATTCAAAGAGACTGGCAGTAATGTTTAAAATGTTTGCCAAGCATTAGCAAACTTTGGTCATAAATCAATTTACATTAACTCGTCTTATTCTTTCGCTCTCATTTGCCACTCGTTCGTGCACTTACCGCCTTTGATAACGCCGTTCGTGCTAATCGCCGACATCGACAGCGCCGTTATGCTGGTGACAACCGTTGTTGTTAATATCAGTATGAAGCCCTCCAGTACACCGGCCTGTCCCACCACCCAGCTCAGGCGCAGGAACAACATCACGCCCCATATGTTGAGCAGGCAGCGTATAAGGACGCCCTTAATCCAGCCGAACTTCAGCATGCCATTCATGACGGCAGCCTCCGGATCTTGATTGCGACTCAAGCTGTGCGTGTTCTGCAATATGGCAAGATATGTTGGAATGTAGCAAAAATTAAAAAACAGCCAATACGCGAAAGAACACGAATAAAAAATGCTGAAGTAACAGCAGACCATCCATTGAACGCGTAGAGGACAGCAATGGCGAAGGAGTCCTGCAGCGAGTAAGTGCCGGAAGCAGCTTTGAAATACGTCAGAAGCTTGTAGCACTTGCGCTTGAAATGTTCAACAGTTTGGCGGAAAACTGCAGGACTTTCTTATTTAATTCTTCTTATGTATCTCAAGTGAGAGGTGCATAACCCGCACAGCTTTTTAAGTGATTACAAAGCGATAAACAAAACTCAATGTGAACCCGCGTACAGCCTCAGGCACTACTTTGCGTTTTTCAATGTAATGCTTTTCTCTCACCGACACCGACTTATATCACTCAAGTTGTGAAGCAGACGCCTTCCATGTACTCGAGCTGCACATTTGCACAGCATTTAAACTTTAAGCTTCTTCTCCTCAACCATGCGCCGCTTAATCACATCAAGCAGAACGCGTTTCAGCTCATGAGGATTTAACAATGTGGAGGTCTGTTGTGTGTGAGTGTTTTGCAACTGCGTTCATTAAATTTCACCACCTCCGCTTATGTCCGCTTTCGTACTGCGTGTTTGTGGTCTCACTGGGACGGTATGTTTTTGCTGCTTCGAGCAGGACATGAACACCGCTCCTCAAGCATGAAAGGTTACACATGCAAAACAATTCAAAGCAAAATACTGTGCATTATATATAAACCCGGAATGCAGCCTGTCTCGCGTCACAACTCCTCTGAGAGACAATGGAAAATATTTTGACATTTTACATCTAAAAAGCTTTGGTTCCCGCATTTGGTGTGCGAAATGTTTCAAATTGCTTTGCGTCAAATTAAAGTGCGAGCCAACATACAAAAGGAAATCAATCATTTTGAACCACAACCGAAAAGAACGCCAACAAAGTGCGGCGACGGAAAAACGGGAAATTAAACCCTCGCATACACGGTGGCCGTAACTCGGCCGCTCACTTGAAAGCGTAATGCGACCCAACGAAACGGAAGTGACAACGAAAATTCGCACGGAAGTGTACGGTCAATGGTTGGTAAAATGAATAAATTCGTAGCAAAAGCTGCAAATTGATTTTATTTCTTTGTTTTTTTAATGGTGCAAGTGAGATAACAGCAACAGCAGCAATTACAGCGCATTGAAATACAACACTCCACGTGCAGATTTGTACCGAGGTAAAAGCCCACCTGAGGGCGCAGGACCACAAACAACAATGCAAATAGAAATTTGAATTTAAAGCAAACCCAAAAAAATGGTAGCAGCTAAGCGGCGTGAAGGCAGCCTGAACGAAATGAAAACGTGAGTTGACAAATCCCTAAGCGTCCCTAAAAACACGCAGAGGCAGCTACCAAAAAACACACTTCCTCACATAAGGCAGCAGGGTTCTGCTGCGGTACATACGAAGTTGGGATACTTCACGGCAACTGCCGGGGCTCACACACATGAGGGTACTTTGGGAAGCATGCGGCCCAATAGGAATATTGACCTTAAAGTTTAAAGCGCAGCTTAGAAATCAATGCTCAAAAAAAGTCATTCTGCCATAGCAATTTTTTACATTTCAAAAGAGATTATTTTTATTTAATAAAAAGCTACACACAAGTGTGTAAACAGCGTCTCGTCTTTTGTTTAATAATTTCCGACTGGGTTTGCCGCAGTTGGTACGATTGTTTTTTGTTCTTGAGTATGTATGTTGGCATAATTTCTCACATTTCAAAAATAAATTAAACGCATATTTTGTCATTGTTTATGTCAAGGGCAACAACGAACGGAATGTTTATTGTTGTTCGGGAATAAAAACATTGCAGACATGTAAAAAACAGTAAGCGAAAAGTAAATGTCACCTCTCAATCGCACATATTAACACTAGAATGCCCTACAATCTGACATACCTAAAATGCCCATATGTAGTCATTTTGACTACATTATTGTTTACTGACTTTTTTTTAATTTTTTTGGTTTTTAAGTAGCAAATATGAATAAATGTACACGAGATTAAACTAAAATAAGCATTTAGTTATTATTTTTTTATGGTTTACAAAGTAAATTCATTTAAATAAAATAGCGTACTTTACATATACATAAATGGGATAAAATGGAATGAAATTTGAATTTGGAATTTTTGAATAAATTTTATGAGTGAATTTTGAATTGAAAAACTTGGGAATTGTCACAGCCTAGTATGATATTAGTTTTTTTAAATGTTTGCAATTATTTGAAATTTTCATATTTTGCAATTGAAGATGCATATTTGTCTATTTATCAGTAAGATTTGCTGAAAATTGTATATAGGTAGTCAAAATGACTACTTTTGGGCATTTAAGGTAAATTTTTCAAAATTGGGTTAACAAATTTTTTACAATTTTTTTAATTTATTTATTCCATTTAGCTTTAAAAATTAATAAAAGTCATGTAAGATATTTTTTTAGAAAGCGATGCAACAAAAGTTGTTTACAAAAAAAGACCTCAATGTAGTCAAAATGACTACCTTGGGCATTCTAGTGTTAAAGAAAGCGTCATTTATACTGTTTTCTCATGGTTTTTTGTTTTGGGTTTTCTTATTCCTCACAATACTATATTTTAGCAAATTCTGTTGACAATCATAAACACAAATTGCTCGCAAAATGGCTTTAATCCCATTGAATGTCGGTTTTTCGCTGTGTGCGTTATTAATGAAATCTAATTACTGGATGATTTGTAGCAGTGTATAACAGAATCCACTAAGTCAAAGTGTATATAAAACAATATTTTCTATTGTGGCCAGAGGAACATTCATGATTCATTCATTCTCACGGGTGCACTTAAGTATTTGTTGTTTTCCGTTAAAGGAAAATTGTCAACGACTTTTTCACTTCCAATCAATGGCGGCCGTTAGGTCAGTCACGATGAACTGTTTGCCAACGGGTGTGATGCATCAATTAAAAACTGGCCTTAATTGAATTAGCTTATTTATACAAATGTACATTCGCATATTCGATTGTGGGGGGTGTAATTGACTCAATCAATTTACACATTCTACACATTTGTTGCTGCAATGGCAGACCACACGCTTGGAACAACGGCGAGGAATAATTGACGAGGCAATTGTAAAAGACATAGAAAGTGGAATAGTGGTGTCAAAGTCAGAATTGAACACTTTCTGGGCTTCCTTTGGAATGTTCTTCCACCGAAGAACATCGAAGAACCTCTTTTTTTACCGAAGCATGATTGTGATCTTAGAGAAAAAGCAAAGTTACCCAAAATGAGAGTTCACATTAGTGTTGTACCTACTGATCTGTTATGCAATATATAAACTCGGCATTGGAGTTTCGAAATATCCATCGCACAATGCGAACTTTGCACCAAATGACAAAAGTTTTAGTTTTCAATTCCTTCATTGAATGGAAACCAAGACAATGTTCGGTTTATATCCGAAAAAAACGTACTTCATTTTTTTAATTCTTTTTCATTTTATTAACTTTATAATTAAATGTTTTTTTCGCAAATATTTTAACTCACAAACTGTGGCTAAGCCTCAGCAAAAAAATTTTACATTTTACTACTCTTTTTTCTTTTGTTTTGTTTTCTTCTGTTCTCACGAAATGATTCCCTTCGCCCCTTCTCTATTAGATTTTAAATATGCGCAAAAAAACTCAACGATTAATTGCTCGCATGTAAATTGAACGAAGCCCTTCGCTTAATTAGAAATGGAACAGCTCAGACGCAATGCGCCGGCAAGAGTCGACAAAACGACGAACATTATGCAAATGTCAACTCATTTTCAGAATTACTTTGCCTGTTCGGCGCCAACTGCATGTGGCGACGCAGCAATTGGCATCCCGATTGTTGCACTGAACATTGATTCATTGTCAATCTGCATTCAATCTGTGCGGCGTGTTTTGCAATGGTTCGACACTCACCTTGCCCGTTAACGTGGCGTTGTGCAGCTCGTCAAGGGTTGGACGGTAAGCGGCCTGAATGGACATAATGTTGCGGTAGTTGTCCAAGCGCGGCAATGCCTCGCGCGTAAAGTGCCTGCAAGAATGCAATGCCAGTGCACAAAGTTATTTGGCGCCCACACACGCCGCGCCGCTCGGCCTGTACATACCGAAAACTTTTGCCATATTTCGTGTCATACTCGTTCTCCAACAGCTCCCGGTCCTCCTTCGAGTCGTTGGAATCGTCCGAGTCGTCCTCGTTCTGTGGCGCCACCTGAAAGCGCGTAGTCTGCGACTGCGAGTCCTTAAAGCGCGACGGTTTATCCTTATCGCGAAAGCTGCTTTTAATGGATTGCCTGCGGAGCTCAAAGCGCATGGAAAGAGATGACAAAAGGAAAACTAACAGTTAAACCAAAATGTAAACAAAACAAAACAAAACATGGCGTGTGAGCGCCCACAAATGTAAACCGCACGAAAAAACTATGGAAATTAGCACAGCATTAATTGGCAAATATAAATCTTGGCTTTTTCGTTACCGGCGCTTCTGGCTGGCGCTCGGCTGCTCGTTGCGAACTTTACAAAAAATATTTGCAAATACACCAAAGACGAAGAGTTTCTGAATGCCCACGACCACAATTAGAGCAGTTAAGCTGTCGCTTAAACGCCCAAAACACAGCCAATTATGTTGATTGCCCAAAAAAACAAACCTACAAAAATTCACAATTTTTCGCCTTGCGATTTTCAGCACCCCGAAGCTCAATTTAACTGGCCAAGCATTGAGGTGTATTTTTGAATAATTTCTTTTAGATAAAATTTGTTACCCAAAAGAGTATTCTTAACCCTTAAATGCATGGCGTACCATATATGGTACAATCCTAAATCCTTCGTACATCTGTTGAATCAATTTAAATCATGTTTGTGCTTGCTCTAGATTTATTCGAAAATAATTGCCCCATGTATTTAAGGGTTAAGGCCAAAAGGTATTTAACACCCAAATCATCATCATTGTCTACGCCATTGCTTCCTACAACTAGCTTTTTGTATTTGCACACAATATTTCTTTTTCCAAAGCTTTTCACGGAGTATACACCACAAAAACTACTTTTCTAAACTTTCTGTAAAACTACAAATTGCAATTATGGAGCACTGAAAACCATTTTTGAACAATTACATAACGATTTAACTAATTTAAATTAATTTTGGCATTTTTGCAATTGAATTTTGTTTCAAAGAACCACACAAACATTGGAACATTAGCGCATTCGGAAGCTTAAAAGTCAATGTTCTTTGACTGCTCGCCCAGACCTATAAAAGCGTGTAGCAAATTTTTGCTATTGAATAACTACTCAAAACTATCATTTCTATTACAATAGAAAACTATTTCAGCAAAGTCATTTCAATGATTCATACAAATGGTTTATGCTCTGCGTGCGACGGCAAATGGAATTAAAGTTCTCTGAAAATGCTCAACACTCGACGGCATTTTCATTTTTTTAAAGCTATTATGTAAATGAATTTTTTCTAGAAAGGGAAATGATGCGCAAAGGAGAAAATTGAATTCAAATGCAAAACACCAAAAAGCAACAATCGTTGGCCAACGACGCACAGTGTTGCGAGTTCGTATAGCGGAATGACAAAAATGGAAGGAGTAGTCGTACATAAATTAAATTTCGTAGACAGTTATTGTATGAGTAACGAACTAACTGTAATATTTTAATGAAATCGGAGCAAACTTTTGGTCACCTCCCATACAACCGGATTTGAAAAATCTTCATATTAACAATGAAAATTACTTGTACTTGTACAAATACTATTAAATAAATAAATAAAATAAATACAATTATTCTAGGGTTCTCAAGGATCCGATCATCTCTCCAATCAGCCCTTCATTTTATGCGGTTTGATGAGAAAGTGCACGAGGCAAAACATGGCGGACTAGAGTAGTTCATAAAAGTGCTAGGAAATTCGACAAATTGCTCCGCTGCTGCTCAGAAGTTGGTCTTAGAGGGTTGAAATCTATGACTAACCCCCTTTAATTTTTCTACTACTACTGAACCGATTTCAATGATTTATTCAACAATCGGCAACATTCTTGAGTGCATAAAATACAAAATTAATTAATTTTCAAAAATTCACCACCATACACAGTGATTCCACTCCATACAACCGCGGGACAAAATTAGAAGCAGTGGTCCGTTCTTCATAAAATTAGATATACTAGTTAATCATGGTCTGCTGAATTGAAATCTCCATTGTGTTTTTCTTAAATTTTTTAGTTTGTGCAATGCCTGAGACTTAAACTTGCAATTTTCGTCATTTTTGGAAAGCTATAGCACCAAGCGTGCTGGCTAGATTTCTCAGATTTTACATTTAATCGGTAACGTCAACATTGATAATTGCAAACAGAAATTGCCTTAGGACCCCTTAGTTTTGCAATAAAAATTATAATAATAGATATATGTTTTGCATTTGTGCAGTTTTTTCAACTTTTTATGCTGATTGCATACTTTTAGGGATGAATAAAATACATTTTGTCGAAAAATACGTGTTTAGACCACTTTTAAAATTGAATTATTTTCTGAGATCGGACGATATCGGAGGATATAATTACATTATCCGACAAAGAAAAAATGCTTCTTAAAATAAAAAAAATCCAGGAACATACTTTCACATACTTTTTAGATATTTTCCTCTAAGTTTTGCCAATTTTCAGATTTTTAATTCAGAAAAATATTTTAAATTAAAAGTGAAGTAAAAACCTCAGCTTTGCAAATTTTGAGAAAACATTAGAAGCGAAAAAGGCCACATTATTTCTTAATATATATTGAAAGTTTAAAAGTTTCAACTTTGTGCCGCTTTAGCACAGATTTTTGGGGGTTTTTACCTTTCAAATGACATCAAAATCGTTGAATTGTGAGACTATAAATGTTTTTAATTTTGTCTATGGAACGAATCACTGTGCCATGGTATGAGTATGAGCCTCCCATACAAACGAAGTTGTGGCTTTCTCAACGTTTGGGTTTCTACGAAGCAAAAATCAAAATGTATTGACCAGCTGTGCAGCTGAAATTTTTACATAATGATTAACATACTTGCCAAAATAATATATAAACCAATTTCAAAATGCAAAAGTGAGTGTTTTTTTAAATTCACCTTTAAATTTCAACTCAGTTTTATTTACTGGTTTTATTTGTTTCATACCTTTCATAACGAGACTGCTCAGACGTGAAAAGAATCAGCATAATGTTGGTATTATCAGACCAACATTTTTCTAAAATATTGAGCCCCAAAGTGAAAGCAAAAATCTGCTCTCTCTCTTGACAATTTTTTTTTTCAAAGCTGTATGAGCTTTCTGTAAGACCACTAACTTCTATGTTGTAAAACATAATAATTGACTGGCACGACAGCCCGATTACAAGAGTAAGGCGTTGCTACCCGCAACCATCCGTGTTGTGCGTGCGAATTTGTACAGGTGTGGAAGGGACCTACAGTTTTATGTCGATTCCGAACGGCGAGTTTTGGAGCTTTTTAATATGCAATTTTACTCTCAGAGGTTTGCCATTTCCTGCTGAGAGGACAGCCGCCAAAAGATGTTGTAAAACATATTTTCTTAAAATTTGGGATTTATCTCAATTAAGAATTTCCAACATAACTTCGTACCTACCAAGAATTATGGGTTACAATATTTAATTTTGTCTTTTTTGTCACTACTCGCAACACTGTGCGACGTGCTGCTGAATGGCGTTTATGGTATTCACAGTTAATTTGCGCAAATTAAATAGACTGAAGCGCACAACAGATGAACAGTCGGACCGAAAACTGGCAGCGGGACCACCACCAAACACATATACCCTGTCAGAACTTAATCCACAACAGCAACAACGCCCGCCAAACGCCACGAGAAGCGCAAATTTATCATTCCAGCTTAAAAACCCCGGTGCAGCACAAATTTCGCAAGCCAATTATTAATTTTCACAATTAGTATGAACGAAGCCCAGAAATAGAAACGTGCTGCCTTCGTTTTCCCTCCCTCGTTCAACTTTGAATTTGTACGTATTTAGTCAGGAATCTGTTGATGTGCACAGTCAGTCAGTCGGTTAGTTAGTGAGTGTTTAATTGTATGGCAGTACTAATTAACCAACATTTGTTGGTTGTGTTTTCCTTTTATAGAGGCAGCAGGACTACGCCAAGCAGTGCAGAGGGTGCAACCCATAAATCATCATAAAACAAAAGTTACTAAGTTTAAAATGATGTTTATGCGCATTTTCTGTAAGTACAAAAGTTTTTGTAAGCATTGAGGCAACTTTTCTGCGTGCTGCTACAGCCGGTGCACGCAAGTTTAACGGCAACAGCGAAGGACAAAAAGTTATAAACTGTCACCGCAGGAGCAGCGGCAGAAAAAACGTATTGTCATTAATTTGCTGTTATCGGTGAAATTCTTTATTAGCATTCGGAATGCGTTTCGAATAAACCAAAAACTGCCACAAATACAAGCACACGCGCCCCTTTTAGTAGGTGTGTGTGTGTGTGTGTGTGTGGCAATGTGGCGACATGTCTCAAACGTCACTGACATCGACCTGCCACTTGTATCCTTTCTCATTGGCGTAAACAACAAAAGTAACAATAAGACCAATGATTAGAAATCAAATATCGCAAATATGCGATACGCATCTCGATGTGCGAAGCGAGTTTGGTTGGTCGGAAGGGCTGCCTGTGTTCTACTTTCTTTGTTCAATAAGTGTGCCGTGCATATAGAAATGCTGTCTTTGTGGCTTATCGTCCTCTGTTGGCAAAGCCAACAAGCCAACGCACACGCACACACAGCTGTCATCTGCTGCTGACAGTTGTGGACTATGGACACTGAACTGGGAACTTCTGTTATCCATTCAACCAAGCGTACTCTTGTCAATATTTGCGTCACGCAAATTTATTTGTCTCTTCAGTGCTCGTATTTGTCATATGTTGTTGACAGCGATTTCATGTGTTTATATTTGAACATGGTTTTTGTGCTTTGGTAAGCTGTCATTTTTTGGCAAAGCTATTGCCAACATTTATTTGAAGCAATTACATAACTGCAACTTTTGGAAGACGGGTAGAATGAACGCCGGCCAATTGTCAGCAGCAGAAGTTCCATGACGCTGAAAAGAATTTGGGAGTGCAACGAGCAATGTTAAGAACGATGAGCAATATAAACGCATTAATGCCATATTTTTACTTAAGGCAGGTTTCTACCTTGTGCGGCCGAGAAAACATGTTTTTTTGAAAAATTTTTGATGGGAAGGTTTTTAAGATAAACACTGGAAAATTGTTTCAGATGTAGGTATATGTTTATTGTACAAGTAAAAAAAGTTTCAAGATAAAATATGCAAGGGGGGGGAGGGGGCCATCGAGCAATGGCGGCAGGACTTCCTTACTCGCGGAAGTCCTGCCGCTGTTTGAGATGACTTGAAACACAAAAATGAAATTTTTTCTTATTCTGTATCCTTTTGTCTATGGCTGGAACTAGGATTTTAAAAAACAAATGAAAAATGAAGGATATATGCGATTTTGACTAAAAAACTCAATTTTTACCTACATACTTTTTTCAATACAAATTTCTATTTTTAATGAGAAAAAATTATTATTTCTTGAAGATCCTAGTTCGTGCCATAGCTAAGACCTTGATAAATGACTGTTTAAAATTTCGTAGCTATTGCTCAACTCGTGTGGCCTAAATCACTTCCGCAAGGTCAAAAAATGTAGTTTTGAGAAAAACGCGTTCAAAGTTTTGCTTCAGCAGCTCGGCGCGCTCGACACCGCTACCTGTTTCTATAAATTGCTTCCGTAATTCGAAAGATTTCAACTTCAAATTTTGGGAGCGTATTCTACAATCATGTATTAATTCAAAAATGCATGAAAAAAAATCGATTTTTTTTACCGCACAAGGTAGAAACCCCCCTTAAAGCACTATAGTTACTAATATATATTCGGCATATTCGGCACCATATTCTCCATAACTGGAACTACTGTCCCTTTTCTTAAAAAAAAAACACATTCGTAAGTTTAACTTTATATAAAAATCTATAACGTGTGCACTAACTGCTAACGTTCTCAGCCCATCAAATACAAATGCAGTTGACTATTACGATTACCGCAGTACATCACTCTTACATAATCCTCTCCCCTGTACCTGTATCTTCCCTTTTACTCGCTCTTCCCTTAGTAGCCCAACATACAATCACTTAAAGTTGGCTCCACTCAAACAACGCCCAGCACTTTTCTCGCTATGACTGTTCAGCCATTATTAGTCCCTCATTCCTGAACCCACTGGACCGGCAGTACACAATGTCCCGCCACTCACAGCATACTCAAGTGTAGCACATCCGATAGCGCTTAGACAGCGACCTCGTCGCACTCACGGCTGCCTTTCTTCCTTCGTTCGCCATAATCGTTTTAAGACGTTAATACTACATTTAATTCAATATATGTAATCCCAAAAATGACTACGACCTGCTCGATCTCCGCACGCACCGCTCATCTCTTGTTGCCTGTATTTTATTGCACTCACAATTTGATTTATCAAAACCGCTTTGACACTTGCCAGCGCCAGAGCCAACTCGCTCGGATTCCAACAACCATCGTCGTAATCTCGCACACATAATATGGCCGTCGCCGGTGCCGGTGCCGGTGCCATTGTACGCGCGAGGTGAGTGTAACATCGGAAATTGTAGCCACGAATAGCAGCAATGAGTCACGCTCGAAGCGACTATTTCTGAATGTAGTGAGGAGATTGGACGAGCGTACGACACACTCGTACTTCCGACGTTTTATTGGCCATAAGTTCTCACGTTCATACAATTAAAACGTTTATAGCGGATTCTCTACCTCACAACTAAACTTGCGATCTATGTGTTCCATGGCAGCTTTCTTAAATTTATTAAAGCTCCTCTCGCAGAGTGGTGCAGCCGCTTAACTCGCATTGTCAAATGTCTTTTCGCCAGCGACGCACAGTTCGTGCCGGACACGCTTGACATCCCCTCGCCTCCAGGGCCGAGCGCTTGCGGTTGAGTGGGATTATACAATTGAAACTGCCATTTCACCGCCGTTACGTTGGCCAATTTTTTTTAAATACAAGCACATGGTCAGAAACTCGACGATGCCTTTAGGTGAAAAAGTGGCCGCAAAACGAAAATCTGTTGCTCAAAGACTCATAAACAGTGCACTTGAATTGTTGCAATTTTGCCATAGCCCTGCAACTTTGCATGTAACTTGTGGCGCGCACAAAGCACATGCACTGCCAGGCTTAATGATGGATTTGCTGACCTTGCGAGGACAATGAGTTTGAGCTTATTGCTGCATCGTGTGCAGCAAGCATACATAACTGCAGAGAAAAACGGGCCGAAGCTGTCATTAGCAGGTATCGATGATACTCAACTCAAGTTTTGAAAGAAAGAAAAAATAAAGCTCGCAGCTGACGGAATATGTGAAGCTCAGCTAGGCAGCTATGAGTCGCGTACAGGAAACTCCGCTTCGAACGAACACCGAAGCTGCTGAAGTGTAATCGAAAAGTGAGCACAAATATTAACAATATTAACACCAAAAAGAACGGTTTACAGGAACAATTTAACTTATTAACCACAACAGGAGCTTCGTTTCGGTTTCTAATACTTAGTACAAAAGCCAGTTAAGCGGGCTGCAGATTAACATAGACTAAGTTCTGCCGCAGCGAGTTCACTATTCAGGTAGACCTCACTTAACACGAGACCGTGTTATAAATAAGAGGTAAATGTTAAGCGAGGTCCACCTGTACTGTGTGCACAGAAACTTAAACAAGTGTCCGCAGGACCGAACGAATCTTTGCTCCACTTTTTCCTGGAATGTTTGCCACTTGCACTGTCCCTGAGCAGCACACACTACAAAAACTGCCCAAAAGAGAATCCCCACTTGTGTCTGACCGCTCGACTTCCCCAAAAGCGGCTGGTGTCAAATATTGCGCTATTGTCGTCTGTGTCCTTGTGAGTGCCTCACGTTTTATTTTGTTTGTGTTTATGTGTGTGAGATTGTATGTGCCTCGCACCCACGCAACACGATGTTTAACATAATTTGAACATTCTGCGGCTCTACCTTGGCTCGAGAACTTTACTGTTGTTGGCATTTGTTGCACGCCTGATACAGATTTGTACTTTCCCCCTTGCGATGCCTTCTTGTTCATGTGTGTGTGTCTAGCTGAGGACAGGCACGTCACACGCATACGCACGCACACTTCAAGTGCAGTGTGGATGCGATTTATGTGGCGTCGCGATAAGCGTGCTACCTGAACCTATTAACTATGTACACCAACAAAGCACTTCTTGGCATAGCTTTAATTCAAATTTGTTGTTGTCATACGTTTCACGCTGACAGCATTGAAAATCACCTTTGACTTTCGGATTATTTACAGAAATTTAATGTATTTGTAGCTGCTTGCAGCAAACATGAATTTGTTCATGGATTTGTTCCGCTCACTGACCTTTTCAAAATAAAATGCACAGAAGAAAAATTACATTTCCCAGAACTAATTTATAGTGAAGCAAAATTTAACGTAATTTCATGTCGAAAGGATTGAAATATGGCGAATAATTTTAATCAGAAAGCTGAAAATTATTCACCTTTGGTAAAATGTAAATTTGAATAAAATGCCATTTTCAGTCAAATGTCATTTTCGGTACGTGTAATTTGAGTTTAGACTTGAACGGTGAACGAATTCCAATTGTTCATAAAAGCAAAACATTAAGTCAGCTAAATCGAGTAAATCGAAACTTTAAGATGTCAGACTTCTAATATCTGAACCCGAAGCAAATGAATTTCTTCCTTTTCTTTTTAATTTCTTTTTAATTTAATTAATGTCTTTTTTTTTAATTGTCATTATTACTTTCGTAATAGAAACATGAAGGACTTGGTGCATTAATTTCTTCTCTTTCTAATTTAATTAATGTATTTTCTTTGAAATTTTTATTATTACTTTCGTAATAGAAACATGAAGGACATGGTGCACTTACAACCATACATGAGTGGAATTACATACGTGTTTACTGCAGTTGAAAAACATTAAGAAGACTAAGTACTGTTATTTATAATGATCGCAAATGCATTGCTCTTATAAAGCTTAAGTCGCTAATAACTCTAATCACACATTTAATTGCTGCCCTGGTCGCCCTATCTGCCACCGACACGGCATTCAATTTTTAATAGCTTCAAGTACATAAACCTTCACTCGATAACGAACCATTTTCATTTTCAAACTCCAATAAAACCAATAACTTCCTCGCCATTCAGCCATAAAATCCTCTTAACCCATGCTGCCGGATACCAGTTCCGCCCATACGATTTTGATAAAATTTCATACACGACCTAGAAGTGACCCAAAATGATCAGAAACAATTCAAACAATTCCAGCTTTATATCTCTGCACGTTGGTGAGATATTCATTAGGTATTTTGTACCCATTACGTAGCAATGGTAGCTTTTTTCCATACTTTGTGAAGTGATTAGCTAAAGACGTTAACAAAAGTTGTAGTTTTTACAGGTGAGTTATGAGGCAGATTTTTTTAAAGTTCTAAGGCCACTACGTTTCGCGACATTTTCCAACTCCGGAAAATTCACGATTTTTGGAATCTGGTAACTCTAGCTGGATGGCAAAATTTTAGGGTGACCTTCACTAGTTTAACCCCTCTGTTACCCTAGGAAAAGCTCGCACATTTGACCCTCGGGTCATAAAATGACCCCGATTTATTTGTTCAAAAAAGTTAAGACAATGTGATTTTAACAATTAGTTATTACTTTTATTGTTGTAAAGCGATTATTTGGCCTTACTGGAGTCAAATATGTTCAACATGGAGACCATGTCCAGGTTCTTGATATTCTTTTTGGGCACATTAATTCTTGCGATTTCTTCAGAAGTTAAAACTATATCGTAGCTAATTTTTGGACAATTATATTATATATAACAGATAATAATCATTAATCGTTAACCGCCCAAAAAGAAATGATTTCGCAAGAAAGCCTGTTCCCGTAGCCCACTAAAAATTACTCAGTTTAGAAGTTTAATTTATAAAAGTATGCCAAAATATGAAAGTTATACTAGATATTGAAATCAATGAACCAATACAAATTATAATATATATTAATTAACATTATTCGATTTCCCGAAGAAGAAAATGAATATATTCGGCTGACCCGGACTGCGCCCCATCATTTCCTTTCACTGAGTGTCTTCTTCTTTGGTGAAGGTACTGCTGAGGATAACTCACACGATTCTATTATTGGCTTCCTTTCCTTTTTTCCTTTTCGCAAAATCAGAAGCCCATGAAGTAATTTTTCCAATTCTTTATAGAATAAACGGCGTTACGTTATCATTCCAGGGATGAATTTCACACCACATATGCAATGGTGCCGCAAGGAATAATAGAGTTGCGAACTTCAAATTTTTTGCTTGTCGCTGACACGAATATGTTTCAGAAATTTGATTTAGCTTGTTCACACTCCTTTTGGAATTTTTTAGAAATTTACTACTAGTACTATATGTACTATTTATATTCAAAGCTTCAATCAAGATTTGATACCAGCAAACATAAAGTTTTCGTACTATTGGGTTTCAATCCCTTGAAACTTAAAAGCTCTTGTACTGCTCATTGAGATGTGTCGGCGAAGCTACGCCCTTTATTAAATGCCCTTTTCTCCTTCCTCCCTTTTCCCCTGTCGAAAAACATGACCCAATAGTAAGTTCGATCTTAGTGTCATTGATGTGCGACTTATAGTTCCAAAGTTATATACAAAATTTGGATCGTTAAAAAAGTGCCACGCCCATTATTAAATGCCCATGAAATGTTTTCAGTGGAACAATATGTCTACATGGGGACATTGCACTGAATTGCAATGTTGTATGACTCATAATTTCGATTTTACTCCATAGTAGAAAGGGTTGTATAGCTAGCGCCACGCCCTTTTACCAACAAAAAAAAAAAACAAAAATGCCAGAAACAATTATCCACGACACTTTGGAACCAAATCTAATAAAATTCACATCGCAATGACTAATTTCTTGCGTTCAGTACTATGGGTCATAAAATGACCCTAAGGTCAAATTTGTATAGTTGCTCATTTGCACTTAAACCAGTGTTGCAAATAAAATTAAATTTATATATCAAATGGCATAAAATGGCATATATTCAAATGGCATAAAATTATTCACTGAGTCCAAAGGAAAACAATTCTTTGCCAGAAATAAGAAAGTTACGGCTCTTTAAAGTCAAATTTTACTCAAAAATGACCCTAAGGTAACAGAAGTGTTAAGGTAGTTCTTTACCCTAACTATCCCTATCAATGGTTTTGAGAGATCTCAAACATTGACTTTTTTGTGATCTTTTTTTTAAATCAATTTTCATGGGTAAAATTTTACCCATTAGGCAGCAATGGGTTAAACCAATTTGCAAATTTTATGACAGAAACGCACTCACCTCAAGTGCAACAAGCCACTTAGCGTATTCCTTCTACTCCCCTTCATGTTCCTGCTTACGTTTACAAGTGCATGCAAATTTAGAGCTACTCGAAAGTTTATCCATTAAAATGATTACACAGCACAACAAAATAAACACTTTTTTCTGTTGCATGGAGTTTTCCTACTGTGTCTTACTAATTTGGGTGCCCTGATTTCGAATCTATCCTCATATTTTTTCTAGCAGCTCTAGTTTGTGAGATATAGGTACCGTGTCATTTTTTCAGTTTTTCCTCTACTTTTTCCATATTTTTGATTGTAATTTCTAAACCAAAAAACCGATAGACATGATTTTCGCATTAACAACACCGAACGGCTTCTTTTCCGATGCAAATTATTTTTATAAGTTTTCAAATTCCGCGGTAATTTGACCTCAAAGTCGGAAAATATGGCATTTTAAGGCGTTTTCTTTGATGGTCAGAAACAAACACATTTTTTGTAAATCAATTAACGAGTTAGGTGTATAATGAAAACCGACACATCAAACATTACAACACATCCAAATTATTTGGCGGAATGCACATTCGCATCGAAATAATAACAAAAATGTACCATAGTCATTTCATAATTTTTCATACATTTTCCTTAAAAAATTAGGAGCCTCAAAATATGCTCTTTTATATGTTACATTTATAGTCTGAAACACAAGCGAAAAAACAAAAAGATTTTGATTTGCTCTAAACAAAAAAAAATAAAAACTTTGCATATTTTGAGGCTCCTAATTTTTTAAGGAAAAAGTATGAAAAGTGATGAAAATAGCTATGTACATTTTTGTTATTATTTCGATGCGAATGTGTATTCCGCCAAATAATTTGGCTGTGTTGTATTGCTTGATGTTTCTTCTTAAGATGTTCATATACTTCGTAGCTTGATTTATGAAACATCTGTACAATTTTCGCCATCAGAAAAAACGCCTTGAAATTCAATATTTTCCTACTTTGAAACCTTATTGCAACGCCAATTTAGAACGCATAAATTGATTAATGTCAGAAAAGATGGCGTGAGATGTTGTTAGTGCAACTATATAAAAATCATGTCGCTAGGATTATTGGTTCCGAAATTACAGTCGAAAACGAGAAAAAAGCTGAGGAAAATTCGAAAAAGTGATACGCCCATTTTTTGCGAAAACTAGAGCAGAGAAAAACGAAGTATGGTTTTGAAAACAGCGTGGAAAAACGATTCAGATTCATGTAAAAAACTCCATGCAACAGACATGCTGTTGTGCAGTGTTATTCATTTCCAATTTGCTACCGTTTCCCAATGCTTAAATTGGGCTTATGCGACAATAAGGTAATAACGAGCGAAAAAGGCCCAAATGCCAATGCAAGCACTTCGGTGCTGCTCAAAGCCTCAAATAAGACACCGTGACAACAAAAAATGTTTTTTGTCATTACGACAATAAATCGTCATCGGTGTACGACTAACAAAATTGCTCTTACGTCTGACGTACTAAAATACTAAAAGAGGCACCAGCAGCCTAGAAGCGTGGGGTACAAGTAACAATGCGTTAAGGCTTTGAAGTCTTGATAAACATGTACAGCCTCTTCAGTGCACTCTGCCTTCCCACACTCCTTGGCCAGCTGTCTGTCTGCGTGCTTGCTTGCTTGGCTGCATTAAGCTACACATAATTCTTTTTTAATTTTATAAGGCGCACCAAAGAGCCGCGCTAAAAGCCATTTTGAAGCCATTTGAAAGCCTTAGAATAGAAAATGCCAGACCGGCAGATAGACAGACAGGCAGTCATACAAAAACCTCATAAACAGTATTTGCACTAATAGGGCGAATGTAACTGCAGAAATCTTCAAGGACATGCGGCACGTTGGTTCATCGCGCACGAGATAACCGCTTCCAGCCGGTCTCTGACTGATTACACTGAGCAACAGCCAAAATTTTTCCGAGTTCTAGTAAACCTTTTCTAAAGGATTTTTGGACGATGATCACAACTGCGTACTTAGTTTTTTGATTGTTTGAGCGGTTTGTAAGTTATTGCTAGGAGGTGTTTTCCACGATTTTTCATCTTTGAATTTTTATTGCATTTATAATATGTTGAAAAACACGATAATTTTTTTATGACACAATAACGAATCCTCAAGCTATAATTTTGACCATAGTCGATTTCGATTGGTCCAGGGTTAACACGGCTATGGCTCTTCAAAGTTCAATTTTCGCGAATTTTTTATAAAAATTCATTTAAATTCGGGGTTGCAATTTTCAACTAGGAGTTAGTGTGCAATGTATAGTGTAAGGTTTGAACTCAAACTTATAGAACAGATTTTTTGTGTTGCATGTGCCATTCTCAGCCTATACTCATTAGAGTGTAAATGCGACTTCATCTTCTGAACACGTGTTTGTATTGAAATCTTCTAATGCTCTTCGCGTCATTGACGAAAGTATCTAAAGTATTTTCGCAAGCGTCAATATTTGTCTTTTCAAGGGCATTAACAAAATTTGAATTGGTTTATTACTGTAGGAGCTATTCTAAAAAGAGTTGCATCACACAAGTACAAATTTCAACCACACACACTTAGCAAACTACTTGCTGTTTTTCCATATTTCATTGCGACATATTTTTAGGGACAAAAAATTCAAAATTCGAAAGCAGAAAATTTTATGAATTGAGGGCATTTATTGTATGTGAGCTGCCTAAAATTGTGCTCCGATATTAAAGCTCAAAAGTAAATCCTTGCTTTTGTTGCTGAATTTATGAATGGAGAACTTACATATTTGTACACATTTTCTATTACAAACATCGTATTTCAACAATTTCTTTTTTAATTGAAAGCCCTAACATTCTTCTTTCACTGTATGGTAATATATATTTTGTGTAAGCAACATTCTTTTGTGTATTCGCAATCTTGCAAAGTAAGTGAAAATTTGACTTTGCAAATGAATAACTCTTGCAAATTTTAACCGATTTTAATGTTTTAAATTTTAAATACATAGCTAGAGCATTGTTAATCTATGTTAAAAAAATGGCATTTAAGACGTCAGGTTTGTAGGAGCTACATGCATGTAATGGTCAAAAAACATGTGAAACGCCTTCCAAGGAAAACCATCAATATTTCCTAAGCCGCTCAAACAATCAAAAAACTAAGTACGTAGTTGTGATCAGCGTCCAAAAATCCTTTAGAAAAGTATGGTTTGATTTTAGAAAAAAAAAAGTGTCGATTTTGTTGCTCTGTGTTACACCAAAGACCCAAAGAAAAATACAAATATGTATAGTTAGTAACGAAGTGCATATTTATGTAGGTATGTAAAGTCTAGCCTGGCTGCTGAGGCCGATAGGCAGCTGCCAGCTATTTAGATGAGTCGCTGCAACCGCAACTACAGCGCCGCCACTGACAATTTCGCATGGCAGCAAGCACAGCAAACCTAATTTAACCGCAGAAGAGACACCACAAAGAATGTTAAATAAACTCTGAAGTGGGCAGGCCACCGAAATATGAGTAATAATAAAAAACAAAGCGCGCACTGACAAAACAAGCACATACATTGAGCGCCAAGTGTCTGCGGGCGGGTGGCCAACCGTTTGTGTGAAAAGGTCAACGCTGCAGCCAAGTGGCCGACAGATATCGCTGGCGTTTCAATTATGCCAAGGCCTCCGCCCCGCCCGCCTTTCTTTGCTTTTAATTATTACATCTTCTCCACCATTTATGGCTTTCGATTTCGCTGAGTTGGGTGAATGTAAACAAGAATTAATGCGCAGCCAATACAAAAGTAATAAAAAGCACAGCTCAGCAATGGCGCCCACCTGGAGAGTGCAAGCTTTAAAGACGGTGTAGCCCCAAGCACATATTTTTTTGTAAATAAATACAACAATAAATTGCAAATTTAAAAAACTCACCTCGTGAAAAACTTTAAATGCTGTTTTTGCACATTTCAGGAAGTTGATGTAATGACTGTGGAAATCTCTCCATGTTGGAAAAACATAGTTAAGCTCCCGCAGCGCATGCAGTCTCAATTAAGGAGGAAAACGTCGCCTTATTTTTGTAAACAAAACTTCCAATTGGCAACTTTCACCATTATCGCTGCCGTATTGGGTTTTTATTTTTTGTTAAGCTTCGTTGAATTTGTACTCAACATTCAGTTCAGGTATTGATCAAGTTGAATACGACACAATCAAATTTTTGGACGCCACATGGTCATGTAAATTGTACTAGGCGGTGCATAATGCAACACGCAAAAATTGTCCACCATAGTTTTAGCAGGAAGTTATAGCTAACAGAATGCTTTATGAAAATCAAAAAAACTTTAGCTGTTATTATCTGCCACCCTGCATTTTATGGTCAATTTTATAGTGGATAAGTGATAAGTTGAGTGATCCGTTTGATGCGTGGTGTGCAACGAACAAGAAGAAAAGCAGTAAGATTAGGAAAAAAAAGGTCGTCACTTTAAAATTTTATAAATAACTAGCAGAGCCCCGTGGCTTTGCAGGCAAGTTTAAAGTCAATGGGCCCAATAAATCAAATTTCTTCATACAAGACTTTAATCCATGTTTTGCCTCTTTACACCCCGAATTTCCAGAATTCCGTCCTAGCGTAAGTTTATTTTCTTAAATGTACCTACAGTTCAAATTTCATGTTTGTAGCTTTAGCGGTTTGGGCTGGGCGGTGATGAATCAGTCAGTCAATCAGTCAGTCAGGACAAACAATTATATGTATATATATATTTGGGTTGTATGGGCAGTACCACGCCCTTTTTATGCAATGCTCAATCCATTCCTAAAGTCGAAAAGTGCGACCCAGTTTCATTAATCTGCGACTTACAGTTCCAAGGTTACGCGAAAAATTTAAATAACAAAAAATGTGCCACGCCCCTTGACCAACGTATATCAAATTTTATCAGTAGAATTAAACATCTATGGGACGACGGTGTACGAAATTGCAATGCTGTCCGACATATAATTCCGAAGCTATTCTACACTAAAAATTTGGGTTATATGGACGGTTCCATGCCCCTCGCCCAGTACCCGCCCCATGCATCCTGTCAAAGGGCACATCTTAATCGTAAGTCTGTGCCAAATGTCATTGATGTGTGACCTGTAGTTCAAAAGTTATTAAACATTTGGGTCACTTCAAAAGTGCCACGCACCTTGTTCAACGCTTATGAAATTTTACCAGTGAAACGACACACCCCGTACCAAATTTCATTGCTGTCCGAGTTCTAATTCCGAAGACATTTCATATTAAAAATTTAGTTTGTATGGGAGGTACCACGCCCACCTGTTGGGTCGTATTCGCACTATGTGGTTTACCAAAATTTAGTCAAGACGAACATTCCGTGAAAGATTCAGCTAATCGGTCGTCGAGGTTTTGAGTTTTAGTGTCGTGTGACCAACAGACAAACAGACATTCATTTTTATTTATATATGTAGCTTATAACATTTGGCTTCAAACGAATGATGTACGAGATAATAAAGACATTACACTTCAGTTTCTTCTCACTAACACAGAGTAATTTTTGCTTTCACATAAATACCCACTGTCACATACATAAATACACATAAAGACAAATAAATTGTCTCTGGATTTAGTTTCTGCTTGTAATGGCGGCAATTTAACTCATCAATTGTTATCGTTAGATCTTTTCATTTCTAATGATAGCAAAATTGATAACATGAAAGAAACTCTATATTATCAGAAATTGATTTTGAAAACTATTATTTCTTGTGATTTTTGATGAAAATATTTTGCACAGAGAAAATAATTGTGTTTGCCAGTCAGATATATGTATATGTATGCATGAATAATTGTTCGTTAGTTTTTAAGCATAATATGTATATATATTCAGTCCCTACAAGATTATTTAATATACTCACTGAATTCGCAATTATTAAATATTGTGGTTGCTTGCATTACGAGTTATGTCAGAAAGCTAATTACTCTTCTTCAAATAAGAAAATCTCATCTAAAAAAATCTAATCTTTAAATAAGAAATCGCAGAAGATAGCTAAAACCTACATTTTATTTCTGTAGTAATCAATAATTTAGAAGATATAGTAAATTTTGAAAGTAGGCGTGGCATCCCGTTCATTTTTAATTTGTGATTAAAAAATTATCAAAAGAAGTCATAAAATAAATGTATCTTTCCGACTTTAATATTACGCAAGATATAATTTTTTGTGGAAGTAGGCGTGCCATCCCATCCATTTTTGGTGAGTATGGAAAATACATTATTATTTCTCGTACAAAATTATTCTATTCTACGACTTTTTTTAAAAGATTTATTTCAATATATCGATCGTTTTTGTATGGGAGGTGGGCGTGGCAGTGAGCCAAATTCAATCATTTATAAGACATAATCCTCTGTTGCCAACATAGTGCCATCATTTCATCAAATTTTAACGTTTACTATTTTTGGCCATCGTTGGTATGAAAGCGTTGCCCAGCGGCAGGTAAGGCCAGCATTCCGACAACGATGACAGCGCTAATGTGGTAGACAACAAAGTGCCGCTTTATTTGTGCCAAACAAAGCGAGTCCAATAAGAACAAATACATTAAAAATTCACCAATGCACACAAAAAGGGCTGCACAAACACAAAATAACATCGTAAAAGACAATGAAATCTTTCGGGCTGAAGGAGGGTGTTTCGCACCAGCCAAGCGCGCTAAAGCTTACGCACTGTTGCCGGCTCAGGCACGTCGGTGAGTAAGCGCGTGACAGTGTTGGCCCGATACTTGTGGTTGCGTGCTGTATGCACTGTGTCCGCACTGCGACCACCTGCCAGGCGTGACACGTGTCAATAGCAGAGTACAAGGGCCGCGATGCGCAGCTGCTGAGCACTGGCATCACCAAGGCGCCGTTGCTGTCTGTACACAAAATTAAATTACTACAACATTTTGCGCAGCACGACGACAAATCGGTCGCGAAAATAACGCCCAATATCGCGTCGACTTGTGCAATCGGACAACGCAAAAAGCTCAGATAAAAATTAAATTAGGTACA
This sequence comes from Melieria crassipennis, assembly GCA_963668005.1. Taxonomy (NCBI): domain Eukaryota; kingdom Metazoa; phylum Arthropoda; class Insecta; order Diptera; family Ulidiidae; genus Melieria; species Melieria crassipennis. The sequence continues at coordinate 102,276,039 of OY764962.1, read as the reverse complement.
AAACGGTAGGCGGTTGTTGCTTTTGACCACAGAATTTACAAAGCTGAAGCTTTTTCTTCACTTTTAATTCAAAATATTTTGCAAAATTAAAAATCTGAAAATTAGCAAAACTTAGACAAAAATATCTAAAAAGTATGTGAAAGTATGTTCCTGAATTTTTTTTTATTTTAAGAAGCCTCTTTCTTTGTCTTATTATGTAATTACATCCTCCGATATCTTCCGATCTCAGAAAATAATTCAATTTGAAAAAAGAACGCTGTCATTCAACAGGAATTCCGTTGCCAATGTTGCCAAATTGTTGCCATATTGTTGCCAAAGTTGTGTTGCCAAATTGTTGCCATATTGTTGCCAAAGTTGTGTTGCCAAATTGTTGCCATATTGTTACCAACGTTGTGTGTTTGAATGTGTTTAAAATTTTAAAAATTGTGTTGCCAAATTGTTGCCAAATTGTTGCCATATTGTCAAATCGCTGCCTGAAAGTATGCAGCCTCGGGCCTGGCGTGACTACAACGAAATATTGTCATACCTAGACGCCCCTCCACGGCGCATGTTTTGTTTTTCTTTTCGCCTTGTACAAGTATTTTGGCATTAAATGCCATTAATGTCAACCGAAAAACTTTGGGGAGAACACACAAACGGAACAAACCTAAGACAAGCAGTAAACACTGCTGCGTTCGAGGACTAATTGAAGCAACAAGAGGCAAATTAGTCCACTACCACACCGCGCGTTTAACGGAAGCGGGTCAACGAGCGTTGGCGCGTCAGTGTCGAGACACTCACCTCTGGCGCTGTGGCTGTTGTTTTTTTAGCATCTGTGCGGCGACGTCTTCGTTGAAGGTGTCGTCTTCGATCGGCTCGCCGTCGGCATTCACCAGCCGCCGATACACCTCGTGCGGCACATCCGTCGCGCCCGCAGACATCCCCGTGCCAGCCGTACGCGCCGTTTTGTCATTGTTGTTCTTATGATTGACCGGATTCACTTGGAAGCGATTGGGTGGTCGATCGACCGACCCCATTTCGATTGAGGGGATATCTGACATTTTACCAAAATGCTATCAAAATGCTGTGACAAACGTCAGGTATCCAAAACTTTAGCCTGAGTTTCGTTTGCCCTAGTCAGCTCCGGCCCTTCAACGCCCACGTTCTGTCCGCTGCCCACTGCTGCGTTCGTTTCCTCCGTACTAACTGGCGATGCGTTCCGTTGTCTTGTGCTGTTCGGGCGCTGAAGTGTCGGCTGCTGATGTATTGTTGAACGTAAATAAATATTTCACTACACAGATTGGCCCCTCCACTTCCTTATCATTTGAAGTTGGTGATGCTGTTTTTGCGGCGCTTGCCTGGTGCCCGGCTTTGGTTGTGGTCGCTTTATGACACCGGCGCCCTCTTCGAGTGTGGTCGGGTACGGCAACCTTGTCAAGTCGTTTAAAAGGCCACACAGCTGAAACGAGGTAAATAGCAAAAAGATTAGAAAAACAATTTCATTCAGATTTCTGTGTTGCATTAAAATGTTATTAAAACACAAATTTTGCATTTTCTATGAATGCAAATCGTTTTACGTTTTTGTGTGTGGATGAGTGTAAAAAAGGGGTAACACTGTTTCAGTTTATTTTTTTCGCTCAGTCGCCGTGTACGTGCGGAACGTGCCGCAACATCAACAAAATCCTCAAATGTAGATACAAAATATTTAACAAAAAGCGTTGGAATTTCATTAAGCCACACTGAAACTGAACTTTAACCTGTTCCATTGATGGGCTAGGAATCTCAGCGCCGAGCCGACAACAACGCAAAAGTGAAATATTTAAAGATGAAAAATATATGCACTTAAACCGTCATTAAGTTTACTAGAGAAATGAATCTTTCCCGCAAAAAGTTTACTTTCATACAAAAATTTAATGTACACTACTGTTCAGAGACATTAGGTCGGCGGGCGTAAAAAAATTCTCAATGCGCTCCAGGGGTGGAACTCTTATATACATAACCCACACGACAGCCGAATTTACAGACCGATTTCCACAACCGTCCGTGTTGTGCGTGCGAATTAAAAAAGTATACGGAAGGAAAGAACCTCCAAAATGGAAAAGATAGTAAATTACTACCGCCTTGTCCCTTAAGTAAATGCAGTCTTCATACAATCCACTCGAACACTCGCACCCGCAGAGCTTTGCGATTGTTGATTTTATATTTTTCGCAGAACAGAATCATTTTCAGTCATTTTTGCGCGGCATTTAATCAGTCAATCGAATCTTAGCACCTCAACAATTTATCATAAATTCGCACTTTAACGGCATACGACCGCTATACGAGTAGCAAAGCAACAATGACTTACAGATTCAATTTCATTTTCCATCTCCACTTTCTCTATTCCAGCCTCACCGACGCCGGTCGAATGCTGCTTCGGATAATTACTCAACAGCACTCGAGCTGAATTAGGCGTTAATAGTGGCGCTCCCTAATAATCCGCGCAGCGCGGCTTGGTTTGCGTGCTAAAATTAAAATACCAGCGCTAAAAATAGCAACGAATTTTGCAGTTTAAGTCAACGTTCCCATCAACTGGTCGCTACATACGCAGCTCAGCAAATAATGTTTAAATAAATTATGACAAAATCGAGAACATGATTACTGAACTCGTCCAGACAGTGGCCGGCCGCAGTGGGCGTGCACGAGCAGACTAAGCCACCGACATCAAAGGCAGCACATAAAACCAAATCAAGCGGAATGAAATGAATTGACACTGTGCAAAAATGCCAATAATTGTGCTAATGAGCTGCGATTGTGAGAATTTTCTGTAACGACAACGGCCGCTGCTGTCCCGGGCGCTGCTGCTTCTTCTTCGCTGCTAGCATTGGGGCCCATGCAAACTGTCTGCGCAAACAAATGCAAAATAGAGAAGCAGATTTATTAGCGCAATTAGACCTCTAATTGAACGCAAAAATATCGAAACTCCACAGAGGGGTTGGGAAAATTTGCGCTACAATTGCGGATGATGACAAAGTCTTAAGCACGACTGGTGGCACTCACATCTGCCAGCCGATCAGCAGCGCACAGTAACCCGAAAACTGCGTCCGCAGTTTTAAGGCCCTGATTTGAGCAAGCGCCACACCTTTTAGTACCCAATAAGCGTGGTTAGTAACACTGCTGCGTGTTGCCAGACTTAATAGTCAAGTTGGAGCGACGCAATGGCCATTTAATCGTTTCGCTCTCAATCAGCACAGCAGCATTGCTTCGGACTATGCAGAGATCTTTCACCAGAGTGGCAGCACGTGATTTATGGTGTTTTTATTTGATTAATTCTTTAGCGGAGACTGAGGCTTTATAGCGAGCATATTGTGCGCGCTAAAGAACATAAATCAGAATCATAAAGCAAGCTTTATGACGACGCCAGATGCCGCCGGCGTAATAAATGTTCAAACGTTGATGCTATTTCGCCGAACCACCAATTTGTGAATTGCCATATTCGAGTTGGGAAGGGTTGAAAGAAGTTGTTATGGCTCCTGTAAATGCTTGACGAAGAAGTCCAGCCACGAAAACGGCACAACTAAGAATTGCAAATGTTAATAAATTCATTACCGTAAGCCGTTCAAATCGGTACCAATTGAGTGCCTACAACTTCGCGGCCTAAAGTTATCCCGTTATCGGCCAGTCTGGCGTCTCTACCGGTCACGCCAACAAATTCCAATTACAGCGCCCAAATACAAAAATATAATTAACGAATCATGGAAGTCTCAATTAAAAATTAGCAGCAACAACAACAACGATGGGATACGAAGGCGCCAAAACGAAAATGAAAACCACGAAACACGAATTTAATTTTAAAACTTGAAAACGATAAGAACGGAAAGAGATAGCATGGCGCAACCTATGAACAAATTTAATTAAAAGCGCTTGGTTTTTTCAAAGTTAGAAAATGGCGAAAGCAATGTACGTATAAATCGAAATACAATACTTAAAAGTGGGGAAATGATTGTAGGCACAGTGTAGAAAATGGTAAATAACAGGGGCACGAAAAGGCTCAACTGATCATAATATGTGAAAGGTCAAGCTTAAATTTTGACCAAATTTCTATTGTACAGTGAACGGAAATTACTTTCGCTTTTCGATGAAAACATTAATCAACAACGAAATATATTTTCGACAGATTTGCACTTGCACTAATTTAGTCTTCTAAAGTCTAATCTAATCTTCTGCAATCTAAAAGTAGATTTTGAACGTAAATCTGCCAGTGCCAGACCACAAAACAAGTAAACAGAAATTAGGTAATAACCGTTTAAATGATAGTATATTATTTAAAATTACGCCAACCTATTTTGCTCTCTTGCTGCAGCGTTTCGTATTAAGGAAGTAAGTTTCTTAACAATTATTCCTCTGGCAGGGAGAACCTTTTATGAATAACATCAACGAACGATTGGCTGTAGACTTGGGGTTCAAACTCGAGTCTTGCTGCAGAAATCAACAACCGCACACTGAGCAATGCTGACTGCATTGACAGAAAAAGAGGACACAAAAACGAAACTTCAAGTTTAATTAAAATGCACGACAACATCGTCCAATGGGTGAAGGAAAACCGCACGCACGCACACACACACATACACAGTAGGGTATTTTTTCGGGATTTAATATATTATTTTTAGGAACTGAATCAGACGTATTCTCGTATAAAATACATTTATGTATTCTAACCTTAAACCTGCATTTAATTGCCAAACCACCTGCCAAACCTGCTGATAAAACAGCAACTCTCTGGTTTAATACTAGTAGTGAAATCGTATGTAAATCTTCATATACTATTTGGAAGTGTTGGCCACGGTTTCCGCCATTTCAAAATAAGTCAAATTTGGTGTGAGTAATATCAACAATTCAAGTTTCCCTATAGCTCCAAACTTAAAATTAAACTTTTATACCAGCTATTTCTTTAACCCTCAAAATTACAAACTTGTTCCTGTGTATTGTGAATGTGAAAAGTCACATTGCGCAGCGATTCGTTCCATAGACAAAATTCAAAAAATTTATAGTCTCAGAATTTAACGATTTTGATGTCATTTGAAAGGTAAAACTCCAACTAAGAAAACCCAAAAAAATCTGTGCAAAAAATTAATTCGTTTCTGTGCAAAAGCGGCTCAAAGTTGAAGCTTTTTTCACAAAAAAATGTAAACACATATTTTCTGTTTTTTAATCGATTGAGTAAAAAAATTTTCAAAATATAAGGTTACCGAGAAGTTGCTAAAACTTTCAATATAGATTAAGAAATAATGTGGCCATTTTCGTTTTTGATGTTTTCTCAAAATTTGCAAGGCTTTTACTTCACTTTTAATTTAAAATATTTTTTAAAATTCAAAATCTGAAAATTGCCAAAACTTAGAGGAAAATATCTAAAAAGTATGTGAAAGTATGTTCCTGGATTTTTTTATTTTAAGCAGCATTCTTTCTTTGTCGAATAATGTAATTAGATCCTCCGATATCTTCTGATCTCAGAAAATAATTCAATTTTAAAAGTGGTCTAAACACGTATTTTTCGACAAAATGTATTTTATTCATCCCTAAAAGTATGCAATCAGCATAAAAAGTTGAAAAAACTGCACAAATGCAAAACATATATCTATTATTATAATTTTTATTGCAAAACTAAGGGGTCCTAAGGCAATTTCTGTTTGCAATTATCAATGTTGACGTTACCGATTAAATGTAAAATCTGAGAAATCTAGCCAGCACGCTTGGTGCTATAGCTTTCCAAAAATGACGAAAATTGCAAGTTTAAGTCTCAGGCATTGCACAAACTAAAAAATTTAAGAAAAACACAATGGAGATTTCAATTCGGCAGACCATGATTAACTAGTATATTTAATTTTATGAAGAACGGACCACTGCTTCTAATTTTGTCCCGCGGTTGTGTTGAGTCGAATCATTGTGCATTGGTGTAAACAAGAGTTGAACTTTTTAGTTTTTACATATTTCTGTTTGTTTACTTTTTGGATGGTTTCATTTTTGGGAGCGTAGGCTTGCTTACTCTCCTGATTTTAGCTACCTGGCAAATTTGTACTGGAAAATTGCCAAACAGAGCTGCTTTGTACAAATTTGTAGAAACTTATTCAAGCGTCAAAGACAGTATGCAATTTATTTTTTGTACTAAATAAGAAGGTTTGCCTTTTTCGAAATAAAGGTGACAAAACAAATAGTACGCTATTTTTATGTTTCGATCGGGACTGACATTGTCCGGAATTTCGGGATTCGATTCCCGGGATTGCAATCCCTAATACACAGCCATATACTCCAACCGCCAACAAAAGCAGAGACAAATTTAAATAAATAATTGCAATTGTAGCTACTGTCAGCAGTTAAATAAAACGAAATGCTTCTTTCTCAAGACCTTCTTCCCCTTTACTTCCTCCTTTATGCGGGTAGTAGAAAAATGTAAAAATAGAAACCAAAAAGAAACGTCGCATAGCGAGCAGCATTTTTATTAAAAGCAATAATCGTACAAAAGACTCATTTATGCAGCGCCATACAATTGAAAACTCTTACCCCGCTCCCCTTGAAGCTCGACCCACTCACCCACAAGTTATTAAAATCATTCACTGACATTCGCAATTCAATTGCAAATTTATGCTGCAAAACGCAACAACCCACAACAGCAAAGTAGCCGTACGAACCAAAAGGAGAGTAGCAACAACTATAATAGACAATTTAAGAAGCAAAACAGATGAGTACTTTGAGCTATGCTTAACTTTAATATTGCGACCATCTACTTGCACGCCTACGGGAAATGAGTCAGCAGTCGACAGTGCCCGCCGGCAACAAAATGGGCTACGGCCACCGGAAGCTATTCAACCTCACCCACCCCGCCCAGCAATAGCGAACACCAAGAAATGCAGCGCAGCGGTGAACTTTGCTCCGAAGCTGAACAAATCCAATTGTGGGCCGCAACGCGGAGTAGGCCGACTGGCCTATGTTAACGTTGCTCCTTAAGCAGCCCACATTATGATTGTTTTGCTCCGTTTCGTTTAGAAAAAACCATTAAAGTTTTCAGCGCTGTGTGCGCCAGCGAAATACACGCCGTGGGCAAAGGCGCTGATTGCCGCGCCGAGCTGTGATTTGCATTGTGCGTGCGCAGGTATCAAGGTTCGAATTTCCATTCATGGAGGAACTGTTTTTTGATAAAAACAACTGCAAAATCTCACTGCGAACTTGCAACTGCCAGGTAAGCGACATTGCGGCATTTTTCGCAACTAAGCTGTTAAGCTCCGAACATGATATCAGACAGTACCAAGAGCAGCTTTAACCCTAATTCCCAGAAGTGAGCCTCACAGTCTCACTACAGATTTCAAATGGTGATAAATTCTGTACCAAAAGATTTTCGATTCCAATATTTTATGTAATCCTCTAATGGAATGTTTGAAATATATTGCATTTATAAATTTAACATTTTAGACAGTTTTTGTACTTTTTTTAAATTTTTTAAAATTGTAACGAAACCCCAGAAGTGAGCCTCAGAAGCTCATTTGAACAAAAAACTCAAATTTACTCCGAATTCCTTGATTTTTTGTCCACCATATGGAAGAAAACTTTTTTTTCATGTTTAGATGCATTTCTGTTGTATGAAGTTCATAGTTCTTGAGCCTAGCACACATCTAGTCGGCATGGGATGAAGTCTATTAACATTTTTGAAAATATTGCAATCTACGACATATTATGAAGAATATGCCTTGTCGAAGTTGATGTTAGTTCATATAGTTTATGTCTTCCAATCCCGATAAATATGTAATCAGAATATGGAAGTGCGATGGTGCTAATACTTCCTGAAATGCCATACACATGCAAAGACTTTAATCGAGGAGCTGTGGGTCTTGCAAAAAGGGTGTTGAAAAACTGTGTGAGCCTTACAAACACAAATGTAATAATGACCAACTAGTTCACCAGTAAGGAATAAGCCGATAGTTTATTGGATGCGAGGTTCGTACACTCAGAATAAACAAAATTTGTATGATGGGTATATCAAAAAACGCAAACCTAATGCATGGCGTCTAGCTTTTGCAGTAGCAATTGTTTTCCTGTGGACCCTGTATTTACAAGTTTTTTACTTAAAATAAAAAAACTTAAATAAAAACGTCTTTAAGTACTAACTGGATTTGGAAACGTAAAATAAATTGAGTTTTTCAGTAGTTTAGCTCATATGAGACTGACAGTCTAACTTTTGGGTTTACGTTACTTTTAAAATTCTGGGAATTAGGGTTAAAGCAACTTTGTATCCACCGATGCAAAAAACGGGGAATTAGAACAAACATCAATTTCATAAGTCTACGTAACAAATATATAGAAAACTGAATAAAAACAAAAATAACCATAAATAAAGAGCATCAAAATATAAAAGTCGGCAAAGTTCGCGTGCGGAATAGGCAACCTGGCAAAGAACAGCCATACATAAGCTGACAAAACAAACCAGCCAACAAACGTCTTAAGCGATTGCCGAAAAAGAGTGCTTGAAATGCTTAGTCATAATTAAAGGAATACAAAATTAAGCTTACCCTATTTCGTACCATTGATTCGTTAACGAATCATAGAAATTAGTAATGTTTTCATTTTTTTTATTACAATAAACCTTTGCAATCTAAAGTTTATGTTTTTTATAAATAAAATATTTTCTGCTATGCCACGCCTTTGCTATCATAGTTGGGCGGGCATTGAAAAACAACCTCACATTTTTCCAACATTTTTTTACGAGTACTAAAATATAACTGGACTTTTGCAAAACCCAAACACAATGATTGGAAAGACAAAATTAGTAATTTCGCATTACAATAAAATAGTTTAGCCTTTTTTCACCTCATTCGCCCTCCTATTACAAACATTTTAAAATAAAACCTTTCTCAAAATACCGGTACGAAATGGGTTAAGTGGATTTGCGAGTGCAAATATCCATGCGGGTGCTGAAACCTGCACATTTCACTTTCGTAAATATAACACCGTGCGACATTATTTTTCACACCGGGAAAAATCCATATGTGCGTGAAACTAGAGACCAAATATAGTAATACTGCGTAAACAGTTTATCATTTGTTTGTTTGTTTGTTTGTTATTTGGTTCGAAAGTTACTAAGATTCTGCCAGAAAGCTGATGAAACAATGGAACACATTATCCCAACTGTCCTGCCCTGACACACAGACGTGCAAAGTTTCTGGGGAGCATAGCCTCGGTGAAGAGGACCTGATGCAAATATGGCAGAAAGGTCTGATTCATTACCTGAGCATATAAAACACCAGATGATTTAAGGTTCACAATAAACCTCTCAGGTTGCGGTGCGCAAGGGCTTGGCCCAACCCATAATCATTACATTACATTATTAAAAAAAAAAGGCGGAAGCTGCAAGTCTAATGAATTACAAAAATTCTAATTTATTTGAGTATCAATGAAGCAAGAAATTTGTACACGTGATCAAGGAGATTTTGGGTTTTTACATACTTACTTTTCAAGAAAATTTTACATAAAATTTCAAGGATATAAAGGATTAAAATTTTCAAAGGACCTTTTTCATATGCTTTTTTTACAAAAAGATAAAAAATCAATTTTATTTAAATTCTTGAGCCTTTCCTCTTTCATTTGATATACATATCGCCATATTCTAACGAGGTTAAGTATATTTTATACTTTTTTTCTTTTTCATCCCCTTCAAAATTTTGAAGTCCTTTTAAAAGGACAAAGGATGTAGAAATGAAAAACTTAGTACGCATAATTAGTATCTAATTTAACGCCCATATGGATTTTTTCCGGTGTGAAAATTTTTTTTAATTTTTGTCGCACGGTGTAATTATGCGAGTAAGCAAGTGTTGGTGTGGGCGAAGAGGCGGGTGCGTGCAAAAAATGTCCTCTTCCATGAGTACACTTTACAGGTGCCTGGCGGGGGTATGGAAATAGCGTACGAGTGACGAAGCGAACTCTCAAGTACAACGAGTAGCTTTTTTGTGCTGCATTCTTAATTTGACTTTTAATTATATTCACATTAATTATTTGTATTACGCTATTTCCAAGAAAGAAGGACTTCAATAAAAGACGTTTAATGAAAGGGCCTGCCAGTGAAGAAGAATAAACAGACGGCACGACTATTTTTTTTAAACAATTTTTTAACTTCAAGGCAGTTGTGTGTGGTAATGCCGCTACGCAGTGAAAATTCATTTGTTGTTTGGGAAATTCATTTGTTGTGTCGTTTTTATGTGCACATGCTGGAATGTGACTGGAGACTAAGCCTCAATATGGCGGAAATTGTGAGTGATGATAAGTTGTATTAAGAACATTCTGGGGAACTAAAGTTGCCTGTACCACACTTGCTGGGCGTGCAACTTTACGTGTTCTTAAGTAGAAGCAATCTGTGCATATATGATGACACTGAGCGGCTTTTTTCCTTCTTATTGTTGGAGATTTTCTCTGGCCCGCTTAAGGAATAGCCGCCAAACGAAAGGAGTTTTTAGTTAGTGCCAGGTGAGTATGTATTCGTACCAACGACTATCCAACTTGTCGTCCAACGCACCAATCACTGTTCCTGCTCCTGTTTGTTTTTCTGAACACTTTAAAGGTATATTTATACATATATGTAAGCGTATAATTTGCTTGAATTTGCAACAAATGCGAGATCTCAGGTCACTTACTTGCTTTTCCCGCTGCATGCCAAAGTGCGCCAAGCACAATTTGCATAACATTTTCTGGTTCAACACGCACTACTCGTTATCATATGCGCTACAATTGCACTTGCAAATTATGCGAACAAACATTTTTTTTGTTTTAAATTTTTGTCACAAATTATAAATACACGGCTAGTGCGGCTAGCAATAGTTTTTGTTCCATCCACAGCCACAACAACAAAAGCCAATTATTTATGTATGCTAATTAGTTAATTAACCTGCACTGTTTAACAATCGAATATCAACAGTTACAACAATACAAACAAGAATTTACTGCTGTACCAGAGGCAACAGAAACAATATTGCAACCAACAGGGGGGGCTATGAAAATGTGGGCCATTCATTACACGCTTTTATTGTTGCTGGCCTCTTTTCGTTTCGCAGCTTTTGTTATGGCTCGGCCATGAAATGTTGGGATGTAGATTTAAGTAGTAGTACGCTTTATAAATCGGAGTAAAAATTGCCCCGATTGTTGGGCGCACTCTGAAGCCTCATTAATTATTGCTTGAATATAAAAATTGATGCCAAGTTCTGGTTTGTAACATAAACGTAACAAAGGAAGCACACAGTGTAAAGCCATCAGGCACAGCGCTTCTTTTATTATAACTTACCGACTCATGCCAGTCTTACAATTACTATAGTGTAAGCTTGCACACCACGCAACATGCGTCATAACATTTTACGTTCTAAATATAAAAGTTATTTCGGAAGCGAAATATAAGTACCGTTGTATTGACGAGCCGTTCAACCTTTCCCAGCCAGCATCGTTGCACCTACAATCAGCATAAATACGTTTATTCCCAATCGAATTATATTAATAGGCTCAAAAATCCAATAACTTCAACAAAACCTCAACAAGTTGCCTGACCGGGTTGCATTTAGTGCCGCTCCCCTTCCCGCCATTCCGCGCACACATGCAGGCGCAATATTTCATAAGGAAATATTTTTGCCTAACGACTTGACAGCGCGCACATAAATCCCAATAAACAACTACAGAATGCTTTCACGGCACCAGCGACAAACGACAGGAACCAAGTGCAAGCGAAAGGAAAATCAATTTCTCCAAACATGAATAAATTTTTATTTGTCGCTCAAACTTTGGCGCATACGTTTATGCATTTTTTATATTGCATATTCATGCGGATGTGTCAGTGTGTGTATTCGTGCATGCGTGCATGCCCTGTGCTACAAATGGCCCAAAAGTGGCAGCAACCATAAACCATAAAGCAAAAAGCATAAAAGCCAAACTCGATTTGGCGGCTGAGTTATGAGGATGCGCTGAAATGGAACGGCAACAACAACAACAACAACATACATGGCCGGCAGCCAGAAAGCGGAAGGCGCTCGTAAATTTGGCTGCGTTGGCAGCCGTATTGCTGCTGCGTGTATGTAAATCATAGAAATGTGAAAACGCATAACATAGCCGGCCCCTTTCTTTCCTTCTGCTGCCTGTTGCACCGCTAAAGTGTCAGCACGCCCCAAAGTATGCAGCAATGCAAAATAAAGCCGCCTGCTTTAACGCCACAGCAATGACAATTATTGGTCTTGCTGCCCGACACTGCGACAAGATATCCTGCGTCTGTAAGAGAGCAATAAGCGAGCGATTGAGTTTCGCAACCGTATGAAAGCCGTGGTCAATCGGCTTATGCCACAAAATGGAATTCGTTAAATTGAAACAAATTGTCGAGCCCGTTCCCTCCATCCAACGTATCAGGTGTGTGCGTGTATATATGTTTTTATGTAGATATACTTACATACATATGTACATGATACAAAAATATAAGGTAGTTTCACTTCTTCTTCTCAGTAGCCATATTGAGCACCTGACATAAAAGTTCATTAACCAAAATTAAAACCCCCAGTATAAGTATTTTCTTACAATTTAAAAAAAATGCATTACCAATAAGACCAAGCTTCAAAAACGGTTATTAATCAACATCAACATTTTTACAATGCAACTACCTTCTCTTTTTGTGAGTGTGTTTGTGTCAGTACGTGCAACCGCAATCAAGTGGCGACGGTGTGTGCATGCAAATAAGCAGCGCCGAACGTTAGCAGCTTTTACGTTCCCCCCACCTTTCAGCGTCTGCTCCACCATGCTGCACGTGTGATGGTTGTAATCTCGCCACGTTTTAACACATTCGGCGCGAATGTTGCCTATGCGCACCACAAATTGCGCCTAGACTACATCACACATTGTTTAGTCATCCCCAAAAAAGAAAATAATGAAATGAGGGGTGAAAAAGACATGATTTTTCAAGGTTTATAAAATACGGTTTACGCATTCCGGTTGTCAAAAAATGGCAGCGCCTCACGTGACGTAGGCATAGGTTGGCTCTGATTGGCTGAAAATATGTTTGAGTACAAATTTTTCAAAAAGTGTAAACAAATCCTGAAAAAGAAATTACCAGATTTTTTATTTATACCCCTTAAATAATAAATCCAAATACTTTTCTGGATTTGTGCTCCATCAAATTCTTCTTGAAGTCTTCCGTCTGGAAGTGAGATGAGCAAATGCGGCGTTTTTTAAATTAAAATTATTTTCGCGGCCACAGAAGGTCAACCACTTGCTGTGTATGTTCCGTTGCTTTGGAAAGCAATAAAGTCGACAGTGCGATTTTCTGGTGTAGTTCTTGCATTCTTGCCACCGAGCACTTAATTTTTGGTTTAAAAAAATGTTTTCAAAGTATACGGAAAAAAAGCAAAGCATTTTGTTTTTTAGGGATTTAAAATGTATAGTTGTCTATAAGTGGCACCTCGATTGTGGCCCCCACCTACGTCATCAACATGGCGAACGTTGGGAATGCGCAACCTGTAGTCTCATAACTTTGTTATTTTTTGGTTCGTGCGACAATCTCGCACTGTCTGCCAGAGCAACCGATTCTACTGAAATTTTCTAATAATTTGGATCTGCAGCGGGCCGAAGAATCGTCTCAATGTTGTGTGCTGTTACTCTTGCACCTGCTCCACAATCTGTAGCGCCTGCGCCCAATTGGCTAAAATTGCGCGCGTACTCTTGCCAGCAGCTGCAAATAGAATCGTTGGCGCACTGGCCGTTGCAGGCACGCACAAGCAATTTCATTACCAAACACAAATTATAGCAAATTCAAGTTTCGTTCCCTAATTACCGCCGCTTTATTGCTTGGATTACATTTCACGTGTCTGCACCTCGATCTGCGGCAGCTACACCAAGCCGCTGAATCATCTCGGAAGCAACTTTTACAATAAAAAAAAAACTAATGCAGCAACTTTAACAATTTGAGCGTTCGACAAGATGACTGAATTTCTAATGAATAAAAACGCAATAGAAATTGATGGAGAGAAAGCTGCTTCAGCAACCATCATCCGCAGCTCTGAACATTTTCAACACTTAAACGATACTCGACGTACTTGCGCTAATTTATTTATGTTTGGGTTCGAGTGAATCTCAATTTTGGAAATGAAAAATGCAATCGTTCGACATTGAATGTTGCACGCCAACAACACCAAAATACTATCAATGCCAACTGCCGGTCAGCAGCGTTTCATCGTTTTCACCGCTCGGTCAGCAACTACGTTGCATAGTCGACGGTCGCCGTTGAATGAAAAGCAGAATTTGCCGAACTGTGGCTTGATTTGTTCTAAAGTGGCTAAAAGTGCAAAATATTGTATTATGCAAAAATGCTCTCATCCGGCCTGACCTGTCCTATGGGCCATGTTTGATCAATGTGATGAAATTCCTCACGCGCTTTATTTCGCCTCAGAGCACTCCATTTCGATTTTAATCATAGTTTTTCGGGCTTCTATCTTTTCGCTCGTCCCCTTTGTCAACAACGCTGTTTACCATTCAGCAATGGTTGCAACCAGCCAGTGCCCAACGCTCACGGAGCATTGCTGCTGTAAGTTTAATTGAAGCCATGCGTGTCAATGTTGCCGTGTACAATTCAGTGTTTTACTCGATTTTTATTGGAATCCATTCGAGCCGAGAGAAAGGGGAATGCAGCTAATTGAATATTTTCCTTTTTGTCGAATGAACATGTTTTGTGTTGATTTAATGGTTATTGTTTGCTCGTTGTTGCGGTGCTCTGTGCGCGCTTTGGCGTTACTGCTGCTGCTGCTGTCGGTGTGCCGTCCGTGGCAGCGTTAATGTTGGCATTAGCATTCGTCTGAAAGTCGGCGACGTGTTTTGTTTTGCAAAGTTTTTAGGTCAAGATGAAATATCGCTTTTTTAATTGCAGTTACACAATATGGGTAGATAAGCGCTTGAGCAAACATATAAACATACATACATATGCATATATATGCGCGTCCATCATGGCAATGCATAATAAACATTTCGAATGAGCAAAATTTAACATTTTGAAAACATTCAGCGCGCTGCAGTCCACGACTCAAACATTCATTGACAGACACCCGAAATATTGATTTAAATAAAATGCACCATCGTCGGATTTTTGGAAATTCATTTACTGTAAACTGAAAGGGCACTGACAGCGAAAATATCTACAGCGTGCAGCGCAAGTAGCGAAAATCAATAATACGACATTTCAATTGATATTCAGTCGACTGGTGGCATTGAACAATATCAAGCAAAGTAGCAAAGTTTCGAGAATAATGAGCTGAGTTAACTTTTTTGCGCTACAGATAATACCTGAGGCGATAAGCTGGAACAGAGTATCTAAATATGTAGATAGATAACCGAAAAGTACCGAGAAACCACTTCTGAGGACGCCGCACAGTGGGGCGTCCGTGGCCAAAAATAACAAAAAACCAACTTTTATTTTGAAAAATAAGTAAACTCGAGCGAAGCCAAATCTCCAGCTAAGCTATATCAAAGGGAATTTTAAAAAAATTTAAAATTTTGTAGTCTCACGAAGGTTGTAAACTTCATATATTGCCTATAAACAAATTTATGGAAAAAGAAAAATTTTACCTTGCGAAACTAAAGATGGTTTTTCTTATAGTTACAGTTTATTTTTTAATAAAGCTGACTTTTTATTTTATGTTTTAAGTTTTAACAGTCGACTGTTACAGTTAATACTGTTCGCTAACGTAGAGCCATTTGAGCCCTAGCAAAAGTTTAAGTGCAAACTTCAAAATATCTCAAAAAGGCATAAGGAGGCTTTCCAAATTCAATTGTTTCACTGAATTACAAGTACAGTCGTGTCTGGGTATAGTGAACACCCAAATTTGTACATGGAGTACTCTAAAAAGTGAACAATCGAAAACCTCGAAATAATGAACAAAATTTAGAAAGCAATTTCAAGCAAAAAGCAACAAAAAACACAAGAAGGAATCAAAAATGAAAGAGAGTATTCCCCTAATTTGTATTTTTGCTGTTGATTGTTACAAAATCAGCTGTTTCTTGACCTTAGTGGTTATGTTTTTTGTCGAGTGCAAACCGATTGTGGGTGAAAGTAGGGTTTTTTATTTTTATTTTAATGATCTCTTGAATTTATATACACAAAGTGTATTTTGAGCAAATAAAACGAGTTTTTGAACAAAAATAGTCATATAGTGAACGCCTCAATACTGGGAACAGGCCTTGCAATAATTAGTTCACTATATCCAGACACGACTGTATGTAGAACACATTTGCAAAGTTTCAGCTGCAGAGGCTTGCTGATCCGCATGGAATTCATTTTTTTATAGTGGCACCTCTTGTACAGATTCGTGAGCTATTTTATGTGTAGCTGCCGTCGTAACTTAACTCGACCAGCTGGCACTACAAATGCATGCAAATATCTGTGGAAAATACATTTAGGAGCGAATTGAAGAGGAGCCAACATGAAAAAGTTCGAAATCTTAAAAAAATGGCGATTACTCAGAATTCTAAATTATACCCAAATGATATTTTGTAGGCAGTTTTATCTTTCTAGTGTTATAGCTCACGAAAAATGACGAAAATTGCAAATTTAAGTCTCATGCATTACCAAACTACAACAATTAAAGAAAAACAAAATGTAGATTTCAATTCAGCAGACCATAATTAACTAGTATACCAAATTTTATGAATGGGCGGATGCCAAATTTCGTGAAAATTAAACCACGTTTACTATTTTGGCCATGCGATATATGGGGACGCCCCACTGTGCGCCGTGCTCAAGTACTTTGGCTGATGGCTCCACTTAACTTGAAGTGCAGGGAAGCAAAGAGTATGCGGGAAACGGGAAAATTAAGGTACTTGAATAAAGGTTCGAATCACCGACCGTCTGATTGTCTTCTAATTTCCTGCCGGATTCAAGTAGCTCGACTTTCACCTCTTCAAACTTATGGTTGAACTTTAACCGGAATGTGTCGGAATTCTTTTTCTTTCGAATTTGGCGAAGAAATTTTTTGAAACATTACATTTTTTGAATGCATGTTTAGTGTGACGCCAGGCGCTACCGAGTTGAGTCCACTGACTGCATGTAGCATATATATATATGTATATAGCAAACTGAACGGCATTTGCCTCGTATCCACAACACCATTGCATGCCACGTGCTCAAGCCTTTCCTTTGCCAGTTACATTTGAGTAAACATGCCATTGAAATACATCAATATTTACCAATGCAACCGACGTCAGCTCGTGTTCAATACTAAATTGAATTAAATTTCATAAAGCTCGAATAAACATTGCCGGGAGGAAAACAATGATGAAGTTCTGCTCAAAATAGATCGAATTGTTTTCTTTCGCAACTGTCAGCAGTTTGTGTCCATGGGCAACAGCACAACAGCCACAGCAGCAAAACTTTGCGACGAATCTAACGCCTCAAATAACACAGGGCAACAAATTTCGACTTTTGGTCGGCTTTTCTGGGTTTGACATCAGTTCTAGGGTAATTAGGGAGCGCTGATTTCGAATCCGCAAACCGTTTTTAAAACTTAGTTTCCGTTTTCGCAAAAAATGGGCGTGGCACTTTTTCGGATTTTCCCTGACTTTTTTCAAGTTTGGGATTGTAATTTCTAAACCAATAAACCGGTTGACATGATGTTTACTTTGTGGCATTTACAACACCTCAAGGCTTCTTTTCCAATGTAATTTATTTTTATAAGTTTTGCGGTCCCTAATTACCCTAGAACTGTTGTCAAACCCAGAAAAGCCATTTTGCTGTTGATCAGTGTAATTAGACGAGCAAACAAGACGACAATGACGACTGTGACTACGTCTGACAAAGATTAATGCAAATTCATTTCACTCCCTTGGACGGCGGTATGCAAACGCAGTTGTGCAATCACTCTACGCATTACCTAAGCAAATGTCAGTGCGCGCCAACAGACAAAGCACGCAACAAAGCCGATTGCACTTGAAGTACTGCAAATGCTGCACTTAAACAATTAAGAAAATGCCGCAAGTGTTTACCTGTTTACTATCTGACTGTTTTAAGGTCACAAATGTATTCATGTTGTGTCAACACAAACACTGTCTTTCAAACGGTATGAAAGCTGAGGATGGCGCCAATTTCTTCTGTTTCCGCCGCTGCTGTCCCACTTGCTACGTCAAATGTCAAAAACGTAGAATTGATTGCCCATCTTTCAAACTGTTTCTACATTTATAGCCGCTTGGGAATCGAAATTTTACGTTACGATACGCAAATGGCTGCTTAACCCATTGCTGCCGGGTACCAGTTCCGCCCATACGATTTTGATAAAATTTCATACACGACCTAGAAGTGACCCAAAATTATCAGAAACAAAATTTCAGATTTATATCTCTGCACGTTGGTGAGATAGTCATTAGGTATTTTGTACCCATTACTCAGCAATGGTAGCTTTTTTCCATACTTTGTGAAGTGATTAGCTAAACAAAGGTTGTATTTTTTACAGGTGAGTTAGGAGGCAGATTTTTGTGAAGTTCTAAGGCCACTACGTTTCGCCACATTTTCCACCTCCGGAAAATTCACGATTTTTGGAGTCTGGTAACTCTAGCTAGATGGCGAAATTTTAGAGTGACCTTCACTAGGTTAAGGTAGTTCCATCTTTACCCTAACTATCGCTATCAATGGTTTTGATAGATCTCAAACATTGACTTTTTTGTGATTTTTTTTTAAAATCAATTTTCATGGGTAAAATTTTACCCATTAGGCAGCAATGGGTTAAGTTAGTAAACACGCGTGTAGCAAACGAATCGCTCAGAACAAGAACCACTTAAAAACTCGTCCAATTAACATTTTTCTACGAACTAAGCGCTAATTCGACGTTGCAAAAACTACACCCAACTGGCGTCTTTAGCAATTAGAATAGAAAAAGCAGAGCCCAACATCTGCTAGCGGCCGAATCTCATAAATATGTAGAAATATGTAGCTGCTGGTGGGGCGAAAACACGTTTGGGTCGGCGCTGGTGTTCTCGCTGCTCTTCCAGTCCGGCAGCTTTTGCAAGATTTGGCTGGCACTATCGCCTAACACCTCGCATTTGTCAGAACTACTGAGCCGCAGATCGGAATGATAAAGTCATTGCCAGCGCACAAATTGAATTTGCTCGCGACTGATGCCGCGACTGACGCTGACGTTGACGTTTAACCTATGTATGTGTGAAGCACCGCTTGCGGGCTTCTTCTTAAAATAACTCGCATTTTTTTGCGTGAAGGCATTTTTTATTTAGTTTGCGAATTATATTCCGCGAAATTGGCCGACCACCAGGGAATGGGCTTGCCAGTCTGTTACGTGCGCTGAGCTGAATTTATTACAATTATTTAAAGGTTTTTTGTACGTAAGGCACGAGGACGAATTGTGCATGTGTGTGTGGGGAGTTTGCCCACTATGTCCATAACTAAAGAAACTTGAAGCCGAACTTGTTTGCTTCTTTGGGCGAGTTTGCTTTGACGCAAATCTATACGATCAGATATTTTTGAAACGACAATAAATATCTTAACGAGTCGCGCATTCTTAACTTGTTCACTCTGTTTCAGGGCTAAAGATTCGCCAGATCCACGCCAAAACGAGCAGTTAAATATCTGCCTCCTAGTAAGCCCCCCTCGCCCAATTAGTCCACTCACTGCCTGCGTGCAATTTCACTGCATAAATTGTGAGTTTCATTGAAGATGTTTTGTCAAGCAGGAAAACTTAACATGAAAGTCAATAACCGTCGCAGACGCGTTTTTATTCGTACTACTTTTTGTCTTCTCGTTTTCGTTTCTGCCGAAATGAACATCATGCACAGCAGACGCTGCAAAACGGATCGCTGCACAAGTTCAAAAGATCAACGTAGGAGGCAAATGTCATGCTCGGCGGCCAATTGAAATAACCGTGTGCGCATCACGGCCGCATAAAGACAAAGTACAGAAGCCACGTCGAGACAAGACAATACAAAGGAAAGGCAAACGGGCATATAGTGAGAACATTAAAAATACACACAAAGAAAGCACAGAAAATTGACCTGTTGAATTGCACGAGAAGCGCGAAATGATAAACGAAAACAAAGCGCGAGGAAAACAAAGCGCGTGAAATAAAAAGATGCCCTCCCCTGCCCACTACACCCCCTTGCCAAGAAAGTGGCCTAATATGTAAGGTGCTGCGGAGTGCAGCGCACCACGAGCCAACGAAATGGCACCGACCGACGGACGGACTATGTACAGCCTAGAACAGAGCAAGATGCAATGCCAGCGAATGGAAAATGAGTGAATTGAGCGGAGGAATGGAGAGTGTGAGGCAGGTGCCGGCGAAGAGGTGCACAAAATTATGCAACTGCAGCAGATGACGCTGGCAATGCCGTTATGGCGCTCAGGACGGGGCGCGGCCAGTCAGGTTTACGCGCACTAAACGCAAGGAAAGCAGCCCGCGACATCAATGTAAGCTGGCGTTTTGCACCTTTTCCGATTTTAATAAAGATTTATGACAGCGAGCCGCATGAGCAGCGCACACAGCGCCTAAGCATGTGGGCGCGAAATTTCAATTATTTCGCGGACACTTTCCGCGGACACGCCAACACTCAGGCACACATACAAACGTTGGTGCATAGTGTTGTCCGCAGTAACGGCCATTTGAACGACTTCTGCTTGTTCTACGACTCATTTCTATCTTACAGGAAGCAGTGCAGTGTGGCAGTAATTGTTTTTTTTTTTTTTAATTCAGTAGACATGTAAAAGTTTGTTCTGCCACACACTTTCGCCGCTTACGACACGAAGCGTCAGAATTTTACGCGTTCATTCGAGCCACACGGGCGTTGGGTAGGAGTGATGTCCGATTTAAATGCTCCACTTTTAGCCGGTGGGAAACCATTCGAGCAGCTTCGATTCTTACAGCTGTGCAACTCTTGAATGTGTACTTTTAAAGTTTTTCTTTTCCACTGGATCTACACAATATATCTAATATCTTACTTTTGCGGACGTCATTTCACTGGGGTGGTCGACTTTCTCGACAATGAAGGAAGAAGAATTTTGTGAACTACTAAAGACTTATCTAAGTGCACCGCACGTCTTATTATTTCGTCTTTTAGACAAAACTTTTCCACACACATTGCCGCATAAAAGTTGGTCAGCTGGTGGCCATAAATGCAAATTGATCACGTTACAAAAGCATACACTTACAACGCAATTACATACATATAACTTTTTCAACTGCCGGCAACAGCGCCAACTGCGGCAGATGCTCGCACAACTCGCTGCACTTTCTCTATCTCCCGCCGCCCGGCATTGTTGCGAAGCGATGGTTTGAACGGCAATACACCAATTAAGCGCCCATAATTGCCGTCAATGCCGAAAGTGGTCAAAACTCATGTCAGCTTGCTTGCTGCAGGATGGCCCGCAGTTCGCTTGGGTGAGTTTACTGGTCTTTTAAATGTCGTCAGCAAGTTGAATGAGTAATTTTCAAATAATTCCTGAAGAACTCAGCAACACGTCTCGGCCTACTTGTCGTTCATACACATCATGGCTCAATGAACCATGATACACATATTTCAAATAAAGTGCCCTGCAAATCAATTGTGGCAAAGTAAATTGGGGAAAAATTCCATCGCCATTTCCGTTTGTTTGCGCATCAGTAGATGCAAATTAGTTGAAAACGCTTCCAATGAGGTGCTAATTGATAGCCGCTGAGCACATTTTGAAGCACTGAGATTTCTCACTTATGTATATATCATTTAAAGTAATAAAACGTTTATACTTTAATATTTGCCAACAACAGAAATTAACGTTTGCTGTTTTTATTAGTGAGACGAAAACTGTTCACGTTGCGGTCGGTATGTGTAGTTACTTAGTCGACTAATCGACGTTGTGCTACTTCTGTCTCCTATTTAGTCACTACAGGTTTGCAGACAATAGAGTCCTTCCAGATTTACGCAATCACTGCCAGTACTAACGTCGTTGTTACTATCAGCAAACTTATCATCACCGAATGTACTTAATGTGCAAAGTGAGATGTGTAAACGCAGCAAAGGCTTTCCAATCAATGAAGCGAAAAATGACACATCAGGCAGAACCGCCACACAGTCGAGCCATTGAAATTCTAACAACCGGAAACAAATAGTCAGCTCAAAACCAGAAGTCGGCAACGATAAGGAGGGAATCAACAGCTGGCACCATGTGCGCGCGCGCATGCCGCAGCTCAGGTAACTAAATACTGGCCGGGGCAGAAATCTACGACGAAACTGTTACCAAGAAACAGCGGGCGCAGTAGCCGGCTGCGACATGCTGTACGTAGGGTTGCTAGGCGAAAGAACGAGTCGATCGGGTCGAACCCAAGAACCCAAATATAGCTGCCTGAAGTGAGCGAGCCAACGGCGCACCGCGCTCTGCTACGATTGCTGTAGCTATTTAGGAAACAAGCTGATAGCTTGTCGTTGCTACACGTGTTGCCTGTCGCATGTCAATGAGGCGGCGTTTCCTTCGCCACGCAACAGTCCGACCGAAAAGAAATCGTGGTTGGAAGACTACTGCACCGGATTCACGGTAATTTGCTAAATAATTCACTTTAATCATCGAAGCTTTCGGTGTTGCATTGTGCATCACATTTTCGCGTTTAATGTTTTCTCAAAAATTGCTAAAGAGTTTACTTCTTTTTTAATTTTAAATATTTTGCGAAATTAAAAATCCCAAAACTAGCAAAACTTAAAGGGAAAATATCTAAATTATGAAAATATGTTCCTAGATTTTTGTGTCGTTTAAGAAGCCTTCATTCTTTGTCAGGTTATATAAACACATCCCCGATATCTTCCCATCTAATAAAATAAATTGGTCTACTATATATTTTTCGACAAAAATTGTTAATTAATTTGGTAGCCTAAAACTATACAACAAATCATTCCTGACATATTTTCCCTTTTAACTCATTTAAATATTTTGTCACTGATAAGAATTGTGAAGGGACTACCTATTTTAAAGTTTTGTAGTTTATTGGAAACAAATCGAAATTACATCAAAATATATCAATGGATGACAATTTCAATGGCAACTCATTTCTAATTTTTCTAAGTGTAAAATTGTTTACAAGGAAACTAAAGTTTTAAAAAATTCTACAGTTTTCGGTTGGGGTTTGAAGGAGTTAAACATCTGAAGGTATGATATGACACAAGCCGTGAATTTCCTTTAATTTTATGTGACAATCTGTCAACATTTTTTCACAAAAATGCATTGATATATTTTTCTTTTTGATGGACAATCGTGTGTGGAAGTTTGTTCATCATTTGTCCTCATCCTGTCTAAAAAAAAGTATTGTATTTTGGGCCAATTTTGCCCAATACAATTTTACTAATTTTATTATTTTTGTTGCAAATATTGCATCTTATTTCTACACAAGAATGATTTTTGCACACAAATAAGTTACAATTCTTACAAATTGTAATATATTTAGTACTGTTAGGCTTGTTTTCACAGAATTGACAACGGCCTCGTTTTGTATTTTACTCTTCTTGCGGGTGATGTAGCTTCCTGACGGCACTGCCGCATGGGTGTTTACTCCTGATTTTCTTCTTTCAAAAGCTCGAATCCCAGTTCTACAAAAAAGTCTGCGACGAAAATGTTTTGATTTGTTGCACTCGAGGTTCATATGGTTCATTTTTATCCTGAATTTTGGCGTCTTGATGCTATGTGCTTAATAGATATACGCACCGATATTTCTTTGGAATATAAGCTAGTAATGTTACTTTACTTTTATGTTCAAAAAGCAACTCTGAGTAAAAGGCAGGTTTTCTTCTTTTGTCCAAAATATGTGGGGATAGAAACAACTTCTTTTTTCGGACAGTCTCAACTTTAGTCATTTTCTTTTTCAGAAGTTCAACAGCAAGAACGTATGTGGTAACAAAGTTATCGCAAGTTATCGTTATTGTCGAAAATGTTGCCACAGCAATACAAAAAAAAATTTGTGCAGATCAGGGATTCCACGGGCAACGAAAACACACAGTCTAAATGTTGCTTGTGGAAATAATGGAAAATTGTATTGGGGAAAATTTGCCCAAAATACAAGATTCGTTACGCTGAGCTAAAAACGCGTTTGGGCAAAATTTGCCCAAAATACAGGATTAGGGCTAAGAAAAAACATGGTGACAAATTGTACTAAACTTTGTACGGAAATAACAACAAAAACAGATACGAAAGTGCGAGCAGAATAAACAGAATATATTTAATAGAGTAGAATTGAAATGACTGTTGAAGCATCAAATATAATGTCATAGACAAACACAACTCAATCAAATAATGGTCGACACCTATTTCTTCACCAAACGCCACCTAAAAAAAAAATTGGGAAAATACTGCAACAAAACACGCAACAGCGTGTTAGAATTTTTTTCTAGGAAATAAGCAACTACGTTTAAATTACTTTCTTGTTTACTTTACATTATATATTTTGGGTTATTTAATTTAATAGGTTTTTCATCAATCTCTCAGGATCTCGACTGTTTCGACAGTGTTTTAAACAATCCTCACGTCTACATCAATTCACTTGCAGACTTCACAAGAGAACAACGAACTTGGGTTGCTCAGTTTGGAATAACGAAATGTACCGCAGTCAAAACATCGGTCACGTTTTCCTCATTTTTGTTATTGGTGCTCGCGACTACACTACGTGAGCGTGGGTGGGGAAAGCGCGGGAAGACGTGTGAAGCGCAGACGCGCTATTAAATTACCGCAACGACATGACACAACCGATATAGCACAGCAACTTATAAAAATGCAATGCAAATATTGTTAAAAACTAAGCACCTGTTGTAAAATGAAAACTTCCCCTCTGAGCAATACAACAATACTTGGAAGCGTTCAAGTGCTTATCACTAAACGTTTGAAGTAGCATTTGCGAACTCACCTAATTTGGCGGAAGATCTTAATCATGCGCTGGCTGATGAATCCGTCAGTTTGTGAAGTGATTGTATGCGGAGAAAACTGCAATTTCCTGTCGTTGAAAAATATTTGAATGCGACCAGCAGTTACACGGCGTGTCGATAAGAATCGGCGCTGCGCTTTGTTGTCAATTTGGCACAATGCAGTGCCTCAAACCGTCGCGAGTTCAACGCGAAAAAATCCGATTGAGTCGAGTTATGAGCACTGTTTCACATAATCGTCGCTTCAGAAATTGGCAAATTCAACTGAAAAGAAAGCCAAAACTCTTGTATGTTTAAGTATTCTTGCAACAACAACACATTATGCACACGAGTGACTAGTCTCTTTCCGACCATGCGTAGAGCATGGCCGAGAAGCACCCGCAGCACGTTTTCTACACGCTCGAAGCGTTCTCCGTGAAATCATACACAAAATAAACAATTCAACGGAGTCAGCGCGCTGAAAACACAACGAACAACGGCAAAGGTGTCACAGCGAGCGCGCCGCTATTTTTATTGAAAAAAATCGTATTTTCTTGTGTTCGATTTTTTTTGTAATTCCTTAATTTATGTTTTATATTCGTCTACACTTTTAAAGAGGAAGAGTAAGGAAATGCCTTTGCTCTGTTGGCGTCAGGCTTTGACCACCGAACAAAAGCAGCATGGAAAAACGCCTCTGCCACCGATATCACCAAACGACGACATCTACAAATTCCACACGAAATTATTTAACAACAAAAACGAGGAACCGAAAACGATATTCTGTATTTATGCCCAACCAACGAGAACGTGCACAGCAACTTTGGAGCTGCTCAAGCGGCGTTCCTCACTCCCAAAAATACAGGCAACAGCACACATTTATTTTGCCTTTCTCAAATAACATCACGTACCGTTGCGAGTTCTGAAAAAGACCTTAACCCAAGAACCGTCACTCACAGACTGAATTTTTGTCGCACCAGAGCCGCACGATACCCACCAAACAACAGTTCCCGCTCCCAAACCGTACAAACACGAGCGCGCAGCCAGTCAACGGCACAAATACAGATAGTCGCTTAAACATAAACGTAAAGCAACGCAACAACACAGCAAAGCGGCACGATCGGTAGAACTCGAAATGCCAGCCAGCCAAACAATTGCGCCAACGAATAGACGGCAAACGAACGAACGAACGGGCTCTCGTTGTCTTTCGGTCTTTGCTTTGTTCCAAGTGGACGAGTACAAGTCGCCAAGTGAGATTTGAGAGTTTTCAGCGCTACGAAAAGTCCAAGCATGATAAATATTTGCCTATTACATTTTACAGAGCTCCAGCTCCGCATCGGCCGGATCACCTTAATGCCGTCGGGGATAGTTTTGGCTCCAAAAACCCCTTTGCATAAAATACAAAGCTCCTCCTTTCAATTAAAACAGGAATGTCTGGTCGTTAAATATACAGCTGACAGAAGAACATGTATCACGACTTTTCGAATAATCGTTTAGGCGGAGAACTCACAATATACTATCCGAGTACCCATACAGTATGTATGCATCATACAGCTCAATAGATGCCACCAACTTGTACATGCCGTTTCCATAGATACTTGTGCCCGCTATTTTTGCTGATTTTCTTTGAAGTGGATATGCTGCTTTTGGAACAGGCGCCTTGTTGCGCACCACTTCTGATCGCCTCCGTTGCTCTCTGCAGCTGAATGAAACATTCTCGACTTTGCTCTTTATGTTTACATTTTTATTGCCCAGCACATAAGCAATATTGGCACACAGCGGGTTGCTGGCGTTTTCAAGTTCAATAGGTGGCGGCGCCAGCAGCCGGCGAATACCAAAGCTATCGCAGCTTTCAGCATTTGTCTGCGCCAGAGCGAATGCCAATGCCAGCGCCACGACTGCGTGAAGTAAATAATCATGTCTAGCAAATATTTCTTTTGACAACCCATGTGTGTAATATTTAGCAGCCAACTAAATCCGATTGCACTCAGCACAAGTTTTCAATAAGCAGCTCGAATGCGTTCGCTGACATTGGCGTGCCGTCAATGGACGCCAATGACTGCAAAATCAACAATGTAAAACTAAACTAAACGAATCACATATAGACTTGCCGCCATTTCAAGTCTGAGTTTCAAGTCGAAAAATTCGCCAATTCAGTGCACTGCGCTATTTGCCCATAAAACGCCGGTAGGTCATTGCATTTGTAATTTTAGACTCAAGTCAACTTACGCTGGTGGCATTTCATTTGCGTTTTTCATAGCAGACCCACGTACTCAGCAATCTCAGTTCACATCCTGCTGTTACCGCCTCACGCGAAACCTGTTGCTCCCTCTCTCGCCTCTCCTCCAAAAATATGGTTTTTCGCCCACTCCCCAACTGCCGCCTGGTTCTCACCTACGTACGTACAGTGTACGATATCTCTGCGGTGAGTCATCTAGCACCGCTGCATCCGCGTCCACCCAACATTTGAACACGCCGATTTAACATAGCGTTGCCGGTGCTTAGTTGAGCAAACATAGAAAACGTTTAAAAAAGCCGCTCATAAGCTGAATTTGTGGGTTGGCCCGAGTGAGTGAGCGTTGGATTGAGTGTGTGGCAAACCGACACACACACGCGCACACTGCGACACCCAAGTGCAAACACACAACGCAACGCCATACATATACTCAACGGCAACTGCGGCTCAACAACTAACGAAACCGTTGACAAGGTGAACAGCAGTGTGACCGGTGACACCACCAAAGCTACAACCACATCGGCCATGCACAAACACAGCACATTGGGGTCTGCGAACATGTTCGACAGCGCGTCAAACATGTGTGAACGACAGCTGTTGGCAGCGATTAACTAAATGGCGGGTAAGTGCATCTGCCATAAATAATGCAAAAAACCATTAAATCACTGTTCGCGCATTGAACGATTAGCCCAAGTGTAAAATAAACAAAAAAGCTTATGAAATCAAATCGAGCACGAGATAACCACGCAGAGCGGAACACGATGAAAGGCAGTGGAAGCAGTGTTCACCTTTTAGCACCTTGCGTCAAGTTTAGAATGAGTGGCGCGGTGTTTAAAATACATAACGCTGACGGGGGGTGAAAAGCCGTTAGCGACAGATACTGATAAGGGACAGCGGTGACGTTTATGGAGAGACAGATAATCGTAGTTAGTGGCAGCGATAGCGCGCACCAAAATGCACTGTGCGGAGCATAGTGTAGAACGGACGTATTTGGGAAAATGTACAATTAATTGTTGTTCAATCACGCTCACTATCTCTTATTTGCCTCTTATTATTATCATTATCTCTTATTATTCACAGCGCAAAGGACCGCAAAGGCCTCAATTGCATCGCCTATTTAAACTATCACATAAATCATGTAACTGATGTGTCCTTAGAATGGACTTAATTTTGAAAATTTTTCATGGTATCACCATTTGAAGTTTTATTTTCTTCCATAGCCCACATGGCAAAGATATCACATCATATGATATCATATCAAATAACACAGAACAACAAAAAACACTTTATTTCTGTTGCATGGAGTTTTTCTACTGTTTCTTGCTAATTTGGGTGCGGTGATTTCGAATCTATCCTCATATTTTTTCTAGCAGCTCTAGTTTGTGAGATATAGGTACCGTGTCATTTTTACAGTTTTTCCTCTACTTTTTTCCATATTTTTGATTGTAATTTCGAAACCCAAAACCCGATAGACATGATTTCCACCTTATCGCATTAACAAAACCGCACGGCTTCTTTTCCGATGCAAGTTATTTTTATAAGTTTTGAAATACCGCGGTAATTGGACCCCAAAGTCGGAAAATATGGATTTTTAAGGCGTTTTCTTTGATGGTCAAAAACATATACACTTTCGTAAATCAATTAACGAGTTAGGTGTATAATGAAAGCCGACACATCAAACATTACAACACAGCCAAATTATTTGGCGGAATGCACATTCGCATCGAAATAATACTGTTACGAAAATGACTTCTCTAAGTTCGTATACTGGATTGTGCTTGAAAATAAAACTACTTCAGTTATTCAGCGCAAACGCAGACAAAAATCAACAATCACTTTATTTACAATTTTACACTTGTTACTACTTTACTACTATTGCAAGTTTCCCCTTTGCTTGCTCAACACAGACTCCCCCTGTTGCGCCGCGCAGCGCTGCTTATATACCAGTTTTCTTATCGCGCCGAAGTTTCTTGCAACTTCCAATTGGAACACGCTCGACCATTCTCGCACAGTTCGCGAACCATCCTTGCCATATCGGAGTAACACCAAGCGAATTATACCAAATTCGCCGTACTTGAAAGTGCATGCCTAAAAGTATGCTTGGAAAAGCGTTCGTGCATAGACAAGCATTCAGCACATTGCTTCTTCGCAACAATACCAAAACTGTACCATAGTCATTTTCATAATTTTTCATACATTTTCCTTAAAAAATTAGGAGCCTCAAAATATGCTCTTTTATATGTTACATTTATAGTCTGAAACACAAGCAAAAACAAAAAGATTTTGAATTTCTCTAAACAAAAAAAAATTAAAAACTTTGCATATTTTTAGGCCCCAAATTTTTTAAGGAAAATCTATGAAAAGTGATGAATATAGCTATGGTACATTTTTGCTATTATTTCGATGCGAATGAGCATTCCGCCAAATAATTTGGCTGTGTTGTATTGTTTGATGTTTCTTCTTAAGATGTTCATATACTTCGTAACTTGATTTATGAAACATCTGTACAATTCAAACATTAAAATGTCAAAAAAATTCAAGCATTATCGAGATTATTTCGAGAATTTGTCGCTAAAAATTTTTATCGAGAAATTGTTTGTTGGGTATAGACACCGTAAACTACATTTAAGTGACTCTAACACCCAAGACTTCAACAATTTCCTAACAGTTTCAAGGCAAAGGCGTAACTCAACAAGTTACATTCTACACAAACAAGCTACATTGTCACTATTGCTTTAATGGGGGATAAGAGTGAGGCTTAACTACTGTTGGCCACTAGCAATACCGGCTGACATCACCATCAGAATCATACTTGCATGATCCTACAAGGTAGTATAAATCGAAGACGACTTAACAGCGGATGATTGTCTCTCTAAATGAGGTCAGATGGAAGGTTTGAGTTCTGGCTGCGTGATTCTTTAAAGAGTCAACAAGTTCTAAAAAATATAGACCTTATTAGTTTCAATTGGCACTGCACAACATATACAAATCAACATAGTCATAATCTAATCAACTATGTCAAAATGGGTAGCCGATAAGGTGGCTTATCTCTTCTAATAATGCCAAAGTAATCATTTCGAAAATATATAGTATTCTGTATTAAAATAACGATACAACTTCGGTACTTGCATACCAATAACAACAACAATAGGAAAATATCAGATGCAGTTCGTAGTGAGACAATAAGTTTTGAAAGCATTTAATAATGCATACCCATTTAATAATTCTCTTTTTTTAACCAAAGAGCGCATATCATATTATAGAATATTCCTTCACTCGACAATTGCCGCGTATGTCAAACGAGCCACTTCAGTCACTGGCAGCGTGACTAATGACTGTTTCATATGCTGCCACACAAATCACTGGCGCAATGCATCCCCTCCCTCTCTTCATCATCAATAGTCTGGATCTTGGTCACATTTATCACAATATTTTGTGTATATTTTGTTCGATATCAATTATTCTTGCAGCCATTCATATCTTTGTACAACGTTCGCGCCATTCTGTTTATTGGCTTTATGTGTAATGAATTTGGAGTGCTAATGACAGCAATTCTAATTGCTAAATCGCTCTTGTTTTTTGTGCTTCGGTTCTTGCCGGCTGATACGTGTAATATGTTTGTCGCAAATTATTGGCAACTGTGGCATCGGTCAAAGTGTTTGTTATTAATTTTGCGCGTGCACAATAAATAATCACGTCATTTGCAGTCGCAGCCGACATAAGTCGGCGAGCGGCACGCACACACGCATGATAACTACATCGTAAGTGCATCTTGCGCTGCCGTCGCCCGCACAGTGACCATCGAATGCTTTGGCTCGTTGGACAACATATGAAATATAAAATTCCCGCAACGACTTTCATTTTTCGATTAATTAACACCAATTGACTTTTCGACACGGACTCGGCTTTGTGGCGCAGTTCGAATATCAATGATGCTTAAATTGAATCTTCAATTAAAATTACAACAATTACGACTACGCCCAACCCACCCACCACTGCCGCCAAGTAACAAACAGCCAGTTGGCATCTACGGTGACCATTCGTTGCTAATACTAATACTAACTAATAACATTTCAATGTCCAAAACACTAAAAAATACGAAACACGTGACAGAAGTGTATAACGCCAAATTGTGTAATTTTTTAATGAAATTAAATCCATTCGATAGCTGTCATCAGTGGCGCACACCGGGGAGGGTTTTTGGGGTCTTTTGGAGTTACATTCAATCATCAATATTCAATCAGCAATAACACTACCCGACACAAAAAAGGTACCTAAAAATAAGTGTTTTTTAGACTAACTTTGGGCGGCTGAACACAAAACTGAAGATCAAAACATTTTTGTAAGAAGCATTTTCGAAAAATCTTCGAAAAACCAGTTTTTTCCCCTGTTGTTGCAGTTATGAGTACATATCTCGTAAACGAATCATTCGTCTAACACAAGCTATCCATCGGTCAGAAGATAATACCTTAGCCTTTCCAGCGATATACAGATTGTCCAAATCAGATCAGATATTTATCCAAATCCTGATGGTGAAAGTTGTAAAAAAGTGAATTTTTCTAACATTTTCAGAAATCATAAATTTTCAAATATTTTTTTCATAGATAAAATAAATTATCTCCTTTGGTTTTAAAATCTAAGATGAAAGATATATGATTTGCCCAAATAGCAAGCCTAATATTATATTAATAGAATCGAAAGAAAAATGACAAAGTTATGATGCACCGTGCGAAAAAAAATTTTTGCCGAGACCCATCCTAATGTTGATATAGGCGTAAAACTAGAGGTCATTTATAGTAACCTGGCATAGTCAGTTTTTCATTTTCTGGCCCAAAGTCTTTTTTAAAGGACTTTACAATTTTAAGGACTTACACATTTACACAAATGTTTTTTTAAATATTCGCGGTTTTGCAATGATGAAGATATGGGTATCAAATGAAAGAGACAAATTGTCTCTTTTTATTTAAATTTTGTATTTTGAACTTTCAGGACCAAAATATGTCAGGTAGGGAAAACATACATGTTTTGGATCTCAGTCTGTAGATTCATACATCTAAATTGTATTCTATTTCAAAGTTCTCAACACAGTTACACAAAACCCTCCGAAACAAACCCCTGCGTGCGCCACTGGCTATCATTATACGATTTTTGTTTTGTCTTAAATTGTATAAACAAGGCCTGAAAATCCTGGCCACTCCGCTGATTCCGTGATATTCTATTCACGGAAAGATTAAGCCAATATTGGGTAATTTTTGCGCCAGCACATACAAATTCAATTGCATTTTGGCAGTAATAAATATGACATCAAATATACATATCAATTAATTAACAATTAAGCTACATACACATAAACCTACTTACATATGTTGCTGACAATTACGAATTCCGCCTCCGCTTTGCGCGTACATCCTAAACGTAGTCACAGAGCATTTTGTTCTTTCATCAGAAACGCCTGGCCTTCCCATTCATCGTCACCTATCGACTTTTGTATTGTTGGAACTTCGATCATTCTTGCAAAGAACATGCACATTGTTTTTCTCTCAAACCGTCTACGGGCATCATATTTTTGGATTATGGATTTTCTTACCCATTGCTGACTGAGACCATATCATCTGCTGGCAGAAGGTAGCCTTAACTCAAATCTCAATCCAACTGACTAGGGTAGACCAATTCATTAACAGCTGCGAAAGTACGCATAGTTGTCGCTCGTCC
The DNA here is from genome assembly GCA_963668005.1 of Melieria crassipennis. Classification (NCBI taxonomy): domain Eukaryota; kingdom Metazoa; phylum Arthropoda; class Insecta; order Diptera; family Ulidiidae; genus Melieria; species Melieria crassipennis. The sequence continues at coordinate 102,243,239 of OY764962.1, read as the reverse complement.
CACATAAGCTTATGCTGAGTATTCCCTCATTCAAGCGTATATATCGTCACCTTAATATAGGCAGGACGTAGCTCATTTCAATTTTTCGAAATCGTGTTTTTTGCATTCTCTGTTAGAATGCTCTCCTATTTAAGATTTCACAGATTTCACGTGTGACAAAAATAACATTTATTAAAGTGGTAAAATGGACTGTGACTGAAAGTATAAAGTTATTAAGTTTTTTTTTTCCTCCTGTAAAATTTTGAAATTGTGAGATACGTTTTTTCTATATTAAGGTGACGATATGTATTATATATCAGTGTTTAACCACACCAACTTTAAGCCAACATAGTCTGCAGTGCATTCGTATATTGTTGTTTGTTGTTGTTTGGTTTGAATATTGTTCATCCTTGGAAAATCCATTATTTTCATCGCCACATATGTACATACATACGAAGCGACGTTTAAAGTATTTACGTGCGAGTATAAGCACATTTTGACATACATACACACTCATGTACATACATATGTACCGTGCATTTTGCACCACTGCAAAGTGAGCTTTCCCTTGTAATTCAATTGCTTTTCACTGGTATTTGCCACTGAAAACAAACTGTCGCAGCGGTCCATTATTAACAAACTGCAGTCTGGAATGTAAACAACACCCATTGTTGCTATAGTCTTAATTGTTACAAATGCCGCAATATGGAAGTAGGCTACAGGCGAAAAAAGCAACTTCAACACCTGATGGGTGGGGCAATTGTGGCATTAGCCAAGGAAGATACGTGCATGCTCATTTAACTTTGAACAAGGTTAAATGGTTTCCGCAAGTACACATAAATTGTTAGTTTTGTGTTTTAGAGGCATGCGCGCGTGTGTGCGTTCTCTCCTCTACTACCCAACCCACCCCACCCCGCCCACTCTTACTCACAACGCCACCACAGCAGCAATAAGTTGGCGTGTAATTACGACACGCACCTGGCAGGCGTTGTGCATTGTGGATGTGGCAGCGTCGAGGCAGAACAGAAGAACAATTTCAAGTGTGCGGCATCTTTTAACTTGTGGAGCAGCATCTTGGTGTGCTTAAGTGCCCCGCATGTTTATGTTACAGTATGTCATGTAGTATGTGCATGTAGTGTCCTTTTAGGTGTGCAAGTAAATTACGCAAATTTAATTTTTAATTAAATTGAAATGCACGCTAAATTATGCGCCAGTACTGTGCGTAGTTGCAAGCACCTCTTTACGATTCATTCGATAAAACTAAGTTAATTAAATATTCGCACAATGTGCAACAAAGAGTTGGAAGGTTTGCGAACCCCAGCCACTGCGATTGACCGCCGTACTAATGCGCAGCATATCCCTGAACGTGCGCCGTCAGCTGTTGCTGTTCGCCTCCTGCACATAAAATTGAATGGGCACTTCGCTGCGGTAGTAAAACTCATGGCATTTTCCGTAAGGTAACTTCAATTTGCATTCATTGTGTTTCCCCTATAAATTTAACGACACAAAACGCTAATTAAACACGCATCGAAACAGCTGCCGTCAAACACGATTTCATTAATTTAAACGCGCATTCAACACATTAATGGCGAAGAATTGATACTCGTATTGGTCGCTCTAAAGCTTCAAACACCGCCTAATCTACTAATTTAATCTTATTTGTTGAACATTCAAAGGCACAATTGAAGCATTTTCGACGGCTTTATTTCCGCAAGCACTGCTTATATACATCAACGTGATGTTTAGCAATGTTGTAGGGGACAGTGCCTTGACGCACCTGGTCAGTTTTCAGCGCCGTAGCGTACGCTCTCAGCAGTGACTCTTCTTTCTCTGGTGGATCCAGGTACGCTTGCAGACCACCTATGAGCTACAAATACAATTCCAAATTAACAGTTTTCACACCAAACTTAAGTGAAGAGCCTACCAAACTCTCATCGCAATTTAAAAACCGCAACGCTGAAGCATAGTCCGACCACATTCTTCGGCGCCATTTGTTGTCGTATTTTTGTGCCAGCGGTACCATCACCAATGAGCTAAATAGCTCGTCCCCATAGCTGGCAGCCTGAAAGTGGTCCACAAACAGCGCGTACAAATTTTCAAACTTGCATTTGCCTACGTAAAAGGCAGAGAAGAGTGGAGTAATAGTACGAAAAAAAACTGACAGTTTGCTATGTTTACACACCTGCATAGTTGGCATCAAATTGAAATGTATGCGCACTGCATTGAGCATAGAAGCGCAACAGGTGCTGCCGCAGCAGTGGTCGAACATCTGCCGCCAGAAATTCCGAGTTCGGACCCATGAAGCAAATCATCAAATACATCAGCTTTTCAGTGGGCGAAACAATTTGCAGCTCCGGATTACACTCTTCCAGCTGTGCAACAAACGTCAACGTCATGTGCAGCACATCGCGCTCTGTGAACAAAATTAACCCCTGTACAGTGTTCCTTCTGAAACGCTCAATTCAATTATTCCAAGTTTAACATTCGTAACCGATTTATGTGAAACTTTTTGGAATCATTACGGTGGAAATGCCGAAAGGAGCTATCAGTGCGCAAGATTTACCTGAAAACTGTTCTGCCTTTTTCTGTTGTATATTCGCAATGTAGTGTTGTAGTATGATCTTCAACTGAAAATACGGCCAATCGCTCGGCAAAATTGGCGGTTGACTGAATGGCATTGAAAGTGTCAGCTCTGTGGGTGGCTGTAAACAGAACAGCAGAACAGAAACATTGTCACCGTTTTGAATTTTATCTCAAAAAGCAAGTCGTACATACCACAACAATGTAGTGAGCATGCACCATGTCCAAACAGGTGTTCTGCCAACACTTCAAAGTGTTCTCATCGACACGCTGCATGTACCTGCGATTGAATACTACACGCTCGAATAACTGCTCGATTTCCGGAATGTGTTCCGCTGTTAAGCAACACAGGAAGTTGTACACCAACTGTAACGTTTGCGCGGGTTCAAAGTAAACGCTAAAGCCCTCAAAGCACAGCAGCTGGAAGATTAGCTTCAGCTCGGTCTTCGCGTAGAAGTTGGTCGCCAAGTAGCGATTCGATTTGGTGGCGACCAAGCGCAAATACTGTACCAGTGGTTCTATAACCAACGGGCGTATCAATGCATTCAGCAGCCCGCGCTGGTGCTGGCCCGCCGACTGTTTTTGTTGCAGCTCCAGCAAGCGCCATACCGACGTAAGCAGGTACACACTGTACGTTTGAGATATGATTAGCTGCGGCCCATGCTGATGCATCAAAACCGCACCCACATTGGGCAGCGGCGGATGCACATTACGGCGATCATTAGACTGCCGCAAAATTATAGAGGTCGCACTGCGCTTTGGAAACAATCACAAAATGTCACTAATTCTGCGCATTCAACGTGCAATTAAAACGAATGATACTAACACGAGCGACCGCAGCAACTCAGCAAAGGCGTCCGACGATACGAAGTCACACAAGTACTTGCCAAGGAAATTGCGAAAACGCTCCGCATCGTTGTGACGCATACACCAGGCTACCGCGTTGAGGCAGGCACACAACAGAGTAGCTTGCGAAAACTGAAATTTAGGCAATCAGATTAAAGCAGCACGACAGATTGAAGTACTCACCTCCTTCACACCGCTGCGCGTGGCGCGATGAAACCAGCTACAGCAGCAGTCTTGCAACAGGTCGCCCAACAGCGCGCTCACCTCTAAACAGCAATTGCCCGCGGTAATAGCGGCCAACAGCGCAGCTGCGTGCTGTCGTATGAGAAATGGGCCGCCCTCCTCATAAATGACATGATTATAATGCCACTCGAGCATGTAGCGAAAGGCGGACCGAAACTTCCTATTGTGCAGCATGCAAGTGGAAATTAAAAGTCGAAAATGCTTTATTTCGTAATAGAGTTGTAAAAGTGCAAAGCAGCAACACTCATATCAACTAGTGTGCTGTACGCCAAATATATAAAAATGCGTTGCAAAATGCAAATGGCACGTATTTCATTTTCGCCCCTTCTACTGAGCGGATTTACGCCAACGGCAGCAAAACATTTCAAAATGATTTCAATTAAATTCGTGTGCCTTCTGATGGCAATTCAAAACGCGATCAGTCGAGCACAACCAGTGAGTGTTCCAAGCATAATAAAATTAATAAAAATAAAAGGAAGAGAATTTAAAGTCGTTCAAATTTCCAAATTTGCAAAATATTCCAAACATTTGAATTGTTTAAAGTTCCAATGAATGATAAAAATTGTTTACTTGATACAACGAAATATCTTTCAAGTATACTATTTATATTATTTTAAGGCTATAAGCAACTAGTGTAAACTCATTTGGACAAACAAAATCAAAGTAAAATTATAGATATTATTTTTATATATATTATGATTGGTCTCAGTCATAGTCTGTATTTTTTGTATTTGTTTCTGTTGCTTTTAGCCCCAATCTATGCCGGATCATGTGAAATCAGCGGTGATTAAATTGGCCAAAGTTTGTATGAAGGAGTCAGGCGCCACGAAAGGTCTGTAACTCAAATCAGAAAAAAACCACACTAACAATTACAAGACATTTACAAAATTAACAAATCTAACGATCAGCTCGGTTGGGAATTTTAATGTGACTGATAACAGTAGAAAATAATTATTTAAATGATATCAACTACTCAGCTTCGTTTAATTTCGTGAAAACAATTAAACGTTTTGCAGAGCTACTGGCACAGGCCGCCGGCGATCTGCGGCTCCCCGATGACCGTAACATCAAATGCTTTGCGCACTGCATGTTTGACAAAGTGGGGCTTGTAAGTTAACAAATACTTTGTACGCATCGCCAAAGCTCATCAGCAAAGAACAAATTCGTTATTCATAGATTGACAGTGATAACATGATGCATTTGGAGCTGCTGCTGGACGTTTTGCCGCCCGAATTTCATTCGCTAATTGAGGAATTGATAAACGTTTGTGGTACAAAATGTAAGCAGTACAGCAGTAAGGGCCTAACATGATCGCGATAAATGAATTTGTACTTTTCCAGCTGGTGCCGACGGTTGCGAAACAGCATACCACACCATGAACTGCTACTTGCAGTCTAAGCCCGATGTCTTTCGGGCATATGTAGGCGATATTTCAGTGCACTAAGTCTAAGTTCAAATAAAATTGTACGTGTACAATAAATGTCAATATAAAGTGCATACCTATAGAGCGTACTATCCACTTGCAACAACAACAGACAGCGTACAATACGTAGACATTCGATTTGCACCTTAATTAAATTGCTCTGAAAGTAATTCATTTCGGTATTTATGATGCTTGGTTTTCGAATTGTATATTTAATTAATCCGCACCTTCAAGTCGTCGCAGTTGAACAGATAGTTTTGCAGTTTATCGACCAGCCGCATGTTTATCAGCCTCAAGGCAATACCCAGATTTTCAGATATTAAAACGCGCATCAGCTTCAGGCAAAGATACTGGGGATAGTCGTAGAAAGGTGGTGTTGGAACCGTTGTGTCTGTGATTTTAAAGTTCATTGTTAATGCATACAATACGTATTAAATCTCTAAATACTATAGCACTCACCAACACGTTCCAACCCAGGCAAAAAATTCTCCATTAAGCAACTCATTAAATTGTCGTAAGTGGTAATGTGGGTGGCGACTTCTTTGCCCGCACGCGCCAAACGTATGAGTATTTTCAAGCAGGACGAAACGGTGCTGTTGTCCGCGCGAACGTTGTGCAAAATAAAGCTACAACAAATATAGCAATGTACATATTTAACATCCAAAAATTTCATCAGAGAGCCTACTAGATTCGCTGAAGAATGTTCGTGCGCAGCAAACAGTCGCACAAATCCGTCTCAGCCAGCTCGAAGTCACTCATTGACGTTTTACTTTCATCCTCACTCTCCTCTATTTTCGCCAAGTATGCAGTCGACGAGTTCATTCGCATCTGCGCCATTTGCTTCTGTAGATTCTCTATGGAAGTAGGGTCCTCTGCATCGCTGTCGGTTTGCATTACGTGCAGCGTAGGTTGCCAATAGCAGCCCGGATTATCATAGATGAAATCTAGTAAAGTCTGACAAAGTAATAGAACTAGCAAAAATTTAGTTGCATGAGACTGATTTTAAGTCAAACCTCGTCCGTTTCATTGTACATAAGATACGCCAACGCTTTTGACACCACCTCCAACATCGCGGGCGTATTGTCATCTAAGCCAAGACGCAACAAAAAGAATATCTTCGAAATAGGCAAGTCCAACACACGATCATAAAAGCCTTGATTGTAGATACTCAAGATTCCGCCAATCGCACCGAACGCGGAAATTCGTTGCTGCATAATGTTAGAGCTGCCAAAAGCAGTATCAAAATCTCACTTTTCAAAACATTAATAGCAGCAATGGAAGCATACCGCGCCAACCGAAACAGCTCCTGCAGCGTGTAACCAGGTCGATGTGGCTCCGCACCATGCAAATACAGCTCGCGTTCGTCTTTTGCTGCTGCTGTGACTTCAGTATCTTTGTCACTTTCTACGTCTTGGGTAGTGTAAGGCAACAGCACACCCTTCCAATCAAAGCGCGCTTCGAATTTTTCCCCTGCTTTTAACCGTGCCGTTTGTAGCGGAATATCGCGCATCCACTCTAATTTGTCCGTCTCAACTACATCGAAGTTTATCCAGTGTTCGGCGCTACTGCGTTGCAAGATCTCGACGGCGGCATTGGAAGACGTCAGAGCACACAGTGGATTGGCACCTGGATTCAACTCAATATCTATGGTCTGCGGTTTTTTTTCACTATCATCTTTATGCACAACGACGGCTGTCGGGTTAAATTTTGTGGCATTCGTTACCACTTTTTCACGTCGTTTCTTTGCGAGTAAAGCAACCAGTGATGGATCTGAAACATTTTTGTTATCAAGGTATAAATAGATATAGGGCTAATACCCACCGATTGCATCCAAAAGCTTCTTGCGCTCTGCCAAAATGTCCTCTTCTTTCATTTTGCTCAGCAGTGACAAGTTCTCCTTGTGAACTTCGATTGCTGTCTCGGTGTCCTCCACGACAACACTGGTATTGCCGTAAACCTCAGACAAAATTTTTACGTCATCTGAACCGCACTCCATGGGCTTCACTTCAGCGACTCCCGTTACCACAGTATTTGCTCCTGTTGCGGCTACAGCACTCCTTGCCTTTGCCTCCATAGATAAAGCGAAAATACTTTTACCCGCTTGCGGTATCATCTAAAATCAACCAAAATGTTTGACACAGCTTTAGCAACTTTATTATTTTGTTACTTACATTCAGTGGCACACGCTCCACTTTTGGAAACGCCGCTTGTTCCATCGGGTCATCAGCCAAATGTCGTTTAGGAGCCCCCACTTGCTTCTCTACAATTTCTCCAAGCACTATGTCAGTAAGAGTACGTGCCGCACACGGTTTGACCACATCTCCCACAATTTTTTCGTGTATTTCACCAAGTATCTCCTTAGCTGCCGGTGTGAGCTCGTTCGATGGTTTACTGGCAGCTCCTTCCCGTACCGTTTCACGACTTTTAGCAAATAAAGACTTTCTTGGAGCTAGTCCAAATAAAATTGAAATTACCGAGTAAACAATGTTAACATCTCCGCCACTCTACCTTTCTCCACCTTGACGATTTGGGCTGCCGGCTGCATTTTTGGATTCTTCGCTCGTTCTGACAGAAACTCTCGCTGCATGCGGAGTATATCTTCTTCCGTTTCACCTCGTTTCGGTCTTTTAATCATTTTGTGTTTTTTGTGTCTTTTATTTTAGTTTAATTCTAAACACAATGCCGAAACTGCATCTGTCGATTGCAATGGCGCTGCGAATACAATTTTGGGCTTTCATCAGCTGATTTAGCACTTTGGTTACTTATTACAACATTGCCAGCTTCAAAAATACACGGTGTGGGGAATATGTTGTGGTAAAATTCGTTAAGAGGCTAACAACAGTTCTACTCAAAACTCGAGTTTTATTCCCATTCCCATTTCACATCCGTTTCCTGCCCTCTGTAAACATTACTACTCGGAAACGGCGTACATTTATTTCCGTTTAATGCTAAGGATCGTAATTTCTTACAATTTTTTTTTTAACAAATTTAATACATTGTATATTTGTGGTCAGATAGTATAAGCGCTTAAGTCGACTTAAGAAAACATTGAGTTAAGGGTGCTAGCATATTCCTTCACAGTGTGCTTCTCAAAATAATACATATAAACATGCGATTATAACTTTTGACCACAAATAAGTATACATATGTGCACCGCTTCACTTCCTGAATGTAGTGCCAGTGTCCGCAAGGCATTTCATCAGCGACTGCTGTGCAATCAGTGTGTCCTTGTGTGGCAGCGCCGCAACCTGGAAGAACATGTCAATGGCACCTTTAAACAACTCCAAAGCCTGCTGGGTCTTCTGCTCTTGCATCGCTTGGGCTGCTTCGCGATATAGCTCCTCAACCTTAATCAACTTGGCTACGCTCTCCTTCAGCGACACATTTTTCCGACATCGCGGGCAACGCACATCCTTTGACAAATCCTTAGGGAATTTCAGCAGATTTACACAGTTGGCCGATGTGCACCAGAAGCGCACCTGTTTGTCCAGTTTCTGCAGCGTAGGCCAATTCTCTTGGCACGCCATGCAGTTGCAACTAAACAGATAGCGACCGCGCAATGAACGTTGACGCTCCTTCAGATTCATTTTCGTGAAAATTGGTCCATAGTTCTCCGCTACTATCTCGTTGGGTCGATGCGGCTTAGTGGCAGCCAAGACCAACTTCTTGCCAACGAAATAACGCGCCACACTAGGCCAACATTCATGATTGAAATACGCCCCAGTCCCATATAATCCAGCACCCACGTAAACAACTTTGGAGCCGTCGAAACGATGCTCGTCCGTGATCAGGGTCTCGTAGATCTCGTGCGCATTATATTGCAAAACCTGCAATAATCCCAATAGCGCAGTGCCCACCTGCAGTTCCACCGCCGTAGGATTAACACCTTCGGTTTTGCGACGACCAAAGTACTGAGCCTTCTGCAGACACCGCAACAAAAAACCGGCCATCAGCGAACGCTGCAAATAGTCATCAGCCTGACGAGACTCTTCGTGCGTGCACAGGTTCTCGTACAGCAAGTTCGCAGTGTTAAGACCACTTTCAACACTAGACGCCTGTGTGAAAACACGCAGAGCAATGTAGCAAAGAATGGACATGCCAGATCCTAATAAAGCGGGGAAGACATTACACGATTGCACACAATTTCCAAAGCACCTACTGCACACCTTACCAATAAACAAATCCATGAACTCGCACTCGAAACGGTGATAACTTTCACACGCATCCCCCATGCACTGAGCCGAACAGAAGGCGATTCCGGAGCAGTTAAGACAAGGCACGGGCGTATACAAACTATAAAACAAAGAATATCTGGAATTAGTGTCCGCATGCAGAACAAATGTGTTCGCTGTAACCGACCGTTCAAAGCAATGATGACAGTGGCTGCCATAAAAATTGGGCAACAAGCAAGCGGCCACTGGATTCTCATATAGCACCACATCTCCCGTCTGGAGCCCATCAGCAGAAACAATGAATCGACCTTTTTCCTTGGTCTCCACTAGCTTAACCAGACTGGAAGCACCACGTAAATTGCTATTTTCGCCATGCGCTAAAACAGGCGCCTGCAATGACTGTCTCTTCTTTGCCTGCTTCATTTGCGGCAGCTCCTGGCGGCAAGAGTCGATAAGCGCGCTGCCACCGCCAGATAATTTCTCAGCGATCTTTAGTGAAATCTCAGCACGTGCTGTTTCGCCCATGGCTATAGTTACATAAATGTGCACGAGTAGATCAACATGAACACTAAATTAATGTAATGCCAAATTCAGTGCTTACCCGCATAAGCCTTCGCCAGTTTTATGTAATAGTCCACGCTCTGCTTTGACTCCAAGCCGAAGGAAGCAGTCAGCTTGAGATCGCTCAAGGCCAATTCACCCTCACCTAGGCCAATCAGAATGACAGCACGAGTGCGCAAGGCCAGTGCCAAACTAAGACCCTCATCGATACCCAAGTCCACACCTGCAAAAATTCACCGCAAACAATGCTGAACAGTCTGTTTGTATTGACTTATCGAACCGCCCACCTTTTGCCGGCGCACGCATAACCGCCAAGTTGGCGTGCGACAGTGCTTGCGTCAGCTCACCCAGCAGCTGGTATTTCTCTGCTTGTGCACGTCGCTGTGCGGAAAAAACCGCATCCTTCGACTTAAACACTGGGCGCACATTTTCCAGTACGCCCAGCACCGGATCGCATACCTCGCGATCGCTGAAGATCGAGAGGATACGTGCCTCATTCGATTTCAGCTTGCCGAAATAGTTCTGCAGCCACTTCTCCCCGCAACTCTTCTTGACCTCCTTATAAAATTCACTGAAGAAGCCCTTCAGATCCGACTGCACAGTGCGTGCGCTGCAAAGCTGCTGGTAGTCATTGTGGACGAGATCCGCCATTCTGTGCACTTCGCTTAGAGTTCAAGTCAAAGTTTAAGTTCACAAATTCCAGTACCAGCAACACTTTGGTTCCCAATACCAAAGTCGGAGACAATTTTACACAAAATGGATCACGCCGTACTCGTGCTATGCAACGCAGTGGTTGAAGAAATGAAAAACGTTTTCATGCTGTATTCTAAAAATAAGTGTTTTTGTATCTAAAACACTTTGAGATATGGTGAATAGGCTCCGCACTTCACCGTGAATGAATGCAAATTTTCGAAATTTATTATTTAAATTTTAAAGAGGAACAACATTCCACCACGCTTTTCACTACTGCCGAAGAAATACCACGCCTGAGATATAACTGTGATAGATTGATTTCGAAATTTTATTCAGGAATAATCTATTCAATAACTACAGCTTAAGTATTTCACGAATTGAAAAATAGTACAATTGCATAATTTAATAATATCTATAATATATATGTAAAGTCACAAACGTCTTTTCCGTAGTAGCTTCCACTGTAACTACTGTTAGCATTGCCTACAAAAAGTTGAAAATAACAAATTTTCATAGTAAAGAGTACATTTCTGAAGTTATTTTTTACAAGAACACTTTACAATAAATTCAATTAAACGCTTGAAGCATAGTGTTATATTCACCAAGTTTCCTTAAAGTATGTAAATATATACGTACTTTGAATTTGTTCATAACACGCTAACTAGTTAGTGCTACAAATGTGTATATATGTTTAGCATTTCGGTTTATATGCATGTTTAGATAATGTTTCTAAGAATATATATCCAAGTTGGAATATTTTCTTAGTACTATTGATTTAAGCATAGCGCAACAGTTAGTAAATATCTGTGGTGCCAAAAACGTGGTTTAATAAAATGACAGAATCAAATCACATGGATTTGCAAGATTTGGCCTTATTAAACGGTCTCATTTATTCCCGACAAAAAAATAAATAAATTAGGTCAATGTACACTTCAATTAGCACCCGTTACACACTTTTTAGCAAAACAAATCGCTTTCGAGTGTTTGTGGTGTCCTTTTGCCTACAATTCAAGTCCACTCTTCACCGCATTGCTTCACACCAAAGAAACGCTCCGACTGCTTTCCAATTCAAAAACACCTTCCAACCAATATGCAAATAATAATAAATTTCGCTCTTCCAACTTTTGACATTAATTGAAATTTGTGATTTTATTCAAGTTGTTTTATGGACTGAACGCATACAAAAAAATAAATTCACATAAACTTAACCTATTCTCTTAAAAAGCCTTATTTATAATGGAGGAAAAACATCTAAGGAAATTTCTAAGGAAGTTTATCGTTCATTTATTTCGTATAGTTTGCAAGCGGCGTGCAGCAGCAGCACCACGTAATGTAAATAAAAGTCGTACAAAAATATTATAATTGCATATGCAAAATATGCTTGCAAGCTTTGTTCTGCTTTCTGACCATTTCTATGCTTCTCTGCTGTAATTAAGGCTGCTAAATTTATTAATAATGGAGTTGGCTCTTTATCTCATTATTTATTAAAAAAAAATTGTTATGCTACATAATCTCGTCCTTGGCCTGTTTGTTGCACTTCTCATCGCATACACATAATTGTTTGTTTTGATTCTTGTTCTATTAATTGTAGTTCTTTATCGCTAGTTCTCTAGTATTAAATGTTGAAAAAGCTAAACTTAAACTAACATTTGATGATATCAGCCTCCAAAGCAACTAACACCCGTACAATGCATTCGCAACGAGTTGCACTCGGCTCAGTCACTGCAACAAAACTCAACGACAGCTCCAGCTTCGCCCAAAAACACACGCATAGCGTCATAAATTCGCTGACAGCGACTACAGCACCGAGCCGACACTCGCACCAGTGCTCGTTTCAGTTTCTTGGCCTATACTTATCTACTTTTGCCTAATCTTAACTGCTAACTGAGGCCATTGTTTTCACATTTGCTCGAACACCAATGCTTGTGCTCAGCTTTCGTCTATACAAACTCAAATGCTTGCTATCAATTAAATCAAAAATGCATTTCTTCCGTTTATATTCATTCTTTTCAGTTTAATCGTTTACTTTGTTGCTTGCTGCTTTGCACTTTACATCCAACTGGCATACGCTACATGCTTGCAATATGTACAAATATGCCTGCATGATTCTATAGCCGTTGCGTCCGTTCGGTCTTCCAGTTCGTGCAGCTGCCGGTCTGTTTGCGCAGCGCGCGCCAGAGACTCAATGCCGTAATTTGTTCAATTTATAAACTTGTTCAACTTTTCACTTCTCCGCTTAAATCTCACTGTTAAGCAGCCAACTGAATTAATAAATTAGTTAAGCTAGTTTTACATACTTCGTTTGTTGATTGGTTTTGAATGTAAATTCTATTTGGATTTTATATATAGCAGTAATAATAAAGTACAAATAAATATTTAGCGTTTATACATAAAATTAAATTACGTCTTTACAATAAGATTTCATTCAGTAATTTACAGTTAAGTTTTACGATTCTCATTTTTTGCTTCTTCAGCGTGTTTAGGGATCTTCTCTTCTGTTCGTAATCTGTTTCTTTTTGTTATCAATTAGCAATTAGTATCACTTGAAAAATTTCTGCTCAGTTTGCAAGTGCTAAGAGTACAAAATAAACTTAGAATAAAACTATTTTTGTATGCAGCAGCCGGCAGAGTTAGAGAGAAGATGATAAACAAACTGGGAGTGATTGTTGGAGAGAGCGTTCGAGCGAATTTAAGCACTCGCCGCAGCGACTACCACTGTCAAGGTAACCGCGTCTCGCGGTGGCAATCGAGCAACCAAAGCATGCGGTGGTGAACACCAGCAGCAGTCTGACCTTAGCCTCACTGCGAGCACATCACGTCATGTTGACACCCAGCGCTCGACTCGAATACTCGTACACCACATAGCTGATGGACACGGCGGGTAGCACCTTAATGAAGTTGGGTGTGATGCCGCGGTACAGTCCACAAATACCTTCCGTGTGCAGAATCTTGCGGAAAACACCAAACATGTTGTCATCGCTGACAACACCCGCTTGCCGCATCGGAATGCCCACCACGACCGGCTTCGGCTTCATCACGACTGCAAAGAAATAAAAAACAGTTGTTAATGAATTGCTGTTGCAGTCGACTGGCGTACTGTACACCCACCTTGAGCCTGTAGTCGTGTGCGCACCAGCGCCAGCGGATATGAGCACACCTGACCGAGCGTGCTCGACGCACTGCCGCACGCCAGCAGCACTAGGAAGCTGGGCTGTTCTGTGTTGTGACTACTCAAATACTTCTTCTTTAACGTCTCATAGACGGCCAGATCGATGCCCGCATACGGAATGATGCCCAACATATTCGGAATGTAACCGCGATAGAAGCTGCGCACGCCTTCGCGCAGGTAGATCTTCTTGGCAGCGTCCAGGATGCCCGAGTACTGGCCCGTTTTGCGTAGCGCCAGGCGCGTCTTTAATACTTCCATGGGGTATATGGCAGACTGCGATATGCCGCCCGCGGCCGCGCCCGCCATGAAGCGCTCGCCGATTGTCATCTGTCGCTTCTCGTCGCCACGTATCAGCCGCTTAATCTTCTCATACGCGGCAAACTTGATCGCCGACTCGGGCGCAATCTTCAGTACATTGATGCCATTGCCACGCCACATGCTGCGCATGCCACCCTCGTGGAGCATGTATCTTAAACTATCTGAGATTCCTACCTTACGTGTTTGAACCTACAAAGCAGAGCAGAAGAACACAAGTCATGAGTCAATATGTACATGTCACATGCCTAAACGGTCGCGCCGCTCAGCGTCAACACCGCACGCGTCCGATTAGCACACTATCAGGCTGGGCAAGGCTCTAATTGCCGGCCAACGAGCACTTACACAAACAAGGCAATAAAACGAATACATTTTCCAGAACCCCCTCCCGCCTGAAGGTGTGCTACGACGCGTCCGAATGTGTAATTACTCACCTGCAAAAACACTTTTATCCTATCTAATGGAGCAGTACATGAGCGCGACACCGCGCCGGCAATACCGCCAGCAGCCAAGTGCCGCCACCACATTCCACTTTGCATTTCACTTTGTGTAAAATCATCAGGTACATTCAAATCCTCGCCAATGTCGAGGTACTGCAAAGACAAATAGAAAGAAATGAGGCAAGAGATTAGTGAGACATTCAAGTTGACAATTTCGAATCGTATAACTACGACTCAGCTACACGCGAAATTTCGTTTTGCGCTAAATCTAGTTACTTGGAACAGTTCTTACGGGCTCGTCTTCATCATCAATCAACGAATGCATTGCGGCAATCTATGCGTTTGGATGTGTGTCAAAATCGATTTCGGGGTCGGTATTTCGGTGCGAATATGAGTGATTGACAGCGCACTTTTAAAGTTCAATACGCGCGTATGGGAACGTGCGTCCGCGTGCGGGCATGCATCGCCGAGATCATTGGCAGCCTTTCACAATCAGCACTGTAACCGCGATTTTTGCAAGTCAAATCGCAACCGAAACTCGTCAAATACGGAAGGAAAACACCCTTGGGAGAAATATCGCGGAAAATCTGATGCGACTTTTTTCTATTGAATACTTCGCTACAACTACGCGCGGACGATGCAGCAATCGGGCGACATAAGCCACGGGCCGCAAGTGGCAGCAGCAGCCGCTGCAAATGAGCGAACACAAGCGGACCAGCCGTCGGCGCGAGTGTGCATCGAAATGCGGAGAATGAACAGTGTAAATTTAGTTTATTGCCGCTTTTAATTTAATTGGGCTACAGGGTGCCAGTCATGTGCATGGATCGCAAGCATCGATAATTTGAGCGCAGGCGCAAAAATTTTCATTCCCCAACTCATATTTTTTTCGCTTCGTTGAAAATAGCAAAAGATACAAATTAATTCTCTAAACATTACACATATTATTTCACTTTTATTCAAAGGAACAGTGGTGTGGGCTCTAGTTGAGTTGAGTTGCGTTCTTTTTAGCAGAAGGACAATAAATTATTCTCGCAATCGGTTCAACACCTTGCACCCTATACGCCGAGCCGCTCGTGGCAAATGGCATTTTTTGCTTTAATCTCTGTTTGCCCATTCCCAGAACTCACCTACAACCACAACAATTACCTCACATGCTCTGTGCCGCAGCGGCTAATGCAATGGTGAGTAGAGAAAGCCAACAATTGCGGAAAAAGTGCCACATGCAGTGTCAATGTTATTTTTATTTTTAAAAAAAGATCACAACAAAGCCAAAGCAGACAGAAGAAACAATGTTTCTGCATTCGCTGCAGCGACTCTGTTCACACGTTTGCAAAATTTTGTAGTTGTGGCAGACTGACAAGCGCAACCGGTGCGTGTGTCGCCCGCGGGTTTGTGTAGTACGCGACGCGACCCGCGTATCTGCGCGGAAACATACAAACACATACGGGCAGAAATGTTGGATGGCTTGCTTTTACGCTGCGCAATTTTTTAATGATTTATTTATATTTTTTCGTACCAATAGTTTGCGTTAATATTCTGTTGTTAGTGTTGTTGCTACTGTTGCGGTTGTTGCCATCTTTTGTCAATTGTTACGCAATCGGGTACTGATGGCATGAAAAAAGCAACAAACTGGCTGACAAAAAATGCTTATCAGTGGCGAGCGTTAACAAAACAAACAACGATGATTTTGCAGTTATTATTGTTGCATTTCGGTAATGATGGCAGGCGAACAGCTGCCAACAACAAAGCCGTGATTAGAATCAAGCAAAAGTAGCCGTCCGACGTGGCACGACATTTGACTTTGATTTTACGCGGCTCATTTTTAATTGGATCGAAACGAATTATGTCAGCCAAGAACTTGCTTCGCATCGACAGCGGCGCGACAAGCAACGCAAAAAACTGATGAAATCAATGTGTGGCTTGCGTAAATGAGTTAGTCGGCTCGTTGTTGCTGGCTATTGAAATTGTTACAAGATAAGACAGTCTACCGATCTGGCCTGGTACCTTGGATGTAAGTATTTTTCGCATTCGCGCGTTCCTTGTTTTGTTTTTGTGCATTTGCATTTCGTAGGCAGCTAAGGTCCGCCGCACATACTTATTCGTGACGCAACGGAATTCAATCACATTCTAAACAACTTGGGGCGGGGCAAATATACTAGTAGTGTGACTATTCATATTACAAATTCCCTCTGCTCATGACGCCTTCGTTTTCCTACGTGCATGTTTTTTACCCACCTATTTACACCGCCAGTGACGTACGCAAAGCAATACAATACACAAAGCAATACACGAGGTAAACAACAAAATTTAAGCGAATTGTGCTAAAGAATTCATTTCAATTTGCTGGCTGTCGTTTTGACGGCAGAGCTCGAGGTTCAAGGCTTGTTGGTGCGTTTGACGTCACACAGCAAAATTGCGAGTGCTTGTTACTTGAGCCATCAAACTTTGCCAATTCAAACGGACTACTGAAAAATTTTCACAGGCGAAAGGCAGATTAAAAAAATATTTATATAAAAAAACAAAGAAAAAAGTGTTGGCAGAAAATTTAGTGTGGTGGGCGTGCTCGGCGTGATTCAGACACACAAAGCAAAAGAGATGAAATAATAAAGAATAAAGCTCACATGACTTTGAACTGAGCAAAATATTATTTAAGAAATACAAGCAGTATCATTTCTCTTTTATTAAATTTAATTTGATAAAATATGCAAAGTGATAAATTTTCAACCTACTCAACTTGAATTCTGAATGATGGCGAAGTGTTAATTGAGCAAACAGAGGAACAACACCCGTCTGCTGGCTTCACTTGTTTGCACGCATAAGCGACCAACTGCGCGGTTTACATAGCCGCCCGATGTGAATGGAGCAAACAGTTTTAAATAAGTTTTCAACTACGAGCCCACACAGACCACCACGACCACCACCATCACCATCGGCCACAGGGCCTCGGGTGCAAGCGACAACCTTTTAACACTTGTTGATCAGCGATCGCCGCAACGTTCCCAACAGACCCGCCAGCATTACTTGCGAAATCCATATCAAGTGTATAGAAATGTGTTTACCAATTCCGTGGCGACGGTGATAATCAGTTTATTAATTTGTTGTTGCACAAGTATATTTGCAAATACGACGAACGCGCAAACAAGCAGAGCCAGAGAAACAACTTTGCTTAATAAGCCAGTTGAATAAATGGAAACATGTGCAAGCACAACATAAACAGCCCAGCATCACACCACCGCTGCCAGAATATGGCCCGAGTCAGCAGGGTCACAGCACTTTAGACAAAAGCAGTCAACTCAAGCGCGGCGGACTTTAAGCATAGCTGCAACCAAACAGCAAGGTGAGTATACATAATTGATCTGCAGATCACGACCCGCATATGTGCATACATATGTATTAGGGATTGCAATCCCGGGATCGCGAATCCCGGAATCCCGGACAATTTCAGTCCCGCAATCGCGGGATTGACAAAATCCGATCCCGGGCTCGAAACAAAAAAAATCTTACTTTATGCTTTTGTCACGTTGATTTCGAAAAATGCGACCCTTCTTATTTAGTACAAAAAATAAATTGCCAACGCCATGTGACATCTGAACTTGTTTCAACGCAACAATATTACTTTGCCGTAACGATGGAGGAAGGTAGCTAATTTGCAAAATTTATTTAAGTATTTTAGTTTATTTTTATTCCGCAGATTTTTCAAAAAAGTTTGTTCCACACAAATCAAAAGCGCAGCAACGACATTCTGTCTGGAACTATTTTTTGATAGAATCGTAAGGCAAAGCTGCTGCCAAATGGAAAAAGTGCAGCAAAATTTAAAAAACGAACGGCGGCTCCACAACCGGTCTTCATACGCATCTCAAGGTATTCGATTAATTTGAATTTAAATTTACTAATTACTTATTAATGAATATTTCTCAGCTCGGCTACTTGTTTTTTTTTCCTAGTTTGGCAATTGAATGCATTTTTATGCTATTAATTTTATGTTATTTGCCATGAATAATTTGTTCTTAGTTTTAAGGAACACAGAAATGTATTTAATACGAAAATAAAATGTATTTGATTGAAAATGACGTCTGATTTAGTTCGTTAAAATAATATATTCAATCCCGAAAAAATCCCGGGATCCCGGGATTGCAATTTTCAGTCCCGAAAATCCCAGGATTGTAAAACTGGTCCGGGATTGCAATCCCTAATATGTATGTACATAAGTACAAGCCAGTATAAGGTCGCCGCCTCAAGCACGACGTCTTATACGGCAAATGAAACGTCAATTGTCTCTAAACTTTTTGAACGTTGTCTGGTTTTGGTTGAGTGTAGGGACATTCGGTTTGAATGGGCTGTATGAACCTTGACAATTGAAATACGATATAATGTACGATATACGAAATAAGATAAATCCAAGGCAGTTAACATCATTGTTATCAACTGGCCCAGCCACTTAAATACCAATGCGTTCCCTTTCATACCCTAATGGGAGGGATAGGGAGAGAGATGGAAATCAGATCGTTTTTGGTTTCGCTTAAACAGTTTCAGGGTTTTCCCCCAATGTGTAATTTTGTACAACTACGTACGGCGCGTATGCAACCAGTAACAATTTAGCTGCTCTTTGGTATGCGCTGCGGAAGGAGCGCCGCCAATGCTGTGCAATGTAACTCAGATGACCTCAATTGAGTGCAACTATTTTGTTTTCAATTTACACTGCGGGCACTCAAGTCGAAAATAAGGCAGAGGAAGGGGTTGGTAGCACGACGTCATTCGTATTTGCCGTAGCGAAATGTAAACATTTCGAGTGAGAAAATTTTAAATTAAATGGCCAGCGGTCTTTATGAGAAGCAACATACAAGTGTATATGCAAATGTTTATACATGATCGCCCCTTTCTTTCGCACAGTTTGATTTTTAAAACTGTGAGGTCCAATGGTGATTTTGTTTGTGTGCAAGTGGAATTTCGCACTGACGAGCCCACCATCCACATTCGTTTGTTTTTTTATATTTTTTGTTAAGGATCTCCAAAATTCGAACGTCAGAGTTTTGCCTAAGTAAATTTGGCTCACTCGGCGATTCACACGCCAGCCATTTCGTTGCCGTTAGCACTGACAGCCACAACCGTTTTTGGCGTTTCACAGCCCAACTCCAGCTGCTGCCGTCCGCCTAGCAACAACGCTCCCCAAAAGAGTTCAACAAATTTCAAATTCTTCGTAACGACAATGTTGACATGAGCGTTCAGTGAGGGGTGAGCAAGCGTTCCTCGTGTAGAGCGAGCAACCAGCAACACACGCGCAAAAATTCCGGCGATAAAAAGCGCTAATCAAAACTAGCTGACAGCAAGGGGCAAACAACGTGCGGAGGCCATCGCCGCCGACGAGCACAACTCGTCATTTATCAGCATAGCGCGCAGTCGCTGGCACTCATGGCACACAAAGTAAATAAATTAAAAACCAATAGTAGAAGCAGAAGAAAAAACGCACTGCTGGCTACTGTTGCCAAGCGCGCCGCTGACGACTCAAATGTCGACATCAAGTCGCATTGAAACAATGCACAGCGTAACGCAGACAATGGGCTACGTCGTATACAGTCCACACAGTGAGGCTCTGAGATATTTTCGGCATACTGGCACAAGCATTCGTAACATTCTCGAAGGTACCTAAGCTGTGGCTGGCTGCACTTGTAGAATTCAATTAAATTCTAAAAACAGCATCCAAAAAGGCCATTCAAAGAACCCGTTATCAAACCGAGATAAGGGCGGAAACTTGTGGTTTTCCGTAGAATTTATCAATTAACTACAGTCTAGGGAAACGAGCAGCGAGCAGCTGAGATTAGATATCGTTGATCGTTAGTCGCTCGAAATGAGTCAGTCGACTCGCGAATTGTTGTCAATTTATGGTAAAATTTTTTAAACCCCCAAATTCCGAAAAACGCTTGACAATCAAAAATAAAAGCGCAGACATGAGAAACGGAAACCAGTTTCGATGACTCAATGGCATACGCATGAAACTACTCAATGAGACGTTTGACGCGAGAACGGACACACAACAGGCCGAGCACAGACAATCCAACCTTCAATCGCGGAGTTTTATGACAAAACTAAGCATTTCAGTTATCTACTTCTTGTTTTTGTTATTAGTGCAGTTTTGGCTGCACGTTACATACCCGAGTCATCATATCGCGGAATATGACTACGAAGTCTTCCAACATATCTCCGGCCACAGCCATCTGCTGGAAGTTTTGATACTCCGCTGGCCAATTGTTGTTATTGCTGCGCAACATTTTCGCTCTGCACTTATTTATTTTTAATTAAAAATCAGCAAAGTTACTATTTTGCAAACTACTCGCTGATATCACAGTTTAAATGACTTGGACTCAGCTTCAACTTTCACTAGCCGCCAATTCGTGGTCTTTTTTTAACGTTGTGTTGTCACGTTTCTTCTTTGGATTGTTAGACTTATAAAGCAGACTTTTCCGTTGCAGTTAACTTGCAGCAGGCGCGCCACAAGCTCTATCAGATACGTATTGCTCTTTTCAGGTGGTAAGCAGCAAATTCACTTCTATTCGAATACTTTCTCTTTCCACTTCCGGCTATTTCCGCTCTTGTTCAATTCGAGTAGTTCCGTTCGCTTTCGCTGTTTTTGCGCTCCGTATCCTAGTGATCTGAGCAACAACAAATATCGTTGATCGGTACGGTGAGTGATTGATGTTGTTGCGGTTTGGTAGTGGTGTTGGAACAAGCGCACAAAACGTTGAAAATTTGTTTGAAGAGACCGAGCAAATTCAAGTAAGTAAAAACGAATTTATGCTGCGGTTTCAAAATTTTCTACTCCTGCCTGTTATGTAACGGCCACGGATGGTGACGAGGACCGAACACGTCTACTGCTTGCGCCAGCTGCACTGAGACTGAAGGTGCTGGCCCAGCGACGCGCTCTACAATATACAAATTTTCAGCTTATTTTTTCGTTTTTCGGCCGCCGCTGTTCGCTCGGCTCAAAGTACAACAAACCTCCGTAGATTAAGAGTTGGGCGCGTAAGTGTGAGTACGATTGTGAGTGCAAATGCGAGGCGAGTGTTCGTGGGGCTGTTTATCAGCCTCTCGTGTGCATACTCGCTTTAAGAGAGCGACAATAAACAAAGAACAAAAGTAAGTATACAGACTACAGGTAGTTGCGGCGATCCTTGCAGGAATTCGAGGTCAACCTGCAGTCGAAGCACTGCAATTTTGCCTGCATGCTAAATTGTCTGACCTTTTGTTCACTTACATGGTGCCCTAACCGACATTCGCGGAATACATTAAGTGATTTCCATTAACACTGCGACGCACTATTTTATGATTTCTCCCTCCTCATTTCTGCCTCTTTCATGGCTGATCTGTACTTTTGCACACGCTCTCTCATGCGGAGCTTATCACAGCGAAGCTAATATCAATGTTCATTTGTGACGATGTCGCACAATATTTAATGCCTCTTGCCGTTGTTTTTCCTGCTGTGAGCGCGGCATGTGTCTGCTTTTTTTTTGGATATTTGTTATGTTAAATTTTCGGGAGTCCACCATCATTCGCGTGCCCACACCCACACTAGACTCATCCTCGATTCTCAACGCGTCATCATCGGGTCATGTGCTTTAATGATCCAGTTGGCGGCTTATCAACGCGCATATAGCTATGTATGTATATATATAGGTGTCAATACTGCGGCAATCTTCGTACCGAACTCACCCCACTTGCGACCGCTTTTAGCTTGATTGTTTGTCGATTAGTCGAGTGCAATTTTCTACGACGCAGTGTCTGTCGCGCTATACTGCACTGCACCAGCGGTGAGTTGCTCTCTGTAAATCACGCACGCACACATGTGCGAGTACGCCCTGGCATGAATGTGCAGCGCCGTACTGATAGCATTCTAGATTTTACTAGTTATTAAGTCTTACTTGATAGTGTGAGCAGCCATTCGCCAGTTGCCTGGGCATGCCGTCAGCAGCAGTGCAAGTGGAACTCTATCATGCACTTAATGCCTGGCCGCGGTTGGTAAACACCCGGTCCATGACGCCGCTGTGCAATCAAACAGCACCAAAATGTTTACACGTACAAGTCACAAGCGCTTGTTGTTGCATTGCAAGCAAGATACTGCTGAGACCAGTGACTGGAAGTTATCGCAAAGTAGCAGAAAGAGTGACCTCGAAGTGGCATAACACAGTGCAGGATTCTGACACACCTTTCTCTGCGATAATTGCGAATTCGGTTAGTTACTACAAATCTCTCCCAACCCTCAAGCACTTTGCTGCAGTGTGTGTGTTGAGCACATTTCGTTGCCATAGCCGAGCGCCTTATATTTCAAAAGCAAAACCAATTCTGTTGCTAAAAGCTTCAGTTCCCCCTCTAAAGCACCTTTAAAATCGGCCGTAAAACAAACGGCGCCTTATCAACTGACACCAGCCGACGCCCGCGATAGCAATTCTTAGAATAGAAAGGCAACAACGTATGACCGTAGCCAAAAATGGATTTTTGGAAACATGGCAATATGAAGCAATTAGCAACGTTCGCCTCGACATTAATTTGAACACCTTGTGTAATTAGCTGTCGTATCTAATCTGCACAGGAACTTGAATACTCCAAAATTATTGTATTCCGAGTTTTACGAAGCAGCCTGTTGTAGATCAAAACAGAAGGTATTACTCAGAATCTTGTTTGAGTGCATATTTTGTCTAATATAAGATTGAAAATAGGGCAGAGTGACTAACGACTTGCTGCTTGAAAAATTTCCAGCTGGCGCCGCGACTGAAATGTCATGATTGTCCAATTGCTCTGGATTTCAGTCTATAAAATGCGACGAACCCAACTTTCAGTTCTGTTTCAGTTACTGGGACACCACTACAGAGATTTGTTGAATCGGGTTGTCACTGTAACGATTACCTGTTTAGTTTTTACCGTTATCATTACAATGTCTTTACAAGCACAACAAAAGCCAATTTCAGCTTTTGATCACGTAATTAAGTTGCAATTATTGTATTTCGTCAAAGACTTATAAAGTAATTAATGCCGGTTTGATAAAAAGCAAAAGTCCACCCAACAGCTGCAATGCTTTGGACTCTGCCTGGTTCAAAGTAATGCCTTTTTTATTTTTTTATCTTTTAAATCTTTTTTTCCTCCCTTGTCGGAACAGGGCAGCAAGCAATCTTTTAACTCAATAAATACCATATTTGTAAAACTATATTTTGAGAAACTTGTGAAAATGTTTGGCCAGTTTCAATTCTAGTACAAGCAAAGTTCATTGAACATTATAAGCGAAACATCAAGCGCAGCGTGAAAGGTCTAATAAATTTGTCCGGAAAGCCAGCAGGCGTGGCCAAGTTGGACAAATGTGTGTGTGTGCGCATACTGTTTTGCTTTTATTAATTACAGAAAAAAACATTGTATAACTATAATTATTATTATAATTATTAGTTATAATTATTTGCCAACAATAATTGGGCACTGCGCTTTACTGTCGGTGCTCGTTTTGAGTCGTTTTAAACTGGACTGTGCGATGGGATTTTCGATAAGTAAATAATTAGACATTTTTGTTTGAAGTCACCGAGTACAGCATGTGACGTTAATTGCATTTTTCAATTCAATATCACGTGCCATAATTGAATTTTAACTAATTATTGATTGATTGCAGTTAATGCAGGTATTTATCACGTACATACATACATACATAGGTATATGTATGCATATGGAGAGCAACGTTTAAGTTGGGGTGCTAGATGAATGAATTCACATGATTTTTGCAATAAGTTCATAAGGACATAAACCAGAGTCAGGGCCTGAAGAAATAACGATTAATACAGTTTCTCAGACACAATGCATGATTTCGACAATTAAAATACAATAAAATAGAGGAACGAGGAAGCGACATAAATGCGAAGCTTCTCAAATTGGAGCTAGCAACAGCGCGAAATTCCAGCACACCGAAAAGCCATAAAAACCACCATCGAATGTGGTTTCTCAAGCAGCATACCGGTGCGGCAAAGAATCAAAAAATCTATACAACAAGAAGAAGAACAAACAGGTTCCCAAAACAAGGCAGAAGCCTGCGAACTTCGCGCTAAGCGAAAACGATTTCAAGCAGTATCTCTAATTCACTCATTTAATGGAAAATTCCGTTTCGCACATATTAGAGGCATGGCTGCTGGTTGTTGAATGCAATCAACAACGCGCACAACAGATACAAAACAGTAAAAAATTCTCATAAAAATTATCTATTTCGAAAAAGCGACCACAACCAATAATATCAATGTTTCCAAGTGACAGCAAAAGCAGGAACAACAACGACATAGACATCAAAACCACATTCGGATGGGACGGATGACAAGTCCAACGGACATGCGGCGTGCGCGCAACAAGCACAACGCACAAAGCTCATTCGCATACACATCGAACACCAACACAGCAAAAGCAACGTGGGGGCTCGTTTCGTACGGCGAGCACCGATTGGCTGATCTGAGCATTTCATATGACTGCAGCACCGGCACCGCAAAACACTACAAAAAAAGCACAACAATATTTTTTTATACTAGAAAATTAATAACAATAAAGCAGCACAGTAGATGACCTCCAAAACCACACAAAATACGTAAACAGCAGCAACACGAGGAGAAGAAGAGCAGACGTCGACCATGCCAGTGGAGGGGAATCTCGTGATCCAATTCTACAACCATATTTTATATTATTACTGTTCTTGTTAGTCTTGATATTGTTTTAAAGACTTTGAACAACAAACTCACTTATTTGTGAATGGAGGTTCGTAATGAGGCGCACACAATCTGTCCCACTGGATTCACGTGGAAGTATTAGCAAGAGGAGAAAACGAATACGCAAGAAATATGAGACAAATATTTACTGTTCGCATCAATTCCTAAACTCTAACTGCAAACACTCGAAAATACACAGAAGTGCCTATAAATAAAAACCAAAGCGGGGGCGTCCGCGTTTATACGAGAATGAATGCCACAGAGGAATGTGAACAAAACTACTATCCAGACGAGATTGGAGTGTCAACCAGCACGAAATGTAATACCATAGAACCATAACAACCTAATTTAAAAGTACTGAGTGCAGATTTAACGATGCTTAACCCTTTCCGACATGAAAATAAACCCGTTCTGTATGAATTGTATGGGCTGTAGTCCAATATATTGGACATTGTGACTGAAAGGGTTAACTGCTAAAATGCCATACGTTTAAATGACCTTAAACCCGCCGCATGAACTCTCAGCTCAGTCTGGGTGAGAGTTAGTTGAGAACCCAAAAGCGCAGGCGAGCTCAGTGCCGTAGAAGTTGAAGGTACAAATATGAACTACGGTGAACAGCGGTGAACCCGCCGAGATTGTGAAAATTGCCAACATGCCACCAGACAGTCCTCCGAACGCAGACAACTCCAATGAAACAAAAAACCAAAACACCAACTAAAATGCTAGGGGCATACGAACACAAGCAAACACATTTCCATTAACACGATCCAAAATGCTCTCTGAATGCCAAATCCCTCGTTCATTGAATGTTTCACGAATTGGCTGACGAAATTCAGTTCCTTAGTTCCGTCAGCCGCAGAACAGTCATGCGCAGCTTAAGAGAACGCAAACCACCCAAGGAAAGAGAGCATTTAAGAGTCTAATCCAGTCACTCATAAACTCTGTTGCCAGATTTTTTTCGCCCAAGTTTTTGGTATCGCATTCAAAACATACGAGAACATTAAGACAGCAGATAAATGCTGAAGGTTTTCTTCGGCTAATTTATAGCCAAGGCAAACGTTCGAGCCTTGCAATAACACCACGAATCTTACAATACTACTTACAATTAGAATGCAATACAAGATTGTATAGTTGTTGGTTTACATAACGCATCACTTCGGAATATTTAAATATTTTTTAGCAGTCACGCTTTAGCGTAAGTCTCATTTTAAATCGTTTAGCCACAATCCAAAAAAATTAGACAAAAAAATCGCTCAAATACCGACGTCATCGTCCATTCGGCAACATTGGTCATAACACCGGTTTCCGATCATCGTACTGGTAATGCAGGAAAATCCGTTTCAAACACAATCGTATAAAAACAGATGAACTGTCCAAAAGGGGCACTTTAACCCTTTGTTGCATGATTTAATTTCCGTAAAGAAAAATCATTTTTATCATATTATTCTTTTTGCTTGTTAAGTTTTGATGGTAAAAATGACATTTTATTGAGTTCCTGTATTTATGGAAGAAATGTTTCAGACATTTTCCATATCCTGCTGACAACGCTAACGCCGAAAGAAAAATCGGTTTTATCTATGTATATGTTAGTGTTGGCTACTACGGGGAGTCGAACCTAGGTCGGTCGCCACTGTATACTCATAATCCAACGACGGCGACCGCCATATCATCATCGCCATCAATAACCAAAATTATTTCACCAAATCGAAACACGTGTTGTATTTTCGACTCTTTTGCACATACTTTCACTGTTATTCACGAAATTCCGTAAGGAATCAAATGTTTTAACATAAAAGACACAACTGAAAAATGAACGACTGTAAATTGCTGAATAAAATAGTGTCCAAATATATGAAAAGTTGACATTGCATATATGCAATGTCATGCAGCGAAATGTTAATTTTCTCTGCACTACCCTCTACAGTTCATCTCTTTTCAGATGTATCTCTTTGCAGGTACAATTTGCAGATCCGCTTTCCAACAATTGCTACCGAAATGGTTGCAGAATCCGCGACAGCGTAAAATATCTGCCGCTGCCTTAGAAATTGCGCACAACAGTACATTTCACACCGAACTGAGCACTGTCTTTTCTTCGCTATGCTACCTGCTCAAAAGACAAACCCCTAAATGTATGCCTCACTTTTCTTTTTAATGTATATAAATAGTTTCAACACACCATGTCCTAACAATCAATTGTCGTTGCAGCTGTCTCACTAGGAGCACCCACATGTCCAGTCAGGGAATCTGTAATATACACTTAATACTGGTGACAGCTACATTTAATTTACATAAATAACAGCGCATCAATAAAGGAATGCTTAGAAGTTTTAATCGTGATATACATAAGTAGGTATATAAGCTTTCACAATATACATATATGATAGACAGTAAAAACAAAGTTTCCCACAACCATTCACATTAGCTTTGTTCAGGTTCATTCCCAGTAAAAACAGGAAGAGTGTAAGAAGGAATTTGATAGAAATCCTCTAAAGAGAAGGATAGAGAGAAATCGAAATTAACAGAAAACCAGTACAAATAGAACCAAATTGTTCGCTACTTCAATCAATTTCAATCATTTCGGATATGGCACCCGCATTTGCAAATACTTACATTTGCCCAAACTTCGTCAATATTCCCGCCTTCGGTCATATTTTATATGATAAATCACAACAAAATTTCTAAACACACAAAAAATGTTTGTTTTTATTTGACAATTTGACACCTAATACTTTTTTCATTAGCTGAAAATTCTTGCAAGTAAAATTTTTACCAGCAGAAACTTGCAGCCGCTTTTTTTTTCTCTCCGACGTTTCTGCACTTTCGTGTCTTCTATCTCTTAAGTTTGTGAACGCTTTTCCAGTAAAAACTTGTAACAACTTGTAGCTACTATTTTAATTTTACTATTGTGCATTTTAATATTCACTGTACTTTGCATGTTTCCTTCTCATGACAATTGTGTTCTATCAGAAGTGGAAATTTAAAATAAAATATAAGGTTAAGTTTAGGGCGAAACGTATTCGCGTCGCCCAACGCCACTGCTTTTGGAGCGATTCGTTTATAATAATTTCGCTAGCAATTGAATTTATGGCAAAACGAATTTGTCTGGTTTATTTGTTCTTTAACAGTGGTGAAGTGAGCAACATGCGTTTTAAAGTAAAGCGTTTGTTGTTTTTAAAAATCAGTCATTTTTGTACCAACTCCGTAAAAAGTATTTAAAAAGTGTAAACCTCATATCCAAAGGTCCGCCTTACGGCGGGCTATTATATCAATGAGTCCACTTACTCAAATTAAACACGAATATAAATTATGAGGTAACAATTAAATCCAAACTCCTTTAGCTAATATTTATAATATTTAAGGGTTGAAACAACAACAAACACTCTCCACCAGGCACAAATTGAACAAATTTCTTTCTTTTTACTAGCGATTCGCTAAACTAATTCAAAAATTTTGATTGCACTTTTTCGTCGCTTGTAGCCGCCATATGTACGCATGTAATTGATCGCTAGGAGCGAAACTAATCATGTCGCGCGACGCAAATACGCTTTACGTAAAACCATATAAACGTTGTGCAACACATGCACCGTCAGCGCAAGCCTCCGTAAATAGCCTATTAACACTTTAAGCGCTCTACTACCGAACGCAATCACTGCTTCAAAAATTTTCACCAAATCCTGAGGAAAACTGATTGAAAAGCGACTCTGAGTTCACGACTGCGCTCTCAAAATAACTGACAATAACTATCAATTGACTTCACCAGTCTAACGCGAGGAACGCAATTGTTGCGACTGGACCACACATTGCTACCGCTTTGGATGGCATGCAAATGTCGCTTATCTAAACCTACATGCATAATTTGGGGGTGACGCAACAACAAAAACAACAGTCAAAGAGTATAATGGGAGACAGAGCTTTGCCATACACACCCATGCAAGAACAACAATTCAAACACAATCAGCAAATGAATAGGGAGTAAAAGTCAAAATCGGGTGTCACCAAATAATGAAAATTCCGTGTTTGTTGATTTCTTGGTTTATTATTTGTTGGCGTGCATTAGTTTGTGCAATTGTGAGCAACAGTGCGAGTTAAAATAACAATAATTCGCATTTACTTGGCTAAAGCGGTGGGTCGCACTATAGCAAACACAAGAACACAAGCTCACACAATGGTACTACGGATGCTAAGCAACAATTGTAGAAGTATTCTTTACAAATACCTTCAACTCGTCCACAGTTAATCATAACTTGTGTTTATCAGAGAACTTTAAAATGTTGGTTTATTAAAAAGTATGTGGAAAGGGATTTATATAGAAAGAAAAACGTATTTTAAATTTAGGTAATAGTATATGAGATAAGCGTAAGTACTAAAGAACGGCTCAAAGTATATTTCTATGCAATTATTGTAATACGCTAAATAAGACTGCCGGGCCACAATCAACGGCAGATAATATTCAAATATTCAACCTGATATATAATCCGTCTGTAGACGACGACCAAATATCAACAAAAACCACATCAATATTTAAGCGAAAATTACGACTCAACGCAAACATAAATAAATATTCGCAAGCGATACGCCGATTTTTACATTATCCGCCGTTTCTGCAGCCCTAGCAAATACTGTCAATTACTAGGCAAAATTGCAATTTGTGTGACATGAAGAAATGTGTACTCACAGTAGAGTGCCGCCAAAATTTGATCAAATCATGAATATCCGTCGATGGCGCCAATAGCAAAAAGTCGCGCCATTCGTTAAAGCTGATATTCAAACTGCCATCTTGGTCCATTCTGTTCAGCGAAAGAGAGAGAGAGAGAGAGAAGTGAAGCGATTTAGCCAAGCAGAAATGACTAAGAGACTTATTTGTACTAACCTTGCGAGCAAGTTTTTCGCCTCCTCTTGGTCGACTTCTATACCCAAATCCTTGAAAGCGTCTATCAACTCCTCCAAATCAACTTTACCTGTGGCGAAAGAAAGAAATCATAAATATGCATTCAAATCAACACACTATACATTATCCAAATCGCCAGCGAAATTCAATTACCATCTTTATTTTTGTCCAAGTGTGAAAATTGTAAGCGCAGATTCTTTTCATGCTCACGCACATAAAAGACGAATTCCGCCAGCCCCACATCACCGCTCTGGTTCGTGTCCGAATGCTCCAGAAATTTCTGCAAATAATTAGAAAGATTGCATTGATAGTTGCCTTAATTTGACGCACCGTTGTTGTTATTCACACAGAGTTAATTAGCATTCACGATAAACTCAAATGTTTTCACCAATCCAAAGTTAATCGGCACTGATCTATTGGTTGTTTACATAGATTTGTCAACTTCGAAATGCTAACTTTAAATATTTTCTACGGAAACCCACTGTACTTCGGAATTTAAGCTAATCTGGTTTCTTCTTAATCACTAAACACTACAATTTCCATTGCGGTGTTTACCCTCCGACTCACACATGTGACTGAACGCTTTATAGCGCCTACCATCAATTCCATTCAATCAACATCTGCACTCTTTTCTCTTTTATGATTAAACTAATAATATATTTTTATGGCCACTCGATACTACGACAGTAATCGAATTTCGACTTGCACTTGATGGTGTTTGGACTGTTTAAATTTTGCATTCGCATTTTGTTCTCATTTTTGCTACTTCGAACTTTAAATACCTATCGTTCGGACACAGCAACAAATATATCTACAAAATAAATAAATAGCTCAAGTAATGTCGCGCATATGTATAAGTGCGGCGACGTTTGTATATACCACTGCGAGATGAACGCAATCAATCAAACGACAAGAGGAAACCATAAAATAACAATGCTGGATTGGCTCTCGCTTACTAATTAAACGCGTTTAAAGCGGTCTAACGCAACAAACAACAAAAAAGGGGCAGTGGCTACTATTACGCGGCGAAGGCCAAAGACGCATCGAGCTGAGGATTCAATCAGCAAAAGTGTAACCGTACCGGTTAGAAACACAAGCATACTCGTATACATACATATCTACATACATATGTATGTGCATTTAGTAGCGATTGAGATGACACCTCAATGGTGTTTATTAATAAATACTTCCGCTTGTGCACGTAAACAGTGTACAGTGAACAATGACGAATGGATGTCACACCCCCTTTTTACAGACTGGCACGACAGCCCGCTTACGCGAGACTAAGGCCTAGCTTCCCGCAACCACCCGTGTTGTGCGTGTGAATTTGTACGCGGGTAGAAGGGACCTACAGTTTTTATGCCGGTTCCGAACGGCAGGTTGGGAGCTTTATCATAGGCAATTTTTGCTCTCAGAGGTTTGCCATTTCCAGCTGAGAGGACAGCCACCGAAAGAGAGAACGAGTTTTCCCGTTATTTTTTTTTAGGTGTTATTACAGGCAGTATTTGAACCTGCGGTTTGCTGCCTTCGACTCGCGGTCCAACGCACTAACCAACTGAGCCACGGCGGCTACCCCCTTTTTACACTCTTATATTATTCATAATACTATGTTTTACAACGATATGAAGAGTTTCGCGTTTTATTTATATGGAATCGTGGGAATATGGAAATTTTGAGCAATTTCAGTCGATTTCTGTTGTGCTAATCGCACACAGTAAGAGAGTAATGGTTACAAAAAGATGCCACCACTAACCAATTGAGTAGGTTCTGTTTGCAGGACAATGAAACTGCAATACACATACTAGGCTTATGCCCTGCACTAATGCACAAACGGAAGAAGCACCTGGGTGAATACATTATACCAGGATCGGACTGGGTTTCCAAAGGCTTAGGAAATATACTAAGATTCCTTTTGGATACTGGACTCACGGACGAACTGTGAAGGCCAAGAAGGGGGCACAATAGATCTTTCAGGTCGCGGTGCACTTTCCCCGGCAATAATAATAACCAATTGAGAAATTTTCAAAATCTAAAATTCATGCTGCTGCTGTTAATGATTACAGTTGCCGTTCTAATTAAGACAGGTGCACACCCACAGCACCTCGTTTCATTTTAGCTCTGTTCTTGTTTCCGTTGTAAACGCTATTTACCTCTGCATAGACGCTGGAAAGTCCAAACTCGCGCAGCGCTTCCGACAGATCGTGTATATCGATGCGGCCGTTACCATCGCGGTCGAGCTGCTTAAACAGCTTCTCTAGCCGCTCCTCGTCCTCTTGTGGCAGCTCCGTGGGTGTGTGCGTAGCGGCGCTGGTGCTGCCGCCGGTAAGAAAGTGCTGCAAGGATACGGTCGGTGAGCTGATGTGCCCCGTGGAATTTAAGTTTGTGCTCTTCAGCGGAAACTGCGGGCTGGCCGCCGATGGCTCTGCTGTATTCAGTACACTCTGGATAGGTATGAGTTTAGGATGCGGATTTGTGCCAGAAGCAGTGCTCACATTCGACGGGGATGACGAAAATGATGATGAAGTATTGATGCTGCTGGATGACGCTTGCTGCTGATGCGTTTGCTGTTGATGAAGTTGATGATTTTCCGTTACCTTGGCGCTCTTATTCTTCGGCAACTCTTCCGTATTAACCATTCTAGATAGATTCTTCCGTGTATAACCAGCTGATCGGTGGTTATTGCCCGAGTAGCTTTTAAATTGTCTCACTTTTTGGAATTTCTCAGAGTACTTAGCCGCTGCTGGTTTGCTTTTGAATTTCCCCTGCGTTCGTCGCGCTATTCGTGTGGTGTACTTTTGATTTTTGGGAAACGCTTGCTTGCGTTGGTTGTTACGACTTTCACGGATAATTTTGATGTTTTGTTGCTTACTTTTTGACTTCGTTTTGGTTTCAGTTGTGATTTTGGTAGCTGAATGGCAGGTCGTCTGTGCGCTGTCTATGGCCTCATTTTGCCTGCGTGCTTCGTTTTCTTTTTTGTATTTCTATTGCCCCTCTTTCTTTTGCTACTAGAAACCGAACCAATTTCAGCACCTCTGTGCGCCCTGGAAGTGTGTGCCAGTGCCCAGGTAGTGTGCTCGATCTCCTGCTGTGCTACTGATCTGCGTTTGTTCGTGCAAGCAAAGCAAAACAGGGAGAAGGTTGTCACGTTTGCAGCTGCTTCACGGCTCGTTCGCCCACAATGTGTTCGGCTGGCCTGCGCTCTCCGATTCTTTGAATTTCACTTTCGCACTTTCAAGATCTAAAAATAAAAGCAACAACATTAATTTACTCGTTCTGACTTGGCAAATTTGAATTTAAAATTATGCGATAGAATATCTCCTAAACGATCATTTTTGCACACATTATTCTTCATTTGTCTTTAATTGAATTTCACTGCATTCAAGTGGCAATTACTGGCAATGTCTACCTGCAGTATATCAACACACGTAAATACTCTGGAGCTATGAAGTCTTGATGCTCGACAACAATTTTCACAAGCGAGAAATTGCCACAAGCCGCATTAACAAAAAATCACTTAACAATTTCACATTCCGAAGTTTGGCTATTCTCCATTTCGCTTTGAACATTGTGAAAAAATATTTTCCCGTACGTAAGTTCCTCTTTTCCGAACAATACATTATGAAATGTGCACCCGCACGGTGCCTGACTACGGCCGTCAGATGAAAAGTTCTGTTGTAATGATATTGCATACAAATTATGTAAGTCTCTGAAAAATTACGTAGCTGATCAGGATTCAAACAAGAGCAATAGTACGTATTAAAAAGAAAAGTGTTGATAAACCAACACTTACTTGAAGGTGATATTATTGTAAATGACCGTACAACTGGCATAAACTTGCCAAGTTTTACTATGATATAATAAAGTGCACTGGTTTTTTTTCTAACCTCGTGTTTTATACAATTCTCTTTTTATTCTCATATGCGTGTTAAGTTAGATAAGACATTCACACATGGCTATAAGTTTCGGAAATCCATATATGTACATAAATTACATCAGTTTGCAATGTCCAACTGTTTGATCCAATCTTATTTGGAATTTAAAATACACAATCCCTACTCACATCTTCCCCAGGAACAACCATTCGAGCCTCTTTTTGAATTTATTTGGAACTTTGGCAGTACAGTAGGATTTGCTACTTATTTAATATGTATTCGATTATTTTATGTGAAACAACATTAACATGTATTTCCATACTTTATTGACTTTCGCAAAGATGAAGAATTTCACTTGTGTAATTACAATAATTTGTTCATCGAGCCCATTGTACGAAAATGTTTAGTCATCTGGTAAGCACTTTTCGGCCTAATGAAGTAATTATTAGCTGGCTGACCAGCTGACAAGTGGCTAAAACTCCACCAGCACACAAGAGACCGAACTTTCTTCTATCTTTCATATATTTTGTTTCATATTGGGAGACAGAGCGATGCAACGGAGCACACAAATGCCGCAAGGGTTTAAGGTGCAAACGATGCAACCGAATCGCAGATAAATTGAGCAGCCGATTCAATGAAGTTTTTGTTACGATCTTCCTGCTTATGCAGAGGCGCCAGTTCAACCATGGTGGCCGACTTTCACTTAGTGTGTTATTCTTCTTGTTTTTTATATTGCTTTGGCCGCGAAATTCGCATGAGCTCATCGGATGAAAATTTCATTAAAAAAGGGTTGCGAAAGTGTCACGGCGGAGTAAGAAGTTGCGGAATGTCACGTGCGCCATGTAATGCAAGTACATTCCTCCCTTGAACTTTGTCCAAAATGGCAGAACCCTATGCAATTTCAGTTTTAAACCTTTCTGCCGTTTCCACAGCGGACAGCCAAAGCCTTTCCAATTGATTTTTCCTTGAGCTCACGCACACGCATATACTCACGCACACACAGACGACACCCACAGACCGTACGGCAATCACGTACGCGCACTCCGCATATGAGACCTTAACCAACTGTTCTGCCTTGATTCCCCGCAAAACCCTGAAAATTAGCACATTAGGCAGCGCCCTCATTGCCAACGCATCAGCGTCTACGAACCAAACAACGTGTACTTTGCAGACATTGTCCGCTTCACTGCCACTGCTAATTCCCTGTTCGTCATTACCAGTTATTGGCCGAAAAACTGATCAGCCAAGATTTTAACACGCAGGCACACAACCACCCAAATGCACACACGCGGTAAACATGTTCCAGAGCAGCAGGAAGACATTGCAGCCCGCCCGCCCATCTCTTATGCAGTTCTAGTGTGTGCTGGTCTACTAGAACCTTCTTTTTTTCACTCACAAATCTTCGCAAATCCTTCAGGCCACTCGTTTGATGCTCCGTCCACAGTGCCGCCTCGTTCAGTTCAGACACCGCACTTTTTTCTATCACTTTTCGCCGTATTCCTGTCACCGCGTAAATTTTCCGAACTAGAATGTATTCGCACCCAATCTCAGATTTTCAATTTCACTTGATTTTTGCCAATTTGGCAGCTCACTACTCCGCTCGCACTGCCTTTTGCTCGCTCTTCTGCATTCACTTTGCCTTCCGCTGCTATACGCAATGAAACTCACGTTGAATTGAATTTCTTTATTTTTTCGACTTTTTATTTTATTTTCTTCTTCGATTTGTCCAGTTTTCGTCGCTTTTCATATTTTCATTTGCTTTATGAGAAACTTCTTTGACGCTGTCATATGCAATGCTGCCAGATGTATAAATTCCGTTGTAGATGTTTACCAAATCTTTAACCATATATAATTTAACCATATAAAATAATTCTATGTATATAATGTACTTTATATATATAAATACTTTCGAAGTATTTGGAGAAATATAATAGACTAGAAAAGAACAAAAAGAAAGTAAGTAGGGTAAACAAAAGTAGGGTAAAACAAAATAGAACTGAATAGACTAGAATAGTCTAGAATAAAATGCAATAGAATAATAGAACCTGACATTTTGTTCGCTTTTGTGAAGCCAATCTTTTTCAAATTCCAAGAGAAAAGAAATATTTGCAGGTGAAATTTTGGTTATGTTGTCAACCATTCACTGATAAAACGGCTACCGCAGTTCGGTAAGAGCACTGCACATTCAAAGCAGATGAAGTATATCAAATTGTTTAGTCAGAGGATGAATCTTGACGCTCTAAATTCGGGACTGCATTGGACGAATATATGACGGTTAATTTCGTAAATGTAAATCGGTTTCGACTAATCTGCAGACGAGTTGGGACTAATCTGCAGAGTTTGGAGAACGCTAGCGATAGGCACCCCATCCTGGATTGTTAAGACAATGGTGGTGATGAAATATTCATTTAATTCATTTTATAGTATTATACATACATATATTCGTTTATTTATTGAATCAGTTATATTTTCTCATATTCCATGATTACAGACGCATTCATTTACATATATTTTTAATCATTAACTTAGGTTTTATAAAAATTTCACTATATCTCTTTCAATTGTTCCTCTCAAGTAGTTTTTGTGGGTTGGCTGCAGTTGCGGTCTGGAGTAGTAGCAGTTTTGATTTCAGTTACTTTAATCCGTAATTAAAATGTTCACAGACACAGATGTCAACATATTAAATGTTGGTTTCATATCTTCTTTTTATGTATGTAATACTATTATTATATTATTCGCACATGTTGTTTTATCAAAAACACGAAATAATGGTATGTCACGAAACCTTCAAGTACATTTTTGACAAACATAAAAGCATGTAAAATTATTAAACGGCTTAAGCAGTAGTAGAATCGTTAAACTTGAAGCAAAGTAAAGTCATGAATCAAACAAAAATTTCCTCTTCCTCAATTCATCAACAAATCCCAGGCGGCGTCCTCGTCGGTGGCTTTACCACTCTTGGCGATGTTTTTCGTTTTCACATTCTTCACGTCCAGACTATCGAAGCCTTCGCTTAGTTTTTGTGTGGTATTCTGTGCTTTCAGACTCTTGGGCGCCGCTCCCGCATTGCTCACATTTTGATAAGAAGTCGTAGTCTGATAGCCTCCGCCGCCGGTGCTGTTGCCGCTCGTCTCAAAGCCAGTCCAATCATTATCATCGGCGCTATTTAACTGAGTGTGGTACGAGTTTGACTGCTGTAAATTGGCCTTGCTGGAATTCTCCACCCAGTCCCAGTCGCTGTCACCTGAACCGCCCTGGGTCCGACCACCGACTAAGTTGCCGCCAACAGAATGTGAGCGCTGATACGAGGTATCCGTGCCGATGTCGTTGTAGCCGCCACCACTACCGGCACCATTACCCTGGGCATAGGCAGTGTTACTGCCGGCGAGATTGTTCCAGCCCCGTTTGCTTATGTCCGTCACCTGGCGAAATAGAGTTTCACGTTAGAAAATGCCATCACAGGTCACTACACAACTTTTCAAAGAAGGACAAGCTTAATAAACTACGAACCTTTGTAGCTACATCGGACACTTGGCTCTGTACGGTTTCTAACAAACCGCCTTCCTTAATCTAATATTGAAAAATAAAAACAATCATAACAAATATTAAGCAAACAAAAATTTTAATTTAAAAACTCAAATATAGAACAAAAAATTCATCCTAAATGAGCCCCGAAGTACAACCAGCTATTTGGAAAAGATTTTACGAACTTCACAGATCGACGCAGGGACCCTCTAAACACAGAAAACTTTACCGATCGAAACTTCCAATTTCATATACACAACACATACAAAACGCGCCCGATGTAAAAAAACTTCGAGGTTACACTGGTATAGAGAGATTACAATTTTGAATGCGTTGTAAGCCCGATACAAACAACCACAATCCCTTTAGTTAAATTCTGATGGCATTTTACTACATGCAAATAAGGCTCAAATTAGGTCACAATCTGTGTTAACTTCCATCTAACTCGTGCTTCACCTTCTTCATTCATACATCGTTTAAACTGCCGTTAGACAACTACAATCATAATTATCAAGCGAATGATAGCAAAGAGCGCGACGTCACTGCGTGTTACGCAGAACAAATGAGCTAAAAGGTAAGACAAAAAGCTTACGGGAAAAACTAGTATATGTACGTGTTTGCTCAATATGCTGACGACCTTGACTGCGGTGGACTAGCGCTACAGATAAAGACTACGACTGGTCTCCTTTATATAGCTGAATTGAGACCAAGGCAGATAAAATAAACGCCTCATAAGAATGCCCTTACCTTCGACGACGCCAGATTGACCGTGGTTACGGCCTTTTCCTTCGCCGTTACTGCTATTTTGGAAGCGCCAGCCGACAGAAGACTCCAGCCCTAACCAGCAAAAAGAGGAAGGTTAACTAAAGTTTTATATAACACACTCGCTAAACGCAGGTTCCTACCGAGGCGAGAGACGATAGTGTTGTGTCAAATATTTCTTGAGATTGTGTTTTTGGTGGCGGGTCACGCGTAAAGCCGAAGCCCGCATACTTTCCACCTTGGTTTGGCGGCAAATGCCTAATAACGGAAGAGCAGGAAATAGCAACTACACTGCAAAAGTCAAGCGTTTTAGCCGCTTGTGCACTTACTCTGAGCGCGTAGCGTTTTCGCTTTGACGGCGCGCAAAGAAA
This sequence comes from Melieria crassipennis, assembly GCA_963668005.1. Lineage (NCBI taxonomy): Eukaryota > Metazoa > Arthropoda > Insecta > Diptera > Ulidiidae > Melieria > Melieria crassipennis. The sequence continues at coordinate 102,204,685 of OY764962.1, read as the reverse complement.
TCCTCCTTCTGATCCTTGAACTCCTGGGTGCCGAATTGCTGGTAGCTGGTGTCGCCATAGCCGCCCGTGCTATTACCACCACCATTCTGATAGCCACCGCTGTAGCCTTGCGAGCTGCACATCGAACCACTACTCCTGGAATGTGGCATCGAACTGGCGCCGCCACTACCGATGCTCAGCGAATTTGTGGCTGACAGCCGCTTCTGCGCCTCTTGTAAATCCCACGATTTTCCCTGCGCCAGTGTGCCAATCTTATCGCGGTACAACGCCGCCGCCTTCGTATTGTAACGCTGCGCGATCGGAGCGCGCTCGTTCCAATCGGGCTGGTCCTCGAAGAACTCGCGTGCGTTTCGATTGCCACCCACCTTCATCTTCTCCAATTCAATGTCCTTCCACTTGTCCATGGTAACGGAGCGCACGAACGACAGATGAACGCCGAGACCACGGTGCTTCCCCGAGCACTCCAAGCAAATCCAGATGCCATACGTTACGGACACCCACTGCGGGTTGTGTGTGCCGCACTCGAAACACTTCTGCAAAACGTTAAGAAAAACGCATGTTTAGTGGCTACGTTGTCATGTAGTGACCTTCACGCAGAAGCGACGGACCGAGTTGTCATCCTGCGGCTTAAGTTCTTGCAACACGCGGCGCGTGCGAGGACTAGCCATGGCTCAGCGGGCGATATTTGTGGGATATTTGTAAAGTAACCTATTCAGTATTTTTTTCTCCCTTGTGCAATGTGGACACGATAGCAGGCTTTTCAATTACTTCAGCATACTTGGCCCAAACGGTGGTCGTCTCTACCGTCGTCGTCGCGCTTTGTTCGTCGTTAAATTCGCCAACAGTTCGCCAACACTCAGCTGCGAATTGCAGCTTGTCAACTAGAGAGAACAGAAAGAGACAGAAAAAACACAAGAAAATTTGTTGACGTGTGACGCAGTACTGTCAGCTTATGAAATTCTTCCCCTGGAAGACAATATTGCTGCTTTAACGGGAAAAGTTTCTTTTGCATATGAGACTTGCAACACTGTCGTGAATATTATTTTTCTAGCTAATAATAAATAATTCTTTTTTTTAGGATATTGATAGCACTTGGTAGAGTGCTGCATGGCAAGGAAACCTAAAAGGGCCCTTTTATCGCCAGGTTAGCTTTCAATTTGCTCAACAATAAAGGAGAATTGTTGTTAACCCTTTAACTGTTAATTTTGTTTCGAAAAACCTTTTCTGCCTGCTTAATTATTTTCCAGCGAAGACGAGTATACTCGACATAAACAGAGTAAAATATTTCTGCCCGTAAATGTATGCAATTATGACTAAAAATCAAACGTTGCGTGTTGGTTTTTTAGAAAACATATATATTTATTCGTTAGTAAGATTTTCAATTTGAATCCATTATAAAAAAAAAAACGAACGAATATTTTTTGACAATTCCTGTTTTATTACAAAGCTGGGACTTTGTTATTTAAGAATGAAAAACGATGTCGTTCATATGACTGCCACGACTGGCCTTACAGTACGCCATTCGGTCAACCCAATTTTCAAATACTTTTTCGATTCGGAATTTTTTTGGAAGTAAGTTCTCAACATTTCCCAATTTTGTTCAAGCGTATAGCATCCCATTTCGTAAATGGCAAACTTTTAACTAAATTACGAACACAAATTAAATGACATTTGGACTATCATTCTCGAAATAAAGCGTAGTTCAAATTGAAAATCGTATGTGGACCATCCTATAGAAATTAAAACAAAAGCAATAAAAGACCAAATGAATTTCAAGAAATCTAAAATACAAAACTAAAAATTTAAATTAAGGGCAATGATAGTTTTTAACTATTATAACGCACAATCAACTGAGAAACGCATACGAAATACGTTTTTATTTGCAAAAACCCGTTTTGTAATCGTACTTCGCCAGAATTTGTTATTTTAGCTTAAGACAAGCTATTGTGTATTATAATAAATAGGGTTGCCAGACTAACGAATATTCTAAAATGTACATTTTTATAAGATCTTAATTTGCCCTTTCTCAGAGAAAACAAATTACAGTTGATTCGTTGAATATTAATACGAATGCGATTTTTTTTTTCTTCACGACGAGTATACTCGACATTATGCGAGAATTTTTCGTTTCGTTTTGTCGAGTATACTCGACATAAACAGTTAAAGGGTTAAAAAGAGTGATATTTTAGTATAATTATGCATTATTGTTTTAACCAGTGTTTTGCAGTATTATATTGAATTTTATAATTAATTCTGTTTGTTACTGCACTTACCGGTGATGACAGTGATTTACAATTTTACAAAGAGTTTTCAAGTTTAGCAGTTTGTATAAATTTTACTAAGGCTTCATATTCCACAAGATTATATGATTTCAGTATATCCATAAGAATGTTGAAAAGTTAAAATTGGACCTTATCAGATTTAAGGCTTGGCAATCGAAAATAAGATGATTGGGGGTTTCCGGCAAACCACAGCGGGCACAGAGATTGCTGACATTTGGAATGAATCATAGTGAAATCATAGTGAAATTAATAAAGTGTGCCAGATAGCAGGAACTCACTATTCATCGTACACTTATTTTCTGACAGTTATTGTCATTATGCTGACAAATGTCAGAGTTCATAACCCTTCTGTGCTGTACGAAAAAATTTCAAAATAAATTGTTTTTTGAAAATACGTTCTGCACCAAAACCGACACAAAAACGCAATTACATGCCAGGAAAAACGTGCTATCTCTGCAAAAAAAACGACCGGCAATGTTTTTCTAACATCAAATGCATTACAAAAATATATATGTATTTCTGGAGTACTGAAAGTCAATTTTAAATTTTGTGCTATTTCAGCGACAACAAAAATAAAGGTTAATCGAACTGACACAAATAAATTGACACATTAACAATTGCTACTCAGAGAAATTAGTGTACGCCATCTACCTGGTACACTTTATTGATTTCACTATGGAATGAATTTGCTCAAGTATGATTTAGAGTAAGTGTGCCCTGTCAGAAGTCTGTTCAAAAGCTTTTTTTCGTGCGGGGTCATATTGAATTTTTTGTTTTTGAACCACGGTTTCCTTCTGATGTCACACACTATTTCCGTAAACCCTTTGCTTTGGCTCAAATTTTTTAATTCAAGATCCCACTCTTTCCATACATCATTCGTAATTCTAGAAATTTACCAGGCTGGTAATTTAGAAAAGTTTGCGATTAGAGGGAAGAATTTCGTGGGCTTGGTTGGTCGCTCTGTAACTGACAGGTACTGCTCAACTGTAGGTTATAGCTTTCGTACTTGAACTTAAATAAATTAACAGCTTTTTTAATTCTTGCAAGAGTTGCTGCTCCGATGATAGCAAATACGTCATTTTGCAGAAGTGATAAGTACTTTCTTTTATGTATTTGTTTTTAGATTGTGTATTGGTTGAATTACTTTTATGAATGGTCTAAAACATTCCCATATTTCATTGAAGATTTTCCGATTCCCATTACCGTCACTACACACATTATATCTCCACTATCATTAACTTTCAGAAACGGATAAGGGGAAAAAGAAACCGCAGCAAATGAAAAAAGTTCTTGGTAATGGTAAATGCATTTTATTGCGTTTTTATAAACCTTAAATCTGTTTTCGAGCTCTCTGCCATATACTGGCACTTACAACTCTCACTCAAGCCGATGGCCCTTTGGTAGACCAATAAAAAGCGAAGAATCTCAAATGGTAGGCGTTAATTCTGTTTATTTAAATACAAAATTTTCAGATCTACGCACACTGCTACGCCGTATTTCCCGACACTTCGGGTTGCGACGGCGGCTGTAGCGATGATAGCATAGGTGCTGGGGGTGGCGGAGCCAGTTGTGACTTAGAATCGCGCAACGACCGCTTTCGAGTGCGTTTCGGTGATTTCTCAAAGTCCATCTCGTTGTAGGTCTGCTCCGTGGCGCGCCAGACCATTTCCTGCCGCTGCACAAGTTCCGGAAAGCGCTGCTCGAACTCTTTATCCGGCGGAAGTAGCAGCTCCCATTTCTTTTCGGAATTTAGACGTGACACCGATTTCAGCACCTCGACCGCCTCATCCGGCGGTAATTGTGTGGCTGAAATCACTTGTCGCCGATAGAGCCAACTCGAACGGGAAAATCTGAAAAGCTACTCGCGCAAGCAGATTTGTAATTACCAACAACTGGCACGTTTTCCAAGTCACTTACAATATAATCTCTGGCGCGTATCATCAGCTCGGAACAGACGCCGTTCGCATTCGACAATGTTTCCGCTGGGTAAAGAATTTCCGACTGGGGCACCCAATTGCCATGAATCAATATGCCCACTTGCGGTAATGTTCGCAGAACCTTCTCGCTGGTAATGTGCGCATCGACGTTCTCCTGCAGTATGGACAAAATGTCATCGAAGCATAACATACGCGCTACAGAAAAAAATCAAAATACAATGTAAACACGGTTATTGCAATGACGACATATCATTGATGCTTATTCTAGGGAAGGTTTATGTGCATTGCGGAACATTCCCGTACCGTCGTTTAGAATGACTTTGAGCTGATCTGTCAAGGACATGGACTTCAGGCGCGCCTTGCTTATCACTCGCGCCGGTAGCACAGCGTCGATACCTTGACTCTGACCGTCACTGGGAAGCAGCTTTTCCATGTATTTACACGACTCTTGTGACAGCGCATGGCTCGATTGCTGATTAGTCGCGAATAGCTTTTGTCTTTCCAGTTCCGCTGTGGGCGACGTGCGCGGATGCCAATACGTCTCACACCAAGGCTCGTCTGTGCTACGCTTCACATAGTTGTCGTAGCCCTGTTTTTCCTTTGCCTTCGCCTTCTTGCCACCAGCGCCAGCCCGTGCAAACTTCACCGTAACCTGCTGCAGCTCCTCATCGTCCTCTTCGTCGTTCAGAGCTTTTTGTTCTGCCTTCGTGCGCTTATCCTCTTTGTCAAAGTGCAAAAAGGATGGTCGCAACTGCAAAATACTGGTCAGCGGCGATAAATGCAATTCCTTGTCTGCAAATATTCCTACTACATATTTGCCCACATCCTGCAGCGAACGCGAACTAATAAAGGCCTGCTTGTCCATTATGCCGCGTTTGTAGGTTGGGCGCTCGCCTTTGACTTGAGTTTTGCCGTCTGCAGCTAGGGCAAACTGTTCGCCTTTGAACCGATCATAGAAATGCGATTCTGTGTTTAGTGAGAAGTCGACCTTCACCTCCTGGTTCAATGGTTTTACACAGCAATTCACCACTGCGGCGCTATCAAAGTTGCCAACCTGTATCTTCGTGGGATACTGGAACAGGTATAAATTGTCCTGTAGGTTCTTCGACAGAAATACGGGAATCTGTTGATGGGAAAAAGATTAGCTATGTACTGCATATGACCCACTGCAAAATGCACGCCGCCGTCTCTCATACTTCCTCCACAATTACGTCATCGTCCTCAACCATACTGGCCATTCTCGGAAACGCTCAGCAATGAGCAGGACCCAATGCTGCGTGTACTTGCGTTCAAGCAGAAGTAAATAAAAATACAGAATGTAGGTAATAGTTCTGACAGCTGTCAGACTTCGTTTTCGTCATTCTCAAGGTGTATTAATAAGGTGATGGCACTACTGCAAAAACAAAATTCCCATGTATTTTGTTTGGGCATCCTCGTTGTCAAAATCAAATCAAAACACAAGCAACACAAAAACAATTTTACCAATTTTTGACAATGAGGATGCCCATTCGCGAAAAATCAAAAGAAAATGAGAAGAAAGCAAAAGAAAATGAGAAGAAAAAAGTTTAATCAGCTGTGTTGCCACCACTACCTTATTAATGTGCCTTGGTCATTCTCCTTCGACGTTCTATATTTCTCGTCGAACGAAGATAAAAGCAAAAAATACCAAATTTGAGGGTTTAGTTTGAATGTCACACATAGATGGCGCTTACTGAATATGGCTGCCAAGTCCAAAAACATCTAATATTTGCTATATAGTTTTGAATATGTTGCCAATAGGCCAAATATAGAATTAATGCTGTTCATAAGTAGACAGTTCCAATTCCCAATTGAATGTTTCCAACTATTTCACTGATATGTGTATATATTAGGGTAGCCAGGTTCTTTAATGGCATAATCAGCACATTCATTTCGCAAATTGATCCATTGAACCATTGATTGATTTAATAAAAACAGAATGCTACATAGAAGCAGAAGAAGATGTAACATTCATTTTAGCTTAACAATCTCAGATGAACAGTTGAATATAATTATAATATAATATATATATATTATAATATAATATAATAATAAAAGTTTATATTCCAAAAACTTACATACACAAAATTAGCTGCATACACCGACTCCAGCTTGAAAGAGTTAGGACTTATCAAAAAGAAATGATGCAAACTCAATACTCGTACGCATTCGGATTTTGGGTTTCGAAAATCAGCACAAGCAAACAAAAACAAGCACATGTTTTGATTAAATAAGCACATCTGGCTAACCTAGTATCAAACTGGCGGGAAGTGAAAAATACAACTAATACTTATTCATATGAATACCCAAATATAATTTAAACCATGTGAGCAAGAAACTCATATGTATGTGCGACGAGAAATTATTTTCACTTCGCGCCAACTGACTCCTAATGTTTACATTCTTTCTAAACCAATGCAATGCTTAGTATTAATACTTAGAGCAACCCTTATGAACTGCCTCGCTACAAAAATCGGGAATTCATTTTACCAATATTTTATTTTACGACAAATACAACAATGTTACATAAACAATTAATATAAGTATATAATAAACGCAGATCTGGAAATTACGCGTAAAATCTGGATTTGGCAAAATTGTTTTACAAATACACTTTACTTGTACGGATCATAAGTAGTTTTGCTTGATTGCTTTGTGTTAATTTTTTTACGAGTATAATACAAAGTTAAACTTTTAAGCATTAGTTTGAGTTAGAAAAAAAACGTAAGGTCATGCACACCAACCGCTGTACCTCAAGGCACTCTAACTCGCAATAAATAACTTCGAAATTCACAATTGTAGGTTGGCAGGTTGGCAATTGAAGTGCTGTGCGCATTAAATTGAAATTATTCATTTAAAAGATTATTAGATTCAAATTATGTATGGTAAATTGTACACAACGTCGCAGTGTAACAGGCACATTAGCATTGACTGGCGATGGCTGAATTCCGCTAATTGTTAGATATTACAAATATCATCCACAATTTGGAGTGATTTCGTTTGATTAGATTGATTTCCATTAAACTGTAGGGAACTCTGCTCCGCCGTTTCCTCCTCCGCTTACTTCAGAACATTGACATGCAAATGCTCTCATTTATAAATACTTAGTGCTTAGTACTTTTCGTTCATTCGAGCCGTTCAATTCGTCGGTTTCGGCTTTCTTACACCCACCCGCCTGTCAGCTTGTGGAACATCTCTTCATTCAGCGTCTGGTTGTTCTCCTTCGAGCGCATCGACATAAAGATATAGCCACCGATGAACTCGTGCACCACCTTACAATCTGCCGACAGGCACGAGAACATCACTGTCTCGTCATGGAATTGGATCATCATGCACTTGATGCCCCAGTTCACATTCCAGGCCTTCATCGTGTTATAACGCCACGTTTTAATGTGGTCACCGGAACTCAGGTCCATACGCATGATGCGGTTGTGTGCCACGCCTAGTAGTTCCTCTTTTTTGTGTCCGTCAAACTTAATCACGAACAGCGTCACGCCGAAGTCTGGCAGTGATTGCCACGCTTCTATGTACTTCATCTTCGCTTCCATCAGCGACAGTTTTCGCACGTTTCCGTGTGCTTCCAAAATACGCTGTGCTGCCTTATTTGATATCTTGCGCAACATCTTCGGACACAGGTAGTCAATAGTGTCTATGCTGCGCGCGTCTACATTCGCCACCGCACCCTGCACCGGTTTCTGCATTTTCAGGAAAGATCGGATTTTCGTCACTTCGCTCTCGTACGAGCTGTCAGCCAGCGAACGTCCTTTGGCCGCCAGAAGACAGGCAGCCATCCATTTGGCGTATTGCTCCTCCGTTTCACAACGCACCCAAACTTCGCTATTCGGTCCACTGCGACCTTCTGGCGGCACCTCTAGCCGAATGGCAAATTTGCCATGCGCCAAGTTCACATCTGGTGTGACCTCGCAGCCGCGCAAATTAATAGTCATCTCGGGCGCGCCACGGCGGGAGCCCTCCGCATTCTTGTACAAATGCAGGTGAAGGTCACGATAGGCGAAGAAGTAGCGCTTGTAGCCCTTCAACGTGAACTTGCGTGGCTTCAGAAATCGCAAGTAGTCCGACAGCTCGGGAATCTTTGTTATGTTACCGACATCCGTATTCGCACTGGGCCCTTCCAGCGTTATCTGCAGCTCGTTTAGTGCCGAGTCAATGTCATCATAAACTTCGCTCGTGCCATTGCCGCCACCGTCCACCACGTCGAAGCCGGATGGATGCGCATCGGTCTGCTGATTGATCTGAAACTGCAGCGCGGCGAACATTAGCGACTCCTCCTCAGTGCAGTCGAGCTCCTCATTCAGAATGGACCACTTTGCCTGTTCGTACAGCTGATTGATGCGCACTAGGTCATACTTTGGATTCAGGTCGAAAAATGTATAGTACTTAAAGCGAAGGCAGAGCGTGTCGTACTCGCGGATGCCCTGTTCCATTATCGACAGCGATGAGTCCAGCCAACCCACATTCATGCGCGCTTTCTCCATCAGCGACCGGGGCCTTATCAAACGTGCACGCACATCTGGACTGGGCGAACGCGGCGATGCGGCCAAGTTTTCCTGGAAGTCTCCCAGGCTGGACGATGAATCGAATGTGGTGTAGCCGTTGCTGCTGTGCTTCCACGTACCAGTCGGTGAGCTAATGGGAGTGCCCGGTGCAGTACCGTTTGGTCCTCGACGAGGAGTCGTGGCGTATGGTGAGACTGGTGCACAGAGGAAGTTGTCGTTGTGTGATTTGTCAAGACTGCCGTTGCTGCCGTTATATGTAGAGTTTATGGGGATGAACGAGTTTGTGTCTGGTGCCGGTTGCAGGTACACAGTGCCGTTGGGTTCCATTATTGGAATTGCTTTTTGCGGAAACTTAGAGAAATTCTTTTTGAGATGCTCTGCTTCAAGTGGTTTACACAGCGAAAGCTCTTCTGGATAACGAATGTCAAGGCTCTTGCAAAGATTCACTACCGCGCCGAAGGTCTTCACGGAAAAGTCGACACGGCAGTCCAGGTACCGCAAGTCTGGCAGCTGCACACGCAGTGTCTTGTGCATCGGTGTGAAATGAAGTAAACAGTCAGCTTGAACTCCCACTTGATCAAGCGTTGAGCGTGTGCGTGTGAGCCATACATTCCTCGCCGGCCACCACAGGGCGTGGTCCGACCAGTCCTTCGGATTTTCGGGATCCACCAGCTGCAGCATGATGCCGCCGATGTGCTGGTCACCGCGCACACGCAGTGTCTTCTCTACCTGCAGATCCGTGATAAAGATCCGCAGGTTCCATGAGTTTTCACCGACGTGAATCATCTTCCGCTCCTCTGCTGTCCAATGTGAGCCGTTGTAATGTCTGCGTTGTCCGTCTGACAGAACGTTTCGCAATACACCGTCGTCTGTGTTCAACACCTACAAGATTTAAGCGGATGAAACGCAGATGTTGGTAAAAGCTTGCACAGTGTACACGAAATGAAAACGACTGCCGATGACGTAAGTCACTCACTAAAAATCTGTGTTGAATATATCGCTGCTTTGAATAATTTTCGCAACTCGCGCGACCGATTCGGTGGGTTTATCTCTGCTTGGACCAGATGTTTACTTAGTCGTCAGCTCTCCAACCACGCTCGATATCAGAACTGCGCTTCAAGCAGAACTCACTGGAAAAACATCCAGTGCGCCAGCCCAAGCACGAAACACGTCGACCAGATATCTTGAACTACTGAAATCCCCGCTCTTTACACCGCACCGCTCCTCCAGCAACCAAAAACACCAACAAATCCAAAAATGCCGTCCAAGGTTATTGTTGTTTGCTGCTGCCAGTTGTTGCCCACTGTTCTCGTCAAATGCAAAAATTCGAATCCAGCTCGATGCCTACACTAGCACTGGGCGCAACTCTACTCTACTAAACTGAACAGAGCAGAACAAAACTACATAAACTTAAACCAAACGAACACGACCAAAGCGAGACGCAATTAATTCATAAAACATCAGCAACACGCGAGCGAGCCCACTAATGCGAATTCAAATTCACTCGAGTCGACTCTCTGCCGAGTAGCCAATATTTTATATTAATTAATTACACGGTGACGCAGCCATAGAAAATATTCGACTCTCTGGTGTCGTTTCTATTTTTAGAAGGAAATTGATGTGAGGAGGAGCAGTAATGAAGACAATAACAAAACAAACTCAACAACAGGGTCATTTTCAGGCGGATCGCCATTTACTGCTGAGTTCTAGTTCAGAGTTGCAATTACCAACACAAATTCAAGACATCGCAGAGCCACTTCCTGATTTCTAGCAAAGAATAAATACTTTTTTTTGCGGATTTACAAAGCATCAACTATTTTAAAGCAACCAACCATGTGTAATAGCATTTGAATTATTCAAGCTTTTACAAAGAGTTTTCGTCAAATGAACCCGATTCGGCTAAGCCAGCAACCCTGCGAGCAGTAGCGATCTATCATTCCGTTTTGCAGTGCTTCGCACTTTGGAATTTGACGTTGATCGAAGTGGATGGAGGTGCTGAATAGTCTGCTCCGCTTTCTTTTCAATCGCCCTCAATTTGACAATTGATCCATTTTTTTTACTTCAAGTGCGCATCTGAGAGATTACCATAAACATAGGAGCTTCGTTGAGAAATTTTTTAGATTTCGCACTCATTGTGAAGGTAGGCTAGAAAGGATCTTCGTATGCTTTTCGTCCAATTTGGAGCAATCGAAAACATCTGTTGCGTTTACTGATTGGTGTTGATATGTTTTTTAGGTGGTGCGTCAAAGACAGACATACTGTGGCAGTTTGTAGCGGTCTATACTAAACGACAGTGATGATTCACGTCGGTGAAAACTCATGGAACCTGCGGATCTTCATCACGGATCTGCAGGTAGAGAAGACACTGCGTGTGCGCGGTGACCAGCACATCGGCGGCATCATGCTGCAGCTGGTCGATCCCGAAAATCCGAAGGACTGGTCGGACCACGCCCTGTGGTGGCCGGCGAGGAATGTATGGCTCACACGCACACGCTCAACGCTTGATCAAGTGGCAGTTCATGCTGACTGTTTACTTCATTTCACACCGATGCACAAGACACTGCGTGTGCAGCTGCCAGACTTGCGGTACCTGGACTGCCGTGTCGACTTTTCCGTGAAGACCTTCGGCGCGGTAGTGAATCTTTGCAAGAGCCTCGACATTCGTTATCCAGAAGAGCTTTCGCTGTGTAAACCACTTGAAGCAGAGCATCTCAAAAAGAATTTCTCTAAGTTTCCGCAAAAAGCAATTCCAATAATGGAACCCAACGGCACTGTGTACCTGCAACCGGCACCAGACACAAACTCGTTCATCCCCATAAACTCTACATATAATGGCAGCAACGGCAGTCTTGACAAATCACACAACGACAACTTCCTCTGTGCACCAGTCTCACCATACGCCACGACTCCTCGTCGAGGACCAAACGGTACTGCACCGGGCACTCCCATTAGCTCACCGACTGGTACGTGGAAGCACAGCAGCAACGGCTACACCACATTCGATTCATCGTCCAGCCTGGGAGACTTCCAGGAAAACCTGGCCGCGTCGCCGCGTTCGCCCAGTCCAGATGTACGTGCACGTTTGATAAGGCCCCGGTCGCTGATGGAGAAAGCGCGCATGAATGTGGGTTGGCTGGACTCATCGCTGTCGATAATGGAACAGGGCATCCGCGAGTACGACACGCTCTGCCTTCGCTTTAAGTACTATACATTTTTCGACCTGAATCCAAAGTATGACCTAGTGCGCATCAATCAGCTGTACGAACAGGCAAAGTGGTCCATTCTGAATGAGGAGCTCGACTGCACTGAGGAGGAGTCGCTAATGTTCGCCGCGCTGCAGTTTCAGATTAATCAGCAGACCGATGCGCATCCATCCGGCTTCGACGTGGTGGACGGTGGCGGCAATGGCACGAGCGAAGTTTATGATGACATTGACTCGGCACTAAACGAGCTGCAGATAACGCTGGAAGGGCCCAGTGCGAATACGGATGTCGGTAACATAACAAAGATTCCCGAGCTGTCGGACTACTTGCGATTTCTAAAGCCACGCAAGTTCACGTTGAAGGGCTACAAGCGTTACTTCTTCGCCTATCGTGACCTTCATCTGCATTTGTACAAGAATGCGGAGGGCTCCCGCCGTGGCGCGCCCGAGATGACTATTAATTTGCGCGGCTGCGAAGTCACACCAGATGTGAACTTGGCCCATGGCAAATTTGCCATTCGGCTAGAGGTGCCGCCAGAAGGTCGCAGTGGACCGAATAGCGAAGTTTGGGTGCGTTGTGAAACGGAGGAGCAATACGCCAAATGGATGGCTGCCTGTCTTCTGGCGGCCAAAGGACGTTCGCTGGCTGACAGCTCGTACGAGAGCGAAGTGACGAAAATCCGATCTTTCCTGAAAATGCAGAAACCGGTGCAGGGTGCGGTGGCGAATGTAGACGCGCGCAGCATAGACACTATTGACTACCTGTGTCCGAAGATGTTGCGCAAGATATCAAATAAGGCAGCACAGCGTATTTTGGAAGCACACGGAAACGTGCGAAAACTGTCGCTGATGGAAGCGAAGATGAAGTACATAGAAGCGTGGCAATCACTGCCAGACTTCGGCGTGACGCTGTTCGTGATTAAGTTTGACGGACACAAAAAAGAGGAACTACTAGGCGTGGCACACAACCGCATCATGCGTATGGACCTGAGTTCCGGTGACCACATTAAAACGTGGCGTTATAACACGATGAAGGCCTGGAATGTGAACTGGGGCATCAAGTGCATGATGATCCAATTCCATGACGAGACAGTGATGTTCTCGTGCCTGTCGGCAGATTGTAAGGTGGTGCACGAGTTCATCGGTGGCTATATCTTTATGTCGATGCGCTCGAAGGAGAACAACCAGACGCTGAATGAAGAGATGTTCCACAAGCTGACAGGCGGGTGGGTGTAAGAAAGCCGAAAACGACGAACTGAACGTTTCGAAGGAACGGCAAGTGCTAAGCACGAGGTGTTTATAAATAAGAGCAATCGCATGGTTATGTTCTGGGGTGAGCAGAGTTGAGTCCACTGCAATGTAATAGAAACCAATCTAATCAAACGGAATCAATCCAAATTTTGGATGATATTTGTAATACCTAACAATTAGCGGAATCCAGCCAGAGCCAGTTAATGCCAATGTGCCTGTTACACTGGGGCGTCATGTACAATCTAACACACTTACTTTTAATACAATAATATAATATTTAAATTTGTTGGCGGTCACTTGAAGCGGACAAATGATATATTTATTTCAGCTTTGGGTCTAAGCGATTTCGTAAAATATTCTTTTGTTATTAGTGTAACTAACAGTTTTCAGCAAGTGTATTCAGTGTGCACAATTAATCGAATTTAATAAGCAAATCCTTAAATAAATTATTTAATGTGCTTAGTATTACTTAAAGTTTAATTGTGGTTTATCGGTTTTTTGGATTTGGCTTTCAAGCTATGCTTAACCTTTACTCTGTGCATGGGATATACAGCTTCCCATAGCCACAGAAAGTATGATTTTGTGAAGGTATTTCTCTCTGAACGATATATTAATACTAACATATATCGTTGGATGGCTATTGATAAAAGGATTCTAAAAACTTGAATACAAACATTTTGTTTTCATTGTGATTTGGCCAGTACAACCACATATTGCACACAAACTGTTTGTTGTGCTTTGGGGAATAAATGACCCTGCTTTTTATACCAAAACATTTTGTAAGCAAAACATGAGAACATGAACATTAAACATGGACTGGTTCAAACAATGGTGAACTCAGATCCCATTGCATGGAATTATGGTGTGAAAACCATGCACAGAGCGAAGGTTCAGGTGTGGTAATATATGACTACAAAATATATTGCATGTGATATTTGTTAGTCACTGGTAATGTTAGAATTTTATAAAAAAATTCTTAATAAGTTACATTAGAAAAGGCGCGCGGCTGCATCAGCGGGACTTGCCCAAGGGTGACTCACCACTATACGTGTGTATTAGTGATGATTAAGTGCCTCTAAATGTGTGTTTTTTTTCGAAGTGGAAAAACCTCCGAAGGCATAGCTTCGCAGATTACATGTGTGTAACACCATTGGTTGTTTAAACCTTTTGTGGAATATGTGTTCAATTAAAATTGTTGTGGTCAAAAAACTTGCAAGGGGGAGCAGAAATGAGAGCTTAAAAACGTCAGAGAGAAAGCAGCTACAAGTTTTTTTGTAAAATGATTTTATTTTCAGCTGATGAAAAACAGTATCAGCTGTTCAATTGTATGATGCAAAAAATAAAGGTACAACTGCTGTCAAAGTTTTTGACACTAAACGTGCTAATTGACGTTCTTCGTATTCGTAAACAGCTTGAGTCGTGCTGCCACTTTGATCTAATATTGAATATATTTTGGGCGAAAGTATGGAAATGTTAATGCACATTCAAAAGCAAATAAAAAAATGTCAGTATTAAAAATATGTTCAAAGAGATTTTCACAAGAGATGCATTGGCTCTACCGTTATTTTTTGTATCATGGTTAAATTGCCATAGAAAAAAAAAAAAAATTTAGTGTGTTTGGAAATTTCGTTGCGATGTTTCATAATAAAATAAGATTTTATTTCAGATAGAATATGAAACATATAGTTTGTAATAGTTTTCTTTCCTCTCTATTCTTCTCTTTGCGAAAGCATTTCTATCTACACTCCTCCTGCAAGTTTTTTTCTGGGAAAGATCGTGAACAAAACGAATATATTTTTATATCGAGCGCCAATCGAGATCCACTTATGACCGAGCGTAGCTGTCTCCCCGTCTTGCTTTCATATTCCCTCATTCGCCTGCTTTTGAACAGCTGATTATTGACTGAGCATTTTCGATATTGTTTTCTGCTCGAACGTAGAACACAAACGAGCGGAGACGAAAACAAAGTAAAGGAGCAATGGCAATGCGTCGACCATGGCGCAAAAATTTGTACGAGAACGCCGACTACGAGGACAACTACACCGACCCCAGTTTTCTGAAGGAGCTACGCACCAATTTGAATGTGCGCTTCTTCAGTTTTGGCGAAGCTATTCGCGGCGTGACACTGCTCAACAACCAGATCTCCTGCATCACTGGCTTTTTGGTGCTCTTCTACATGCTGTACAGCGAACGCGCCTCGCCCACCAGTGTGCTGCTGTCCAGCGGGATGTTCACCGCCGTCGGCTATGTCTGCTACCGTGGGCGAAAGTTACGTGAGTTGCAACACCTCATCGAGGACTCGAAGACGCTTCTAACAGTGTTGCTGTTCGGATATGTTTTCGCACCACTGCTGCACCGACTCACCGACGCTATCAGCACCGACACCATATTCTCTATGACATTTTTGGTGCTAGTGCTGAATCTGGTGTTCTGTGATTACGGGCTCTCGGTAGCCATGGTGTCGAAAGCATTGTCGCTGAATGCGGCCATATTTGGCTCCATCTGCCTGGCGTCGCGTCTCTCCACCGCCTATCACGCATTTGTGCTGCTTGTGGAGGCGGCCATCTTCTTCGTGCTTTATCCTATTCTGACCGCCGTCTTCTGGCGCTGGTACTTGCTACTGCCAATTTTTGGCACGTGCTGTTACTTCCTCTACCACATCTCGCGCACAGTGCTCTGCATCTACGTGCTCTTCACAGGCTTCATAAACTTCGTCTGTCCTCTGATCTTCGTGGTGCAGCAGCGGCACAAGCACAACATACATGGTCCCTGGGATGAAGCTATCGTGGAGGAAAACACCGACAACAACCTCGATGAGAAATTATAGCGCCAAATGCGCGCTGCGGCCAGAACTGAAATGGAATGAGACGAAAGCTGCGGCATTAAGACTGAATTAATGTTGTTATCAAAATGTGAATTCCAGTGAAAGCGACTGCTGTCCTGACATGAAAAAAAAACACTGAATCTTAAAGCTTTTGATATTATTTATATTATATATATTTTATATATTAAATGTAAATGTTCAACAGTACATGAGATACCCAACGAAATTTTGAAGTATAGATAAGAGTTTGTACCTTACCACGCAAGTGGCAGACTCAAAAATTCTACTAAAATAGAGGTGGTCGGTAGTTGTTGATTCTTATTTCACCCTATACATATATCATTTGGTAAGGGGTGATAACAACTGCATTAACCAGCGAGTCTGCAGTCAAAGTGAAGAGCTCTCAAATATGTAGAGCGGATTGTGAGACCTGGGGGAACTTTCATTCCTTTACCATATTTTTATGTAAAATTTACTTTACGGTCAAAGTCCACAGTACATTTTATTATAATCGATAAAAAATGGAGCAACAAACAATGGGATGGAAACATCCAGCTATAATAGCTGATGGAATGTTAAACGTTTTTGTATGCATCACTACCTTTACTAGGCATCCGTGAATGACCTATTCTCTTCTCTACTGACAAAGTCCAGTAAGCGTTCCCAAGGAAGTTTTCCAATTAAAAATTCAGTCGGCACATTCTAATGTGTTTTACACTAAATTTATTTTTATTTAGCGTTATCGAATATGCATACATTACAACAGATTTTCTGCTTAAACTTGCGCCAACTCCAGGGCACAATATAAAAAAGGTAAACTAGAATTACTGCCAACAATATTTACCAAATTAACTGAATTTGTAATATGTATATACACATACAGCTTCTTCATGTATAAGTATATATGTATGTATAACTATATCTACATATGGATGTCTGTTTAACATGTATGTATATAAATAGATCATATGTTTGCTTTATAAGTATTGTATGCAAGGTGTTCAATACATGAGGTAAGCACATGCGGGAAACGAGAAGCTCAGCTAAGGGTAAACATAATTGTAAGAGGATATTGTTTTTGCGTATTGAAGGGTGAACGCCGCTGATCGCTTGCCGCTACTGTTAATACTTTGGCGTATGCACGTTCAACTGAAGAAATTCGTCAATTGCGTTTTGTTGTCAGTTGCTAGCCTCCACCCTTCAATGGTATTCGTGTGCACGCATGTTTATATAAAAAAAAAACACCCTAGGATGCAGCTCACCCCTTCCGGCGGCCTACGATTTACTAAGTTAATGTTTATTATTAAGACTAACGAACTTGTATTCCAGACTTCATTATAAAGTATGCTGTTATGCAATTTGATAAAAGGGGGCTTCTTTACTTTAGATGGTCACAAATGTAAAAAATTACGTGTTCTTAATGCTAAAATTACATATTAAACTTTTAAAAATCGCAATCATTTTATAAATACAAATGTTTGCTCTATGATTTTTTTCGCATTTCTTTCATTTCAATTTGGCTATTAACAAAATTGTATTTTCTTAGAAAAAAAAAGTAAATAAGTTCATTTCTAAAACCCCTGTCGAATACATTCGCTAAGAAAAAATCCACTCGTGCTGCATGAGGTTTAGAATAATAACATTCTCCCACCAAACGCGCCCACTGATCAATCAATAAGGTTTCCAATGCGCTTTGTTTCGTTTTATAACTGCTACAATAGCATCAACAACAATATTCATTCTACTAAGATAACGTTGAATTCGTTAGTTCAGCTCTCTCTCTCTCTCTCGCTTAAACTGCTGCTTAAGTCGTTATAAAAAAATTTCTTGTTATTTCAACGTTTTTTGGTCGTTTGTTAGAAATTCTACAAAATTGCACTCGAGCCTTTGAGAACAGTTGGCACACAGTTGTTTATGTCCGCTGTTGCCATATCTGAAGGGGCGTTTGCTACTTCACGGCCTGCTAATTTAAGTGCAATGCATGCATGTTTTATTCTTGCAAATATTACTAATGTCTAAACGATTTTAAAGTAATGGTCGTATTACAACGCCACTTCATCTCCGTTTTGTGTGCAGTCGTTCAGCTGTCGTTGCTGCTGTTGTTGTTCGGCCAGCAGTTTTAGTTCTTGGCGGCGCTGCGCAGTCACCGATAAATTTTCGCTGGCATTCGTAGTTGTCTGTGAGGTGCATTTTCTTATTATCTGCTGGTCGCATGACGACTCGCCAGCAGCATTTGGCGGTGATGTGCGATGCTCATAAATGTCCCGTGTAGCTGTTGGCGAGAGCAGTGCTTGTGGTGGGAGGAAGTGCACCTTCTGCTGCGAATGCTGGTGTTGCTGCTGCCTATCGTCTTCATGTTTTTGTTGTTTTATGTTCTCTTGTTGTTGTGGATGTTGATGCTGTCAAAGATATTGCACATTGTGACTTTGTCAGACCCCTTCGCCATTTGTGCCTGAAGTAGGCGGCGCCATGCTGTTACTAATTGAATTTGACTCCAAAAGCGAAGAACCTGAATAAAAACAACCGGATACTTAAAAAAGTGCGATTTAATGAGTAGCGACGACGAACCTGCTTCCACGTCATTTGGATTGCGGGAATTGTTGCGCTGACGGCACGTGTAAGGCGAATTGGTCGGTGATGGCAGTTGGTTCTGAAATTAAACGAAATCAGATTGAATATACAATCAGTCACAATAAAAAACATACAAGTTTATTGTTGTTTTGGCAGCAGGTCGCTTTCACGCAGCCCTCCGCTGTGCTAGGGCAATCCAGTGCGCAGTCTGAGCCGCTCATATTCAGGCTGGACGTGCCGTCAGACATGTTGCAGCCCTCAATCTCAACAAACTCCGGCTGAATTGTGGTCGAGTGAATACCCTCATTGTGGAAGAACTCTTTGACTTTCTCGGCGATTTTCATGTACTCCGACAGGTTGCGACATCTATGTGCGTTTAAGAATACATAAATCAGGTTAAATAACTTTACATGGTATATTAGGTATTATTGATTGAATAAATTACCTAATGTGAGCTGAGGCGATGATACGATCACCAGCCAATTGCCACACATGAAACTCGTGCACCGCCAAGACACCGTCAACCTTTTCCAACAGACGCTTTTGGATGGCGTCTACCTATTAGTCGAAAGAGGCACAAACCGAGTTATTGAAACATGTCTCAAACTTGCATAAGTGCAACCAAGTACCTGTATGTGTGTTGGCACTGTTTGCAGTAAAATCAATGCAGATTCACGCAACAGTGGCCACACGGAATGTAAAATTAGACACACCAGCACAATGGATAGAGCCGGATCCATGTAGTAACGGTACTTCCAGTCAGTTAGCCAAACAACCTACATAAGAACAAACGATCATTAGCCGATTTTAAAGGCAGAAGGGGATCTGTGTAGACCTACCAATGCGCTAATCACTACAATAATACTGCCCAGGGCATCGCTCAGCACATGTAGAAAGGCTCCACGCATATTCATATGGCCAGCATCGTGGCTATGTCCGTGGCTGGACTTTTTCACTGGCTTCTCTTTCGGCTGTGAAGACCAAAAGCATGATCATATATTAATATATATATAAATGTTTATGGTAAGCAGTTATCTGAAGAAATCATTACCTTCTCGTAGGAAAAATCATTTTCACCCTCGCCGTCGTCTATGTTGGCCAGCTCGGTGAGTCGACTATGATTTCGCGTAAGACCACCGCCATGCGAGTGACCATGCTGGCCACCATGCTCTGCAACAAACGAATAAAGATAAGCACATATTTCAATTGTACGGTGCGTGGTTACTGCCACACTTAAGCCTGCACGGTTGGCAGAAACAACAATGCACACACAACTGCGGTGTCTGCTTTATCAGAGGGACCAACACATATACTAACCGTACAGCAGACATAGCCCAATCACGTTCACCAGCAGACCCAGGCAGCCGACAATGACCAACAATTTTGGTTCATGAATCTCCTCTTCTTCTATAAATCTGAGAGTAAATAGGCACAAGAATTCTACTATTTAAAAGCTGTGCTTAGTGCGATGGTAGGCAAATATTTTCTCATTAGACAATTAATTTTGGCGCAATGTAAAACGGCATTTCAAACAAATTTAAGGCAAAATGTAAAGGCTTTTCCTATCTGCTCTGAAAACGGCCAGTAAGCAAACAAAAACTTATTCAATGAAATAAGTATAAAAACATTGAATGTAACGAGGAGACAATGGCAATACTATTTGTATAGTTTAGCGCTGGTGTACATACGTCAATGGCAATGACTCACATCGCGAAACAATACAAATTTTCGATGCATGTGTACAGCACTCACAAAAATTTCTATTTCTACCAAATAGCGATAGAATTAATACAAATGTGTAAAGGTAAATTCTGCGAAAATTCAGAACTTTTTGCTTTCGCTCCGGGTACTACTAATAACAGCTGGTGTGAAAGTAATGTTTTAAAAAGTTAATTCGCGTGTAGCAATTAAAGTTCCACTTACCTCTTGCAAGCCTCAATTGTAATACTAAAGCACAGCGCCACCAAGAAAACGGCATTGACCAGTGCACCCAGCACCTCAGCACGTGCCCAGCCGAAGGTATTCTTGGACCACTTCTTTGGTGACATCTGCAATGGGAGCGAATGACATTTTAATGCCATTTATTTCGTTGATCTAAACAAGCTTCAGCCAAGATAAAACTGTTCAAAGGCCCATCAAAAATTTCAACTTGACTTGAGTTGAGTTGAGTTTTACATTAGACTAACAATTAATTCGAAATTCGCATTCACGAATGCTTGAAAAGTTTATTTTGAAACCCATTTGAAGCAATGGCTCGAATTTTGATCGTTAAATTGATCTGTTCCTCTTGCACTTCTTCTTTGAACTTTGTGCAAGGGTTAATGCACTTTGGCGTCCACGTGCGGAGCCATATCGGAAGTACAAAACCTGAATTTGTATGCAAATACAGTCGTGTCTGGATATAGTGAACTAATTATTGCAAGGCCTGTTCACAGTATTGAGGTTGTTCACTATATCAAGGTTACAATTTTTGTTCAAAAGCTCGTTTTATTTGCTCAGAAGCTTTTAAATACACATAAAAAACCCACTTTCAACCACAATCGGTTTGCACTCGACAAAAAACATAACCACTAAGGTCAAGGAACCGCTGATTTTGTAACAATCAACAGCAAAAATACAAATTAGGGGAATACCCTCATTCATTTTTGATTCCTTCTTGTGTTTTTGTTGCTTTTTGCTTGAAATTGCTTTCAAAATTTTTTTCACTATTTACATATTTTCGATTGTTCACTATTTATATATTAGCACTCCATGTAAAAATTTGGGTGTTCACTATATCGAGGTGTTCACTATATAGGGTGTTCACTATACCCAGACACGACTGTACATACATGCAAATAATAGCCCCGTCCCAACTTCATAGTAACAATAACGGCAAAACAAATACTACTTGCACTTACTTTAACTGATAGAAATGATATCACAAGTGCTGCGATATCGCCCAGCATGTGAAAGCTGTCAGCGACTAAAGCCATCGAATTCGTCACGTAGCCAACAACGATTTCCACAAAGAAGAAGAATGCCGTCAGCCACATCATGGACAGCAGGCGACATTTTTTCCCTGTGTATTTGGACATTTTGGCAAATCTATAAAGAAAAGGAGCAAATGCGGACACAATTATCGTAAATGTACACACAGAGATAAGATGAGTTCCGTTATCAAGAAATATAAAATCCTCACAAGCACGCCGCAAACTATTTGCCACGATAAGTCGACCTACGGTGGTAGATAGTGTCGGCATGCGGTTTAGCTGGCAGACAGCGCGCTGACAAGCAGAAACAAACAATCCCAGACGCTGACAGAATATTTACATCATGTTGACAAACGGCCGCGCAGCACGGGTTTGGTAGAGCGCTCTCTGCAGTTGGTATGCGAAATGTTAATCCTGCCAGCTGCCGGCCGCACGTCACAGTTTCAACAGCTTCACACGCTCGAGTAGTAGCAGCAGCGGCGACTGTTGCGTTTTTGACAGCTACACAAGTTCACTGGAGCTTCACAAATGGAACAAGTACGCGCAGCACTGGCTACAAGGACAGAAACAACTTTCCGTTAGAGTCTGCCCGGCCAAAGTGAAAGAACCTTTATGTGTGCCAGAATTTTGGTTACAATTGCAATGTTGGCGATTGTTTTGCGTCACTACCGTTGCCGTTGCCGCCGCCGCCGTTTTTCGGTCTCTGCTTTTGTTATTTTTAAACAAAATTAAAACAATATTTTTGTTGCCTGGCGCGCTGTCTCTTTTGTCATGGCTTTGTCCCAAAGACAGGAAACTACTCGGCAAAGTGAGTGGATGGGATTGGGGATAGATGTGGGTATGGGAATAGAAAGCACCTTGATTGAGTTTTAATTGCATGCCTGAACCCTGCGCGTAGCCACGGCCTATAAAACCGTGGAACGGGCATGCTGTGAGCTGGGGCTTTCAGCTTCAGTACAACACACCGCATAGTAAGCTGTAACCATGGTATTGTCATTCACACAACTCGCAACGAATATTGGTCTTTAAATTTGGTGTTTTGCTGCACCTGCGAACAGATTGGCGCCAAAAAGGGTATTTTGGCAAGCAACGCGGACAGATAAGCTCAACTTGTCGACTTGGAAACGTATTGGGACGTTTTGTTATTTTATTACAAACATTTAAAACGTGTGTTATTGAGGCATACACAACAACGGCAACAGCCGAGTGTGTTGCGGACTATTCGCTGAAGCATAAATTGTGTGGTCAATATGCAATTTTTTTTACAACGCGCCGGGTGTAAAACGTTTCAACGAAATTCAACGAACGCAATTCAAAGGCCATGTTTGAACACCGAAATGTGCCAACAATAATAGTGGCCCACGTTTTTCTTCTTTTGCACAACATAAATGCCGCCAGTTTCAGTTCGCAACGTGCCTGTGTAGGCAACGTTTGCTCAATTTCCAATCAACTTGCACATTTATTTTCCATAAATCAATGCAAATGTTTAACCATCTGTAGCGAAATACAATACAGAAAAAATATATGTATGTATATATTTTTGAAGTAGTGTCGTGTTTCGAAATGTGCGATAAATTAGACGCTTATTCTCTCTCAACCTTCTCTCCAGAAACCTTTTGAATTCTAAATGCCGCACAACCGACGGACCCGAATCAACCTTAGTGATTTTATCATTTTGCAAACGTGTAAGAAAGACGAAAGATTTGTGATAATAATAAAATGAGACATTAAGCGAACATTACACGCCAATAAAAAGCGGTCAGGCCAACAAGAGCACAACAATGGAACAAGATTGAAAACATTTTTGAAATGGGGAAAAGAGAGCTGCCGTTGCGAGATCGCACAACACCGTTCGGAAAATATTCACACAATGATATAAAAATGTTATTGAACTCGTTTTTCTTTTTTGTATGTAGCACCTAAGCAATGACACTATAAATACCTCAAATATATTTGGGAAGAAAAGTTTGCAAAGAGTTGCCGAAATATTTTATTTTTAACCGAAAGCCGGCACCAATGTTATTGTGTTTTGGGCAAAGTATCTTCATTTCTGATTTCTACATTCCGAAAGTGTTGAAAGCAATCAAAGCAAATTCTTATTAAATTAACTTGAGGGAGAAAAAAGAACAAATGCCCAAATTAAACGAGTGACGGCAACTGCACGTTCTCGCGCTCAGAAATGCACAGCGTCAAGGGCCATTGCCGTGTGTTTCGGTTCGGCTTCCGCTCGTACTCGTGACTATTGCATGCCTTTGACATTCCGACAGACGACATTTCAGTGTCATATGTCACAGACGACAAGAGCAGCAACAGCAGCACAGTTCAGCGCCGTGTACCGCTCTACGAGCACACAATTAAAATGTTAGTGTCAATGACAATTAAATTAAATTTCACATTTGCTCGGCGCATTTTTGCCTTCCCTCATAGAAAGCAAGGGGTGAAACGCAAATCGAAACGCTTCTAGGGTGCTATATCTATGGCCATAATATCAACTCCTGTCGAGTTTCAGGAATCATGACCACGATTTGACACCGATACAAACGCATCAGCAAGCACTTTGATTCCGCCTGTCCCCTGTCGCAATGCCACAGATAGCCTCGATACGAATTGTTATCTACAGAACGTTAGTGCCAGGCATTCAATAAAATTCGCCAATTTATTTCACCTTCTGATAAAACGAAAAATAAAAAAACAGAAAACCCAATTTTATGTCTTCAATGGGAGATTTTTTCCGTTCAAGCTTGATCATGAAATACACAATGATCAAAGCGGACATACTTTTGATTCAGCTTTCAACTTTCCGCCTTTTCAAACTGCCCACATGCTATGACTGTTTCTCTTACATTTTGTATTTTGTAGGGTACTGTAAGCTCGCGGACAATTGCATTCATCCTCATTCACTACAAAATTATCTTTTCTCTACGACCGACCGTTGTGCCCGACTTTTTGTAAAACTTTCTGCCAGCGAAGTAGCCGCACAACAAAGAGGGCGAGAGTATTTTGCGAAACTGAAAAATAAACGGTATCGCAATTTATTGACATCAGCGAAGAGGAAACAACATATAAAAAGCGCCATGAGCGCGATTGGCTCGTAGCATGCGCGAAGCACGAGGGGAGGCGGCATCTTTTATTCGGATAAGAAATCAAATACACAATTTACACCCTATGTCTCCATATACATCTATATATACAAGGTGCAACCCAAAGTAAACAGGACTTTTATAAAATAAAGAAAACGGATGATTATTTTTGTATAATTCTTTTTATTTATTCAAAATACTCTCCTTCTCCTTCGATACAACGTTTTGCACGGTCCAAAAGCATTTGGAATGAGTGTTTTAGGTCATCGGCCGGCATCGCCTTCAGAATGTTGGTACAAGCCTTTTGGATGTCCTCAACGTCCTTATAACGGTTTCCTTTCATCGGCAAATGCAACTGACCGAATAAGTAGAAGTCACAGGGAGCCATATCAGGCGAATACGGTGAATGATTGATGGTAAAAATGCGATTTTTGGTCAAATAATCGGTCGTAACTAGGGCTCTGTGAGCCGGTGCATTATCATGCAATAAACGCCAACTTCCTTCCTCGCGATATTCTGGCCGAATACGACGAATGCGATGCACCAAACGCTTCAAAACTTCAACATAAAACAAAGCGTTAATTGTTTTTCCCGGTGGAACAAACTCTCGATGAATTATTCCCTTTGAATCGTAGAAACAAATGAGATGAGTTTTGATTTTTGACTTCTCACGGCGGGTTTTTTTCGGATTTGGCTCATCTGGGTGCTTCCATTCGGCACTTTGACGATTTGTTTCGGGATCATATTGAAAGCACCACGTTTCGTCACCGGTTACGATGTTGAACAAGAAATTTGGATCACGTCTGGCTTCCCGAACGATGTCTTTTGCGTGCTCAATTCTCTGCGCTTTTTGGTCGTCGGTTAAAGTGTGCGGAATGAAGCGAGAACACACTTTACGGAGACCCAAATGTTCGGTTAAAATGCGATCAATTGATGTTTTGGAGATGTTCAATTCCATTTCCATCAATTCCAATGATGATTTTGGCTGCATTTTGATAAAATCACGCACAGTTTTGATGGCATCGTCAGTAATCACAAATTTCGACTGGCCGACGTGTTCGTCGTCATTCAAGTCTTCACGACCATTCTTGAATCGATTCAACCACTCATTAACACGGCCACGGGATAAACAATCATCACCATAAACTTGCTTTAACAATTTAAACGTTTCGGTAAAAGTTTTACCAAGTTTAAAACAGAACTTAATATTAGCTCTTTGTTCGATCGACATTCTCGTACCAAAGTTAAAAACATACTGTCACATTGAGCGGGATATTTCGGCGTCTACTAGACCAAATGTCATGAAATTTAGACAGTATGTGAATGAAAGATGTACCTTTCCAACGCATAGATGGCGCCACCAGAAACGTCCCTATTGCAAAAGTCCTGTTTACTTTGGGACGCACCTTGTATATAAATGAATCTTGGTCAGTTCGGATGCTTAAAACTTGAAAACGACTGGACCAAATTGGATACTTCTTTCGGCGGGTTTGTTCGTAATTGCTACGCGAAGGTTTAGAAAAAAGAGAAGACAGGAAAACGGGACGTGGCACTACCAGCATAAATTTTTAGACAATAAGTTTCGAACTATAAGCCACACATCAATTATCCCATTCGAGACGACGATTTTTTTCGAACACGGTCCCCAGGAGCGAAATTTTTTTTCTTTGTATTTTACATGTAAGAAAGGCTTCAGATAATTTTTAGATTTTTTGGTACACAGTAAAACCAATGCCAAATATCGTTTTCCTGTACCTTACAGATTTCATTAGTTCCAGAAAAGACTACTTTACTCAGAATAACTGATAATTGCACATTACTGTTATTCAGTGGCGGCTTAAGGTGCTCGGGGGCCCGGGGCGGCGACGGCTGAGGGGCCCCTGCAAACGGTGCAGAATAAGTTTGCGTACAAAACTAGTAACTGGAATTTCCGGTAATGCTTTTTAATTTTTTTTTGAAAATTTGTATTCCATTGAACAGTAAATGGACAGTAAAGAGACAAATTATTTTGAAACGTATATGTGCTTGAAATTTTATAGAAAGCAATAGAATCCCAGAGAAAAAATGAAAAATGGATAAAAGGATAATCTTTCTAAATCTAATCTAAATCTTTCCAAATTTGATAAAAACGTTCGTGAAATTAGGAAAACTTTTGGGAGAGCAAACTCGTCATTTCAAAAAGCCATCTTAAAACTAAAAAAAACAGGAAATCTTGCTTCGTTACTACGATCTGGCCATTATTTTAAGCAACCCGAGCAGGAGGATTAGATTGTTTTGCGATCAGTGCATCATTACACTATTCGACAAAAAATGGGCCAATCGCGTACATAGTTAAAGTGTTTTATATACTAACTTTGGCCGCTGAACACGAAACTGAAAATAAAAAATTTTTTTAAGAGCGTTTCCAAAAAATCTTCGAAAAACGAGTTTTCTTTCTGTTGTTTCAGTTATGAGCACATATCTCCTGAAAGAATTATCTGATTAACACGAGCTGTCCGTCGTTCAAGAAGAAGATAATACTTAGCCTTTTTAGTGATATATAGATTGTTCAAAGCAGATGAGATTTGGGGAAGTTACTGACCATAACCAAAGGAAAGTTGTAACAAAGTGCATTTTTCGACCAAAAAATCATAAATTTTCGAATTTGTTTTTTATGGATAAAAAAAATGATCTCCGCTAGTTTTAAAATCTAAGATCAAAGATATATTATTATTATATATTTTTTGAGCAAATATTAAGCCTAACATCAATAGAATTGAAAGAAAAATGACAAAGTTATGATGCAGTGAGTAAAAACACTAACTTTACATTTATTACACTGTGCGAAAATTTTTTTTTTTGCCGAGACCCATCCAAATTTTGATATAGACGTGAAACTAGAGATCATTTGTAGTAATCTGGCATAGTCAGTTTTTCATTTTCTGGCCCAAAATCTTTTTAAAAAACTTTAAAATTTTTAGGACATACACATTTCAAATATTTTTAAAATATATGCGGTTGTGCAATGATGGAAATATGGGTATCAAATGAAAGACATCCTTTTAACTAAATTTTCAATTTTAAAGTTTCAGTACCAAAATATGTCAGGTAGGGAAAACATACATGATTTGGATTTCAGTCTGTAGATTCATACATCTAAATTGTATTCTATTTCAAAGTTCCAGTCTAGAAAACACTTTTATTCTTAGGTGCATTTTTCGTGTCGAGTAGTTCAGAAATGTACAGAAATATTTTATAAAACCCAGTAGCAGTAGCTTACTTAGAAGGAGCATAGAATTGCTTTCGTAAAAGGGTCTATCAAAGAAGAAAACCGGATTTCCACGACGTTGTGTTGTTAAATTTGTTTGACGTCTACAAAGTTTAATGAGGTTAAGTAATTGCGTAATTCACACTCATTTACAAGCAAACTCTAAGATTGCGATATTTAATTTTTAACTTCGAATTTTTTATTAGCATACTTTGCACAAAATTTTAAGTTAAAAATTAAATATTGCAAAAAATTTTTATTTAGAAAGGATGTTTTCTTGCTTTTATTGAACTGAATTTGTTATTGCAATTTCAAAGTCAATTGTCGATAGTGTATCTCTTTCAATTGATAAAAGTGACAAACAGCCTTTCAACAACCATTGTGGAGCGCAAAAAGTTTTTAAGAAGTTTCAGTTTTGAAAAACTTTAAATTTTTATATACAAGCTCTCTCGGGGGCCCCCCGCAGCCCGGGGCCCGGGGCGGTCCGCCCCTCCGCCCCCCCCTTTAAGCCGCTACTGCTGTTATTGCACACACGGAGTGCAGGCTGTCTTATAGCCTCGGAAATCCATTGCACACACGGTGTGCAATCGGTCTCGAATGAATTGAATTTGGTATGAACCTACTATTTAGCCATGCGCATCGATAGAGGGAATGGGGCGGATATTAAACGAGGGGGTGTGGCACCGCCCGTACAACTCCAATTTTTTTTATATGGAATAGCTTCGGAATTGTAAGTTGCACAGCATTTAAATTTGGTATGACATCGTCATTCTACTGTTAAGATCTGGTGATCGTTCAACAAGGGGCGTGGCACATTTATTATGACCCAACATTTATGCAGTACTGTAAGTCCACATCAATGAAACTTGGTACGAACCTTCCACTTAGTAGCACACTTCGACTAGAAGAAAGTTGTGAGCATTGGACAAGGGGGCGTGGTACCGCCTCCATTTTTATATACAAAAATTGTTTGTCCTGACTGCCTGATTGATTTATCATCGCCTAGCCCAAGCCGCTGAAGCTACATACTTGAAATTTGAACTGTAGGTACATTTTGAAGAATGAACCTCTGCTAAGACGCGATTTTTTGAAATTCGGGGTCTAAAGGGGCAACACATGTATTAAGGTGTTGTATGAAGAAACGTGATTTAATAAACATATTGATTTTGAACTTCCTGAAAATACTCTAAATCAAAAATAATTCGACACGTATTTTATAATTTTTCGAAAATCAAAATTTAACTGGGCCAACAATGGGTTGTTTGTTTACGGAAACACTCCGAAAAAAAATATGAACCGATGGGCCTATTGACTTAAAAAATTGTAAAAATAATAATTTTCAAAATCAAAATCTAACGGGGTCAACAATGGGTTAACAATTTGTATGGAGAAACAAGGTTTATTGGGACTTTTGTCTTCAAACTTAGCAAAAGCGCTTCAATCGGGAAATAATTAAAACTTTTCATTTTTTTTAAATCGAAATCTACCGTGGTAAACCAAGAGTTAAAAATTTGTTTAGTGTAAATGTGAAAAACATGGTTTAATGGGTCTTTTGACTTCAAAATTTTTAAAAACACAAAAACAAAGATAATTAGGCACATTTTGTTTTTTAATCAAAAACTGACGGTGTTAACAATGGGTTAAAAATTTGTATCGGGGGAAACATGAGCGCGCGTGCAACACCGCGGGGCCCAGCTAGTACACATAATTTCATCAAAGAAAAAACAAAATATCGGTTAAGTTGCCCCCGCTTAAGTGCCTGAAACATATTCTATTTTTGGGTGAGGCACTTAAACGGGCTTTACTGTAGTTAAAAGAGTTCAAATACTTAGGTATTTGGCTTGATTCAAAGCTTCTCTCCACTGATCATATTGAATTGATATTGGAGAAAGCAACCAAGGTACTGTGGCTTGTCCACTGGATCTACACCTGCATTGTCAAACCGTATATCCTTTATGGACCCTTAGTATGGTGGTCAAGGGCGTATCCTAGAAGGCGATGGTTCGAAAAGCTTCAACGCTTTACGTGTCGTTGTATAACTGGCACTACCAGGGGTGCCCCAAGGCTGCCATGGAGGTTCTTCTGTATCTCCTCCTTTATTTATAGCTGTAGAAAATTAAGCCAGTCGAGCGGCATATCACTTTGAATTGCTGCTCGACAAAAAACTTGTTCTCAGCGCTGGAGATAGGGAGAACCCGGAAGAGGTCTTCTTAAAACTCTTCCATCTGAGAGAGGGGGAGCAGTATATGCCCAGTGTGCATGTATCAAGCCGTTATCCCCGATCGATCGGAATGGACGAACAACTGCTGGAAGAGCTTTAAGCCTGTGGTGGTGTGCACGGATGGGTCACTGATGGACACTGGCTCTGGTGCTGGACTTAACTCTGATAGTAATAAAATTCGACTCTTCTTCCCGCTTGGCAGTCACACTTCTGTCTTTCAGGCGGAAGTGTTTGCCATATTTGAGCCGCTCAGTGCACAAATCGATTAACTCCATAAAACAAAAAGTTGAGAAATGCGATGAAATATGAAAATGTGTTTTTCAAATTCCCTTTATAATTTATATTACTTATTATTCAATGGCCAAAAAAATTTTGTCGTTTTATGGTGTTAATCTTTACTATTCAGGAAAGTTTTAATAAATATAAAAAGTTATGACTATACCAAGTGCTTTGACACTTAAATTTAAGATTTTTCAAAAAGTGGAGTTAATCACTCTGTGCACTGAACGGCTCATTTATAGCAGCGCTTGAGCTGCGGCGGAGGGGAAGGTCTGGGTGTGGCATATATATTTGCTCAGACAGTCAAGCGGCAGCAGTGCAAAATCCAAAATTGTGCGGGAGGCTGTCAGCAGACTGAACGAGCTAAGCATTGACAATGTCGTCATACTTCTGTTGGTGCTTGGGCTTTCTGATGTCGAGGGCAATGAAAAGGCGAATGAGCTCGCCAGAGCTGGATCTATGGCCCATTTCTTAGGACCTAAATAAGCGATTGGCTGCGGCTTATCTGAGCACAACGCTTCATTCAGTAGCACATTAGCGCACAAACACCTCGACTACTGGCGTAGTCTTACGACATGTAGGAAGTCGAAGATGTTTATTGATGCGCCTAGGCCCAACAGAACGAGCTTATCAGGTGGCTTAGGCAAGAGTGACTTGAGAACTATCTTAGGACTCGTCACAGGGTTTATCCCTTTTAACGAGTACCTCACCAGAATTGGGGTCAAAGACTCGGCTTTATGCGACATGTGCCTTGAGGACGATGAAACCACGGTGCACTTCATATGTGAGTGCTTCGCTAAAGCAACGCTCCGTCTGAGATCCAGAGTTTATGGGAACCTTTTTAGGGCGATTGCAAACCTGAATGCAACAGGGCACTAGAGACTGATTCTGTCTTGTGACCAGCAAACAGGCTGAAATGGCCCCAACCAACGGAAGTGGCCCCTTTACTTGCTTGCAAGGAGGGGATCTCAGGCCAGGGCACGAAGGGCAGACCGTTGCCTACGCGCCGGCGTTTCTGGACGCTCCTTACAGTTTAATAATAATAATAATATTAGTCATAGACAGACAGTTTGCAATTTGCAGAAAATCACGATATTTGTTTAGGTTTCGTACGCTTTTCAGCAAAACATCAGTTGCTGAGAAACCGCACAGACGTCAAAACCGCCAACAAACCTCCACTTTGTGTCAACAACGCCACAATTTGCACGTAAACAATGTTTTCAGTTGAAATAATTACAGCAAATCAGCGCAGCTGGTTTGAATGTAATAATTCAGTGCAGGAGAAAAGAAAAACGATTCGCGTAAACACTGGAAACGCTTCGTTCAAGCACAACACAAAAGAAACCCCACTCTCTGGAGAAGAGAGCACCCATTCATTGCCTACTATATTCACTAAAGTACGTTATCAATATGGGGTTTCAATATAGCAAGGCTATATAGAGGAGAGCGGTAAAAGAAGAAAATGCTTTAAAAACTTTGGTGTACTCAAATATTTTGAGTGTTTGCTTCTGGTTTAAAAAACAAAAACAAATTGTATATCTGATTGTTCGAAGCCTGGTGTACACTTATAAAACTAGAAGGTTAATATTCGCGAGGAAATCGGCCTAAAAAATTTTTCAACATTTTATGAAAAATTAAGAAAAAAGAGCCGAAACATGCGTCACTGGAAATGGTGACGCTCTTCTTGATATCGTTTACGCTCATTGATCTAATGAATTGTATTGAATCAAATAAAATGTTAACCGGAGTAAATCGAAATTGTTGCATTTTTGACTGAGTTATTCATAGTTCATAGTATAGATGGAACACCTTTAATCGCTGAGGGTTCACAGTGTCAGAATAAATCAACATTTTTTTTAAACAATCGAACACACCAGGAACACTTCGCGCTACGGAAGTTTCTACCCGAGCATATTTAACATTTTTGAGTTGTATATAAACTGCTAAAGTACATACATTTGGTGCATAATGCACTTATGCACTTAAGTCTTTGTAATGTATCGTGATTTCACATACCGAAATAAAAAGCTATTTATGACAAGTACCAGGACCACTTATTCACATAACCGGTGTGGTTAATTCAAAAATATGTAATACCTGACACCGTGTGTTCAAAAAATGCCTCTCCTCGCTATTGCCGGCTGTACATGAACGCCACCGGACGAGTGTAATAGACACTCAGTGCCGCCGTTATTTAACTACACATATACGCATATACATTACAACGACGCTGCCAGCGGTATCGTTGGCATCGAATTCCATCGAACACGCTTTTGATTTTTGACGACACGTACACTTCAGCGAACGTGTTTTGCATATAGGATTTTCCTGTTGTGTGTCTGTGTTTAAAAACACAAATTTGTCAGTATCGAAATTACAAATTCGAAGCTTAGTCCACGGAGTTGCATTATGTAAATGGTTGTCGATAGAACTGGCGGGGAACTTAACTAATGTCATTTGACTTCCTTTTGCAAGTGTCGGTGATGCGAAACGTAATGAAGCGCAATTATGCTTTAAAAAAACTAAAGATATATATATACCTACGCCAAAACAACAACTAATTGACAGTGCCATTAACATGAAATCAATGCCGACATTGACGCCTGTCAGCTGCTGCCGTGTTAACGTGCACCCTACACAGCTCGATTACGAAATTAAGCCCAGCTTCCTGCAACCATACATACTGTGCATGTAAATTTGTACACAAGGGACCAGGTTTATGCCTACATTGGCATAAACTCCAGACGAGACACAGAAAGGATAACGGGCTAGTGGACATTTTTTAACCACCCAGGAAATCGTTCCTTAAAGACTTGAACTCAATTAAAAATATTTGTAAACTTCACTTGGTTCGATTAGATAAAAAAGAAATGTCGAGCAGTACGCAGTGTATCCAATCGTTCAATACATGAAATGGTTCTTAATTATTTTTATTAGCTACGAATGAAATGAAGAGCAATGCATGTGATGTACCAATGTCTCCGCGGGAGCACTGCACACGCCCATAGGTTGTGCGTTTCGCTCTGAAGACGACATTAAAGCAAATGTGTTACAATTTGAACTCTATCAGCCAAACCGCACTCTTCGGTTGGTTCTGTTTGACATCCGATTCCAAGTGATTGTGCGGCAATGTTTGTTGGTGATTAGTTCGTATCGTGAGTAGTTACATTACGTTACTTTTGGCATCAATGCTGAGTACCGATGCTGCTTCCAGACAACCGATACGGCTTCCTATGATTAGCGCGCTAGTTAGACAGTATACGTTGAGAGACCGTTCAGCAGTGGCACGTGACAAGCTCAGTTTTCTTTTACTTTCCTTCATGTAGCAAACTTGATTACTGTGCAATTAACATAGGGAACACCGTCACACGATTTTTTCAATTCGCAATAGCAGTTTTTCACAGTCACAAAAACCGTATACTGTTACAATGCTAGACCTATTTTAAAAAGAACACCGAAATTGTCGAAAATTGAATAGACTTTAAATATTAAGAACTGTTCACACATTTTTTTTTTATAACTATTACATAGATTATGCCACGGACCTGAATCTCCATGATAAAGCCTTACTGCCTAAAAGTGGAGGAATCTGATTTAAAAAATGAGTTCAGTCGTAAGTCCCTAAAACATTCAACGAAGAAATCATGAACTATCCAGGTATGTTAGTGTGGATAGCTTTTGCAATTACTACCCCATTGCAAATTTCCGGTTTGAACTTATCCATCATACTCGAAATGTGCGTCGTTAATTATGTTTTATCATTTGATTGCTCTCGTTTAGCACAGCGGCCAAAGTTTTCACTAATTACTTGGTGACAATGGACTGCAACGATGTAAATATGTGCAACAACAAAAAGTGCAATCAACAAATGCAGCAAAAGCTTGAGATAGGAACATGGAATAGTTGATGACTGGGGCGCAATTCTGCTGGTATTCTCAAAATTTAATAATACAATTGACCTTATGTACGTAAATAGGTTTCTATTTAGTCTGCAAACCCAACACAGCTTTAGACATTTGCATTTGCCTAGTAGAGAACCATAATAAAATAGTTTCAAAGACCTACTTGTGGTCTCAATATTGAGAAGAAACTGGAGCAGGAAAGTGCATGGCAGTATTACCCCCACCATACTCCACCGCCTCTGTATTATAGATGTAAACATAACCTACTTTCCAGCGCTAGCTAAACAAAGCAGTGCAAAGCGGACGCAACGAAAACGGTCAATAAAATCTTTGCATCATAATCAGAAACATTGCGGACTGGAATCTGTAATTATGCGCTGAGATGAGAGCTTTCAAATGGTGAAGCGTAATTAGTCTCAGATAAAACGCAACAGAACTAACAAAAAGCAGTGGGCGCTCAGCAAAATAGCAATCGTTAGAGATGTCCCATTTAATATGGTGGTCTCTTAGCATGTACGAGACACACCGCAGGGCACCAATGCGATTAGATAGGAACGCGAGCAACGTCACAGTCCGGCACACGCAAGACAGCAGGTATAAAGCCCTCTGATAAATTAAAAATCCTTATCAGGTTGCAGTGCAAGCTTCATGTCAAATTCGAATGTAACTCAATTTCGTTAATTACAGATATCATTTTGTTGGTTTCGTGCGAATCAGAATGCAACCGACACTACCTCATGGAGCTAAAGTCGATAACAATGAAAAATGTGTCTAAATGATTGCGGAACAAGTAGCCCATATTGGTGCTGGTGACATGTGTGTAAGAGTGATTTTAAACCTCTTTAACCCTCAAAAATTAGCCGAACTCTGAGTCTCTTCTTGCTGTTTGCTAGCAGTTTTTATATTTATTATGTTTGTTATTATGTGAATACAAAAGCGGCACTACACCAGCTAACAAACGTAACCCGGTACTTTGCGTTTTATATTTTTTAGCAATTGGTAATTTCTGCTAACAGTTCTCCAAGCGTCACCTGCATGTTTTAATCATAATTAAGAAATATTGATTTTATTGTGCTGCTGCTCTTTGCCCCAGCCCTGCAGTTCTGTGGCGAATGCAATTACTCTCATTTGACACGACGAAGTGTTGCTTCTATTTCGGTTACTGGGGTTAGAATCAGCAACAACCAATGGAAAATGCACACACACACAATGCAATGGAAAATGTCATGTTACATTGACTGCGTTGGCGGTTAGTCTAACATTTTCAGTTAAGCTTTGCGACCAAAGAGTGCAAGGAGGGTGGGCAGGTAGAATCGGGTGGCGTCAATACCAAATTAATTGTGAAAGTGTTGGCTGAGCACAAAGCTGTCATTTGCGTGAGCTCACTGAAAAGGTAAACTCAGTATGGGAGAATTGTTTGTTGTGTGCTTCGAAATACAAACCGTTGCGAGTGAAATCGCGCTTGCAGCTTTTTAATTTCACATATGCTTTTTGTAGCAATTCTTTAAGTCCCCATTGTTATTCTACATACGCAGCACTTGTGTGGTCGCAAATATTATTGACAGATATCACGAGCCGACCAGGAGGCTTCCCTACTTCCGAGGGAAAAACCAGGAAAGATACAAAATTCTAATATCAGAAGAAGTACATTGAATAACCTGTTCTGCTCATCACAGTCATTGGATGGGAATGCTTAACAATAACAGCAGCATTAGAGCAAATAGAGTTAACAGCATTGACTCAGTGACTGCTTGTTTTGCTACAAGTATTCAATGCAGTTTGTTGAATAAGTGCGCGGTTGAAGGGGGAGGGGGTGTAGGAGATAGGGAGGGGATTTCGTAGAGTCGCAAGAAAAAATTATATAAATTTTTACAC
The DNA here is from genome assembly GCA_963668005.1 of Melieria crassipennis. NCBI lineage: Eukaryota > Metazoa > Arthropoda > Insecta > Diptera > Ulidiidae > Melieria > Melieria crassipennis. The sequence goes on along the minus strand of OY764962.1, from coordinate 102,168,507 downwards.
AACGTAAACGTGTACCTATTGTGTACAACGCGCACGAGCATCTTAATCGGGACTCAGTGAGTAATCAAAATAAAGTGAGTAATTAAATTAAAGTAAAGTACAATAAACAAAGAAACCGGCAGCAAAAAAAAAAACCTTTTACGCGCGAAGCATATCAAGAAAAGTGTTGGTGGTGACTTTTCATAACCATGAAGGGAAAAATGGAATTTGTGCATTTGACTGACTCAACGCTGGTCACTGGACATGCGTTTATGCAGTCCTATACCAACAAGTTCAATATTTCTCACTCTAGAAATTCATTGAGATTAAATTAATCAATTTGGTTCCATTTTGAAGTTTGATTTGAATTCACTTTCTTGTATTATAATTTGTCATATCTTGACTAGTACAGAACGAACTCGAACACGTTTTTATATGAAGACGGTTGGCATTTCGGCCGCACTTACCAAGTCAATCCGGAATCGTACTTCGTCTTTCTTGATTCAGGCGCCGTTGGAGCCAAAGTTTGTCTCAGTATGAGCGCCGTATCGAATCTTCTATGAAACCGAAGCGCAGGCTGCTCCCGAAGACAATTATGGAATGGAAAACAGGTGAATTTTAAAGTGGTACTGCTTCTGCTTATCTGCAGCACCTTCTAACCAAAATCAATCGACTTGCAAATGCATCAGCCACTTCGGCGATAATGGCACTGACAACGGATACAGTACCGCAATGCTGCCTATTTGGGTGATGAGCGCAATTCAGAACTGGTGCGGCGATGGCTGCGAGTGCAAAACGGGATAACACGTAAATCTGACCAATCAAAAAAGTGATTTATTTTATATTAAAATTAGTGCAAAAGCGGAGAAAGCATAAAATAATGCGGTGTTTTTATGCGAAATTTTTCTTGCCAATTGAGGCAGTGGTTTTACTTGAAAATTAGCAGCAGTTAATTGTTGGACGAAAACAACGGCGCAGGGAGTTTGACTCTATATTTTATATTTTTGCAATTCAGATGAAACTTTCGCTTAGATATTCGCACTTTTTGACCACACACGCGAACACAAGCTCAACACGCTGCGAATTGCGTTATTTCAACCGTTTTCCGCATCGTTTTATTTTATTAAATGCAAAGGCTATGCAAATTAATTTATTGTGAAACAGCACCGAGTAGTGGCCACTCACCGCACGCACAGGTATATTCGATACACCAACAAATTATTTACAGGCCGTTTGACCGATTTTTGTGAACGTCACTCGTACACTCAGTTGACTGATTGCCAACAAACATTCTTGGAAAATCGGCACATTTACACTCAGCTTTGTTTAGCATTTACTTGTAATTTCTGTTTCATGTTTTACCGTCAAGTTCTTACATAGTACCTGTCTTCGTCCTACCCAAGTTGTTTCACGTTCCAGCACAAATTCCGAATGTAAGAGAAAATTCTTGATTTCTTTATCTACCTTTCGCTGTATGACAGTAAGCGTTGCCAACTCAATGGAATTTGTAATTTCCCATTGTGTTAATGCCAATTTGACTGATTCTTGGATTGGTTTATCGACTAGTGTACTAGGGGGTGAGGAGAAAATAATGCCCAACAGGTTTGGGTTTGTATATATTCTATGATTGATTCAGGCTTTGGATATTTTTGGGCTTATTGCTGTATCTATCAGCGCAAGAACCCACACACAGCACAACTACAGTACAATTTTACTATAGGCCCAACGAGGAACTAAAAATGTCCAGCAATTAAACCCTTTTAATCCCATCAGTGTTGCAGCTCACGAAAAAAGAATTTAAGTAATATTTCCCTTGACATTTTAATGTATGCTTTGTTGTTAAAGGCATAGTGATATAAAGCAAGTATTACAAGTATTTTTGCATATCAAAACAATTGATTAAACAAATTAAATTAATTAATTAAATTAATTGATTAACAAATGATTAAAAAAATTAAGGTAGAACCGCTTTCAAATTTGTTTAAAAATCGTTTAGTGTCAGATGCGCAACATGGTGGCTGAGAAAAAGCATTGGCTCTACCTTTATTTTTGGTATCATGAAAGTGGTATCTTGGTAAATGGTAAATTTGGTATCTTGAAAAAAAATCAAATGAGATCAACATTGCATTTTTGTTTCGCGCTGCACAAAAATGCAAAATGTATTTTTTGTGTTATGGTACCCCGTCTTTGTAGTTATATGAGTATATAAAGTAATATATATATACATACAGGTTATTTTTTAAGCTCTTGCCGGGTATAATTATTGCAAGTAGTTTAAAGACATTTGAAAAAAAACAATGTCCCTACTTGGATCACTTGGTTTATTTCACTATGATTAAAAGGAATCAAATAAAAATTTGCATAAATTCTTTCATGTCTGATTAGTTGCATATGATATGCAGCGTTATTTATCTATATGGAAATTGAAAAAAATTTGTTTACGGATAGGGTGGGATGTTTGGACTTAGGGCTCTGGCAACACTGGCCGATACACATGTTGGCTATTAAGTTACAACCTCAGCTGTTTGTTTGCAAGGCACATTAATATTAATACACCTTGTTTGTTTGCTTACTTCCTCGGATATCTTGATTTCGCTAGCGATATGGGCGAGCTAAGTAACCCAATTTTAGATCAATTGTTGAAGCTGGAGCACGCAGATTTGATTACCTTAAATGAGTTTTTGAAAGTGATTGAATCGCATTTATTGAGTATTTCAAGTAAGGAGATTTGTGTGCTGCAATCGTTGCTTCATCGCACATTGGAATTGGAACTGGCGAAAGACTGTGTCTTCAATACGAACGTTGGAGCATGCATAAGCAAATTAATACAACAGCACAAAGAAAGCGAGGAATGTCTGACCAGTGTTCTGCAAATTCTATACCAAGTTCTCGTCTCGCTAAAGGGAAAGCCGCGTGACCGTTCTCTTCAATTGTTGGGTGATGTTGTATGGTATGAGCACATGGTTGAGCTGCTCTTTGACGATCAACACCTTACTCGCAGACTAACTGCCAACATGTTGGCTTGTCTGCAAGTGTATGTGCAACAATTTGAGGATGTTCAAATAATGACGGATTTGTGGGCGGCTCTAAGGATCGCCGCTGGGGCCGGACCAACTGTGCCGCAACCAGCTCGTCAAGCGCTTGTACAACTCTTTGATGAATTTTCGCAATACGTTTACAATTTTAACTGCTGTCCTGAGCTGATTAACCTTACACAGCGACTACTTCTTTCGGAAGTGCGCGAGGAACGCAAAACGGCTTACTTCCTGCTAAAAAAAATTGCTGAAGCCGCAAGTGCTGATAAAGAATTCAGTTGTACTGGGACTACACAGCGTTGCTGGACTGCTTATATCAGTGCACTTGAGAACTTGGAAGAAAATCAGTCACATCTTATACGGCCATCACTAAAGGATCTGGAAGGTGTCGAGTTTCCCTTGGAAGAGTGGGAGCAATGGCTCGAAATTCTGTTTAAGAAAATGATGCAGTGCAATAACGCACTTGACGCGTCGATGGAATATTTTTTAAAGCGGTTCAACTGCAGCACCATGCCAGAAGATGTGCTGCTGTTTTTCTTCAAGGCTGCAAACAACACCAGCCTTTACAGTCCCGACAAGGATTTGTTTTCCCTGACGTCGATTCGGTCCTTTTTGCAAGGCGACTATGGGCGGCTGTTCGGAGCGGTAGTTAAGGTCAATTGGAAGCCGGTGCCTCTGCACTTTTGGCTTTCAAACTTCCTGGCTGCAAACGGCCAATGCGGGGATTTGCCATCGAATGAGCTACTACTGAAGTTAGCAAGCTGCGTGCGAAAACTCCAAAACCCAGCCCTACGAAGAAGGACAATCGAACTGTTGGAGAATATTTTCGCACCATTGATTGATGACATGTCACTGGCGGAGTATGGGTTGCTTGTGGAAACGCTCTATAATGTGGCAGATGATTATTGTGGTCTCAAGCTGTTTGCAGATAAATTGGAAACTGCTGTGCGACTTAGCCGGCCTTTGACCGTAACTCAGCGTTGCTATGAAATTATAACCAACAATTTACAATTATCAGCCGAATCTATAAAGAATAGCGGCCAGCAGGAAGCATTAAAACGTATTGCGAACTGCATACTTGAAGTCAATCCAGATGACCTTTCTTGGTTGCGCTTCCTACTTATTTTTGAGTGCGATGATGCGCTGACAATAAGCAAGTTTGGTCACTTGCATTATGGCATAGACTTCGATGCACTAACTTTTGTTTCGCTGACGTCGTTCAGAAACGAGTTGATTGCAAAACTGGCTCACACTAAAATCGAAGAGAAGTACGTATGTGAAAAGTCGGTCGATGTCTTCGTTTGTCAATACCTAAAGAAATTCGAGTGTCTGGCTGTATACAATCTGAAAGTGGATGAGCTGTTGAATATGGGATCACACAGAACTGTGCTTAGACTCTCTCAGTTATTGGCTGACCACACGAAATCAGAAAGTACCATTGTGCTGGACGCATTCTTACATGCAGCAGGGAAGTATGCAAAGCAGAACGAACTGCTGTGCTATCAAGTGTGAGTGAGTGACAAAACAATGTCCTGGTAGGGAAAGAATGTTAAATGTGGCTTTTATGTCCACAGATCTTGCAGCTTGCTCAGTCACTGTAAATTTACGCAAACTTCTCAACTGACCGAATACTATGCGGCCAGGATATTGGAGATCGACTTGGAAAACTACCGTATTTGCGAGTTCGTGCTTCGGTCAGGAATCTGCTTGGGCAAGGAGTGTTATTTGAGAGGTGTGATGTTTGGCGATTTTAAAGCAGGCGATGCCAGGTTAGGCAATCTCATATAACGTTCGGTTGATAATACCAGAGAGTTAACTTGATGAGTTATCTGTGGTAATAGTTTCGGTTTTTTCATATGTATGTTGAAAGTTGTGATTACGAAGATCCAAAATCCATTTTTATTGAGGTTAATGAACAATTTTTATCGATTGCTTGTTTTTTAATTTACAGAATTGAAGAGCTTTATGCAAATGACTTGCTGCACAGCGATCCTTCAAATGCGATACGGCATTTATACCGAACACATGTGCCCGACCAGCTTCTGACTGAAGTTCTTAGTGAGCTAGTTATATTGAATAATGACATAAGTCGGAAAAGACCTCGGTATTTCGACAGTTCAAAGGAGCACCGGCTCAAATTGCGAATTGCCGCGGCTTTGTTGGATGGAGTGCAGAGACTTGAGAGATTCTGGTCTGAGGAGCTCATAAAGGCGCTACTGGAGCACAATAATCAGTTAGATGTAAACTATATTTACGAGTTTTTGACTGCCAAATGTGCGCCCGGCTTTCAGTTTATTAGAAGGCATTTAGATAAGGTAAAACATAGTCATCAAGAAATTGTCGCTTAGTTAATGGGTTAGCAATTATTAATCTATTTTGTTTCATATTTTCTTCAACGAAATACAAATTCCTAATTTTGCTAGATGCACAGTTACACTCCCAGCCAGCAGGTGTCACTTATGAGTACAGCCCACTGCTACTGCATTCTCAATTGGGACACATTTCAGATTGATGAATTAGAAAAACTCCTTCAGTTATTGGTGCCTCTGACGATGGGGGCTAATTTTCAAGTGCGTCTGTATGCACAGATGATAGCGTGCAGCCTGTTGTTAAAGGCAAACGGTACTGGGTAAGTGATTTACGTAGAAATGTGGTAAACCGCAGCTGTAAAGGTGTGCAAGATCAGTTCAATATGTATAATGGTATGTTTTATTTACTTAAGGAAATTCACAGCGAGTAATCGGGACTACTGGTGCATGTATATTGCCGCTATCCAAACTGTCTTAGGCACACAATGTGCTACATTGATGAAAGATGCTCGTCTCAGAATGCCATATATCTATCTCACTGTAGGTGACAACTTGTTCAACGTTTTAATGTATATAACTAATGCACCACCTGGGGAGTATAATTCGCATGATGACTACAGCAATTATGAGGCATCCAGAATGATATTTGTCAAAAAGACCAGCACCGTTGCGAAGCAGCTATCGCCAACTCCCGAAGTAGACATCCAACCGCGGAAAGTCGGCAACGTGCAGCGAAAAATGAATCCGATGAGCGAAATATGCGAACAAAAATCGTTGACCTCATATCCAGAGTGTGCGCTGCAAAACGAGGTACGCCTAACATTGGCAACAGTTACATTGATTTTAAGGCAGGTTTCTTTTCGAGCAGATGATTGTGGTGGCGAGCCTCGTTGACAAGGTGCCCAATTTGGGTGGCATTGCTCGAACTTGTGAAATTCTGGGCATAAAGAATCTGGTGTTGGACTCAAAATCTTGTATCGAAAAAACAGAGTTTAAAAATGTTAGGTAAGGTGCTTGGTAGCCTTGACATTGTGCTCGTGCTAAATTACCGCTGATATTTCAACCAGCATGACCGCCGAAAATGGTCTTAATATAGTAGAGGTGCGCAGAGCAACTTTGGTTGACTTCCTCATGCAGAAGCAGATGGAGGGCTTTAGAGTTGTGGGTGCCGAGCAGACAGCAAATAGCACGAGTTTCATTGACTTTGAGTTCCCGCGAAAGTGCGTGCTGATATTAGGGTACGTTACCACATTCGTTGCCACAGTTGGCGATTCACATTTGCACTTATTTACTTTTTTTGTAGGCACGAGAAGGAAGGCATTCCCGTAAATTTGATAGGCTACTTGGACTACGCAGTGGAAATACCACAGTTCGGTATAGTGCGCTCATTGAACGTGCACGTCACGGGGGCCCTCTTTATGTGGGAGTACTGTAAGCAACACATCGTTGGTGGCACGCAATAACAGCAATACATAAAGTCGCCCATCGTCGGGTTTCTTAAAGTTTATTTTATTAAATTTTACATAGATTGTACTTTTACACTTCCACACTACAGAACGATTCAATATATTAAAATTACCACCAAACACAGCCCCATTTTTTCTACACGTTTCCACCATTCTTTTAAGTTCGCCTTTTTACGATAACAGCATTCGCTAGCTGCACAATGCGATTGAAGTCGACTTTGCAGTGTGCACGCCAGTACTTGCAGCGGCCCCACATCACGGCCGGGTAATTCGGACTGGAAATGCCGTGGAATATACGCGCTATGCTGCGTCCGCTGAAATTGTTGTCCGGATACATGTTGATGATGCCGTGCACATCACCTTCAAGATAATCATTAGCGACCGGATCGCACTGAAAGACAAAACAAAACCCCCCGACCACTGTTCAAATGACGAACACGCTAAAATATAAGCAAATATACTAACATCAATTTCCAATTTTAAATCTTTGGGATAATCGTGCTGGAAGTAGTCACGTATAATACCCTTCAGCTGATCGGAGCGAATTAACGAGAAATCATCACTAGTGCAGGGCATACATGTGTTGTATGCGACCGAAGACATACCTTGAAAGACATATTGCAACTAAATTTGCCGCTTTAGTACAAGTTTGCACACACCCCTGAAATCAGCCAGTTCTTTACCTGTATCAGCTGGGTTTGTTCCTGTTTCACGGAACGCTCGTACAGCGTGTCTAATGCCTCGTCAATTTCCTCAACTGCAAAGTCACCCGGCGCCTTCAGACGAAAACCTAAATCGTAGAAATTCACACTCAGCGGCGACCGTTTCGCACAGCCGTCAACTATCGTGTGAGTGCGAATTAGTTTAATTCGGATACCCACAGGTAAGTCACCGACTCACCTTGCACCCATTCCAAATTCTTCAATTGATATTTCACAACACCACTATTCCATCCAATTGCTGCTGCAATGTCCACCACAGAAAACTCAATGATGTTGGCATCCTCCTTGAATGTCTTCTTCTTTATTTCGAGTGCAATAGCCATCGCTAGGGGTGGACATTCCTTGGCAGCGTGTCTAATAAAACAAAAATCAAATGTAGGTGTTCCTCAAAGACACGTAGTGTACTTCATTATAACCAAATTCTAATAATCACTTTGAAAACGGATGATGGACTAGACCCACTACATTCCACATTTTTCATAATGCTTCCAAAACGACTTCATTTTGCTTCGTTTGCCATTAAAATCGTTATTACTCACTTCAGATATTTTGCACCGCCGTAGGAAATAACTTTGGCCATCATGTAGGCCGAGCTGAGTACATTAACATTCCAACGATTGTCTAGCTCCAAATAGCACAGTAGCGTCGATATATTCTCCTCTGGAATGTCTAATGCTTCCACCGTCTGCTCGATGGAAAACCCGATTTCATGACCCTGGCAGTTGCGTTCACGCTGTTGTTTATCAGTTGACAGGTCGCTGACCTCTACACGCTGCTCTATAACAGACTTGGCAGCATCAACGCTCCGTTTCTGCAGTAACGGGCTATAAGGATAGAACGCTTATTAATCGATTCACACTTGAGCACATCTATTTACTCTTTAGCGATCTTGTCGCAAGCACAAGGTATAAAAATGCGCTGCAATAGCTTTCGTATCACATGTCGATCAATAGAGTTGGCGTATATGTGTCGACGCAGCTCGAACAGATCACTGCCTCGAGCGTCCAGGAACAAATGACAGTGTGATGCGTTACCGTCGCGACCGGCACGCCCGATCTCTTGTACGTAGCTCTCGAAATTGCGCGGCATGTTGTAGTGGATAACGGCGCGTATGTCTGGCTTGTTGATACCCATGCCAAATGCAATTGTTGCCACCACAATGCGTAGTTCATTGCGCATGAACGCGTTCTGAATGGTTCGTCTGCGTGAAGATGGCATGCCGGCATGATATGGCTCCGACGACCAGTTCACACGTTTGCGCTTGCGATTTACAGCATTGGCTTGATCCACAGCGAAATCATGATCCTACAACAAATGTCAAAGTTAGTGCCAAACTGATGCTGAAGTTTCGGCGATGAACTTACTTGGAGGCAGGTACGTAGATAGGAAGCAACGCGCTCGCATTCATCGCGCCTGGTGCAGTACACGATAATCGATTGACAGTCACTAAATCTGCGAAGTTCACGAAAGAAAAAAAAAACAACAAATAATGTCAAAATAGCCATACGATTCGGTTGTTGTGCCACCTTTTGCTTCTCAGCAGTGTCATGAGTGCAGCGTCCTTGTTCTCGTCCTTCGATACAGATAGCACCAAATTATCAGGCAGTGGCGTGTCGCTAATGATGCCGCGCTCCCCATCTAAAATGCCCAAGTGGCTGACGATACTCGTTCGCGTCGGCAGCGTGGCCGTAGCCGTAAGACCCAGCACTGTTTGCACGCCAAGATTCTTGCGCAGTACTTTACAGATCATCAAGTAGCTCGGCCGAAAATTGTGGCTCCATTGGGATACGCAGTGCGTCTCGTCGATGCAGGCGAACGCAATCGGCGGTAGTTGACGCAGTATGGAACCGAAACCTGTGGAACGCTCGCCCGCAACTACGGCCTCCGGTGACACAAGTAGAATATCCAGTTCGCCAGCACTGATCATCTCCAGTACCTTCAAGCGCTGAGTCTGGGTTTGGTTTGTGTGCAGGCAATGGGCGCGTAGAAAATGTGGCACGCCCGTCACCTGATCCTCCATCAACGACACGAGCGGCGAGATGACCAGCGTGATTGACTTCTTCTGGCGACTATACATGTAAGCGGGCAGTTGATAGCATAGGGACTTGCCGCTACCGGTGCTGAGCGTAACCAGCGTCGAAAGACCCGACAAAATGCGCATTATCGCTCGATCTTGGCCTTATAAGGTAAAAAGAAGATAATAAAACTAGTTTCTATACTTTAAAAGGCAATTGAAACCACCTTTCCGAAAGTTACTGTGGCCAAACATGTGCAACGCCTCGTAGACCTCCGGTGTTGCTTCTTTTACGCTGCCGTCTGCATTTAAATCATAAAACGCGCCCACCCCGTTGACCGGTACACCAATTCCAGGATGCTCTGTATCCAGTTTCACCTTTTTCAAGAAGTCCAGGGGAATTTTATGACCCACGTAGCTTTTGATAGGCGACACTAGCGCCTCTGCATTCAAGTCCATGTTCTCCAGTTCCTCGTCAGTTTCAAATTGATGTGCTTCAGACTCCGATTCGCTGCCGACAACCCTATCTTCATTGTCTGCTGACGTAGTTTCGTCTCCCTTTGCATTTTCAATGTGGCTGTAGATTGCCGCATTAGATGCCACTGGGAGTCTTGCGATGTTTCGGCTATGCACTGCCACCGCGCTCTGTGCTGCCATGCGCTCTGCCTCTTCTAACGTGGGAAATGGTGACGGATCATCCTCCAACTGCGCCGTCAACGGCAGAAGTGAATCATTCCTGACTTTGCAATTTGCCGCAAAATGGCCAACTTGCCCACAATTGAAGCACTTCAGAACGCCCCCATCACAACCACCCATGTCCATATCGGGTCCTGTCAGCGCAGCGATGTGCTTCTTATGCTTCCACTGTTTCTTCTTGTAACGCGAGAAGTTTATACTCTTTTTGCCGCGCGTGTAGACTTTCTTCTGAATGTTGATGGTTACGTAGTTCTCGTTCAGCTTGCCCGCTGCCACTTTCTCTTCTAGCCGCTTTCGGGCGGCGTTGCGTTTTACGTTGGTCTCAGGACCACCCGAAAATGAAGACACTATAGATGGCGCCGCATTTATGTACCGTTGAACTGCATCTTCTGCCGCCTTCAAATCCTTCTGATTTATGCGTGGTGTGGAAGTGATATCACTGTTTTCCAGTAGCAACGCAAACCGTACATCACTCGATTCGGGAGGTTTCTCGCAATCCACTTTGTCCGTGTCTTCAGCTCCCAAATCGGAATGTTTTATGCGCTTTTTTGCTAATTTAGTCTTTTTGGAAATACTCTTTGAAACTACGGTTGCTCTTGGGTGTGGCGATTTCTTTCCAGGTATGCTTTTCATCGCCCTACCCGCTTTTTTGTGTGTTTGTTTAGCGCTTGGTGGTACATAATCGCCATCGTTGTCTTCGTCCGCCGAAAAATCGTTTCCAATCTTAATGGATTCCTCATCAATTGCCTGCTTATTCCTATTTTCGCTGTTTCGAAGTTTAATTGCTGCATGTTCAGTTTTAGGCGGGTTGTTCCTATCAGTTGTTGTGAGTACTTTCCGCCTTTTGACCCTGTGTTTAAACGTTTCTTCCACTTCCTCCTCGCCACTGTCTGATACCATTGAATCCGAATCACCGAGAGCTGCCTGCAAATCTGTGAGATGTCGATTTACCAAGTGCGTCGCTTCGATGCCACAGACCATCTCATGCGGCTCTTCTACTTTAGGTAATACTTTTGCATCTGTTGACTCGGCCTTATGTACAATCTTTGACACGTCTATATTAGATAATCCATAACTCGAGGTCGCGAACGCCGGTTTCTTGCCTCCGGTGTCGTTCTTGAGCGCAATATCCACGCTTATGCCGTTTTCCGTAGCTCTTCGTTGAAGCCACCCCTCGTCCACCTTCGTCTTTACGGACTCTTTCAACTTGTTGGGACCTGGAAGAAGACAAACTGCTATTAACTAAGAAAAGCAAAACTAATCACATGTTATTACCTGTCAAAGAGAGGTTCGTGCTTGTGCCTAATGCTTGCTGTTCCTTAACTTTTTGCATTAAAATCGTTTCCAAATCGGGCAGTGCTTCACGTCGTGCCGGCGTTGTCGTCGATGAATCCCATTCTACACCTAAGCCGAACGTCCGCTGTGTCAGCTTTTCTCCACTGTCCTGGATAGTGCGCGAAAGCGACTTTCGCGGATTTCGCTTGGAAAACGAAGCTGCCTTAAAGAGCTTCTGGCTGAGATTCGACTTTAACGATGCCTTCAACTCGCCATGAGTATCGGTTCCAACAGTGTGTTCATCAGTCCGCACAGCTACCCTGCTCACTTCACTACCCCAAGCACTTGCATTCGTCTCCAACTGCTTTACAGCTTCAAAGCACTTGATAACTTGCTGCCCATCCACATTCACAAGATTTGTAAGGGCAGTGGGTGTGGGCAGTTCCTGCAAATTGGAGAATGCTGTCCCTTTATCTGACACTCCACTGGCGTCCTGGCCACTACTACCACTTCTTTGCACAATGGCTACAATATCATGTGGCAACAGTGGCCCGTCTTTAGGATTATCTGCATGTTCACTGCCCTGCATCGCATCGGCGGAGAATTCACTTTCCGTTTGTGAAATTTCTAGTACATCGAAACCATCTTCGGCCAGCACATCGTTCAACGTGTCCTCGAGAAAGGATGTCTTCAATTTGTAGTACATCTTGTAAGCGTCACGAATCTGATGCGGCGCTTCGCGGATGTCATGCTGAAACCCAAAATGCGCAAGTTCAATATTCGAAGGGAACATTCCCACCAAGGTTCACCGCATTACCTTAGACGGGATTCGCGAGTACTGCCGTTTGAAGTCCTTCTCCCACACCTTGACTCGCAGCTTGTACTTTTGATATTTTTGCCTAAACCTTGGATCGTCCATACCTGTAAGCAGTTCCAATTTTAAAAAACTGTGGGCTAAGCGAATTAAAAGCCACCAGCAGCACCATGAATTTGAGAAAATTTGCGCGCCTTGCACTTTACAGTGTTGCATACTGTTGGCAGGGTTGCAATCGCGTGGTACCAAAGTAACTTTATCGGTCTGCTACAAAATATGGCCGCTGTGAAAAACTAACTTTTTGGCGAAAACAATGACAACATCCAGCCCGATATCAATGTCGTGTACTTTCAGACAACAATTTAATGATCATACCACATAATTGATTCTTAATGTGAATTTATTCGTAATGAATATTTGTAGACGCCAACAAACTGGATATTTTCGCATCGGCAGTACGGTGTCAACGGTTGGTATCCTCGCTCTGCAAAGTTACAATTCGGGTGTGAATTTACAAAGTAGAATTACGTACATAAACTTATTTGCAATAGAACGATAGGAAAAGGAACCATGCCCGGCGCAGAACGATGTAGGGTGCTGATTTTCATTATCTACTGCTAGTAATATACACCAAGCTGTATAAACTTATAAAAACGATTAGAGAAAACGGTCGCGTTTCTACTGTCCATGGACAACGGATCGCACAAGGCTATTTGCAGTCGCAGAAACCGTTGCAGCACGCCGACTTGGCGTTGTCGGCATACGATGACAACTGCAGCGGGGTGAGGGTACGGTTACGATTTTGGTTGGTTGGCGACTTGTGGCGTTGGCGCGTATTGCAAATGGCGTTGTTCGTGTGCAGACACTGCCTGGTATTACTACATCAAAATGAGGGCGACATCTTCTGGTTTCATGGCGGGACACCGCCAGTTGTACAAGTAGTACTGAAGATTGCCATCGCCCGCCCCGAACTTGAGCGGCACCAGAAACTTTTTGTTCTCCATCAGGTCGAGTGCGTTGAACACGTCCATCTGGATGTTTCTGGCCGTGATGAGGGCATCGTTCATTAGCTCCAGCCATGGTGTCTTTGTCGATACGTTGTAGAACGAGTATGCGCCGCGCACCGTTTTGTGCACTGGGTGGTGCATTACGGACGAGGGCAGACAGTAGTAGCTGGTCAGGTCGGTGATGTTCCCGTGCTCATCCTCCACCACGTAACAGTCGATGATGCCATCCTTTGGCGCGAACCAGTGACGAAACTCTTCCTTCGTGAACACAGGGCATAAAGAGAACTTTTTCAGGTACTCCTCCAACAACTTGTGCGCCTTTTCCATGTCCTTCGCCTCGATGCGGCGGTAGCCTTTGGTTTTCGGCTGATCAGGCAGTTTGAACAACTTGATGGTACGTTGCATGGTCATATTGCGGGCCAGATGTGAGAACTTCACCTACAAACAAAAAGATTATCGTTAAAAAGCCATTTGTTTAATCAGGATTGCCGTACCTCAACCAGTTTCTTTGGGTTCAACGACCGATGCCAGTATCGGCACGTGGCCACCGGCTTCGGCAGCACCACACCCGCCGTGTAGGCTGCCTGAAAAATACCCGTCAGATTGACGCGACGCGTGATCTCTCGAATCAGCACAGGTGCAACGCGCTTGCTTCGCAGCTTCTTGTGCACACACAAGAAATTGATTTCGACCGTTTTGAGTACTTTGTCATAGCAGCGCAGCTTGCTGGGTATGGCGGAAATGAAACCGACCAGGCGCCCAGACTTAACGACACGCACGCCTACATGCCAATCGCGCTTCCATCCGGGCGGCTGAAGCGACCACTTGATGAATTCGGGCTGGTAGTCGAAACGAAACATCGCGTCGTCGTCCTCCACGTAATTTTCGTTTAATAGCGTGTACAGCTCAGTAAGATCGGTGCTGCTGTTCAAGTCGAGTGTGTCCCACTTAAACCCATCGGGCAAGGTGTATGGTCCGGCTCGTATCTCCGAGATATCCTTGTCAGGCTCAATACACTCATTTGTGGTGATGTCCTCATTCAACATGGGCACCGGCTGTGTGGACCAGAAAGCGAACTGCTTCGACGGTCGAGCCACGGCAGTTGCCCCCGATAGCATTTGCAGCAGATCGTGCTGGCCCATGCCTGGCGGCCACGGTCCATCCATTAGTTCTGCAAGTGCATAGCCAAGTAAAGTTATTAATTGGTGATGGAAGCATATCCAATTAAAAAAATCAATACCGCAAGCAGGTAAGAACAATTTACAAATGGACAGGGCATTCAGGGGCCGATGAACTTTAAACTACACCCTGTGAGGAAGGGCAACTTCACCGCTCCCCATATTTGAACAGCATAAGCAAACCTCTTCCATCTACCAAAACAAATTGAAGCCGACCGTCTAGCATTCTTTTCTAACGTTTTATGAAAGCATCGTTTGGCCACGGACCCCGCCCTCTCCTAAGCAAACATGCTCGTACACACACGCATGCGGGACCCAAACTCACTGCCCCAGTGCGAGTTCGTTGTTGGTGATAACGCTGCTGCCACTGCTGCTGCTGCAGCTTCACCGTCCTGCTGTACCACTTCCTTGCTGTCCGCTGAGGAAGACAATGCGGACGCCGCTTTACTGTCCGCCACAGCAGCTGCAACCAGGGCTTCTGCTGCTGCCCCCACGCTGCCTGCTGCAGCAGTTGTCGCTAGCTCCGTCTTATCTTCTACTGCGCTCTCTACGTTGTTGTTCTGCGGCACTGTCTCCTGTTTCTTGGGCATTTTGCTAACAATAGTGTGCGCTGCTCTTTGTGGGTTAATTTGCAATTCAAGCCGGCAATTTTCAACTTTTTTATTGGTTAGATGGGTCGACTGAATGACTAGCCCCAAGATGACAATTCCATTAAACGAATGAGTGTGAATGAGAAAATACCCTAAAAGTGACAAGGAATTTTTATAAATCTTTGAATTCGGTATTTCTTACTCGATGCCAGTCACGTGTAGATGGCGCTGATGAAATACGACGGAAAATGGTAGGCTCGTACTTAATTTCATTTCTGGCGTCTTATAGTTTAGCGGAATATTTGGGTCACAAAAAATGTGCCACGCCCTTTGTCCAACGCCCATCAAATCTTAGCAGTAGAATGACTCATCTATGGGACGACGTTTAACTAAATTTCAATGCTCTGCACCTTACAATTTTGAAGATATGCGATTATAAAGATTTTGCTTGTATGGGTGGTGCCACGCCCCCTCGTCCAATACCCACCCTATTCCCTCTGTCGAAGGACATGACTAAATAGTAAGTTCCTAGTGAATTTAATTGATGTGTGACTTATGGTTCCAAAGTTATCGTCTGAAAAGTTGGGCTAGTGAAAAAGTGCCACGCCCCGTTTCCCTAATATTTTATTTCATACAAACCTTGTTCTGACAACTACGAATACAACAAAAAAATCAGGGAATTTTCCAACTTTTCCAATCGATTTTCGGGATGTTCTTTTCGCATAAACCTGAACTGACTCTAGACCAGTTATAGGCACTAACACAACCACGCATTCATGGTGCCGCAATAAATAAATTCTTGTCGTGAGTCAAGGACTGGCCTGAAATTATGGATCGTCGATGTTTCTGAAAATTTGAACTTATGCCGAAGGTCCAAAGGCGGTCATTTATCTGACATTATAATGTATTTTTGATTTCAAAACAAAAAGAAGTGGCTGATAGTCGTGGCAACGCCAATCCCAATGACAGTTGGGAACAACAGCTGACGTATTAACTACATACATACATATATTTGTGTAAAAAGATAAATAAATAAAAGCACTGCTAGTGCTGAGCATCTACAGTGCAATTTATCGCCGCTTGATCCGTTTTTGTGTCTTAATTGCTTTCAGCGTGCAGTGCTGCAATAGCAATTTTCCTCAGTTCGTCGACTGATCTGTGAAGAAAGAAACTTCTTCCAGGAAAGAGATTTGCAGTGGGACAATGTCATCGTCTACCCCGCGAACCATGAACGCAGCAGCAAAACTGAATTAGAACGACAAACAAGGCACAATCTGAACAGGTTAACTGCCAATTCGGAATCGGAATTTGCGGTCGGTGCAAGTGTCAATCAAATCCGCTCATAAGCGCCTGCATTTTTCCAGGAAGCAGCAGCGACAAAGTCGTTCTCAGCACCCGTACCAACGCCAATTGCAATGTATTATTGCACGCACATAACTGTGTACCCTAATATTATTCTCGTTTAGTAAAGTAACCTTTTGTAGTTTAGTACGTTCGCCCACCCGCCGCCGAAACTGCAACAAGTGCTCGTCACCTGTGGCTGAAATAGGTTGGAGCTTATAATGCCTATGTTGTCCCTGTCACTGCTGCGCAAGAAAATGAAACTTATTGCGTTCATCACAGTCGCACTGCTGCTGTTGGTCTATCTGTACCGCGCGCTGACGGCTGCTGCACCTGACAGTGGGATACAGCATCTTCTACAGAGCACACAACCACATCAGTGGCCGGCGGCGTCACTGGTACGTGCCGATATCGATGCCGACCAGAAACACGATCTGCAGCGTTTGCGCGGTCAGCTGGCCGTTCTGGAAGAGCGTATACGTATGCTGGAATCGGCTGCGCCACGCAAGTACTCGCAGGTCAAGTACTTGAACTACAAGAACCGAAAGCGCATACTGGTGACGGGGGGCGCTGGCTTCGTCGGTTCGCACCTGGTCGACGACCTGATGATACAGGGACATGAAGTGATCGTAGTGGACAACTTTTTCACCGGTCGTAAGCGTAACGTAGAGCACTGGTTGGGACACGAAAACTTTGAGCTGATCCACCACGACATAGTAAACCCGTTATTCATCGAGGTGGACGAGATCTACCACCTGGCGTCGCCCGCCTCGCCGCCGCACTACATGTATAACCCAGTAAAAACGATCAAGACGAATACGATGGGCACGATCAACGTGCTCGGGCTGGCAAAGCGTGTCATGGCTAAGGTGCTGATTGCCAGTACTTCCGAGGTGTACGGTAAGATTAAGTGGGGTCGTAAGCTGAGGGTGGAAGAGAGAACGAGGCGCCAGAATAATATGTGCGGTATTTTCAGGGGATCCAACGGTGCATCCGCAGCCCGAAACGTACTGGGGCCACGTGAACCCCATTGGCCCGCGAGCTTGCTACGACGAGGGCAAACGCGTTTCAGAGACGCTTAGCTACGCGTATGCCAAGCAGGTGAGCACTGCAGCAGCACAATGAAGACTTGATTTGTACTCTCGCTATTACAGGAGAAAGTACAGGTGCGTGTGGCACGCATCTTTAACACGTACGGCCCGCGCATGCATATGAATGACGGGCGCGTAGTTTCGAACTTTATACTGCAAGCACTACGCAACGAAACCATTACCGTGTATGGCAACGGAAGGCAGACGCGTTCTTTCCAGTACGTCTCCGATCTAGTGGATGGCTTGATCGCGTTGATGGCGTCTAACTACAGCCAGCCCGTGAATCTCGGTAACCCTGTGGAACACACCATCGAAGAGTTTGCGCTGATCATCAAGAAACTGGTGGGTGGCCGAAGCGAGGTTAAACAGACGGACGCAGTTGAAGATGACCCGCAACGCCGCAAACCCGACATCACGCGCGCCAAGACTTTTCTGGGCTGGGAACCGAAGGTGCCGTTGCAAAGAGGTCTCGAAAAGACAATCGACTACTTTCGCGGTGAGCTAGAACGCTCCGATCGCTTCCAGGAGAATTCGAAAAAGTACTTCGAATCGCCCGATCTTCAGCGTAGCCAGAGTAGACGCCATTTTAATCCGGGCAACGATTAGTGCCGCGCCCCGTAAATTGCATCTGTGCGAGATCTGGGGCGAAGGAAGCGCAACAGACTGTAGGGCACTCTGCTAGTGAAATCATCTTGTCTAGTCTGTAGTGTAAATACTAGTTAAGTAGCGGTTTTAACCTTTTTAGCTATTCAATAAGAAAAGACGGTAGGCATAGTGTGTAGACATAGAAACAAAGAGTGGCGATAGCACCAAAATTCTAATTGAACATTAACAGAAACTAAACGGCGCCGAATTGCAATTGGCATCCACAAACATGGCGTACATAAGTTGTGTGAAAGTGATGTTTTGGTATATCGTTTTGTATATGGAATAAAGTTATAACTAGTAAAATTTCAACATGAAATTGGGAGCAAAACAATGCGGAAAAACATTTTTCATTAGCCTTTGACCAATTAAGAGTAGCTACAGAAATTTAGTCCCTGTCTCCGATAATTGTGATTATCACTGTCCACAGGGAAAGTTGCCATTATACATTCTTCCTGTCTCCTTGGTGTGACTAATAAATGAAGACAACGTTAATATGAACGATGGACTTGGGATGTTGCTTTCTTCAAAGCTGAGGTGAGAATACTTTCTTTGTTGCTCTCTTCGTTTTCAAAAGCCATTCAAAACAAAAAAAATATTTAGGCGAATAATAACATTATTATTATATGTAGGAAAAAAAGAAATTATTATCTTACAGTTAAAACAAGACCACTAGCTGCCAGGGCTATCGGCTCTTGGCAATATCTTGACACCCGTTTAAAGGAGTACAAAAACTCAACTCATGCCAAAGAATGATAACTTTCCATGTAGAAAGTGCGTCACAACAATGCAGGGCTGGCCACGCCGTATCACACGTCATCTATCGACAGTGTTGCCTGATTAGGGGTTTCTCCCCAAATTTGGGGTTTATTTGTTTGGATTGGGGGGACATTTTATGATAAATATTTTAGGGGGAAATATTTTACATTTTTAATTTACACTTCTTAAAATATCTGCGGCCAACCAAGTAGCATTTTTGTTACATCAACACCTTGTTCAGGTATATTGGCTAGTGGTTTTTTTTTTAGTTTCATGCACCAAATAGAATTTGCAATTTGGAGGAACATTTTAGTTTTTAGCGGGAAATGGACTTCATTTTAGGGGGATTGCTTGAAATACATCTGGCAGCACTGCTGTAGTCAGCTGTTGCTGACGGACTAAAACTTCAGGAACCAGTTTTCCGCAAAAGCTGCCGAATCAAAGTAAAGTAAAGGATTTACTTTGTGCCGAATTTTGGTCACACTCGAGGAGAGTGGATTTGCGGAAGGCATGCAGACCAAACAAAATATCGAGCAGCGCGTCATCGCGCGTATCAATAGCGAGATTGGCAATGACTTCAGTAACCTGCATCGCGCTGCTGTACTGGTGGAGGAGTACAAGACGCAGATTGCCAACATAAAGCAAAGAGTGAGTTGAAGTGTGTTGAGATGGTTTTACTTCGTTAAATTTTCCACTGCTGCATTTGATTTGTTAAAATAGCTGCAGTACGAAGATGAGCAGAATGTGTCCAGCTTTAAGTCGGCGATTCAAAGTCAGGGAGACGTTAGTAAAAGTATTGAATTTCAAATGGAGAAATTGGATCAGTTCGGCAAACGTCTTGCGGTGAAGATCAAGGAATCGAATGCTGCTCTTAAAGGCGTTTTGCCTGATCTGGAGCAAGTGCGGAGGCTGCAGCAGTTGGTGCAGTACTTGAAAATTGTTCAGGACGTTCAGGAAATCAGGTATAAGTGGCAGAAGCGAGTGGGAAGCTTAATAAAAACAGCGTGTATGTTACTCTTTTCATGCGCACACAGTAACAACCTAACTAACGTCGTAAATGGCAAGGATGAGGCCAAGATGGTAAACATCTATCTCACCCTGTATGAGGAGCATGACTGTGAGCACAGCGTGGTCGGGCGATTGAGTGCTGTCGAGACGCACTATCTCAAGTCATTTGCTATACACACAGCTACCTACTGGCACTCGGTGCTTAAGGACAAATTCTCCAAGTAAAATTATTGAACTGACTAATTTCATTCCTTGTGTCGCTAACTATGTACTTTGGGTCTATTTAATAGAGAGTTCGAGTGCGTTTTGAAGTCGATGCGCTGGGGCCAAAAAGAGCAGGACTCGTTGACGTATTCGCCATCACGGGACAACACTGTTAAGGCGCAACTGCTGGCGGAGTATTTATTCTTGGTAAACGCCCTTGCACTGGACAGTTCGGTTGGCAATAGCTGATGTTTTAACATTGCAGATAAAATCCCCTGCCGAAGAGGCAGACCCCTTAGAGACCATCACGCCAAGTATTATTTGTCAGCCTGTAAGCACAGTAGCCCGAATGCTGTTAGCCGCATACCGGCAAAGGTAATTGTTAACATGAAAATGTGTGCAACTCTAATGAGTGTCGAACGGCAGATTTCTGTTCCACTTTACCGGAACGCGACAGACGAACCGCTTGGATAAGCCCGAGTGGTTCTACACCCAAATTCTAAATTGGGGCAAAGAAAGTCATCTATTTGTTGGAAAAACATTCCAGCCAGCTGCAGTAAAAGCTGGCAAATTAGACTTTAACATACGGGTGAGTGTGTGGTCAAGAAAAAAAGTCTGAATTCTGCTTCAGTTGTGGAATAATTCGAAATTGTAATTGCAGTTGGAGTTCATACGTGGCTTGGTACAGCTGACCATTGAAAAGGTGGCAGTCGACATTGTGGAAATAGCTCGCGATGAGAATTTGTTTGCACATCTGCTCGACGAGACGCTGGCTTTTGAGGCGGAGCTGCGCGAAATATTCGGCTATCCGTCGAGTTTTCCCAGCGCCATTTGCGTGCTTACGCAGCCATACTATTTGTTGAAATGGATTTCGTTGGAAGAGCGTTGTAAGTGAAGGAGACGATCGGGGAAACCCTTTCAGCAGTTGCTGAAACTGAGACAGACTAAAAACATACAATTTCTGTATTTTTCATGACAGTTTGTGCAGAAAAAATGGACTTGATATTGCAGGGCCAAAATCCGTGGATGCTGATCGACCCTAACATTTTCGATGATGATTTGAAAATACCGAAATGTTCCGATCAGTTTGTTCGCCTTCTGGAGGCCATCAAGGACCGCTACAGCTCACTCATCCAGCCCGGCCATCAGCTTCAGTTTCTGACATTGCAGCTGGAGCTGATCGATGACTTCCGAAGGCGTTTGGTGCAGTTGCACAGTTGTGGCACGGTTGATAGCATACCGATCCTGAATGCCATCAACTATGTAACCATGGTGCTGCGCGAATGGGGTGAAAACGTGCATTATCTGCATTTGCATGCAGCGCTGGTGGGGCCCAATGCGACAGAGATCAACTCCGTGTTCGATCAGCCGATCAGTGAGCTAGAACACTGGACGCAGCAGCTTCTTAAAAATCTGGCAACAAAGGCTGTGAATGAAATTAAAGCCAAGTCAATGCCGTATCGACACGACTGCTGGCCTACAATGCCGGAGCAGAGCTCAAAAGAACCCTTTATACTGTCACCTAGTGCCGGTGAAATGTTTCAGGTCAATCTGCTTTGTAAAACTTTAGCGAATTAGTTATTCTATTGTGCTTCGTTGCAGGTGATGGTGACAACTCTGCACAATATGGAGCGTGAACTTTCTGCAAATTTATTCAATCTAACTTTACGTTTGATCGCAAATCAAATCGATGATTTTCTGTTCGACAGTCTGGTGATGAACACGAAATTCTCACCGGCCGGAGCAGCTCAACTAAACTACGACATGACGCGTAACCTCTTCGCACTGTTTGGGCAGTACAGTCGACGACCAGATTTGCTATTTAAGAAGTAAGTTGAAAGTGATTATTACGCTAGGATTCATAATAAGAATAACATATCGCTTGCTCACTTGCAGAGTACACGATTCCAATAAGCTGCTGAATGCAGCACGTGGCACGGCACTGCTGCTGCTGGAAACGTTGCAGGGCAAGAGCTCTCTAGAGGAGAAGATGAAAACACTAAAGGAATTGAGCATCGTAAACTTCAAGCCAAAAACGTGTGCTGAGGTCCTAGAGCGACGCACCGATATTAGGGTGTTTTAAAGTGCAATCAAGTGTAATAGTGTGTCTAATGTACATGTGTAGATAGTACTAATAAAAGTGGCTGCGGCGTTTACACAATAAGAAGCTTTTGCAACGTTCCCGAATGCATCGTTAGCTTTATTTTGCCAAGAAAAATTTTCTGCTGTGTTTAAAACATTACAACTGGGACACTTAAGTAATCAATGATCAAATCAGGTTAAGAACAGTTTTTGTTTTTAAGTTGAGTGATGAGTTTTGTATCTCTTTGATTGGCTCTAGTTTAAGAGAAATCCGACTTTGAATTTTGCTCATTTCAATCGGGTTCGTCGCTTAAGTCTTCGAAAGTTGACATGCATTTAATTTACATTAAATTTTTTTTATTGAATCGTGGGAAAAAGTCTTGTTTATTTTTTTCTTGAGATATTGAAGGGAAATTCCTTACAGTTTGGCATTCATAGACGGAAAATTTCAATAAATCGACGAAAAAGTGGGGTTTTTGGGACACTTTTCGAAAACACAGTTTGAATGTATTTTTTTGTATTGGTGTCTTAAGCAAATTTGTTGGTCGTTAAAATATCTACAAACTTGCCGAAAACAGTAAAGCGATATTCAGAACGATTTAGGACCAATTAGCATGTAAACTGTCGAAGACTTAAGTGACGAACCCGACTGAAATGAGCAAAATTCAAAGTCGGATTTCTCTTAAACTAGAGCCAATCCAGCCAAACGCCTGGTGGATCTGAACTCAGTATACCTATAGAAAAGTCGCTCAGTAGGTGTCCCCCTTGTTACTATTTTCGACTAGCACAGTGTAATTAATGCCTCGCATTAATAGGGGTCTTCTCAAATTAAAAAAAAACTCTCGTGTAGAGCGACGTTGAGAACTGTATACACTCTACGGTAGAGTTCGCTCGCCTAAAAACTCTACAGTGGATACACCATTTTTGCATGTGCGGTTGAGCTCTACATCTTCTACACATGTGATATACGCTCCATCAAACCCATCAACAAAATATTGTACGCACACACGACTAATAAATAAATAAATAAATAAAATAAATAAAAAGTAAAATGGTAAACGATCTCGCTCCACCACGAGAGAAAAAGAGAGCGGATGTTAGAGCTGTACTCAAAATTTCTTTACACCTCCACGAAGAGCTGTTAGAGTTGCACTGTAGTGGACACATAACAGGAAGAGTCTCTGCGCTCTACGTTTTACATTCTACCGAAAAAACTCTATAGTGGACCATAGTGAAATAAATAATAATTTCACTATGTAGTGGACATTGGGCTTAAAAATTGGAGCATTAAATAATTTAACATTAATAGAATTTGTAACTCATGTCGATCAAAGCCACAGCCAAAGAAAATACCTTTGTATATGGGTGTCTGTATCCAAATAACCTCCAAAGACGATTATCTGGCAGCGCTGGCGGCCCAGCTGTAATTTGACATATCTTTCGCATTTTTGTTCTACGTGCGGCGGAGTTTGTCAACGGCTTTGCGTAAAGATGTTTTTGTAAATTATATAATAAATAGAAGGAATAAAAGCAGACAGTGTAGTTTAACATTTAGCCAGGACGGCCCGGTGATGGAAAATATTGACGAGAACAAACGCAAGCCCCGACGCACCCGTGGCACGCCGTCCTTTCAATATCGCAACCGATTTGCATTCACCTTTATTACAGCCGGCGCGGCGTTATTTGCCGTCTGGGCGTGAGTGAATTGTTAAAGTATTAATAGTAGTATTCACCTCGGAAATGATTTTCGCCTTTATTTGTTTTAGCTACACGCCTTTTTTTCGCCAAGCGAACAAACGACTTTGTGACGCGCTGTTTGTTCCCTCAGAAGAGGAGCTTGATCGACGCGGCTTATTTGGCATGTCAAATCCGCGCACCAGCAGAGCCATACAGGAAAGCATAGAGGAAAAGAAGGAGATTATGTCGTCGCGTTAGTTACCATATGACGAGGAGAACTATAAGCAACAATGAGTCGAGAAATTCGCAAGGCGAATTTGCGCAGATTGCAACTACCTGGTACAGCCAGCAGCAACCGCAATCTACGGTATGGCGTAGTTAAACTTTGATGTGGGCATGTAGCTTTCGCATTAATTAAATAAATGTGCAATGTCGTGTAGTACGAAGTAAAGCAGGTCTTTTAATTAAACATTATCTGGTTGTTTCTTAAAGGAAATCGCGTTCGGCAACGGCTACCGTTACAACTATATCTAGCTACTTTAGTGCTAGTCCGGATGCGCAAGTTCCATCGCAGCCAGATGAGCAATCGGATTCACTACCTTCTCAGCAGCCAAATAGTATACAAGAAATATCTGCGGAAAAAGATACAGCCGCAGCAACAGGAGCCTTACAACCTAGTTTAAGCGATAGAACCAGATATGCCAAGCGTACTAAGCTTACCGCCTTTGTGTTCAAGGATAATAAACTAACTTCTGATGATTTTGAAACCCCGCAGAAGAAAATCAAGAAGGCGCCCAACTTGCGTCGTAGCAATGCCACTAAAAGAGGCAAATCTCAAGCCAGCCAACGTCAGCCTAGTGTAAAGAGCGCATTCCTGCGCAACGAACTTCTATTTTCGGAGATCACAGCACAGCACAGTGTGGCGGAACAATTCAATCCGGACGAGGTACAGTTGGCACTGGCTATTTCCAAGTCCGAAGCGGAAAGCAGTGGTAGTCTGAGTGTGGCTGCAGCAGAGAAGGACGTGGTGGTAGATTTGGTGCATGGTGAAAAGTATAGGACTAATGAGGATGTACGCAATAAATTGCAAATGTATGGCTTTCGTACGGCGACACGCGAAGGTCAGTAGGAGGAACAAGCTTTAATTTGTTATCTTCAAATATTGCAGTTAACGTATTTAATATAATATTTATCTGCAGATTACAATTGTTTAGCTGCTGCTTTTCTACCAGGCGCAAATCGCCGCAATAAATTCAAGTGGGCCAGCAAATTCACTGCTTTAACGCTGCGTAATCCCGAAGTTCAACGAAGGAAAGTCAATGCTAGAATTGACGATTTTCTGAAGCAGCAACTCCGGACGAGGTCGTCAAGTACATCAAAAAATAGCATAGAGACGTACACGTTTATAAGCAATACACTGCGACAGTGCAAAGAGCAACAGGAAGCAGCACACGTTTTAAAGCGAGAGGACGGAGCGCTGTTGACGCTGCCTTTGGCTGGGTATTTTGTGCTGGAATTATTTGAGGTTTCACATTTGCCGGCAGGTCACTTACTCAAGGATTGGAGTGCAATTCCTGGGCGGGACTTGTCACCTAAACCTCAATGTAAGCAGCGTAGAACGAACGAAGCTAAGCTGCGTGCAGTGTATGCTGAATTGGAAGGTCACTTTGGTGGTGTCCAAGATAATTACGGCTTGAGGAAATATGCCCTTAGAAGAGACTCATCAGTTGCTGCTTGGGAAAGTAACGTCGAGTTGGAAAAGTTGGTGGAATTGATAGCAGAACTGCCCCAAAGTCCATCGAATCGTTCCACGGTATCAGGACTTGAAACAGATGACTCACATTTGAACATAAAAGTTGCAACGGCTTTAGCTGGAAGTCCTAGCAAGGGGCCACCTGAAAAGAAAATAAAAACGCCAAGTAATAGCAGAATAGAGTTTTCGGATAGTTCGACCCTGAACACGCCGCAATACTCCGTTTTGCAACCATCAACAAGAGCTACCTCGCCCGATATTTTTGCAGACTCTGACAAGGAAATGGACGACATTGCTGATGCAAGCACGTCAGCAACTGTCGAACAAGATGTTGTAATGAACAACTCTGTACTCAGCCAACACTGTACAGCTGTCTACGAGTCGCATTGCACCGAAGGAGGTACGTAAACGATCCATCGCAACCAGCTTTTAAAATTTTGCCCGTGGCATACGTATGAAATTGAATTATTAACTAAGTATTTGATTATTTGCTTGATCTCCATTTAGTAAAGATTTCTTTCAATAAGGAGAAATGTGATGCCGTTATAAACCAAGGTAAACAAACTAAAACTGTCGTCGTTTCAAAATTAAATTATATTTTTTCTCATTTTCTGCAGGAATACATATTAATGCGCAACCTGCTGGACAGGTCGTTGATTTAACACAGGATGAAAAGGATACCTCAGAAGTGCGATTGAATTCTCAGTTTTCGGCAACACCTGATAGAGGTGACACAATTGCAGACCACAATTCACTCCGAGTCGAAGATGCAAATAATATTCAGAACGATTCTGCGACACGGAGTTTGAGTCAAGACGCTGAGATAGTAGCGGCAATGAGAGATTTTGGGCGGGAAGAGTACACCGTAGCTAACAGTAAATCCCTTAACCGTTGTGAAGTCACCGATGAGCAATTTAGAAGATTGCTGGAAAAATATATGGAGCCTAACAAAAAAATCAATTGCTCGGTACCGGTACAGCTAAATGAAACACCAGCAAAAAATACCGTGAGAAAGAGGTTATCGAAAGAGTGCAGCTGGAATTGTACTACCCAAGCGCTGCAAACGACTTTGATGACTTCAGACGCAGATCAGTTCGATACAGTGGTAGATCACGCAACAGAGGCGGACATCAGCATAGACCTCACTCAGAGTGATGTGAGCGATAGCACTGATAACTGCATTGTGCTATCCGATGACGAAATCAACTACTCCATCTGGAGGGCCGATAAGAGCACAAACATTGGAATGGGTGAAAGGAAATCGCTGCAAACGGCGAAAGTCAGCTGCAGTAGCTCAGCGGCGGAGGTGGAAAAATCAGACGCAAATGATTTTTCAATTTTAGATTTGATTTACAAAGATGAGTTTCACTCTCTTCCAATCGACGCCAATCAAGGGCGCATTAAACAGCAGTTGTCCCCCTCAGCATCAGTGACGTCGTTGTTTCATGCCACCTGCAAAAGCGGGGATCCAGAGCCTATTGCTGGGGAATATTTGACAACACGACGAAGTTCGAATGATTGCATGAATATGTCGCAAACACAAAAAACGCACGACCGCTCTCGAGTATTAGCGGAGTTCGGAATTATGGAGGATTTTTCAGAGTCATTTACGCAAACTTCGCTGTTGCTGCAAACACCATCAAAAAGCTCCACCAATCGTTTTGGGTACAGTGAGAATGATGGCTCGTTTCTGGGGTCTCCTAGTGAGAACGCTGCATTCATGAGACGCTGTCGCAGCGGCGCCTCACAAAAGCTCAGTACGCTTCTGCAAGAAATTCCGACAAGTACTAACAATGCACATGACATGGCTGTTTCAGTAGGGAATGATGACGTCTTTGACGAATTTGACAAACTAATTTATGGCAGTCCGAAGCGCACGCCCACAACCAACCACCAGAAAGTACCAGACGGATTGGAGCAACTGCTCACAGCCGAAATTAGCTTTCGAAATGAGAGGCTAACAGAGATTGCAGAAAGTGGAGAAAAGTGCCAAAAAGTGGCTACACTTTCAAGACCTTTCCGTCACGAATATGAAATCGATGGTCGCAAGTATAACGCATGCGTGGTCGTCGCGCCCAAGCCCGATTTTATGCACCAAACAGAAGCCGAACTTCTAAAACAACTGTACGCATTTGGCATTAAGCCGCTAAAGCGAAAGCAGGCAATCAAAATGTTGGAATACATCTACAATCAAACGCATCCGTTAATGTTAGAAGAATCAACAAAAGAGTCACTGGAAGTGGAAGTGGCATCATTGCCGACGATGGAAGGAAGTCGGAAAAAAAGTTGCGAATTCGATTACAATTTTGAAAGATCACAAGTGAAAAATCAAAACGAGAATCTGAGTGGCAACCAAATAAGCACATCCGGCAAAGCTGCAATCCAAATGGAACTGCAGCTGAAGGATTGTGGGGGTGATGTGTTGTTGCGTTTCGCGCAAGAGTTAAGCATAGAGCGGGAGGACGAGCAATACATCTTCCAAACTAATATCAGTAAAAAGGTAATATGTATAGCAAAAAACACAGAATTTTAAAGTGTTTAAACTTGTCTTCCTTGCAGCTATCTCAGGCTTTGCTGCCCTTGCATGTGGCCTGGTACAATCTCGTATGTTCTAGCTCTACGCTGCACGAAATGATCTTACTCTTTGAACCTATTGACCTACAACAGATCTACCTGTTCTTCAAGCAGCTGGGGTTTCGTTACGAGCCAAAGGTGTGTTTTATGTGCTGAGTAACTGTAGAGTGTGATATTTTGCTTTATTTTTCTTGTAGGACTTGAAGTGTTTTTTCGACAATCGCTGCATTATTTTTCGTTACGACTTGGCACTGCCAGGCAAGCAGGTGGAACGACGCACCCGCAAAACGACACGGAGCAAAAAGTTAATCGTAAATAAACCCAAAGTGTAGATGATGTGAAATGAAACTGCGTTCGCTCCAAAGGAAAAGTGCATGCAAAAATTCCATGCATTGCATCAATCAAACATTTGTAATACAATTTTTACGCCGTGAGAGCAGAATTCGGATTGTTTTTGAAAAGGTTTTTCGATTTTTATTTTGTTCGCCTGGACCGACCACCACTCGATTTGCCGTTTAGTGTTTACAATGTTTGTTTAAATTTTTTGCTTGTTTGCTTTTCTAATAAACTATTTTATTTAAAATATCATTGACAACCATGTTGCTCACATTCTCTTGCATCATATCTATTTCGACGGCAATGTTATTGTTGCTGCTGTCGCTGTTATTGTGGTTGAGATTGTTATTCGGCATGCTGTTGGAAATTGTGCGCATGGCGTATTTGTCCAGTCGCTGCTGCTGGTATTTTTTATTTTTCTCGTCAGCCAGGTCGTTAAGTTCAAAGTCGAATTTGTCGTCGAGATCCTTCATGCTCTCAACGTAGTCATCTGCAAGAAAGCGGTAGTTAGAAGTTGTGTAGCACCGAAGTGATGTGGTAGAGCAGACCGCCATCGGCATCCATCGTTGGCGCCATCAAGAACGGGCAACAGGAGTTGAATACTTTGAGGAAGCTCATTTTCTTCCAGTTGAATTTGTTTATAATTTCAAGTGCTTTGAAGTTTTATCTGTGGAATTTCTATCTGGGAAAATATGATCGAAATCAACTGAAGCACGCCCACTTTGATTACTCATACAAACATTCCAAATGGCTGTGAGTTATAAAATTGTTTTAATTTTATTTTGATTTAAGTATATTAATTGCAATGACAACCGCATTGCAACATGCATCCATTCACACACCTCATGATGAAGAAATCAAATATTAAACTACACGCAGAATTTTCAATCGATACTGCTAAATACAATTCTTCATTAAGGGGACGTATTTGTGAATTACATGATGGTTTTCGGTTTCAGATACTCGTGACTGACTTTGTTTTTGTCTCAACAAATAATTGACTTTTGTTCATCGCTCGCATAAGCCAGAACGCAGCCGTCGTATGCGCCTCGTGTAATTCGCACTCTGAAGCCGTTTTAAGCCGGTTTGTACTTACATAGTTCTAGTCAATATTGTGATATTTCGAACCGCTAAGGTGCAATAGACTGGCACTGACATTCGCGTTAAATTAATTTTCAATATAAACAAAAAAATAACACAAAATATTGATTACAGTGTAATAAAACTAATTACAAATTTAAGTATGCACCAATTGCGCGTGCTGCGAGGCTGCCTCTGCAGCAACTAGTTACAGCATATTAACAGTAGCCACTCAAATTTGATCACAATCCGATTGTTATTTTAAGCCCAAACATCAACGGCTGACAGTGTTTCTATGTCAGATTACACGAACTGCTGCAGTTCTTCAGCGGCTTACTCTGACCTAGATGTATGGCATTTTCATCCTCCGGCTGTACAGTGTTAGTATCATGGCGCCTCTGTAAATACAAAAGCCAGCCAAAGCCGCATGCGTTTAAACCCAGAACAACTATTTGATTGTAATTACCTTCAGCTCTGCCGCAAGACACACAAACGCATCCTCCACGTTTTTGTTCTCCTTTGCCGAGGTCTCCATTACGAACAGTATTTCTGGTATGTACTGGCACATTTGTTCCGCCTCCTCAAACTCCACCTCGCGCTCTTCCTCGAGATCACACTTGTTACCAATAAGTATGAGCAGCACATTGGACGCTGTATACCGTCGGACCTCTTCGATCCACTTCTGTAGGTTCGCAAAGGAAGCACGTTTGGTGATATCATAGACTGCGTAAGAGACGAAGAAAATGCTGCAGTTAACTACCATCAAATTAAACGCCAACATTATAGAAGCACCGTGCAGCACTCACAGTGCCCAAAAGGCTATCGTATATGATCAGTGAAAAAGTGAAGTGTCAAAGAGTATACATTTTCGCAGTACAAAATACGATCTGTACTACCTTTGAACATTAAGTAAATGGAAATATGACAATACAGAGTCAAGACTAATGAGTTACGAGTTAAGGCTTGAGTCAAGGTATATTAATATTAATGTGCCTTGGCTTGAGTTTTCACATAGGCCTTTTCTGGCACTGTACAAAATCTTGTGGCACAGTGCAGCTAGTCGCAAAAGCATTTAATTAGTGGGCGTAGTGAAATGAAAGAATACCGCAACTGTTAATTACACACACATGTACATATGCATATTACCTATAATGACTCCATTCGCCGAACGATAATAGCTCTGAGTAATAGTACGGAAACGTTCCTGCCCAGCGGTGTCCCAAATTTGTAACTGGAAAGTAAAACAGAACACGTATATGCTAATTGTCACAGAAGGCACCTGCGCGACTACCAGCGTCGCCCCTGCACTCGCCTACACATGTTCTAACGATCAGCCTGATGATCACTCACCTTTGTTTGTTTACCCTCAACGTTAATCGTTTTCATGGAGAAGTCCACGCCAATTGTGTTGCCGTGTCGTTCAATGAAGTTTCCTGTCTTGAAGCGTTCCACAATGCAGGTTTTCCCCGTGCCGCAGTCGCCGATCAGCACGATTTTGAAGAGGAAGTCGAAGCTCTCCTCATTTGGCAGCGCCATCAGCGTCTGTGGGTTTCGCGCAGTCATTTCCCTACTGGGCTGTACACGCCTATTCCGCACCGGCCCCAAGGGTCTAGGTTTATTACCGTGGATTACCTCGTAGTTGCCGCGAGAATCCTGTAGCCACTTTGTTTACGCAATGCCACGAGTGACCTAGCCTGAGGATGTTGAAAATTGTTTCGCTGAAAATGCGTACAAATTTATTGAAGACAAGCAAATTGTGTGAAGCGTTGCCAGCTCGGAAAATTTTCTAATAGCTGGGTGCGTGCGTGGGTGCACAGTCTTAAAAAGATATATATCAAGAAGTTTTAGCTAAAATAATAGTGTTTCAAAATTCCCTACAAACAATTTCTCGATATAAATTTTTAGCGACAAATTCTCGAATTAATCTCGATAATGCTTAATTTTTTTGCTTTGAAGATTTTGAATATTTTCAAGTCAAACGAAATATTTTTTTTATCAAGCGAAAAATTTTCATTACGTGAACGTGCGCGCATTTAAAACCGAGTTTGCGTGAACTTATAATTGTTATTTGATTTGAATAACATTTTAATATTTTACACTACTGTCGCATGGCCAGTCATGCGCCAGTACTGTAAAATATGCGTTTTATTTCAATTTTCAGAAAGAAAATAAGTTTTCGTAATGGTATCCAAAATGGTATTGAGAACAAAAAAAATGACGCTGTCGAAATGATATCGAAATTTTCAAAATTTTCGACATCGTTACGATATCTCGGATAAGATAATTTCAATATCGCAACGATATCGAGATTTTCGAAATTCTCGACATCATTACAATAGTGTAACTTTCTCGTTATCATTTTAGACACTTTAGGAATACTCGAAAACGAGAAAAATTAACGATATCGTTAATTTAACGATATCGTTTGGTTTGCTGGGTTGTTTTTAATTGTTTAAATACAAATACTTAAGAACACAAGTACCACATTACAGGAACTGCTGCAACCATGGCTTTATTCAGTCTCACCTAAACAGATGGAGTCTTTAAGGCCCGTTGTAAAAGGGCTCATGAATTCGGATAAATTCTCTGATTCTCTAAGCTCTACTGCCGACAAATGCAAAACACACATTCTAATCAACGCTGTTTTCAAAAGCAAGAAATATAGACTTGAATTGAGATTGCTCTGCGTATGCTTTTAAGCACAATGGTTAGGTTAGGTTGCGGTGGCTGCCTCTATAAAAGACACACTCGGAGGCCTATTATGAGGCTCATTGTGATACCACATCACCATTAAGCACAATGATAACGGTGCAAATTTTAGTAAGGTACATGCAGCGATGACGTATAAAAAATAGTAACAATAAACTGTAGTCAACATTCACCACCGAAGACTCCATGTTTAGCAGGATTTCGTAATAGAATTGCCGCGTTCTGTTCCTGCGGTGTCCCAAACTACCAGCTAGAAACACAATATCAAAACGGATAATTTTCATAATACACCAAACTATTAAATGACGATAATGGACTCACCTTCACTGGTTTACCATCCATATTAATGGTTTTCATGTGGAAATGCCCTGATTGAAACGCTCCATAATGAAAGTTTTCCCCACACCGGCATCGCCAACTGCTACAATTTTGAAGACAAAATCGTACTTGTCGTTAGTTCTTGCCATTTGGAGTACGCATTATAATTTTCGTATTCCACGGTACTTCGACGTAGAATTAACTAAAACACAAAGAGTTAGAAGTATTGCCAACATCAAGCAAACTTAATATTTAGTGATGAGTAATTTACGTAATTTGCGAAAATCGATCGTACAAGGAAATTTAATACGCTCAATCGGTTATGAGATACTTAAAATCATATACAGATTCTATGATTGTAGGCAACGAAATTAACGTGTCTTTCGGAAGAAAGTTTAGTCAGTACTAAGGCATTCAATCCCGAGATTCCAAATCTTGAAATCTCGACTGTTTTCAGCAGCCCTGAAATCCCGGGGCTGATGCTTCGGGATCCCGGGATTTTAACCTTTACTTTGTGCTTAGTTTTTACAGCCTAATTGTATTTATTATTTCATTTCTTGACTGATACAAATAGAAATAATGAACAGTGTTTTGGACAAAAATAATATAACTATTATGTTAAGAATTGTGTACCTTTACAAATTATCGCCAAGGGAAATTGTATACCCCATGTACGGATTGAAAGTTAAGTGTTAGGAAATGCGGCCAATTAGCCCTTAATGTTTTTTGGTTTTTTGGAAAAAATATATCAAAAATAATTTATTGCATGTCGGTTTTAGATTTAACCATTTAAAAATAACACCAGGTTCTAAGCGATTTTCTAACACTTAGAACTCGATACGACGTCATTTACACCTACTCCAGCCTCCAATTTGTTGGCTTTTAATTTTTTCGTAAGCTTCATAAAGAGTGAATATCAAAATCGAAAAATTGTTCCTTAAACCCTGCCTCTGATCTCCACAATGGAAATTTTAACTTACTGTAAGTATTTTGCTTACAAAAGATGAATGAATTTAATAGTTTTGTTTTGGTTCGTGATTTTGTTAAAATAAAAACCTATTTACGTATATAAAATACTGTTTTATTTCATACGACAGACGACAGGTTGACAGAAAAACTATGTGTTTATATAAAATATTGGATTAGCTTTTATAATTTTCTGCTGAAAAACGAGATTGAACGCCTTAGTCGGTACTTAGTTGTGATTGTTATAAAGAAATGTTTGTTGTATAGTTATTGTAAATGACAAGGTAAGTATTCATCGGGGCGTCGGTGGAAATTGCTACTTTAAAAAATAGTTTATTCAATGTGTAGTTTATTGATTCTATACGGATTTTAGTAATCTATTTCTGAACTTCCTTTCTCCTTTCAGCATAATTTTTTGTAGTACTACTGGCTTACATAACTAACCTAAGCTGCCACCTTAATCCAACCTTACTTTACCTAACCTTACTCAATCCAGCCTAACCTTCAGCAACGAAAGAATTTCAAACAACCATGACGTTATCCATGGAGTTATCCTTAAAGTTATCCCCAAGATGACGCAAGTTGAAAGAAGGGCAACGCTGTCTTAGGTGTTCCATGTTCATAAATTAACAGATGAATCTATTTCATCGCATCTTGTGGCAAAGTAGAGAAAGCATTCGTGAGTATCGCGCTTAAACAGAGTTCAGAAGAAACCCAGAAATGATTGGTTGGGATTGTAGAGCCAATCCATTAACAGCCATTGAAAGTGACATTGACAGCGTAGTGTACAGAAACTTCATGATGCAGAAACTTTAAAACATATAAATTCCGGCATTTCAATTCCAACCTTAAGTCACGTACATATTTGATAGATAACGATTTTTGGCGACCGTAGGCCAATTTTCACGTTTCTCCATTTTGCAAATAATTCGTGCCGGCAATTTTTGGACAAGTCCAACGAATTGCCCCGCTCCCGCACTTAAATACACTCGAATGACTGAAATTGAATGTGTGTTGCATGCAAATGAGCAGCGATTGCTTTTCAATCTTCTTATGGACTATCTCAGGTACTATAAGTGGAATAATTTGTATTTAATTGTGTAATGTGTAATTAAACCATGGACTTAACATGTTTTCCTGATTTACCTCAAATGAGTGCGTTGGAAACCGCATCACTCGTAACTATTTACAGTAGTTTGTTGGTTGTTGATTCTATCGCAAAGCCGTTGAAGTGAAAATGTACAAAAATTTGCCAGAAAACCACAATGCTGTATGTTCTACTAGAATGCACTGAACGTATCAAACGGCAGCAGTAATATTATCTCAAAGGGGAACCACAACGCTATGGATCATGAGTTATGCATAGCCAAAACTTGATACAACCAAAACTTTATTAGCTTCAACTTCTTGCCGTAGTTCGTGTGGCAGCATTTTTGCCGGCTTTTCAATAAATTTTCGTATTCTCATGCATTGTACTCAAGGTATGTTAATATACCTTGCATTGTACTCTTAGCTCTGATATTTATTGTCATTTGTACAACTATTGCTGTTGTTTTGACTGTCGCTGACTCTATCAGATCCAAGTATTCAGATGGTTTCGTTTTCTACGTCATGAGCTTTGTTCACTTTTGGCCACATTTAACGAACAAGGAAATCAGCACAGACAGTCACACGGATGACTGTAATGCAGAGCCTCGGCCACCGGCACAAAAACAACTACAACAACATCAACATATGAGGCACGTTTATGTTGGGGACGGCGCTCGGAATGACAACAGAAAACAAACAACGGCACCGGGCAGCCGGCAGCCAGCAGTTAGCCAAGCGACCGGCCAGTTAGTGCGCTGTGCAATCGCAACTACTGGCTATCACTTTTGATAGCCATTGTGGAATTAGTTGAATTTAATCCGTTTGTGTGCGCGGTTGTTTTTGGTTGCGCGGCGTTTCGATTTCGTATGTGTTTACTCAATTGTAGCACTCGTCGCGTGCCTCACAAAGGATAACCAAACAACAATTGCAGCCAACTACCCAGTACGTTCGCAAACACGTTTGTGAATTCTTGTGAAGAAAACGAATTTTCCATTGTATTAGATTTAGAATTCGCAATTCATAAGCGGGAAAAAGTGAAACGCAAAAATATTACGGTGTAACTACCAACTGATCGTTTCTATTGAATGGAGACTATGAATGCCGAATTGATCACTCGGCGGGTTGGCAACACTTTTGTATGCAAATCTGATGCACTTGAACTCAATTTGCGGCTTGAAAGCAACTGTCGACGTGCCGTTTAATTAGGACACACAATTTTATGGACTTTTTTGTGGCGATGAGTTTGTTTCGCTAAAGGAAGAAGTGCTGTACAAATTGAATGTATTCATAATCTATTTACTGGATTTGTTGAGCGTTCTTGAAAGTTGTTATACATTAAAGTAAGTTGAATTTGTTTGTGTCTATACTTGTAGGTAGAGGTCATGTTGGCCGCTTCGAATTTTATAGAAACAGGGGTAATTCAGTGGTTTTTCACATGCCGGCATTATAATTTCGCGTATAAGACATTTTTCTCTATTTTAAGTATATGTTTATATGTTTACGCTATCAAAGTAAAATGTCGAAAATAGAATAAAGTCGGAAAGTATTAAGGTGATGAAAAAGGACATCTGAAAATGATATCTGAATGTCCAAGGATATCTGTTCGTATTTCGAAAGGCAGGACAAGCCTACAAGAAACCATAAAAATCGTTTGTTCGTTATCGGCAGAGGGCATGCCCTAGCGTGCAATTTAGAGCGGGGATTAAAAAAAAAATCATTTTATAAAACACGTGTATTTTTGTCCATATACGAGTATAAAATGTAGTATTTTTCAAAACCCATTGTAATTCAGTTGTGAACAAAATTTGGCCCTTTGTGTTATGTTTCCATTATATTTTCGATTTTAATTTTGCTTTTTTGTTTCATCAGCGAGAACATGTTTTGCATGTTTAAATAGCCAATTGCTTAACAAGCGACACGGGTGTGGGTGTGCGAGTGTGCCTCAATGTGAGCTTCAAAATGGGAATACAACGAATGATGTAAAAGAAAGTGCAAGTGAAATATGGTTGTTGTTATGCACTTACTTAGAGGGCTCCATTTGGCATGTCTGCCATCAATTGCAAAAATGTGTAAAATTAAGTTCGATTTTTTATGTCAAAGGAAATCTTATGTAAAAATGCTAAAGTCGAATATTGTGATTGCAAACTGGGAATTTGAACTGAACGAACTGAGTTGTTTGGTTTTGTCACGATGAAATCGCATGCAGCGCGCGTAGATGAGCAAGTTATACCACGTGTAGTTGTTGCTGGCATTGTTGTTGTGCGTCTTCAAATTGCGATAGAAAGTTTCCTGGTTTCGGCACAAGCGAACGACCACTGGGCCGACGTTGTTGCGTGTGACAGCTGAATATTGCCAATAGATACGTTGATAATTGACAATTACGACACTTAATTGACACATTAAGTAATTGACACTACGTCGATGTCGCTTATCGGATTAGCAGGAAGTATGAATGGTGCTTCAAACTGTCGCAAACGGCAATGGACAATCCGGGATTACCGATCAACGTGACTTGTGCCGACGCGGCTTACGCAAGACGGAAATGAGCTTGTTGATAAGTTGGCGATCAGTGAGTGGAAATTTAACAATTTTTTTCTACTTGCACTTTGTATGTACATGCATTATTCTCATAACTAAATGAATGCTGTACAAATTTATAACACTGTCAACAAAAGTTGGAGCATAGTTGGTACAAACACTTGAATTGATCGCGTCTGTCGAACCAAAGACTCTGGGCGCAAACTCGAATTGGAATTACCTGCACGCCGCGCGCGCCATCAATTTGCTACCACCATTTTCTGTGTAATCCTTTATTCACATCTTTCGGAATGTTGTGCTGTTCATAACGAAAAAAATGTCATACAAATTGCAATCACGCTGGTAACCCAATTTCCCTTTTCACCACACCACACCGCCGACGACGGCGGCTTTTCCATTAAGCGTACCACTTTATGGCATTCTTATTTTCATGTCTTCACTTTTTCCTCTTCGCTACGCACTAACTTGACGCACACAACGAAAATAACACTGCAGGAACCAGAAAGCACAGCAACAAAACGAAAAGAAATCAACCGAAGCGTCGATCACCTCCAATTAAAGATCAACTGCACTAATTCGCCTTAAGTGCATCTGCAAGCGGCCGTCATTGATAGCTGCAAGTGTGCGGGTGCGCGTGCGTGAAATTTCTCATTACCCAAATGTTCTTGTCTCAACGCAAGAACCACAACTACTGTAATAGCAACATACATATAAACAACGAAATCGACAACAATCGGAGCAACAAAGTCAGAACCAGAAATGCAGAGCGGCACGCCACCAACAGAATTCAATCTCTCAGTCACGCATTAGCGTGGCGGCTACTGCAGGCCAACGTAAATTCAAACACGCATAAACTGTCGCCGATTGGCTTTGACTGGACTAGAATTGGCCAACTGGCCAGGCCAATACATATTCGGGGTATTCAGCGAGCTGCGAGCTATTGCCGTTAAACTTTGCTGCGCCTATGGCTGAAGGCTGAATGATTCACACTTAGGGCAAAGACAATTCACGGCAAAATTTAACCAGATACGGATTTAATATGCTTTGTGGTATTTGCCTCGTTGTCCGCCAAGCGTCCTACAACGCAAAACGCTTTCGTTGGGTAATGCACTCGCATACCTGCTGCCATAATAGTCAGTCAAATAGCTGTCCATCATCACCTGTTCGTGGACAACGATTGCTGCTAGCAAATCGCTTGCTTGCTTGGTTGAAATTGATGTCAAACTGCAACTTGTATCTCGGATTTTCGTTCATTCTGTGCTGCAGTTTGGCTGCGCTAGCGCGCACTTTGCAGCATTCGATTGAATTTGAGTGAAACGAAGATGTTCCGACCCTCGCTTTTACTTCTCGTCCGAGCAGAGTATGGAGCGTTAATTGCTAACATTTAAAATGCCTTTTTGCCGCCGTAAAAATGTTTGCTGATGGAAGGAGAGAAATGTTTTTAAGTTGTCGATCGTAAGGCGCATAATCGAAGACTGACTGAAAAGCGATTATAATCAAGCACTTTTTCTTGTGAGTTTAATAATTAAATTTTAGGTTGATATTGCGGAGCAGTGCGACGCCCCAGGCTCATGCGATATCTACTAAATGCCTTCTTTCAGGCTTCCTTCTTTGCTTTGTTCTGAAACAATTTTGTTCAGATTGGCAACCAGTCGGTTATCGGGTACATAGACTAAATAATATGGAAAATATGTATATTAATTGGGGGCTTCTTAAAAAATTTATATGATTTATATTTTACAATAGGAATTAGTGCTCTGTCATCTGATAACTCAGTTTATAGTGTCGTTGCATGGATGAAAATCTCCATACTTTAAGCTTGACTTTTAACAAACGCTTCTTTAGGTTCATGGTAGTAATTTTGATTTACATATATTGTAGGAACTATTCGCCTGGCTGCTTATCAATATGTCATTTGCTTACGTGATTTTCTTCTTACTGATCTATACGTTGTAGACAATATTAAGAATCATTCTCAATTTATTTATTTATTTATTTATTGTAACAGATCCTTAAGCTACAAGATAATAAGATATCTTAAATTTAACAAGCTTAAG
This sequence comes from Melieria crassipennis, assembly GCA_963668005.1. Lineage (NCBI taxonomy): Eukaryota > Metazoa > Arthropoda > Insecta > Diptera > Ulidiidae > Melieria > Melieria crassipennis. The sequence continues at coordinate 102,129,195 of OY764962.1, read as the reverse complement.
TCATTTACATTATTTTAAGAGATTTAATATCTTTGGAAATTTGTATTCTTATAAAACTATTTAATTAAACTAAGGCAGGAAGTATGGAAAGGAGGAAGGAGGAAGAGAGAAAAATAAGAGGAAAGCTAGATTGAACTATTAAGGAAGTATGTTTAGTTTTTTATTCGATCGAACTTAAGTAAGTAAAGAGGGTTTTTTTAAATATTAAATGTAATAAACTTGAACAATTGATGTATCGCCGTTCGTGAAAAATGTGTTCACCGGGCGCAACAAATGTGTTTATTTGAAAAAAATTCTATCTGTAGGATATGAAGCCATATTCCATCTGTAATATGTATATGCAATTGTGTTCAAAAAATACCCAGAATTGTGTTATAAAATGAAAGAAATTTATTTATTCTTCTCAATCTATTTCATCGCCTTCAAAGTACTCCGCCTTCGATGTAATGCACTTATATGTCAGAGTTTTTTTCCAGTTCTTGAAGCATCAAAAATCGTCATTTTCTGGAATGGTCTTCAACACCTTCCTCGATTCGGCTTTTATCGCCTCAATCGACTCAAAATGATATCCCCGGAGCGGTCTTTTGAGTTTAGCGAATAGCCAGAAGTCACAAGGAGCTAAATCAGGCGACTACGAGAGTTGCGACTACGATATGGGTTGAATTTTTGGCGGAATAGTCACGAGGAACGAGTGCAGTGTGAGCTGGCGCACTAACCGTGGTGCAAAAACCAAGAGTTGTAAAAATCGAAAAATTCACTTTTTGTGTCGTACAAAACCAAGCGTAGGTAGGTAGGTAGGTGTGGCTGGCTGCCCCAATAGGAGCACACTTAGGCCGAGACGCCCCATTGTAATGTCACAAGAAATCAAGCGTAGAAACGCTCACTCATTGAACCAGTTGGAGCTGTTAACGAAGCTTAGTAGACTGCGAATGGTCTTGTCAGCGAGATCCTCTAGACTATCGAAGAAGAGTTGCCTAAATAGGTCATCCTTCTTCTGGACAGAGCAGGACAGTTGCATAATAGGTAAGGTATATTTTCTTCCTCCTCCTAGTCCCTGGAGCTGCGACAAAAGTCATTTGAATATAGCCCCAACCTTTTTGCGTCGGTGCCAATTAAGCAATGACCTGTTAGAACACCGATCGTGGTGCTGGTCTGGGCTCTTTCCAGTGAGAGGAGTTCTTTAGAACAGAAACCAAGCGTAACTCAAACACTAATGACATTTATGACTTGAATTTGACATGGAAAAAAATATTTCGGCGAAAATAATTAGCCGCGCAGTTCAAATCGACTGATTTATTATTATTTTATACTTTTTAATAATGTAAAAATATTCGAACAATTGCGGTTTTATTTTGCAAGTGGCGGAAAGAAAGTCGTCCAATCGACACCGGCGTAACAGTGCAGCGCGCAACAATTTGCATGACTCCGTGTGGCGTGCCACGCATTTTGCTACGCTAGTTCAATGCGCCGCATACACAAGGTAGTGTCATGTCCCCATCTTCTTGTCTCCAGCACGACGCATCGATCGAGACCAGTTTCATTGGCTTCATTTCGATTACACAATCGCACGAATAATGAGAAATTGGGACAAGTTCGTTGTGGTAAGAGTGCATTTGGCCAAGTAGGAGTGTAGAGGCGTCTAGTGTCTTGCTGCGTGATTAGGAAAGTTCGACAGAACGCGTTTGCCCACTCCGAGAACCAGTTGTAGTTTGTGTGACCGCAGCGAATTCTCTGCAATTTTTTCTTCCTATCACTAGGCTGTTGTTGTTGTTTTGTGAAAATGCGTATTTTTCAACAAAACGCACACACATTGCGTACTTTCACTGGAAAATTGATGGCGCTCCAAAATTGGTAAATTTTTAATGGTTGGTGATTTTGTTGTGGGTTTGTGTTCCTGGAGGAGGCCACCCAGTCACAATCTCTCATGTTTCAAAGAAGAAGAATAAGCTATTATACATACAAGCATATGTATTGTATTTAAGACTGTATGTAGTTAATAGAAACTTCTTAGTAAGACCTTCACAATTTGATCTGAATTTTGCCTTTCTCGTGCTCCAGACTTTGGATAGATACATATGTATACCTAATGTAGAATTGAAGAGGACATCTGTGCAACCAAACCGGTCGATCGTGCTGTGGCGGCTGCTTCAAAGCATCACTAATGGCGGTGGCAGCGGCAGTAGCTAGCTACCAACATTTGGAGTGCCTTTCCAGCTGATTTCATTGCCAATGTGCAACGTACAGTAATTGTTGTTATTGTTTTAGAGCTTTTCGGCTGTGGGTCAGTGTAACATTGAATGCGGATACGTATGCATGTGTACACCCTCGTGCGGGTGGGAAGGGGGAGCAGTTTTCATCGTGTTGCGCAAGTCTTGTTGGCAGAAGCATAACAAAATCGTACATTCATCAATTACAAAATCGGTACAATTACAAATCGGTTTATATAATTTAAGTTTCTACTGTATTATATTGCAATTAAGTTTATACTATACTAACCGTTTTAATCGTTATACTTGAAGGGACGCCCTTGTAAAAATAAAAGATGGGGCCGGACTGGCTATGCACACAAATCGCCTTGAAATTAGTTTTTGGACTTATGCTGTTCGTGGTGGTGCAGACTGTGCGCGGAAATGCGCACACTGTCCACGGCACACAACTATCTGACCATCGCAATACGTTAACGGACAATCTGCAACATGAGGAATTTGTAGACAGTGATTCCCATCAGCCGCATTCGCGCAGAAAGCGACTTGTTTGGATAACGGACGATGGACGCTTGGCGCTTCCGCCAGGGACATCGCTCACATTTACACCCACCATCGCTATGCCTCTGGTGCGACATCCGCCGGAAGGTTTCTTCTCCAACGTCTCCATGAGTTTTCCCGTGACAAGTATGTGTTTACCACGCATTCGTATACAGACAGTAGTAATTGTGTAAATGTTGTTGCTATTTTTCAGTTGATTTCGACAAATTGGGTTTGACCGACGAGTCCAATCCATTGGGTGATCTGCCACCCATATTTACGCGATCGTTCGGCCATTCGGCAGGAAGAATGCTGGGTGAATATGTGGCGGATTATTTGCACTACAAAACGAAACGCGACGTGGCAGCGCAAAGCCAGTTTAGGGATGGAGACGAAGATGAGAAGGTGATCGCGGAACCGGAAATTCCATTGTTGCCCGAAGGCTTCAAGCATGCTTTTCACGGCGGAGAGCGGTGTGTATGCAGCTTATTTATGCAGCTCGTATCCAAAACGTGAACATATGAAGTGACACAGGCATTGTTTGTTTTGTTTAGGGCATTGCTCTATGGTGTTGTGGAGGACCTGCTGTCAACGTTCGGCATGAATGGCAAGGCATGCCTTCTGCGCACTATTTGTGAGATACATTCGAGAAATCTGGAACGCTTTGGCGTCTTGGGTGAAATGATCAAATTATTTCTAACGTAAGTTTTAGAATTTTGCGAATGGTTAACCTTTAATTTCGGATTTCGATTTGATTTCATGGCTACGGACAGTGTGACAAAATCGCCGTTTTCTGATCTGATACCGGAATATGTGCGCGCACAAGAGATAGGTGAGGGGCGCCAAGCGCCTGGTGAATGCTTTCCCTACTACAAAGAGTGCCCAAAGAGTATGTTTAAGCCATTGCAACGACACAGGTACAGGTAGGCTGCACCCTCGATATTTGTTTAGTATATGGCGCATCCTGACTGCTCTTGTTTTTGTAGTGAACAACAAAAGGGCGAGTATCACGAGGAAGAAGCTAAGGAAGTTGTGCGGCAGCAATTACCGCAAACATTAAAAAACGATGTGGCGCTGGAAACAAATGAAATTGGGTGGCAACCGCAACACAGCTCGTCAGTTTTCACAATGTGAAGCCAGTGTTAGTGTTGAGTGCTTCTACACTCATTTGCTACTAAATATAAACTGGGTCTTAGTTTGCTATTTGTAAATTGTATAAAAAATGCTTTGAAATTGAGTGCACAACAACAGTCATTTGGTTAATTCTCTATTTATAAGTCAATATGGAATCATTAATTTATTTACATTTATACAAATACTTCGTTTATGTATAAGAAACTAATTAATTTGTTGCTTCAATGAATTTCTCGTGTAAATACTATAGGCTGCCTGAGCTACCTGTTCAATTATTTATTTGTTTATTCGTTTCAAACGAAATTTGCGAATTCTATTAATTCATTTTAATATATATACATATATACACAGTCGTGTCTGGGTATAGTGAACCCGCTATATAGTGAACACCTCGATATAGTGAACACCCAAATTTTGACATCGAGCCTCTAAATATAGAAAACAAATTTTCAAGCAAAAAACAAAAAGTGTATTTTGAGCAAATAAAACGAGTTTTTGAACAAAAATTTTGACCTTGATATAGTAAACAACCTCAATACAGTGAACAGGCCTTGCAATAATTAGTTCACTATATCCAGACACCACTGTATATGAATGTTGTTAGAACGATTGAATCGAATAAATGTAAATAAAATCGAAGTATGGATTCAAATTATGCTTTGTTATAATTAGATGAAATAAACTTCATATTTTTGTAAGCATGAAAATATAAAAAAAAAGAAATTCTTTATTGTACAATTGTAAAGTTTGTGTTTGAATGGAACGCACTTTGATCCGCAACTCGTCGCTAAGAATAAATGGAAGCTAACAACTGATTATGGTAACGAAAATAACACAAATAACAAATTCTTAATGTTTTCTGGTTTTTTGAACAATGATAAAGAATGAATAAAGAAATAGATATACAGTGCACGTCCAATATAACGAATCTTATATTGTACCCCCAATTTGTTAAATCGAAAAATTTGTTAAATCGATCGAACTTTTTTGTTGTTTTAAAGCATTTTTCTTAAAGAAATAAGTTTAATGCAGTCGTGTCTGGATATAGTGAACACCCTATATAGTGAACACCTCGATATAGTGGAAACCCAAATTTTTACATGGAGTACTCTTTTCATTTTTAAATGAAAAAAGCCGACCGAGCGCAAAACAAATCCTGTGAAAATGATCAGCAATGCAAACAAACAGAAGTTTTAACAAAAGCAAAAACAATTGAGGTACCGTTCACTTGACAAAACCAAACATGCATTGTTATTGTAAGGAATGTGAATGCTCAAATAAAAACAATTCGAAGGTTTCTTGCTATTCTTATGTCGCTATTCTTATACATATTCTTATATCGAATAGCAAATTTCACTTTCGTTCGTAATATGGCCGTACGTTAAATCGAAAATTCGTTAAATGTAAAGTTCGTTGTACTGGACGTCCACTGTATTTGAAATATTTCTAATGGTGCGCTTTGTACTAGTGATATCACAGGGTGTTAAGTGAAATATGTAATTACCAGTTAGCTAGGATTCAAACCAATCTTGACGTTGTAACGAATATGGAAGTAGAGAAGAGGCAACATTGCAACTTTTTCATATCAGCTGCTGTATTCCACGCAGATTCGTGTGTAGCAAGTGAACGGTTTATTGACAAACGTCAAATGGCAAAGAACCAGAGCAAATAGCCATAAACGAAAAGTTCGCGCAGTTAGAAGAAAACAGTTTGGAATCTTTTCACACAGTAAGATGCAGACTGCAGAACGCTAGTTGTAAAGTTGGCGGAGCGCACTGATTAGTAGCGTGTGTGTGTTTTAAAGAGGCGCTTAGTTCCAGTGTGCAAACACCCGAAATAAAAAAAGTTGTGCTAAGCCATTGACCACGACGTCAGCACCAGAGCAACATCAGCCGGTTTTCCGCTCCCAATCAAATGATCGAGCTAGAAGTCGTTGAGAACAACAACAAAAGCATCAAGAACATTAATACCCAACAACCGAGCAAGGAAGCAGCCGGCCGATATAGATAACAACGACTGCTGTCTACTGCAACTACAGTAACAACGAAAATAAAGATAGAAGTAACAATAAAGAACCGCGGCAGCGCCGCCACTGTGTCGTCCCACCCAGCCGCAGCTGCCGCAATTACGTGGCGCTCTGCGAATTGCAAATTAGACGGAAATTGTATAAATTCTCGGCATAGCGCACGGACGCAACCGCGGTGTAAATGGACGACTACGTGAGCATCAGTGCTGGTGTTGGCATTGGCAGTGCCCTCAACACGACGTCATTGGCGGCCACACCTCCCTTGAGTGGGACGTCGCCGTTAATGTCGCTGTTGCCACGAACGATTACTGCACCGCTCGACACCAGCTCACAGAGCGAAGACTCCGATCAGGAGTATTTGGACAACAGCATCGAGCTGCGTGGCTACCTCAGCAAGTGGACCAACTACATCTACGGCTGGCAACCGCGCTACATTGTGCTGAAGGATGGTACGCTGTCCTACTACAAATCAGAGTCTGAGTCGGACTTTGGGTGTCGCGGTGCCATTAGTCTCAGCAAGGCCACAATCAAGGTGAGCGTGTGCATATTCGTATGGCTACGAGGTGTGTTTAGGTGCAGTTAGATGAATGGGAAGCCGAATCGTTTGGGTTTGGATAAAATGTGCGTTGGTCTAAGCGAGGTTGACAAGTGCTAAAAGGTTTTTTTAACACTCTGCGCAAAACATTATCGTATACCTAAATCAGTGTAGCGTGCACGGAAACATACACAGAACAACAGCCTGGTACAAGTAAAAGCATATGATAATAGCATTTAAGGGGTCGTCTGAGGTTGCCGTAATTGGAAATCGCTGGCGTCACCAAACCATGCTTCAATTTACTATTTTTATCGAGCAACACCGAATCCCAATTCAAGAAACGACAAACTCGTGATTTTAGTTAGCCGTACATCGCACACCACACGCCAGCCTCAAACTACCTCGAAAGCCATCGTGGTCGTCGGCACTTGTCGCATTCACGCGGCCAAACAAATTCCAACGCAACGCAACGCGAGCCAAACAGCGGTAAACCTCTGGGTCGCACCGTTGTGGAAGAAGGAAACCCGACGTACGCCATTAGTGCGTTGCACAGTGGTTGCAGTACGATTCAAATCGTATTCGTGCGCGGTCTAATAGTTGAAACTGTTCTATCGCATACATTGAGGGGTTTGTGCCACCGTACATTGAAAACAATTAAGTTTATTTAATGTAGGCTTGCTGCTTTCCTTGCTTTCGTCTTGCACATTACGACATTACAGGGGAATTTCAGTCGATTGGGTGTTGGCTGACTGGTTGTTCCAATTTTACGCTTTTCCGGCCCGGCTTCTGACAGCGCGCGTGTTTGCATAGCGTATAATTTTGCATTTGAGTTGTGGAATGCGCTGTCGCTGTATGCGCTGTGACTGCTGCTGCTTTCAACACATTGTTAGCAGCCTAATGCGATTTTAATTCAATTTGTGTTGTCGCCGTTGCTTCCAATTTGTGTACGCTTTGTTTGTTTGTTTACATATTTCTATTTTAATTTTTTGCAATGCTATGATTCATTGTTTGTTATTGAAATTTTGAAAGCAAAGTTCTTATCGCCGTACTTTTCTACTATTGCTTTACTTACAGCCGCATGAATCTGACGAATTACGCTTCGATGTTGTTGTCAACAACTACAATAACTGGTGCTTGCGCGCTGAAACTTCTGAGGATCGCATGCACTGGGTGGAAGTGCTGCAGCTGTACAAGGAGGAATCGGCCAGCACGGACACTACGTCGCTGCGTCGGCACGGCAGCACCATGTCGCTGCAGTCGAACACGGTGTCCGTGGCCAGCGGAAGCAGTCTGAAAAAGACGCAGCGCAACCTGAAGGAGAAGGTGGGCGAAATCGAAACATTCAAAGATATTCTGTTCGGGCAAATTGAGACGCTACAAAGGTAAAACGAGATATCTTTAATATTTCACAGTAATTTCGGATCTAATTATTTGTTATAAATTGGCAGGTACTTTGATGCTTGTGTCGATGCGAATAAAAGCATTGGCAAACCGCTTGATTTGGGCGATGGCTTGAAAGCCATCGATTTTAAGGTGTGTTCTTGAAGTGCGCGGCACTTAATTGACATGTTGGTAAACGTTAAAACGTTATGTCTTGCTTTGCTACTTGCAGGGCGAATCGATAACATTTCGTGCCACTACCTCTGGTGTGCTAACAACGCTCCAGCATTGTCTGGAAATTATTGCGGAAAGTGATGAGATGTGGAAAAAGAAATTGGAACGAGAAATCGAGAGGCGCAGGCGAGCCGAGGAACAAAATAGGTGCGATAAAGGCAGTTAGGTTACAGCAGCTAGAGTACAGTGATTTACTAATTTGTTGTTGGCATCTTGTGTGGTTGTAGAAAGTACAAAGAGGAAATGGAAAAAATTAAGAGAATTTCATATCCAGGCCCCGATTTGGAGGTAAGTAGGAAGAACAAGCACGATTTACACTTTAATGTGGTACTGAATACCAATGCTTAATTTTTGCTGTATTTAACCTAAATGCCATTAAAGCGGCCACGTTAAAATTCGTAATACAAAGTAGCTTGATATCGAAAATGTAAGCAAATGCTTCTTCAAAGAAGAGTGAAACCAACTGCATTCAGCTTCTTCTGTGTTCAAATGAATTGCTTTAATTTTAAGGACAAATTCTAGTTTCGGCTGAATATATATATATAGTATGGCTTTAAATTTGTTGACATCGACAGTATTTACATTTACTAAATAATATTGATTTTCAAGGTACCGATCCGAAATAAGAAAATGCTTCGATTTGAGTTAAGTCTCTTACTCCATTACTTTTGGTTAGTGTCTTAATTCACTAAGCACTGCACTATAGAAAACACGTATTCTACTGAATGTTATACAAATCTTCAAAATTCTTACTTGCGACTGAACGAACTGACAATTAACATACTCAAAATTTTTTGATTTTAAAAGTGTAAAATTTTATTTTTTGAAAACCTTAATCGACTATTCGTTTGAGTGTATGAAAAAATTTTAAAAATTACGCAACGTGACAACCTAAATTTTGGTGCATTAAATGATGTAAACTGAGCTGCGGCTAACTGAGCGAATGGACGCATTTCAATATCAGTTAATGATAAAGAAATTGCACAAACCATAGCCCTTACAGTTCGTTTCTGAGCAAGGCGAAGAGAGAAAAAGGCAAAGCAAAATTACAACAACAAAAAAGGTGTACATAAACAATCAAGTCAAGATTATTTGACCAAACACGTTTCGGTGCAGCGAAACAGAGCGGCCTAACCCATCAACATCTGCAGCAATGATACCACCGATTCCAGCGAAGCGACAAGAGAAGCAAAGCAAAGGGGCAAATCCCACAGAGAAAAGTAAAGGGGGAAATGAGAGAGAAAAAAATGCAAGAAGTCATCAAAGAGTGAGTGGTGGCGCTTCTTTCGTAGATATATGTAAACAATTGTTTGTTTTTGTTTTGTATGGTGGTGAGTGTAAATACTACCTGAAAAAACCACTTTGATCATGACATTTTAGCAACTATTTTTATTTGCATTAAAAATGTGAAACAGTTGCTAATGAATGTTTTGCAATATTTTTACTCTTTTTAAAAAGTAACTCGCCAAACAACATCGGCATACACTTATGTTCGCTTTTTAGCAACAGACGGCTATATGTAATTCGTATCTGAAGCACTGCGGAGTTGTTTACGGTATTGAAACTACCTGAATTTTGAATGATTTTAATATTTACGAACACGCATTGTAAAGAAATAAAATCGTCAGACGTGCTGCAGCTAGAGCTCCAACATCATCAGACAATCCTCCACGGTGCCCTTTTGCCGAATGACTTAAATTGCTAGTTATATTTTTTCGATTATGAAGGTCTTGAAAGTCTTAAATATTGCGTAGCACATTGGTGCAGCGCATAATAATAATAATAATTGACTGGCACGACAGCCCGCTTACGCGAGACTAAGGCCTAGCTTCCCGCAACCACCCGTGTTGTGCGTGTGAATTTGTACGCGGGTTGCAGCGCATAACCAAGCCGATTTCGACCATCTCCAAAATAGCTATACCTACTTTTCGGCACAGTCTGATTTAGTATTACACACGATTTGCGGTAGTAAAAATTATACTTTTCAATTAAATTAATCGCTTTGATGTATGTATTAACAATGGCTTTGCGTTTGTAGAGCATCTCATAATAGCGGTCTGCTGGGTAAATACAGATTTTATCGGCACATTCATGCGGTACGTCGTACATCTGCCCAGTGTTGTGAAATGCCAGCACGCGAGTCGCTTTTGAATTTTGAAAAAGGCCCGGCAGCAGTGATTTTTGTGTCGTGCGACCAGCACCATGCAAATACTGTCTCATACTTTTTCCGCTTTTAAATTGAATTTAATGGTCAATTTAGTGGTCAATTTAGAGATTTCAATACCTACTACGTTTCGCTCAGAGATGGGCCGCCAAAAATACAAAGCATTTATTATGCATACCAAGTAGTGATAGAGTTGTCGACGTAACTAAAGTAGCCGGAATTTCCAAAATGCTTTCGTACGCATGTTTGAATATCAGCAGCTAATAATTTTGCATATGTCCGAACAGTGCACCACCCACTCAGCCAGTTCTGTCACTGCACTGTATTGCATTACAGTTCGTTCACCTCGGTCGCTCTTACCAATAGACAACTGACGTTAAATAGCTGGTCGGTTCTGGTAGAACTCCCTACGCGCTAAACTTTCCTAGTTGACGGTAATAAACCGTTCCACAATTATAAAAATTCGCCATATATGTGGGCAGCAACCAGTGTGGGCAAATGCCATCATTGTGCTGTGAGCCAAAAACTAAATGTATGGGTGGGAATGGAAACGGAAGAGCTTCAGTAATGGTGACAATAATTGTCCATTGAACCGTGCGCTCCGATATGATTTTGCTGATGAAAGAGAAAAGGCGGAAGTACAATAGAGAAATGAAAACATGGTAAAGCAGTGAGACGATGGTATGCGTAAAAATGCAGAAGATAGCACGAGACAAGGAAAATAATAAGATTATTAATAGTTATACTTGCTGTGACAACTATTGGGGCTTAGTTATTAGTAAACCCGAAAAGCGGTGGTTTAAATCTCAACTTATTAAGTGATGTCTACGGTAATGATAATGCAATGGTATCCTGATTACATACAAAAAAAATCTCTAAAACCGGCTCTTCGGAATCGGCGTGAAACTTGCGTTCCTTCTACTTGTGCCCAAAGTTGGACATAGAAAAAGTTGCGTGAAGTCCTTCTTAGAGTTGTCTGGCCAATTATAATTATTTACATATATATGCAGCTACGTCTATATGTCATTATTTCATACAGCGTTTTTAATATGAAGTAGGATAAAATTCGAATGTCCCCACTACTGTCTTTTGATGTTGTTTTTTGGCGAAAAATCAGCTTCCACTAATTGTAAATGAACCCTTGCTCTTCAGATTACTTACCGGCTAAAATTACTAGAAATAAAACTAAGTAATACTTCAGAATATCGCCGTCACAACGCAACACGTCTGCCGCTTGCGCCTCGTACCACAAAACAGCTCTTGCCAAAGTTAACAACATCTCGTCGGTGGTGCGCCCGAGCGTTCAGTATTTAGTCAACACTGAAGACGTCAACACACGCGTTGCTCAGCGTACTCGTGCTCCTATCCACACTATCGCTTTTCGACTCATCGGCAGCTTATTTCACGCGTTTCCGCGCTTTCGATTGATCGCTGCAGTTGTTAGTTGAGTTATGCTGGATTTTTCATTTCTTGTTTATCGGCTCGGTTTAGTTGCTCAGTATTAAATTGAAAATTTGCATAATTTTTCCATGCGCATAAATTTGTGTCGGTTTTACCCATCTCCACGACCAAAAGTGACGAAAAACGAGAAAAAGTTTTCATATGCGTTTAAGGCAAACTGACGTTGCGTGACTTCCGTTCCGTTGGCCGCTGTCGAAGTGTTTCCATTTTCAAAATTTTGTTGCAAATAAAAGTAGCACATTCCTGGTGGTTCATAAAAATTAATATACATAATAAGAACATACATTCAGTATGCCCTCCGTGCGATTTCTGACGAAAGGATTTAAGCTGCCCCGCCAGAAAATTACTGTAAGTTTTACTTTCTGGGATTTTTTGTTTTGAATCCAGTTTCAACTCTTCGCCGCACCACAGCACCACTTTGCAACTCTCGTAAACGCAGGGTATCTATTTACCATATACGCGTATTAGCACATAAAATTAATTTGGAGCGTGTTTTCGACTCTATTAGCCGCCCAAACCCTCACCACTCGCAGTCACGTAGTATCTTTAGAACGTATCACTTTTTGCCAAATCCACCCCTATGCTAAGCGCTAGTTAAGGACAGGGCGAAAGCGTGAGTTCGTTGGGATAGGTGGAGTTTTTCAGCTATGTGAGTGTGCACAGTCAGTAACAGCTGCAGCAGCAACAGTTAGTTCTGTAGCTCCGTGCACGGCGCATGATTTTGGTATTGGCGTGTGCAGGATTTTACCTTTAAAACTTTTTTTTGCGTTTTCGTTGTGCTTGTTTCCCAGAAGCGCGAGTACACAGTAATTGCGTGATTTCGTTGGCGTTTTCATTGCCAACTAATGATAGCCGACAGGCAATGGGTGCTGAACAGTAACGAATTACTGTGGAAATTTGTAGTCGCGCTTTAGGCGCCAAGCATCGTGTTCCCTCCCTAAATTTTTCAGCTGAAGGCGCCAGGCTTCTTGTCATGTTATGACTGTAATTATTTGCATGTTGGAATAGCTGCAATGAGCGAAACCCACATGCACGAGTATGTAAACGTATGTGCGCGCTGCCGTGGCCCCAGCGGCTGTGTCTGCGAGCGCGCGTTTTTTGTCTCGCAATGGCCAATTAAGTTGCACTACTACAAAGTGACATTCGAGACTTGACACAGAAAAGAAAAAACACAACGCGAACGTGTTTTGAAGTGTATCTGTGCCCAGTGCGTTGTTTTATTACAAATAAAGTACACATTTGTATATTGTTTCAATGCGTAACAAGTGAAGGCCGCGCGCGCGTGTAACGTGCGCATGCAACTCCATAAGTTGGGTAAACAACCGCAAACAAAGTTAAGTAAAAATTGTAAACGAACGATGGGTTGCGTATGTTTGTGAACTTGCTTTCAGTGCTTTCAGTGCTTACTTTGGACCTTTGGTTGAGGCGAAAACTATTATTTGTAAATTCGAAACTATTATTGAAATCTTTTCAAGTTTTAATAATAATAATAATAATAATTGACTGGCACGACAGCCCGCTTACGCGAGACTTAGGCCTAGCTTCCCGCAACCACCCGTGTTGTGCGTGTGAATTTGTACGCGGGTGGAAGGGACCTACAGTTTTATGCCGGTTCCGAACTGGAGGAGCTCTTTCATAAGCAATTTTACTCTCAGAGGTTTGCCATTTCCAGCTGAGAGGACAGCCACCGAAAGAGAAAACGAGTTTTCCCGTTATTTTTTTTAGGTGTTATTACAGGCAGTATTTGAACCTGGGTCGCTGCCTTCGACTCGCGGTCCAACGCACTAACCAACTGAGCCACGGCGGCTTTTCAAGTTTTGCTTATCAAAAATAGGAGAAGTGGATACAAGTTACTCCTGCAAAATTTTGCAGTAAAAATCGATTTCGGGCCGTTCCCAAGTCCCTTCTATTACATTACTTCTTATCTTCTTTCATAATTCCGCATCCAGCCGAACAACCAGCCCACTAATACTGCGCGCATAGTTATTCAGTTGGTTCCCCATAATATTTGGCTTACTCGCGTAAGCCCTGTTGCTGTCCATTGCGTTATGAGTAATTTTCATGGTTACGGTGATCACACGTAGTTCAATACTTGATGTATATTTTTTGTGAAGTTACAGTTTAAGATGCGCATACCAATTAAAACTACTTCAAAACATTTCTTACGGCGTCTCAAAATTGTCCCTCAAGCGACACTCAAAAGCCGCCCCTGTAGATGTACAAGAATTACGAGCGGCTTTGCCAAGCCATAAGCGGTTGTGCCGACAGCGTATGTTTGTATGTTTTTGGACACTACAATCTGTACGACTTGACAGATCAGAGCCTCATTATTATTCTACAGTTCTATAAATTAATAAATGGTGTCTGGTTATTCCAAAATGCGTTATTAAGATTTGGAAGAAAACTCAACCAATAAAATGTTTGATTTGCATGCTGAATGCGTAGCGGGCATTGCTCGTAAACACAAAGCTCGCTCAAACAACAACGTGAATCAATCGTCCGGCCAATCGTCCGTAGATGGATTGCTCTTTGCGCATTTATTTATTTTAAAGTATGCAAAGCAGTGGGTGGTTAGGCTGGCGGTTTCTGGACGCACAGCTCACACATAGCAATGCTTTCGTTTTCGAATTGATTTGGCCGTTGTTGCTACAAGGCTGTTGTTGGATACAGTGGTTCGGGTGGGGCTAACGCGTGAGATGGCTGCGGTTGTGGCGACGGTAATGATGTTGCATAATCTAGTATTGTGGGCAATTGATTGCCTGAAACGGTATTCCTGTCACGTGCGCGTTTATTGAGAGTTGGAAGCTAAAAAGAAAACATCAAATGTACTGTCGACACTACGCATTGAATCGACTGTAAGCTGAATATTAATTGAATTAAGCTTAGGATATTGAATATAGGATCAATCATAAAATTGTGCCAGACATCAGGTGATTGGCAGGGACGAGGCGTGTTATCTTTCATAAAAATTAAAGAAACTTGTATTCAGAATTTCAGAACATGTTGCTTGTAGGCAAGTAATTGCAATGTGACCAGTGCAGATAAATATTTTAACAACAGAGAACTATGGCGATATCAACGGCGAACTTACTTTACTTTCATACACTTCGGGAGAACATATCAAGTTCTCGCCCTACTTTCAAACGGCATAAATTACAAGTGCGCAGTTTATTTTGGTTGCCTTGTAATTTGAATTTGAACTTTTGTTTCCCATTGCATTACATGATGTCGAAAAGCCACAATACGTACAAAGACTACATATTACTTCGGCTGATATCTCGAAAAGTACACATCGGGTTTTGCTAATTGTAATTGTAGAACCCGGTAAAAAAATAAAAGTCATCAAAGCAAAAGTTAATAGAAATACTAAAGAAAATACAGATATTTAAAAATGAAAAACCGCAAGGTCTTTCTAGTGTTAACATGTCAATGGCAAACGCGATACAGCTCCGCTGTTAAATCGCGCAATTATTACTAACAACTGAACAACAGCGACTATTGACAATGTGTAAATTCACAGCAAAATTCACTTTAACATTTTTGTACATAGTTTAGGTGTCTCTTAGTGTCATCGCTTTATTAAATTTGCTTGGGATTTTTCTCGTTTTTTGTGCTTGCTGTGTAGGAGGGTCCACATTCCACACTACCCGAAGATGAGTTCTTCGATGCTGTCGAAACCGGGCTGGAGAAGATCGAGGAGGACATGCAGCTGCGCGTCAAACTGAAACTGCAGTCGCAGCAGTCGCAGACTTTGGTGAACGTGCCGCACCAGGCGCAGGCAGACGGTGAGCCGGGAGTGGAGGAGTTTGGTAGCGGGGCGTTGGCGAAGACGCACATTCTATGGGCAGAGGTGAGCGTTGTCGAATTGCCGAAAATGTTGAAAATTGTGATTGAAACGCAAACAATATTTAAATGAGAATTTTTGCAATTTGATCGACTTTTTGTTTTTCATTCACATTTCTATCAGATTGACCGAGTGTGCAAGGAACAACTACACTATGCACGCGAAGGTGTCGGTCAGGGTGGCAACGGCTGGCAGATATTTGCGGATGAGGGCGAAATTAAAATGTACAAACGCGAGGAAGAAGTGAACGGTATGGTGATGGATCCGTTGAAGGCCTATCACACCGTGAAGGGTGCGACAGCTCGCGAAATGTGCCATTATTTCTTCATGCCCGAGTTTCGCAACGACTGGGAGAGTAAGCGAGCATACAATTCGCAATTTACCGATTCCATAATTAACTCGAACTGTGCCGCTTTTCAGCAACACTAGAGGACTGCACCATACTGGAGAAGATCTCGCCGGATACGTTGGTGTTTTTGCAAACGCACAAGCGCATTTGGCCGGCCAGCCAACGCGACGCCTTGTTTTGGTCGCATATGCGTAAAATTACGGATGGCCTCGAAGAGGGCGCTACAGATACGTGGATTGTGTGCAACAACTCGACAAATTACTCTAAACAGGAGGTGAGAGAGGCTTTTGGCGTCGGAGTAGTCGATATTGAAATTTTGTGTTTGTATTTTCAGCAGTCGAAAAATGGTAAATGTGTGCGAATATTTTTGACGGTTATACTGGCTTGCCAGACTCATTTACCGCCTGGCAAAACTAAACATGATGATCTGAGTCGCAACGAACTGACGTGCAGGATTACGTATTGTTCAGTGGGTATGTTCGTTGTCTGCAGTACAATTACGCGGTGCAAAAAGAGCATGTCTGCGTGTGACGTGTGTCAGAAACGCGAGGCAATGCCTATTGCACTGTATCAACCATCTATTGAAACTATGAATTGAATTGAATTTATTAATTGCTTGTTTTGCAGTAAATCCCGGAGGCTGGGCGCCAGCTTCAGCATTGCGTGCTGTCTATCGGCGAGAATACCCCAAGTTCCTAAAACGCTTCACCAGCTACGTGATAGACCAGTGCAAAGACAAGCCGATCATGTTCTGATATATGCCACTGCTGTTATAATTTACAATTTTAATTAATTCGATATTCGCTGTTACACACACGAAGAGTCGCTCGTGTTAGCTACTAAAAGTTTATGCTAGTGTGCGCTCAGCACCATATATTGCAGAAAATAATGTTGCGAAATCCAAACATATAGTTGAAACAAATTAATAATAAGACTCGTTTGAGTGTACGCAGGCGTGCCATTTGTTAAGCGATTTCTGTATGTGTCTTTGGCTGCGTGATTGGCTGGTCAGCGACTCGTATTTGTATATTATCAAAATCTCAAAATGTCTGCACATGGAAAACATAATTATATTTGTCTGCTAGTAAACGTCAACCACAGCACAACCGCTGCTGAAGTACGAGTCAGCGCGCAACGCCGTACGCACCGCACTTGTAAAATTAACTGCAAAATGTATTCTAATTCTAAATTTAGTGTTTGTCTAATAATTGTTATAGTTGTTTAGCTTAAAGTAATTTACAAACATAAAGAGCGACTAGACGTTGAGTAAGCAATTAAAGTGCGATTTTTTTTAAAGAAAAACCTAAATGAAAAGAAAATGAACATTTCATCACTGATTTCTATATTTGAATTTTACGAAATCAGGAAATAAGCAGCACGCAAGTGTCAAAGTAAATTCATTTTCACAAAATGTGAGGTAAGCACGAGGCCAGCACACACTATTTTGTGTTGTGCAAATGTCCTTTGTAATTTTCTTGTACGAGTTTAGGGAGTTTAAGCGTTGCAATTTGGTTTTAGATTTAGATATTCGTATCATGCACAAAGGACAATCACACGTGCGATGGGAGAAAATTAATATGATATTTTAGCTTTAACGAGAATAGACACACTTCCTACAATACGTAAACTGACGAAATTTGCGATTTGCACATTTTGTGCAACATTGGCGTTGACCAAAAGTTACCCAGTTTGCTCTTAGACTGTTCATTTTTTTATAGTGTTAAGTCTGGAAATGTGATGTTTGTGTTGTGTTTTATAAATTGAATTCACAATTGAAATCAGCGCGAGCCCAAAATGTGTGCACACTGTGTGAATTTGACTATAACCTTAGGCTAGAATGTTATTCTATGCTGCTGGACAATGTCAATCAGCAGCAGTGCTCCGTATTGGTTTATTTGTAACTGCTTTATTATTACGCACAGCCAGTATAGTCAATGGCGTTTCAATGCACTGCGAAATGGAACAAATTTGCTTGTAAGTGTCTTCGTAGGGATATTCGTTTTTATTCGCCTGTAGGAATATTCGTTTATATTCTTCACTAGTAGCACCCACAGTATGTTATTGAATTTTTTATTCCATATTTATGCAACGTACATATAGCACGTAGGTCTGTATCTGTGTGCACACACGCTCCCACATAAACGCTCGTTGATGTTACCTATGCGTATAAATGTACATACTAACTTTTGTACTGCAAACCTGTGCGCATGTTGCAATGCTTCCTTGCCTTAATCCACTTGCAACTAAACTAATCCAAAGTATGAAATAGGTACGGAGTGATGAAAATATTTAGCTTCGAGCTAGACATTAGAATAGCTTGTAGAAGTCAATATAAAAGTGTCGTCGATATTATTCAAAAACAAGTTTTTTTTGAGTTAGTAAAAATTGCTGTAACAATTAGTCTCTTATTATCAGTGTGCATTAACAAATTTCTTGTATATGGATGTAAATGTATTAAATTTTGGAAATATTTTTTATATTTTGTTAATACAGGCATGTTCTGCAAAATAATAATTAATAAAAATAATTAACTATACTTGAACTTAAAAACGGTGGTGGATTTTTTATTTGCTATGTGCGCAAAATTTTGGAGAAAAGTGACGGAAGGTTATCTGACACCAACTGCTGTAATTCGTTCATATAACAATTCCGAGAGTGAGAAAATTTCGTATGAGTAAAATTGAATTTTATGCAAATTTGAATTTTCAGAATTAAAATTCTGTGTAAAAATTTTGTGTTTTTAAAATTAAATTTTTGGTTTTGTATAGGAAGAACGTATTAGATAGCGCCTTTTATATTATAAATGTTTCAGTTTTTATTACGGTGTTCAGTTTTTATTCGCTTAAAGAATTTCATAAATATTGGGTACCCATTCTGTAACCCAATTTTTGATTTAGTTTTGGAAAAATGTTTCGTTTACTTACCTTTGGTTTTCTCCAAGTAAAATCATACGTTCTCCTTTTAATAGTTTATTTTTTATATTAATTTCTAATTGTATATCTTTTCGTTCTCGTTACTCTGATTTGTTTTTTTAATGTTTCCACCGTTCTTTACTGTAATACGGCACTGATTTTGCCACTTCACACTCAACGCAGTTTGTGACTTTATTGTTTGTAAGACGCGCACACACCGTTGCTTGCTGCATTACCAATTTCTTATAGTTCACTTTTGTCCGACTTCGCAAATTTCGATTTTTCAAATCGCCTCGTTTCACATAAAAATCTTACAACTTTGCAGCACTGCTTTTTGGATTTTTCAGTTTTCTCGTTACAACCAAATAAATAAATTGTTTTACCAATTGTTGTTTTTTTTTTAATTCAATTTAGTATTTTCGAGTTCTGTTTTTCGATAATGCTAAGTATGGTTTTCGGATTTTGTGCGGTCTGAAGAGTTGCAATTCAAATGTGTGTATGTATTTAAATGGTTTTTGAGTTTTTCAACCAGAGCTTACAGCATTGTTGCGTTCCTGTTGCCTAATCTATTTTAAGTAGCATTTGCTCAGTTCGCACCTGCAATTGAGCTTTAGTTAAATTTGGCTGTCGGATAAAGAATCGGATTTTGCACGGAGCTTCGCCGGTGTTTGTTATTATCAAATAGTTGCGGTTCGTAAATCATTGTGTTGTACATATATACTGTACGTACTCCTATGCTTGATTGAGGAGCCTGTCTATATCCTCAGCTATTTTGAAAAAATATGCGTAATATTATTTCTGTATTTTCTTCAAGTATATTGTCGCTTAATTGGTTTATTTGTATTTTGTAATGAGATTTTACTGCTGTGAAGAAACGATGTTAAAATTAGACCTTACATTGACTGGAAGAAATGCTCGGTAGAACTACGTAAATTGAAGCTTGTTGGATAAGCTATCGGCTGAGCAAATTTAGGACTGGATCTTTCGCGGTTTTCTAAAACAAAATAAAAATAAAATAATTTTTCTCTAAGGCTTGGCTTGCACATACAATGCGGATTGATATTGGTGATACAGACCGTGTCTTCGTTGCAAGGATCAAGTAGAGGAAGCACTGTCATCTCTTGATATGATAAGCTAGGGAAGGGGTACGCATTCCGTAACCCCATAACGGGTTGTTATGGTCAGTTCAGTAAGCAGTCAGTTCCTAAGAAAGTTGTAAGGATTTTAAAGTTGCATCAAATGCATTTCAGTTCACGACTTAAATACTCGCGGTTGCTTGTTTTGGTTTTCATTTAATGGAATTTTCTTGCTTGCCTTTTGAATGTAATGGATTATCGGCGTTCGGCGTTCGGTATTCAGTACTCGTACATACATACATACATACATACATACATACAATAGAGTGTGCTATATCCATATTTCAAAGTTGGTTGGTTCACAATATTATTTATAACATGCCAATATTTGTAGTTCTACATATTTACAACAATTTTAAATCGTTTTCATTTGAATATACTATCATCATTAACTAAATAACTATCTAACATATTCGCACGCTCGGGCACGTACAAGATATATTAACAGAAAAAGATAACAACAAAAAATACATAACTACGAATGTATAGCTTACATGGGTAATTTATTGATTATAACTTACAACTATGGCGCCTTTGGCCACCATCTTCACGGTCTCATTACGAAATACATTGAGTGTACGCGAGTGTACTTGTCCGACTGGTACAATGGAAGTAAGTAAACTTCAACCGTAAACAATAAAAGTATAAGTACATAGAAAGCACAATATTGTTAATACTTTGTTAGTAGTTTGTGTGTGTATAAATAAGTCTTTTGTTTATGCAAGTTGCTGTTTTTTCTTTTACAATTACTCATTCAATAGATTTAATAAAAATTCTCTATATTTCATGTATCTCGTATGTATATTTAACTTATTCCTTCAACAAATGCATTATTTCCAAATCATCGGATTACGGCCGGCAGCCCTCGCGCGCGTATTCGTGTGAAGCTTTCGTATGGGTACGCTAGCCGATATTGTACGTACAATAGTTTATATAAAAATGCAGTGAAACATTTACTGGAATTAAAAAACAGTCGCCTCGAGAACTCTACAATTTTGCTCGAGTGAAATGAATTCAAGTTGCGCGCTAGTTTCGAATTTTACTGGGTGGATTTACATACATTAGTTTACAGTTGTGTTTGTTTGTTTGTTTGTTTGAATTTCATTGCAGCTTTCGGCAGTCTGGCAGTTTGTCGGTGTTACCGTGTGTCGGCATCCGTTAAACGTTTATCTGGAACGTTTCGCGCTGCAGTTTCTGGTTGGTACGTATCCGTGGCGAAGTCTGCGTTTTCGATTTGTCGTTCGAGTCGGAGAAGCGCGCTGGTGGATTTATGTGGTCCTGATAGTTTGGTGGATAGTTGGATATGCTAAATGCCGTTGGCGGCAGGAGAGGAAACATATTAGCATTGAGCTGGGCGAAATGTTAGTGTCGACAAAGCAACCCACCCACTTTACCTAAAAGTGGTTTCTTCGTTGTGGCTCGAGTAGCCGCTCGAGCTGCGCACGTGCCGTTTGCCGCCAGTGCCCGATTTGCCGGGTTTGCGCGGGGCGAACGGAGGCTTCGATTTGCGCGACATGCTCGTCGGCGTGGTTTCCGATGAGGAGGACGTCTCGTCTTGTGTATCTAAAAAGGGAAAGGGCAGAATTGCACGCTCAGTGGGTGGTGAATGGCGGTGGGGGGAGAGTTGTTTGGGCATACCCCGTTGCGCACGATATTTGGCTGAGTTCAAAGCGCGCGCAGACACATCGTTGTCAGACTCGGAACCGAGTGTGTCATATTCTGTAATTGGTATGTGAA
This sequence comes from Melieria crassipennis, assembly GCA_963668005.1. Classification (NCBI taxonomy): domain Eukaryota; kingdom Metazoa; phylum Arthropoda; class Insecta; order Diptera; family Ulidiidae; genus Melieria; species Melieria crassipennis. The sequence goes on along the minus strand of OY764962.1, from coordinate 102,107,539 downwards.
GTGTTAGGATTTTCCTAACTTCGGAATCTGTTGAACCTGGATTGTCCGATTCTAAAAAGTTTAGTACGATTTGATGGATTTTGTTTTTGTTTAGATGAAGTTTTAATGAATGTAATATTTTTTAATTGTAGGCATTTTCATTTTTCGATTTTGTATTGGCTAAAACAAACTAAAAGTTTACTTAAGTCTTTGGTAGGCTGAACGGATGTGGATTGGGGTATTTTTACGGCAAGGACTCGGTGTGTACAAGGAAAGCAGTTTGGATACGATCACATTGGAAAAGCAAATGCGAAAGCGACGTGATGCACAAATTGAGAGAGTTTTGAGAGTTGGAAGTATTATGCTGCGCCACTTAACTATCCAGTGTGCTCGTGGCCTTGCGCTCTTAAAGTGGGAGAGGAAGAATATGGAGCATAAGCGGTAAGATGTGTTTTTGCGAGAGAGAGAGAGATGTTTAATGATGTGATATTTTTCTAATTTTTTGCAACATGCTACTTTGTATGATCTCAATTTAGACAATTTTAGAGAAAGGAAACACTTAAAGCTATTGGCTCAATTTAAGGGAGCGTTATGGCATTTGCGAAAAGCGGACTACAATACACACCTTGACTCTCGGAATGTGGATCGCGCAGGCGGCCGACTTTTCGACGTACTTTCGTGTATTCCGGCTCTTTGGACTGCATGAAGAAAAATTGATTTTATTAAAAAACGTAAATATTTAATATTACTCAGCCATACATGATAGCTCTCCGGCTTTACATCGTGGTACACAAATGAGCCACGCACCGAGTGATAGGGTCCACTGTACACATTGCCGCTGTAGGAGCTTTCGCTGTATGTCTGCTTATTCAGCTGGAACGTGGCGTAGGGGCAAATGTCCTCGATGTACTCGTTGCCCTCTGCCTTACCGAAACTGCCCGAATCGTTGGAGTTGGAACCGCGCGGTGGTCCGCCGCCAGGGTTGCAGCGCACCGCCAGATACTGTTGATCACGATTTTGTTTGTTCTGCAAATTTGCCAGTGACGGCGACTCGGACATGGAGGATGAAGCCAACCGCGCCTGATTGCCCATCTCTGAGTAAAACATGAAAAGGACCATTACTCATTACTGAATTGAAAGCAACGTGGCAACAATTATACTTCGCTTGCGTATGAACAGCACCGCTGCTATGAGGCCGAGTAGCATGAACATGGAGAGGCACACAGGAAGCAGTACCTTAAAATTTGCATAGAAGGGACTATCGCTCATGTGGGACACCGGATTGGCATGATCGGTGGAGTAGATAGCTACAGATAAATTTTGCCATGAAAAGCAATGCCAATTGGCCATTAGATCAATACCCACCTCCCTGCGGTGATAACGTGGTGAAATTGTACACTGCCGTCGTTGAGCCGGCGTTGTTGTGCGCCGTCACTTTGAGTTGATATTTTGTGCCAGGAACTAAATCACTAACCGTGAAAATGCGTTCTGTGGGAGGAATATGATTGGACACAACATTCCACTGCGATCTGTTGGAAGATACAAAATGATTACATTGCTTGCTGCCGCTATGACATTCACCACAATTGCTCTCACCGGCCGAACACACGCGACTCGATCATGAAATACAAAATGCCGCATCCACCATCGCCCCACGAGTCCAGCCAACACGTCACGCTCGTCGAGTTGTTCGTGATCATTTGTGAGTGCTTCGGCTGCACCGGCGGGTTGCCCTTTGTGTACGAATTGACGATGTCGCACGGCAGACCGGTGCCGATTTTGTTGTACGCCGTGATGTACAGCTGGTACCGCGTGCCACACCACAGATTGCTTAGCAAGTGCGAGTTGGTCTTGGCGTCCACCTGCAGTTCCTCCCAGTCGCCATTGTCGCGCTTGTAGTTGATTACGTAGCCCAGTATGGGACTGCCGCCGTGACTGTTGTCCATCCACTCCAAGTGCAGGCTGTCCGTGTACGTGTTGACCACGGTGAGGTTGGGTGCTTCCGGCGGCACCTTCACCACAATATTGTACACAATCTCGTCCTTGCCCCAGGTGTTTTCCACGCTGCACGTGTAGTTGCCGGCATCGCCGGCCTGGCACTCGCGTATGAGTAATGTGCCATTCTTGGCTATCACCTTGCGCGTGTTCGTCTCCATGTTGTGGCCGTCCTGACGCCAGATAGTAACCGGCGCCGGCGAGCCTACCTTACGACAAGGCAGCTCCAGGTGCTCCTTCCACGGCGTAATGATGCGCTGGCTAAAGGAGACTATGCGTGCAGGCACTTTGTTGTTAGGCGGCACCGTCACCACTTGCGTCTTTTCGCCCTCGCCCACCTTCGTCGAGGCAGTCAGCCAGAATTGATACGTCGCCGACTCTTGCGTGCGTTGCGTTTCGTGCATCTCAACGAACGGTCCGAGGACACGCTTGTGTGTGCCCTCCTCGCGGCCGCCCTCCAGCATGGACATGTAGAAGGTGTAGCCCGTCTAGAAAAAGGATAGCAGCGCAACATTAGTGCGTCTGGCGGTGGAAATAAAAACAGAGGGGCACTGTGAAAGCGCGTAAACTTACAATATCGCCATTTGGATACTCTGGCGGTAGCCAGGAAATAATGATTTTCGTGCTAGACGCTGGTATCGCCTTAATGGCCTGCGGCGCCGATGGCACTGTGCAAACATCCATCGAAAAACAACATCGTAAAGGACATAAAAATCAAATGGATCAGGAACACCGCTGCACTAAATGGCTGTGCCGTTAGCCTGCAACTTACCGTCCTCGTGGGTGCGGCAGTAAAACGGCTTCGTCTTCATGCCGTCACCCACTTTGGTGTACGCCAGCACCCAGACCGTGTAGTTGGTGTACTTGTGCAGGTTCTCAATGGTAACGTATTGATTTTTTGATTCCACCACATCGGGATCGGTCTCTGAAAGCATAACGGAACAGTGTTCAGCGAGGAACCAGTCGCGCAACGCCAGCGCAATAAAATGGCAAATGCCATTATGAGTGATATCAATTAGGGTGTGAATGAGTAAGTGGCTGGCGAATGAGTGAGTGGAGCATTGTAACAGCAGATACTAGTCTTAAATGGCTTTAAGCTTTAAATTAGCTTTCAAAATTTTAAATGTATGCACTGATATACTGAATGACTACAAAAAACAGACTTTGCAATGCAGCAGTGGTGCATGTCGTTTCTCTGTTTGAGGTGTTACAAATTAATTGTCTATGTAATTGCAATCGGCAAATTGTCTTGAAATCCCAAACCATTCCACTGCACTCCAGGCCGTGCTGTTTGCCGACAGCCTCTTCTTCTTGTAATCTGCAGAGCAAACATGAATCAATGATGCAATCGGTTCGAGTGCTCTTAATCGTTTGTTCCGTTGGCAATTTCGTTCCTCAAATACTCCGCGCCGCGCCGGTCCGCACACATTCACTCACCCACTGAACAATAATGCAAGTCCACTTCAACTTGTGTGTTGCCGTATTGCGTCACTTACCGTACAGCTCATCCACTGATATGTAAAATACTTTGTAGCCCTTGATTTTGCCATTTTGTCCGTCCACATCCGGTGGTGACCAAGTAATGTAAATCGATGTCGAGCCTAGGACGTCGCACTGAGGACTCTCTGGCGGCGAGGAGGGCACTGCAAAAGGACGTAGCGTGCTACGTTATTGATGCTGGTGCACACGTTGAGTAACGACAAAAATTATCAATCGCACACAGGCACACTTTCACTCTCACTGTCCCACCCTCCTTGTTGGCATAACAGTCTATTTGTAGCGACGCTCACGCTCCTACTGCTCTTGACCCCATACCCCTGCTAGGCTGCTTAAATAACTGTCGTTTTGTTATTGTTGTTGTACGTATACGTCCTCAGTTTAGTAACTCGTGTTCTGCAATTAATAAAAGCAATCAAAATCCAAGCCCAACCCTCCCACGTTCGTGATCAACACGTTGCCGAACACACACACACACACACACACACATAACTTTCTATCCCATCCCACTGCTTACCATCCTCCAGAGTTTGCACGGCAATCTCCTTGCTCGGCGGCCCACTGCCCTGACTGGTGTATGCCTGCACAATCACGTGATACTGTGTGAATTTGTTGAGATTCGACAGTACCGTTTCGCCGCCGAAGTGTGACCGCACCTCGACCGTCTTGAAACTAAACCCCTGTGTGGGATTGACTTCCTTATCTTCAGGCGATAGCGACATTTGATAGCCCACATAATAGCCGAGCAATATACCATTCCAGTGGTCCCGTTCGGGTGCATCCCATGTGACTGATATCTCCGTGGAACTTTTTGCCTCGGCGCGCACATTTAGAGGCGGACCGGCAGGCACCTCCTCCAGTGTGGTCACTTGCACCACCTCTGAGTACTCGGACGCACCCAGCTTGTTCTCGGCTGACATGCGAATGTGGTAGGCCTTGGCGGGACGCAGATTCTGTATGTTGACGACAGTCTGTGCGCCGGTGATGGTGATGTGCTCGGCATTCTGCCAAATATCTGTCGGAGCCAAAATAAGATGATCCCATTTAGCAAAGGCACAAACATAACCAAACTTTAAATTACGCCACTTTTACAATGCAATGAAAGTTCAGATTCAGATATTGAGAGAAGCTACAGATTATTTTAATTAAAATGGATTCATTGGAATTATTCGCAGCACAATTGCTCGATTAAGTTCTTAATGCGGCATCTCTACGACGAATGGCCACCGCTCAATGAACTCGATGCTACCAAAGGTACTCTGCTTCTCAGACGCGCAATACTGGATAACGACGTAATCTCTTTAATTGGCGAAAATGTATACTGCACCATTGGCCAAAGTGGAATTTGCATTTGCGCGAATGTTTCTTTGCTTTACCATTTTAGAGGCAGAACAACTTTGTGCCTGGCAGCAACGAGACCCACCTGAAATTTGTTTGTAGAATATGTGGTATTCCTCGATTGGACTGTTGCCAGCGAAGGGTTGACTCCAGGTCAGCTGCAGGCTGCGTGACTGCTGCGAATTGATGCGAAGATTCTTGGGCTGTTCGGGCACTTCCTGCACGATTAATTGGATCGACATTTCGTCCTGCATTGACCATGTTTGTTGGAAGATGGAGTTATTGTCAAAAGTGTTGCATGGGAAAGAAGATAAGTGAAAACGTTTGATTAATACTGAGTAAGAGAGGGTGGAGAGGGTAGTTAATTTTTTTAAGTTGTGCTGCATACAAGTACTCAGTACTCAAAATAATTATTTAACTCAAATTTTACCTATACATTCTCTACCTTTCAAAGCAAACTGGAACGATTTTCTACAGCTCTCATACGTGACATACTTTAATTCTGGCGGTCATGATTAATTTTAATTGCAAATATGCTATTTAAGTCCTCGGTAAACAATTTAAAAGTATGAAAGGGAAAGTTGTTTGTTTAACGGTATGATCGTATAAAATAAACGATTGAAGGTCCAAAATTTCTACTGAAAACGACTACAGTTCACGCACGCATTTGTCGTATAAAGTTAACAAAAGTCGTCATTGTGCAGCGGTTTAGTGCAGACTGAAGGCAGAAGTTGAGGTGTATAGGCATAAGGGGCTTGGCAACTTACCTGTCCGAATGCATTGCTCGCTTGGCAGATGTAAATGCCTGTGTCCTGGCGATATGTGTGCGAAATGCCTAATTCCGAGACCATGCCATCGTCCAGCACCTGATCACGCATGGTGTATCTGCACACGAGAGACAAGAAACGACAATGTGATAGCATTTTGAGTGTGTGTGTGAGTGGGTACGGGTGGAAGTGAGTGACAATGCCTTGCGTGCATTTCAGAGATATGTGAAAATGCAAAGGTAGACCGGCGCAGGCATCAACGCAGTCAACGCAAACACAAACACACATTTTCGCGCAAGTATCGGCCGTACACAGTGCGTGGCTGTGTGCACAATGTGAGTTTTGTAATAAGTTGCAATTTCACTTTGCAGTTGTAGCTTTCTTGTTGCAGTAGCTGCTGCTGTTGTTGTTATTCTTGTTGCTGACATAGAAGAAGATGTATGATCCGCTCCTGCATACGAATACGGACATACGAGACATAGCAAGGAAAAGAAAAATGAACGACTTCAAATGTATGACAGTCGACCAGTCGGCCAGTTAGCCACTCCGCGAACAAAGGTAAAAGTCAACTGAAATAAATGGCAAAAATGCTGCTCAAACGTCTTGCATGTCCTTCTCTTAGTTGTATTTATTGGCCGTTTGCACGGACTGTGTAGAGCAGCAGTGACCAAAGAGTTGTCGCAAACTTTGGGGCGTGCATTGACAGGCTGACACAAATACAGGGCGGTTCCGAAGGGCCTTTCTTCCCTGGGAAAGGGCATATGTATGCATCTGCAGCGTACACAGAATTTCATTAGGGTGGACGGGGAGGGGGAGAGAGGCATTCGTACACTTCTCTTAAGCCCAATACTCTTTGAAACCATATTTGGTTTGGACCCCCAAACCCCCTCTTGGGACCTTGAAATGCATAACAATATTCTCCGTGAGGAACGTCTTACACTCAGATGACTGTTAATGTGTGGAGTGTACAAGTATATGTGAGTGGTAGCTTGTTTGAATTCAGAAATTCATATTTACTTGATAAGACTGTTCAGCACCCTGTGCTACTCAGGGCGCAGCTCAAACAAATTGTCTTCGATTAATTGTCTTTTCGTTCGTCTTTTGTCACCTTTTCCTCCTCCCGCTGTCTGTGGTTGTTGTAGAAAATGCTGCGAAACATTGGTGCTTTTAATTAAAAGCGATTCGCTTTCTCCAACGAGCAATCAACTAAAATTGCCAATCCCTTCTCAGCCAAGTCACTGATGAAGTAGACAACAGATGCTCCGCACTCCGCGACTAACCCGCCAATCAAGCGCGTTTGTATGTATGGACACTGTCTCTCTCGCATAGAAACAGAAACAATGTTGTTGCATGTGTGCGTCGACATACCGAGCGCACTTAAAGTGCACATGATAAATAGATATGTACATTGCATGGGTGTATGGGAATATGTATGTACGGCTGTTGCAATGAATTGAAGCATTCAGCATTGACGCACCTTGAGTCGAGCGATTCGTCGAGATATTGTTGAGTCGTTTGGATTTTCCATTTTATGTCGATTGGATTGTCGCCCTGCACATTACATTGCACGTGCACTTGCTTTCCCTTAGCCACGGATATCTGCTTTGTTTTCGTTTGAAAGTGAGCGGGAACTGGAATTGAACGAAATCAAGTATAATTTAGTTCTTTGACAATATTTTAAGAAAACATTTACGCCAATTTTAGAACCATTTTGAAATAATTTATTCCACTGCTTCTAATCTCTCTCAGACTCATACTAACCATTCACTTTGAGGAAGATAACCTTGCTCACACCTGACCCGATGTTATTCTTGGCTTCGCACAGAAAGTGTCCCTGAGACTCTTTGCTGATCTTTTTGAAGTAGATTGTGCCGTTCGGAAAGAGCTGAACCGTTGGCTCGTACAGAAAATCCTTGTATTCGCCGGGCGTCGGGCCAATCGCTTTCTTCCAGGTGATGGCGGGCTTTGGGTAGCCGGCCGACTGGCAGTGGAGCAGCACGTCCTGGCCCGCCTGCGCGCTCGAGTCCTTCGGCTCAAGCACCCACTTGGGTGGCACGTTCACCGTCAGCGGCACCGTGAAGCGCTCCGTGCCCGCCATATTGCTTGCAATGCAGGTGTAGTTGCCCGAGTGCTCCGATGTGATGTGCTCGATTACCAGGCTTGCCGAGTACTCGTCCAGCCGGCGAAATACCTCATTGCTGCGCCAAAGTGCGAAAATGGAGAATAATACAATTGGAATCACAGTAATTGTCATAAATTTGCCAGCCACAGCAACAGCTGCCGCTCCCTCAACAACAACTTTCTCTTCACTGTCCCGCATGTTGGGCCGCACACTTACCCGGTGCCTATGAGCGGTTTGCCATTGCGCTCCCAGCGAAAACTGACTGGCAAATCGCCCTCCAGTATCTGGCACGAAATTGCGGCGCGCATCCCCTCGCGCAGCACGTTTGTCATTGCCTGAATTGGCATAATTTTCGGTGGCACTGCAAAACGAACATGAATGCACCGTGAGCGAGGGTGGGCATTGAGCATTAATGTGGGCTGATGTCAGACGGGAGGGGGCCGTTTCAGGGTGTGCTGACACAGAGCGTTGGGGAACAAGGCATTTTCATTAGGACGTGGCGGCAGCGGCAATAGCGACGAGCGTTTATTAAACGCGCAGCGTCGAAAACTCATTAAAATTGGGGCGGCATTGGCGCCTCAGCGTGGACGAGGCACGGGGCGGATGATGACTGGTGTGCGCCAGTTGCTGTCTGTGGTTTGTAGCGCCGTGAAGATAATAATGAATAAACAGCTGCGATTGTGGCGTTGGCGGCAGTTAATGAGCTTAATAATGAAGTTAATGCTCGGCGCAGATGTACATAATAGCAGCGCATGATGCACGATGATGTCGGTGACGAGATGCACGCGTTGAAAGCACAGCGCTCCAAATAGTGTCGATGTCGCTTACGATAGTGTTGGTGCTGAGGTGGCGGCGAATGGTGACTGCGGTTTCGGCATTTATTTTAGTCATTTATAAGTGTGCATGCTGCCGACGCATTTTTGCATGTACCAATTGTTGTTGGAGTATTTGACGTCAATGACACTGCGGCAGAAAAATGCGCAGAAAAAGTTGCCAACATAAAATTTGCAACGATGTGTCACAACTTGCACAAATTGTAAGGATTTAACTGTTTGCACGAATGTGACCAGCGTGCAAGTTGAATAAATGTTTAGGCAAGGATATAGTTCGAGGAGGCTAGTAATAAACTAAATGATTAACCCTTTCGCTATTTTGCTGCCATATGGCTACATGCTCGTTTTCTCTTTCGGTGGCTGTCCTCTCAGCTGGAAATGGCAAACCTCTGAGAGTAAAAATTGCTTATGAAAAAGCTCCCAACCTGCCGTTCGGAACCGGCATAAAACTGTAGGTCCCTTCAACCCGTGTACAAATTCACACGCACAACACGGGTGGTTGCGGGAAGCTAGGCCTAAGTAAGCGGGCTGTCGTGCCAGTCAATTATTAATTATTATTATTATGGCTACATGCTACTTTATGGACATCTGAATACTTTATGGTTTCAAGATTACATTTGTTTGTTCATGCGCAGAATAATTTGAAGTTTTAGAAATACAGTCGTGTTTGGGTATAGTGAACCCCCTATATTGTGATCACCCAAATTTTGACATCGAGCCTCTAAATATAGAAAGCAAACAACAAAAAGTGTATTTTGAGCAAATAAAACTAGTTTTTGAACAAAAATGTTGACCTTGAACAACCTCAATAGGCCTTGCAATAATTAGTCCACTATATCCAGACACCAGTGTAATAATAATATTTAAGTTTAAAGAGAAATATACAAGTTTTTTGAATGTAATATCTTTACATAGTAAAGGAAGAAGAAACAGAAAAAATACGAGAACTTTTTATTTGGACTTTTAACTTCAATTCAGATAACATTTTTTTGGTTGCTGTCATATGGCAACACTCTAAAAACTGGGTTAGGTAATAAAAATTAAAACAATTTTTATGAAATGGTGTTAATACAAGTATAATCACACAGAAGCCTAAATCGATAAAATTCAGACTTTAACTTTCTCCAGTAAAAACCTGTAGCGAAAGGGTTAAGTGACCCAATTCATGAGGTATTTGAAAAGTGTTTTCTGTGATAAAGGATGATCCGTTTGGAGAGATCCTTCCCAAGTCGAATGCCGTTGAAAAAACTCAAAGTCATTAATGCATCGAGGCACATTGTGAGTGCTAAGTACACGTAAGGTGCATGAAGTGCAGTCGAAGCCTAGAACGTCCAGTACACTGAATTTGATGGAGTGGAAACAACACGAAATCCATTTATATAATTTTGGCTGCAATTATTTATATTTTCAACAATAGTCATTTCCCATCTATTTCTATTTGCACTAATTATATTTCCAAAACATCGAGTCATGAACCTTATTCTCCTGCTGATACTTATCGGTGCAGGCATGTTACCAGTTGCGCACACGGTGCCTGTGAGTGCCATTAAGGAAATGGGAATTAAAGGAATTATTTGCCATAGACTTTCCCATCGCTTTAGAAAACATTTGCGGTGTGTTCTACAGCAAATTTACTCGACATCACGAAGTTGCTTGTCATTTATTAAAATAGTGAAAACTAAGCAAATGGTCGTATGTGCTCAGACACCAGCACTAACTAGGCAGCTGCATGACTTCGAGTTCGAGATCGAGTTTAGGTTTGTTTGCTCGCTGTTATTGTCGGACAAACAGGTAGCCCGAGAGGTCGTTAAGCAGAGAGGAAATCACACTGGCAACAGTGTCCATACCACATCAGGTGTGCGGAACGTAGCATACGACGAACTGCAAACAGTGTTGTCGAGTCTCGGGCCAACTGCAATTCGGCATTTGCCACATTAGTAATAAAATTAAAAATCTCTTTGTGCACTGCCACGCTGCTAATGAAGTTTGCGCTGCAGCAGACGAGCTCTTCGACGCTCGGGGCGTATGCGTAACATCAGACATGGCTGTGCTTGCCTTATCTTTACAAATGCAAATATTTGCTGCGTTTCGTACAGGAAGTGATGGAAAACGTCGCGTTATGCTGCACACATTTTTGATGTTTGCGACTTAGCCTGCAGTCTTATGTTGCTCATACGCACTGTTTGCCTTCATAATTCGCCCAAGCACTCTGCGCAGCACCCGCCCGAACTATGCCGGCGTGTATTTACCTAAAACCTGTATCTCGACATTGCGACGCGAAGTCTGCTTCTGCTTGTTTTGCGCCATGCACGTGTACGTGCCCGCATCCTCCAGCCGCTGCAGCTGCTCGATTATAAGCGTTCCGTTGTTGTACGCCCGCTGACGACGATTTATGGGCAACGTTTGTCCGTCTTCCAAAGGCATCGCATGGAAAGATAAGAAATCAGAAAAGAGAGAGTGTGCATATGAAAGTCAAAATTTGCAACCAGCATTGAACTGCAACGATATGGTGGCCAAAAAACGCAAGGGGCGTGAATCCCTTATTACAATTTTATTCCCCACATAAAAAGAGGAACTGAATAAGTGCCCACAAAGGCACTAGCGCCGCCTAAAGATGCCGCCAGCCACATTAATCTAAAGTGCAAAGTGCACAGTCAGCGTCAGAGCAAAACGCGAGCGAATTATTGTCCCGAAGCTGCACTGTTAGTTAAATTTCCTTAATATGAAATAGACGTGACAAAGTTGAATCCTTTGTCTGCCACTGCTTTGCGTAAGGTAGAACAGATATTTGCGCTTTTGGCATGCAGTATAAATGAAACAAAAACAAAAACCAAAACACACAAACAGTTGAAATTCTTTGAAAAACTCTTTGCGCACTGCATGTCAAGTAGAATTTTATTTATTTGCATACGTTGCTTCAGTACAATAAATCTAATTGAAACTTGAGTGAAAATTGCGTGTTGCTTACGAATTGTAGACAGACACGCGTCAAATGCGCATTGCCGAAGCAAAAGCAACTTGGCAGCGTAAATATTTGCTAATGTTGCGAAACAGAAAAGTTCTGGCTGGTGTGGAATTAAAGAGATTAATTTTTGTAGCGCAGCAAATCCTTCTGGTAAAAGCATAACTGAAATGACTGTGGCGAATTAAAAGGGAAAGCTAGGTTGGATGATGTTGTTGATGGAACATACGCAATGAGTTCTTATCTCAAGAAATAACATTTTGTAACATATTTGTTTTTTTTAAATCTTCTGTTCAAGTTTAGAGCTGAATCCAAAATTATGTAACAATGATTCGAAAAATTCAAAGTGCTAACATTGATTCTAAGTATTAATTAATAAATATTGTAGCTAAAAGAAGGTTGCGCACAAGTCAGTTGAGCTGGAAATGAGTTGTAAATGTTAGCAGACTTATTCAAACAATGTTGCTCGAGTTATAATATATGTTATGTACTTATATATTGAATTCGGGAAATTACTACTTAGACAACAAATTAATGCAATTCAAAAATAATTAAGGGGCAGACAAAACTAAACTGCAATTAATCGAAATTGTATACTTAAAGCAGTGACATCCTACACAACTGTTGAGTTTCTAACGGTGCACAGTGTCGCGAGTAGGGACAAAAATAATAAAAATGAATGTCGTAAATGTAGGAAAATAAGTTTGTAGTACCTACTGAAGTAAATATCTCAATTTACTAAAATAAGAAAACAAATTTTAAAAATATCAATTTATATACCGATGGCAGGCCACCAAACTTGCACTTTGTGAAGGGTAGAAATTATTGCAATTTTTTGAATGTAAGTTCGAGGACTCTTATTGAAAAATTTCCCATGGAACCTTATGTTAAGTAAGTTTTTGCAACTTTGTGAAAGCTTTCCCTCTTTTGTTTTGCTTTCCATATTCCTTGTACCGCTATTTGAAGAAATGTCAATTCGTAGGAATAAAAGTGCAATGTCATCAAACTTTAGATAAACTTTAAAAAAACCACTTCTTACTACGTTCTTAAAAAACTACATATAGGTCTGGAACTCCAGAATCTTTGGTACCACTATGGACCACTACTTGGTCTATGTGAGACTCCTCCGTGGGTCAGCCAGCCTAACCTAACCTACTTCGAGATTTTGCAGTGTGATATAGCTGAAAGTGTGTATTAATAGAAACCATGGACTTTAGCTGCACAAACTTGCACGTTTTTGAGAAACTTGGCATTTTCAGTGCCGTATGCAGTAAAAAATAGGGTCCTTTTTGCAGTATGGTTGGTAGGAAAATTTTATAAATAAAAATTTTTATATATTTTTGTTTGTAATAATATGCAAACACCACTTGATTTAGAAAAATTACAAAAAAAAGGTAGATTCGATGGAAGGCTTCGGTAATACTGGGTGGCTTGCCATCGAATCAAGGCAACTTTCGAAAAGAAGCAAAACTTGTTAATGTCTTCAGAACTAATTATAGCAGTTAATAGGAAAATTAAAGTTAAACATGAAAACCAAAACTCTGATATACTGCAATATATAATATCTGAGGAAGTTGAAGAAAGGAGTTTTTAAATTTTGTCAAAAATAGATGTAGAGGGTTTAATTTCCAATAATTCATGATCGAAAACCAATTATCCTAGCAGTACAAATTAACAAACTGTAATTTAGAATGGAAATATATGCTCTACTGAATTTAATAGGAGGTATCATTATTTTGTATTTGGGTTTGATATTACTTAGGTGCGCATAAGTATGCACAGATGTTTGTAGTTTTTTCAATATTTCCTTTTTTATGGCAAGCGTATTTGTAGGTTGATCGTAACCATTTCTGGTATATGCCTTTATATTGATGATATGAGTTGCTTAACCAAATTTCATCAATATATCTTTTATAGTTTCCGAGATACTGTCAACTTAGTATTTGGTTTGTATGGGAGGTAGGCGTGTCCGTGGAGCGATTGAAGTAATTTTTGGCGTATTAACTTCCCTTTATAACAAAATCATATATACAACATTTTATTGTCGTACGACTATTCCTTCTATTTTTGTCCCTCGCTACTATGGACTCGCGACACTGTGCGGTGTGGGGCAAAATAAACCTACTAGGTGGCAGTGCGCAAGGGCATTGTCCCAACCCATTATCATTACATTACATTACATTCTAAGGGTGTCCTAGTGGTTTACTTATTGTTTAAAATGTTTCAAGCTGCGCCTTACTTGTTTTCTTACTACCAAAGACGCTCAGCTCAATGTCAGTTGCCTTAAAGTTCTATGAAGTCTACGAGAATGCGTGGTCGACCTGGTGTGCCAATTAATCTAACTTAAAGTTCACTTTAACATTCTCTATTGGCATATTAAAACAGCTTAGTGAACTTAAAAGCACACGCAGACTACTGTTCGAAAAAACATGCAACACTTTTCGTGCTGGTAATAGGAAAACGCTGATTAAACCAAATATTCTGGTGTATATTTTCTTGCCAGTTTTTGGGGGTGTTTTACTGAGTTTTGGCCGTAGTCAAAGCTATTTGATATGCTTTAACTGCGCAATGTGAATATTTACGAAATATAACATTCGAGCGCCATCTGCAACATAAAAAAAAAACGCTTGCAGTGATAAACCCCAAACAAAGCCTGAAACTTTGACACTGTGACCCATCAACACTGTTGCCTCACATTCAATAGCGCTCAATCTAGTCCTGGTCAGTCACATTTCCACATACCTATATGTACATATACCTATATATTTACATATATGTACTTATGTATATGAATGTGTTTACAATGAGTGTATGTGTGCGCGTAGCTGTGTTTGTTCATTCTTCACTTGCCGGCTACTCACCACGTTCCCAGTGAATTTTATCGATTGGATAACCCGCCACAGGACATTTAACAATCAAATCCGAACCAGATATGCCTGTTATTTTTGGCATTTCACGTATGTATGGCAATCCGTAAATGTTAACTTTGGCACTGTGCGATACTCTGTGTGGGATAAGCAAGAGAGCGAGATAGAACGAGATGCAATGAGTACGCGTGAAAAATGGTGTAAGGAACAATAATAACAACAACAAAAGCAACAACAACAACAACAAATAATGCGCAACAAAACTAAAGTAAAAAACGACACCCACAAAAAGGCTGCGGAAAATGGACGAAATTTGACAAACATAAAACGGAGCAAATTGGCTGGATTTAATGTGTGCGTGCGGGTGAGTTGTTATGGCCTGACGCGTGTCTGCTGGCGTTCACAAATTGAAGCCACTTACGCATACGCTCCACCACTTCACCCTCACGCCCGCACAGCGCCAACTATTAACGGCTGATGAAGGACGGAAATTGTTATGCAGAGTGGAATTTAATTGAAAAGTGTGATCACTCACTTGCCGATAGCGTTCTGAGCCGTGCATGTGTACTCGCCGCCGTCCTCCTCCTTCACATTCGAGATGTTCACATGGCTGATGACATCGTCGTGTATGGTGACGTATTGGCCAACAAGGAAGCGCGAGTTATCGGGAATCTACGAAGCAACAAACCACAACTATTAATTTAGTACATACATAACTTAGATCGGAACGTTTGCAGATCATAAGGTAGGCGGCAACAAGTTGGCTTGAAATATACGAACTCAAAGCGAGATATAAAGATGCACTACACAACAACCAACTGTTCGCTCTTCTACCGACCACAGTTGGCAGAAAATCTGCTTTCATAAGAACTGCCCGACTTTGCCGTATTCCGTTAGGGTGAAAGTCACGCAAAAGCTTAAAATCATAAAATCGCAATACTGCAAAGTGAAGGATTGGAAAATCGCGTAAAATTACAATGCAGGCAGTAGTGCAGAGGGAGAGCAAAATCAAGTGATTCAAAATCAATAAGCAGAAAATGAAAAATGAAAAATTCATGTTCCCGTAAATCGAATTGATTGAAATTGCATAAACACAGCGAGTTGGTGACTGGATGGGATTGGCGCACACACGTACAAAAATGCAGCGAGAGCGTAAACAGAAAGAAAGTTGTAAAAGTGTGCGGAGTGGTGCGGAGGGGCGCGGAGAGTGGCACGTGAGCAGCACCTTAGAATAAATGGAAAATTATGCAAACGAAATAAGGAAATTCCTTAAAATTAATTAATTCACGAGAACGAAGAAATGCACAGAAAATCTTGCGCGAAGTGAAATTTCATAAGCGCATAAGTAGCTACAGCTGCCGCTGTTACATCCGAGTTGCATTTCACACATCCCGACACCGCTGAACATTGCATAGCAGCTCCTATAGAAAGCAGGCGAGCAGTAAAATACCAGGATGCGCCGTGACGGAGCGCACTTGCAGCTCAGTGCCCTTCAGTGTGGCCATGAGTGTGTATATACCTGCCCTCGCTAACACAGCGACTTACCGGAAATCCGTCCAAAGACCATGTAAATTGCGGCAGAGGATTCCCAGTTGCTACGCATTTCAACGAAACTGTCGGTCCCGGCTGCAGTGTTTGCTCCGAAAACCAATAAAGTAGTTCCGGTGAAGCATCTAAACAAAATGAAAGAAACCGAATGTACATAGAACATTGAATTGGCATTTGCCACTGAAGTAGTAACCAACTATTGCAAAACATGCGAAAAGCTATAGTTTTTTAGTAGCATTTTGACGAGGGAGGAACGAAGAAGTACAAGTGGCAAAAAGTTACGTTGTGCGAGAAAATTGAGTTCTTGCTTATTGCAGCGTTATGGGTGCGTTGTATTGGCGTGGCTCATACGTAGCACATAACACCCAACTACTCGCACAGTGGTACAGAAAGATGTGGGTGATGCAACAATTCCTTGAAACGCGTACAGTTCACATGACGTATGAGCAATATTTTCCATATACTTACATTCGAAAGCTAAATTAAATTGCTGGATAATTAAGGTGACCATATTTTTGCAATCAAAATAAACAAAAAAACAGGTAAATGTAAAGCAAGCGTAACAGCTGCGCTACAAGGACAACCAATAACCGGCACGTACTTGTGAGTTAATTTTTAAGTATAAAATTAGACATCATATCAGTCAGACCTGGTTTCTTTGTTTTTATTGAATTTTCAACGCTTTCTATCGCAATAAAAAAATATTACATTGCATATGAATATTGCAAATTATTACAACCAATGCGAACCAGAATTCGAAATCAAAGTTACAAATCTGCCAAACTACTAAGGACAACTTTTATTTATTCTTAAATAATTAAGGATTCTGATCATTGGATGCATAATGCGCTTATTCGAAAAAGCATAAAGATCAAAAGTCATATGTAAATACAAGTAACCGCCCATTTGCTTCAATAGCTTGTAATCTCTCAAAAAGCTGCTGGCAAACATTCGATGAACATTGAAAATATTTATTATTGAGCAGCTGTTTGCTTGCTGCTCGCTGCTCGGCCCAGCTTGGCCTTTCTGCTGCGCGCTCAATTTCAGATTACTTCCGTTGCTTAAATGCGCGTTGCATAGAGCAACAACAAAACATACCATTCAACAAATAAAGGCGTATTGAATACAAAACGGAAATTGCTACATTCTTTAACCTAAAAATTGTAGCCATTTCCGCGAGCAAACATTCGCTATGAAATGGCGCACTTCCGCTCGCCATGGCGAACAATCATTCACCGTTGCCTTACGACGAGTGCACGAAAACGATGCTGTCATTGCGGTAAAAGCGGAAAAGCGAATTGTAACAAACAACGACGGAACAGTCACTTTTAAAACGATGTCAGCCCATTCGCTTGGCCCACTCCGGCCACTCTGCAGTCATGGCTTCCAGCTTGCTGCTTCTGCAGCAGCGATAGGCGGCAAACCGCTGTAATGTGTGTTCTTCAAAACACCATTTACCCATCCGCGGCCTTTCCCCCGCAACATTTACGGGCATCACCACTTATTGACATTTGCTCCCCGGCACAGACACACCATTACAGGATTCTATGCTCCGGTTGAGCACCCAGCGGCACAACGCCAAACCCCCCGCCGATGCGTGAATGGGAACGTGTGTGCGTGGGAGGGTGTTTTCAACGGATGTGGTAGCGCTGAACTATGGCAATAAAATATCGAAATCGAAATCAATTTCCGTTACTGTTGCCTAAAAGCAAAGCAAATCAAATCAAATCGGAGCATGCCACTTGCCAACGCCAGCGCCATCAACGAAGCCTGTGCGTGCCGCGGCAGCGCTTGTAATTTTAACGCCCACAAATGGCTGCCTGATTGCTTGCGCGTGTTTGTTGGCAGGCGGTGCGAAGTGACATGATGGTGCGAATTGTGTCACCGGGTGGCAGCGCGCTTGAAGTAGTAAAAAGGCAATTTGCTAAATTAGAAAATAATGAAATGCAATTATGAAAAACATTTGCGTTGAGTGCGGAGGGCAGAGTGCTGCAAAGGACGCCATCAAATGCTTGATGATGTGTGGTTTATAGGGGGCAATAAATGAAGCGAGTGTGTGTGTGTGTGTGTGTGTGTGCGATGCTTTGCTGTTGCTTGTCAGCCGGAGCAACGCAAACACGAAGCACAAAAGACGCATGCAAGCGACCTCGACCGCTGTGTTACGGCCATTTGTTGCATATCAAAGTGCTGTGAGGAGTGAGTGTGGTTTGTTTACAGCTTGAACTACATGGATTAATTTGCTGGCTG
The DNA here is from genome assembly GCA_963668005.1 of Melieria crassipennis. NCBI lineage: Eukaryota > Metazoa > Arthropoda > Insecta > Diptera > Ulidiidae > Melieria > Melieria crassipennis. The sequence continues at coordinate 102,089,384 of OY764962.1, read as the reverse complement.
CTCCACAACATTTTATGGCAAATGAGAATTTGATGTCAATACTTAAAACGTCTGAAAGCATAAATTAGTACAAATGGAATTTTTAATTGCTCATACGACATGTAGTGCTGAGGGCATAAGAGTAAAAAGTTGAATGGGTCTTACCTCCCAACTGCAACTCTGCCGTGGACTGTATCTGTTCCCATTCGTTGGAGACAAAACACTGATACATGCCCGGATCGTCTTTTTGCACTTTCTTAATGATCAGTCTTGCTGGATCTGTGAGTATCTGTAAATGGAAGAGTACAATATCTGAAACATCAAGTGCGGCACCAACTCGCTGTGCACAAAAGTTCGAATTATTGTATACTGGAGTGGACGAGCAGTATTAATTCAGTGGCCTCTCCTTGCTGATCGAATTCGGTGTGAAATCACCTCAAATTAAAATGTATTTTAAATAGATAATTTTAAGAGGGTCAATACGTGTAAATTTACAAAATTTTCAAACAATTTTTTTATGTGAAATAGACTCCAGGGGGTTTTAAGAATATCCCCCTCAAGTGGTTTTTAATTCTGATGACCCGTTCGCCTGAAGCAGCGCTTTATTGATGGTCAATTCGTCCCGCATGATATCGGTAACGGAAAGTTTAAACCGAATTATTTCGAAACACTGGTTTTTGATTATGTAAGTATAATATCTCGGCAAGTTTTAGTCCCACTGCACAGTGATTCGTTCCATAGACAAAATTCCAAAAATTTATAGTCTCAGAATTTAATAATTTGTATGTAATTTGAAAGGTCCAACTAAGAAACCTCCAAAAAGTCTGTGTAAAAAATTAATTAGTGTGGCTCAAAGTTGAAACTTTTTTCACAAAAAAATTTAAACACATATATTCTGTTTTTAATTCTATTGAGTAAAAAAAATTTTAAAAATACATGGTTACCAAGAAGTTGCTAAAACTTTCAATACAGATTAAGAAATGATGTGGCCATTTTCACTTTTAATGTGTTCTTAAAATTTGCAAACCTGAGGCTTTTACATCACTTTTAAATTAAAATATTTTTTTAAATAAAAAATCTGAAAGTTGGCAAAACTTAGAGGAAAATATCTAAAAAGTATGTGAAAGAATGTCCCTGGATTTCTTTTTTATTTTAAGAAGCATTCTTTCTTTGTCGAATAATGTAAACACATCCTCCGATATCTTCCGATCTCAGAAAATAATTCAATTTGAAAAGTGGTCTAAACACCTATTTTTCGACAACATTTAATTGTTTCATCCCTAAAAGTATGCAATCAGCATGAAAAATTGAGAAAACTGCAAAAAAGCAAAACATACGTCTATTGTTATCGTTTTTATTGCAAAACTAAGGGGTCCTCGTACAATTTCTGTTACTCTTCGCAATTATCAATATTGACGTTACCGGTTAAATGTAAAATCTGAAAAATCTAGCCAATAGAATTGTTGCTAAAGCTTTCCAAAAATGACGAAAAGCACAAATTTAAGTCTCGGGCATTGCCAAACAACAAAAGTTTAAGAAAAACAAAATGGATATTTGAATTCAGCAGACCACAGCTACTTTTTGAAACATAGAACTTCTAAACTAACTAAAAATTTCATTGTTTTTGGCGAAATCCGCGGCGCCATTTTCGGGAAATTAAGAAAAAAGGGTAATTTTTTTCGGTTGGAGCGTATTTTTGTATTTTCGAGAAAATATTTTTTTTTGTTAGTTCGTTTAGAAGGTACATATATTTTCTCATAATAACTAATAGCAATATTTTTTTAGATGATTTTTGAGGCGCCGGCACAACTTCTACTAGAATTTGGGCCCAACTTTGGACCCCCTTGGGCCGCCATTTTGAGCACGCAAAAAAAAAAAAAATTTTCTTGCACTGCTACCTTTTAATAAAAGAATGAAAAAAAATTGTACATTGCATTAATTTTTTCCAACGTATGCGCGATTTCAAAAATATACCGTTTACACGTATTGACCCCCTTAAATTAAACATGTTTAAAATCAAACGACTACGTAAATTGCATAGGTTGAATTTTCCAGTCTAAGCATTGCAAATTATGCTCAGCGAACTACGGTTTCATTCGCTTAACCAACACAACATCTTCTATTTCCTGCATGCCTAAAGCTTTTTAAACTATGTTCGAATATTAACTTCACACATTTTCGGACTGTTACAACACATTATGTCAATTGATAAGAATCATCTGATTTAAGTGTCCACATCTATATCTATATTTTCATTTCATTTACGTTTAAATGGCGTTGCTGCAACTGTAAACATCGCTTGCAGCAGAAGCAGCAACTAAAGTCGACAACTTTCACACTGAAATAGATACACACACACACATAGATGCATGCAGCACCTTCTTCTTCTTGAGCTCTGTCTTCGCCACATATTGTACTCTGTGCATCCGCATTTCTGTTGTGAGTGATACTCACCTCAACGCGATTATCTCGAAGAATCGGCTTGCCGTCGTGCAGCCAATTAACATCATGCACCGGATGCCCGGACACGATGCACTGGAACTGTGCATCCTTATCGACGTCCACTGTTTGAACTTGTGGCTGCAGATGAGCTGTTAATGGAGCTGTAATCGATAAAATTTACTCGCTAGCTTTGTTTTATGCGGCACGTTGCTTTGTGGCACTGCGCTGGCTGGCTGCTTTTATTGCGAAAAATTATGAAACACACGCACAGCGTATCGGCTTATCTGCTGTACCACATACAACCTTAACAACAGCGACAGAACACCCATTGATGTTTGCATTTAATTTATGCAAATGCCGAAACTTTTCCGCATGGCGTCGTAAAATGCCAACCATTTTACTGCGCGACGCTTCTTTGGAACCAGCAGCGGTCGCTATGAATTATGGAAGTGCGTTTGTCCTTAGCAAATATGTGTGTTTCCACATTTTCGAACGATTTTTGTAAGCCCCGAAACTAATGCAAGCAGAACGGATAACATTCTTTTGCATGAGCATTTTTCAGCTTCCTACTGACGCACTGCAGCCAACGCTGCTGCCGCCACAGTGAAGTGTGTAGACTCACCTGTAACGGTTAATGATACCTGAATCGTCTCCTCGCCGGCAGTGTTGTTCACCCAGCACAGGTACTTGCCGCTATCCTCAAGACGTGCCTACAGCGCCGCAACCAGAAATACAACAACAGAGTAGAAAGGGAGCCATGAGAGTTGGGAATGTGTCGTGTTATGCGCAGCCAAGTTCGAAACGAACTGCCGAATTAATTCTAGCAATATTGGTGCTCCACCGCCACCTGGTTCCCCAGTGCGCAAGCATAATCAAAATTAATGAAATTCCGCCACTTGAGCGCATTGTGCATGTTGTGCGCTTAATTTCCGGCACGCGCGCACTGGCACTTAATTATTTGCATGATGCCATTGCAGCGGTGGCGGCCGCGGCTGCAGCCACAGCTGCGTATTCAACGGCAAGGAATGTACAACGCTCATCCGCCATTCCGCATCCGTTTGAGCGTTGCGTCCGTGTGCCTTTCACTTGACTTTGTTTGCTTTGAAATTTTTAATTAAATCAACTACACGCGCCCCACGGCATCCCACTGCCAAAACCGGAAATACTACTCGCCGCGCGCTCACCCCCACCTTTCTGCATGCATATAAATGCTTCTGTTGGGCGGGTTGGGGAACAGAGAGCCGAGTGTATTTATTAGTTGAGTTGACCTGGGCCGACTTCTCTGAACTATCTGGCCTGGCCAGAACGTGTTACCTTGGTTATTTTCAGCAGTCCGGCAGATACAATGGTAATGCGCTCGCTCAGCTGCAGCGGCAACAGTTGCTCGTTCTCCTCCTTGAACCAGCTGCAATGATGTGTAAGAATTAAACAAACGAAACGGCATGAATGCGAGTGCACATGGACTGGAGGATACCGAATGAAAATAGTTGAAATTAAAGGAAAATTGTTTGTAAATGTTCACTTCAGTCGCCATCCAGCGCCAATGCAGCAAATGCGAGTACAGTCTAAAAAAAAACAGCGACAAAATTAAAATAAAACGAAAGCAAACACAGCAGCTGCTGCCACCGGTACCAATCCCAGCAGCGAAAGGAACTAGTTGTCCATTTTGTAGACGAATTTTCCTTAGTTTCCCAAATGGATGCAATGCCCCAGAAAAGTAACTAGTTTCCACATACATAACATACAATTTCAATTCAATTTTTCCAATGTAACATTCAGTTTTTAATAAAAAAAAACATTAACATCAACACAACACAACACAAACAACAAGAAATTAATATTTTGATAATTTAGTTCAGTTTTTGCTTTTGAATAGATTTGATCCTAAAATGCAGTTTCTTCTGTAGGCGAATGGCGTTACGCAAAGCCTCTTCTGGCGATGGAGCTTTGGCATTTGCTGGCACCTCAATAGCATCTATACAAAAGAAGTTGCATTAGTACAAAAATTAGAATACAAAATTATAAAATTTCCTACCTATTAAAGCGTGATACAAGTTTGACACGTCTTAGGCTTTTTTTGCCGTGAATTCCATACAAGTTGTACGCCGCAGTTACATCTGTGCCAATGTATGTATGCCATGTATTTATGGTTTTCTGTTTATTTGGTTTATTTTGTATTTACTGCGCTGCACTGCACTTACTTCCTTATAATTTATCCAATTTTTTAAATTCAACTTTAACTTTTTACTTCAGTGATTATTCACTGAATTGAGTGGATTGCGATGCATTCAGAAACGACAGCAGAAACAAATGGCGACCAAAAAATAAAAACAGTACTCGTTCGTTTCGTTGAAACGGTACTTTCTTCGCGCACAGTGGTCAACGAAAATGTTTTAACAACTATACGTTATACATTACTTGCGTAATTGTTAAAATAGTTCCGTTGACCACTGTACGCGAAGATGTACACAACAATGACAACGAAAAAGTACCGTTTTGATTTTTCAGTCGGCATTTCCTTCTGCTAGCGTTTCTACTTTTGCGTGTATCGCGATCAGTGTTGCCAGAATGACGAATTCGTCATCATTTTGACGACATTTTTAATAAATGATGTGACGATATTTTTGGCGAAATTAAGATTTTTCTTTTTAGTCCCGTGGCTAGTAGTAGGTAAAAACTCTGAGCTGAGCTGTACTAATTGTTCGATAATGAAATTTAATAATTGTTCGGAAATAGGTTACACAACTCTACATTTTATAGTATTCTTTTCGCACAAGGTTATGTAAATTGAATAAAATAAATTTCGTTCTTGTTTTTCCATCAACCATGTTATTTGGCGATTTTCCCCAAAATTACGATTTTTTCTCTCAATTTGACGATAACGGGTAAACATTTTCTGGCAGCCCTGATCGTAATGTGGCACGCTGCGCGAACAGTTCAAAATAAAGAAACGCATTTCATTTTTGTTATCTTCTCTTTTTGTCGGCATTTTCACTTTCCATTATCCCGGCGTTGGTGTGGTGGAAAAAAATCGTTATTGGTGTGGTGGGGTATGACATACCCCACAACTTTATGTAGCAGCAACCTCACGAAACAACACAAATGTAAAAGATAGCAATTTTATATTGTTCTTCATTTACTTTTACGTAAGAAAATGCAAAAACACTTCATGTGCAAGCAATTTGTAAATGAAAATACAAAATTTAACAAAAATAAAACAAAAATACTGATATTTATAAGTTGACTCCATATAATGGGGTTTACAAAAATTTCTTTATATAATTTTCCAAAAAACATAGTCAGTTTTAAAAACGAAATACATATAGTCATGTAACATTAAATTTTTGGTAGCTACCATGAAAGAGTAGCGAATTACAGGGTCTCAAAATTAGCGCATTTTTCGTAAGTCGTATGAGGTTTTTGCTCTCGGACAAACCGAACATCGTCTGCTGTACTGACGACGTTTTGGTACAGCTTCGTCTTATCTCAAGGATTTACAGAATCATGATGATGTAGAAAAATAATGATATTTTTTGGAATATATGATACGATGAAAACGATTGTCGTATGTGCAATTAAATTCAATGGAACATACGACACTCGTTTTCTACGGCGAGGAGATGCGAATACTGAACTGGGAGCTTTTCTTGCACGTAGCAGTTGGGCAGTTGGTATTTGCCTCTTATTTTTCCGAACAGTGAATTTTTGAATAAATCGATAACTACTAGACCATCCAAAATATCAATTTGAATTCAAAATCATTTACACAAAAAGTTACGTTATTGGTGTGGTGGGGTATGTCATACCCCAATGAACTTTAGCGGGATGTGACTGAAATCTGGTCACACTTAAGTTGTTTTTGGATAGCAAATATGTATGGTTGGACTATTATAAACAGCTACTAGAAGCGATAGTGCCCACATAAAACTGATATCCGTATTATTCATAAAAATACAACCTCTGGAGGATGGTATACCCCACCACACCAATGCCGGGTTATATGCGGTTCTCCGCCAGTATTGTAAATTGTACTGTATTTTGTCTCTTTAAACTCTGCTGGGTTACAAGTGCAGTTTTCAACCCCTTAGGGATAGATTACTAGACACTAACTGTCGAGTTTCTAGCCTACTTGGGGCTTGATGTGTATATGTATAGTTCTTTAAGAGCTAGTTACAGAGCTAGATGAATGTGTGGCAATTGTGTCTAGCTTCGCTGCAGGGAATCTCATCACCAAACCAACGCCAACAAAACACTAATAACAGCGTGCCGCGTATAGCAACAATACATCGTGCATGCACCGAGTGCATTTCATTTGCCAACGATTCGTGCGCTCGCAGTTCGAAGATCGGCTGCATCAGTTTATATGTATGTATGTATGTGTTGTGTGCGTATGCTTGCAATTCAAGTGCTCCCCAAGTGGCTGGCAGGGCTGCACACATTGCAAGTACGCTTCCCCCGCCAACCATGCCAGGCGCCCAACTTTGCGTATACGTGTCAGTTGCACTGATTTCGCTCTCAGGCCCCCACAATTTTTAATTGTTTTAATTTTATTGCATTTCATTACATTACACGTTGCTCAATACTGTGGTTGTTTTTGTTGTTCTGCATGCAAAATTACGCTTGTTGCTGATCGTTTTTGCATTTGCCATTGTTGCTTGTTTATTTGCTGTAGTAACAATTGTGTTGTTGGTACTCGCGCTGCTGTTGCCGCTCCAACTCAATAATGCAGAAATAATTTCTGTAATCCACTTTTAAATGCGCTTACAATCGGCTATTGAGCGCAGTTTACCTGGGAGTGTTTAGGTTTGTTTGTTTGTTTGCCCGGGCGTCAGTTTGTACATAAATAGTTTGCATAGGTAGTGTGGGATGTACATACAAGTATATACTGTTTGGATATCTCTTTTTTGATATTGTTTGCTTTTGACTGTGGCTACAGCACTGCAGAATTTTTTGCAATTATTTTCTTTTCACTTTTAATGGGAATTTAATGAATCACTCATGCTTGCAATTTCGATCAATTCAATTGATTCGAGGACTCTGAGTTGTATTTAATTGGGAAATGATAAGTACATTTACTAAAAGGAATTTAATAGTTACATTATTGAAATACAGTCTACAATGTGGCTTGCTAAAATAGTTATAGCGCTCATTTAAATGTATTTGCTTGATTCTTCATCCCACGAACTTCATATCAATTACTTTGTAACTATCTCATCACTAATTTCGTCCAATTCAAAATGATCTGGATTAATTTTATTAAATAAACTATGAATATCAAGTCAATAAAAGTAATAAGCAGATTTGGGTGAATTGAACCCAAGCGATCTTCGCAATAACGCCACAGCGCAACAGTGGAATCATTTCAATGTCACGCCAGCGTTCACGAGTGGTAGATAAGCCAAACGTCATAGCATCATGGACAGATAGGTGCAGCGTGGTGGAAAGGACCAAGTGTTGCTAACGCAACAAAATGACAACAGCGATTTTGGGGTCAGCTCAAACGCTGCGCAGCGCAGCACAGCTGAACGAAACAAAGGCGTCAGCACCGCACAACAGCATCAACATGAGCAGCGTAATGGCTGAAACAAAAGGTGCTTGTGTCAAGCCTTGCTTTGCTGCGCTGCTGTCATAATGCCAAACGACCATACGACCACACGGCCACATGTCGTCCGTTGGTTGGTGGGGTAATAACATAAGCTTTTGTTTGTGAAATGACTGCCCGACAGCACGAGTACTTTGAGGGGACAGGGGCTGCGGGGAGCACCGCATAATGGCCGCATATTGACAATTAACACAAAAGCGAGCCGCTCCGCTCCGCTCCGGCTCCTTGTGGCACGAAAATATGTTGAATAAACTTGAAACCGAAACTAAAACATGCTGCTTTATTGTTCTTTGCTATGGATGTTGTCATGGTTTTTGTTGTAGTTGTCATCGGTGTTGCGGCCGTTATTGTAGTGTGTAATTTGTGACCTAATAAAAATTTGCTATGAGAAACTTTTGCCATTTTGGCATGTATACATGTGTGCGGTCATCTGCGTGTGTGTATGTGCGAGAGTTATAAAAGGAATCACACGGACACGTTGCGCCACTCCACAATGGAATTTGCATAAGAATTGCAAGTTGAGGACGCAAAAACGGCAGAGTTGCCAAAGATGGCGACCAGCAGAGTAGAGACGGAAGGAAGCGCGTAGCGTAAAGCCCAAAAGCAAATAGCAGTTGAAAAATAAACAAACGAAATTGCATACGCTCGCCTGCAACGGACCGGCAACACTCAGCAGCCAACAGCCAGCGGGTAGCAGCCAGCCGGCAGGAGCTAGCAGCAGAAGCCATGCCCAAGTGCCTGCGTGCTCAGAACGCGATGAGCAAGTCATGTCATGTAAAGTGCAATATGACGGTGCGCAGTGGGGTGCCGTGCAGCGGGTCTTGAAAATTGTATGACTGCGAGCAAAGGACGAGGGCTGCCGGTGCCTGACTGTGCACACACGAGTGGGACTTGGCAGCAATGGTGCTGCTCCCGCTGCTGCTGCTATTACAATAGAAAACTGTTACGCTTGCATCCGTCGTCCTTCGCTGAATGCAGCGAACCAAAAATGGGCGCAGTGACAACAACACCAACAAGTTCAGCTACAACAATGAGAATGGCGCATCCAGCCACGAATAATGTGGCGGAACGGCTGCAGACAGACGAGCGGAGCGCAGGTGGCGCAGAGCAGAGCCGAACAGCAAGGCGGCTGCTGTGGCGAAACGTAGAGCAGGACAGTGCAGGGAGCGGCAACAGCAGCACCGAGTCTTATGAAGATATTTATAATGAATTACAAAGCCAACGCCGCACAGGAAAGCATAATGTATTGCATGAATCTGCCCTCCCGCGCTGTGACATGATTTTCGGCTGCTTGCTTCCATTTGCTTCATTTTGCGCCACTACGAGAAAGCGTATAACTATACTCGTACGACGAAGAGTGCAACAAAACTCCGCCGTATCCACTGGCAGAAATCAAGAAAATTATGGATATTATTGAAATCAAGAAAATTGCAAATGTTACATACAACATTTCTCAGTCGGAAAGTAATTCCCTGCCTCGAAGTTCATTCATTTAATTATTCCTATTTAAAAGGAAACGAAGTTTCTCAGCCACTTTTTAGAGGCGCTACACAATGGGACGAACGTGGTCAAAACTATAAAAAATGGATTTTCGAATGGTATTTTTGGGTTTTATTTTATGAAAGTTGATACTCTAGAATAGAGAATATGAAAACAAGTTTAAAACAGTTATTAATAAAGTCACAGTGTGACATTGAAGTGTAAGTTTTAAAACAGAAAAAGAAACAGCGTAATAAGTTAGTTTCAGACTTCCAACTTTGAAGTAGTCCGGAAGGCGTAATTTAAATATGATGTTTTAGTTTTAGTATTAAATTAAAGTGTGTAATTATTTCTGTTGGGCAATGCCATAAATTGTTTACATCATCTACATTTTGTAGTAACAGTTAAGTACCCGTTGAAAAAAGGCTTATAAAGAGTACAAAGCAAAAGTAAACAAAAAAGTTTCAAAGTGAACTACTAAAAAGTCCCGCAACGTCTCGCATAAATTTTTCAATATTCACGCATTTCAAAATTTCACAGAACAAAAATATAAAATAAAAATTTAAAAAGTTTTTTGCCACTATTTGCTACTTTTTCCGTTTTGTTTACTTTTGCAATGAGACCTACTATCAAAATTCATGAATTTTACGATGTGTGGTGTGAAGCACCAAGTCTTGATCGCCAACAAAAACGAAAGGGAATTGTTAATTTTAGAAATAACAATATTTTATGTATGTTATATATTTAATTTAATCAAAAATCTTTTGAACAATTAGAACATTTGCGTAATATGAGTTTTCATCGTATGTTGAGTATACCTGGGCGTGGCATATCCAGACCATTTTTGAATGGTTTTTTTTTCGCTCAGCTGATTAGACTACTCTTTCTACTTTTGGCCACAGCTAGTACTGACTCGTCCCACTGTGCACTGTTATGTTCGCTATTGTTAGGTGCAGTAAATATGTAGTGACGTGACTTGAGTAAAGTTTTCAAGGCACTGTTGCTGTCAGGGAGCTTCTTGGAAACCGTCTGCCTTTCACTGGTTTTGACAGCAATTTCATTCCGACGAGATTATTACGCGAAATAAGTATTTATTTGCTCGTGCAGCAAGCTTTCGCCATCTAATGGCACTCGTTCCCACATACACACATATACATATTTACATACATACACTTCAATTGCAGCACTCTAACGTTCAAAGCGCTGAAAAATTGCAATGTGAAAATTGGGTCGATGCACTGAGTCGGCGTGAAGGTGCTAACGGGTCTGTTGGAACGCGAACACTATTACAGATTTACAGATTTTGTTGTTAATTTGAAAAACGTTGAACTGGCGCGCAGTTTGCTGACTAAAATCTACTGTATGTCGACGAGTCTGCCATGAAAGGCACAACAAAAAACAAAAAAACTTGTTGAAACTACAACAAACAACACATCCAAAAAACACTTCAGATTCTTTGCTTAAAGCACTGCACTGATAATGATAATTTAAGTTTCACAATAACTCCTCAATCTAAATGAAGTAGAAGTCTCGGAACTTTAATTTTTTCTTTTTTACATATACTATATTTAACAAATGTTTGAAAAATTTGGGAAGTATGGACACAAATAAATAATACAGCGTTTTGTTGACTTTTCAATTGCGTTTGCTGAACCTTTGAATAGACCTCGAAACTAAGAATCAAATCTCAATGATGGATACAAAGGATAAAAATATCCTGTAATGGTGGGAAATTTTATAGAATCTATGATCTATTTAACCAGCCAGTGGTGTTGCGTAAATTCACAGCAATTGAACGATTTTTCTGATATCGAACTCACTTTGAACTGACGTTTTGTTGATAGTTTAAAAATCGCTGCCAGAAAACATGTTTTACTTGCTGGCGTTGATTAATTTCTGATTTAAACTCACGACCCAATTTGACTTTAAGAATGTACTTCCTGCTGCTTCACACAACATGGTTGAAATTAAACATCTCAACTACGTAATAAACACATGAAAATCTTAAGTATGATTGGAACATTTAGCAGTAGAAAGACCATTGCAGTAATTTTGACGGTTTTTCATTTTTAAATATCTGTATTTTTTTTAGTATTTCTATCATCTTTTGCTTGGATGACTTTTATTTTTGTATCGGATTCTACAATTAGTTTTACAATTAAGATTCTACAATTACAATTAGGCACATCCGATGTGTAACTACTTTTCGATATATCAGCGGTTATAATGTGTAGTCTTTGTAGGAATGGAAAATTTGCGGTCTTTCTAGTGTTAAATATTGAAAGCGAAACTCAGACTAATCTTTACAGGGCTTGTTGAAAACTCTTTCTCACGACGGCTTAAGTTGTGCGCTGTACTTGTTCAAAGTGTCCTGGGGAGTTTTCTTTCTAACGCTGAGAAGTATTCGCAGAGCTTAGCAATTTACTATAAACATGTATGTATGCTTGCCAATTTACGCATTTATACGGCAAAGTGCAACAAAAGATTGTTTACATAAAGCAAAAGGTTGTTTATGAGGAAAAATTTGAATCCTGTATACAATAAATTTTACAGCCCCCGCCCATATTTCCTCACATGCCGCATATACATAATTCCTTTAAAAGGAAGCTCAAACACAAACTCAAGCAACTTTATATTCAAGCATGTTCCTGTGCTTGGGCGCGCTTATGCATGAGCGTTTGTTCATATACATATGCACAAATATGCACACACACATGCAGCGATGGAGTCAGCAGGACAACGAGGTGCTTACAACATTAAACGAGAATATATAAATTGCTTCCTCCTATTTCTTTCCCCTTTGTCGTGCACAGACACTTTTTATTTGGTTGCGCTCTCCCGTGTGCGCCACATGTCAGCGCGCATGCGAGCGTGTACGTGGGCACGTGTACGCGACGCACGTGTTTCTGCTGTTTCGGTCGCATGGCTGGCGTTGGTTGTTGCGGTAGCGCAGCCGCAACGATTGCGAGCGCAATTGCACTCTCGCCCGCCCACTCGCACTAACCCACTCACCGATAGGTTGGCACCGGATGTCCTTGAGCGATACATGGCAGCGTTGTCTGCCCATTAAGCACGACATGTCGCATCGAATGCTTCTCGACATTTATACGGGGCTGCACCATACCCTTGGGCTCGGTTACGATAATACGTCCGGGATATGTGGAAATTTGTATTTCACCTGCAATTAAACGAAATGGAATGAAATAGCACACAAAGGAACAATATCAAAGTTCAAAATGACAGAACAAAATGGCTGCAGCCTGGCTCAGCATGTACTAGCGCGATTTGCCTGACGCTTCTGTCTCTGGCATTTCTGTCAGCTATTCACAATATCCCATATTAGAATTTATTTGTTAAAAATTTAATTGAATAAGTGGAAATGTGCGTTGCAGCAGTGCAGTTAGTGCCACTTGGCGCCACACAGCAGAGTGGCTGACAGTAATTACCGAAATTAATTATCTCAATTCTGCCAAACGATTTGTGCATCTACTACTATATACATTCATATAAGTTTGTGTCCAATTGGACTTATCTGTCCTGCTGTTCTGCCGTCGCAAATGCGCGGCTACACTTGGCATAGAAATTGTTGAGCATAATCGCCAATTGCAATGCAGCGTTTCGTCCATAATTTGCATGCCACGCAGCTCCACACGTACGCTTGTCTTGACTCGCTTGAGTACGTATTTTAATTATAGCTGGATTTTTATCAAAATTCATTACAGCTATAATCCTAAAATTGACGCAGAGCTCTTCGCGCAGAATCTGATTCGATTTGCACGGACTTTTGCTGCGATGCTGCGTAGCACACAACGGCTTTTGGCATCGATTAGTGGCGTGCAGCTGTTGTTGTCCTTTTAATTACCAGCACATTAAAATTATCACAAGCCAGCAAGCGCACGCACACATGGACGGCCACAAAATGCGGCTGCTGGTGCCATTACTGTTGTGCGTGTTGCAGTTCCGGCAGCCGCTGCTACTCTGGCCGACTGCTACTATAGTACACGGTAAAAATTATTGTATCTTTCAAAAGCAAGCAATGGAAGAAAAATTTTACAGAAATTTCGAACAACCAGAAATTTTAGAAGGCCAATAAAAGCAACATTATATGGTTGAGAAAGAAGCTTCGGTTCTCGGTGTAGTGGAAAGGCGATCATTAATGCAATTGAATATATCCTATTGACGGCAATGTGTCACTCTGGTTGACAGCTAACGCTAGTTGCGCCCAGAGTTGTCGCTTTTGGTCTTTTCGGACCAAAATTGGTCAGATTTTTTAATATACTTTGGTCCGCTGGTCTGCTTAAACGAATTTCGTTCCATTTTGTGATGTGAATATCTTTTCATTAGTACACAAAGTTTATTAAAAAATAAAATTGTAATTTAAAAATTACTCCAAAGATAACGCAAATTTGTAATTTGGTCGGTTGAGGTCGGATTTGGTCGGAAAAAAAGTTTGCAAGTGGCAACACTGGTTTCGCCCACATTGGAAACTCACAATTGGCAAGTTTGATGCAAAAGATTACAAAGCTTGCGGCTCCCCAAAATGAAATCTTGTATGCGCCACTGACTCAAGCACTGCAAAATTCTACAACAACTTCCGCTTGGAAGCCGCACGCACTCGAACTTTGAGCTTCCAGCTGCGCAACAATTTATCATTACTCAATTTCTCAACATTTTGACATTTGATTTTTTCTAGTGCATAGGTTATTGTTGTTTTTGTGGTTGTTGCTTTAATTAAGGAAGCTTTAAATCATGTTCGAACATTTCCCATCATTTATTTCTGTTAACACAACATGTCGCACGGCGCTCGTGTTTTGCCTTTACGTCTGCACCGCCCGCCTCTCTACGTCGCTTGCGTCATGCCGTAAGTGCACTGAAATTTAAGCGCGGACAGCTATTAAACTCCCAGACTCGTCGACCCGTCGACTGCCGTATAAGTGGCGGGCATTAGCGTTGCTGTGCGTTGTTATTGCATTTGCAGTTGTTGTACAGTTTACCGTGATTTATAAATTTACGCCGAACGGCACGGTGAGCGCATTTGTGCCGGCGCCATTTTGCCGCCGTTGGCGACTGTGCGCGACACTAGCACCTAATTAGGCATAATGAAAGAGGTGGCGGGCACGCAGCGGCCAGTTTACGGTTGCACTTTAATAATTGCGCTGATTCGTTGTTGTTGCCAGTGTTGTCAGCAGGAATTTCGAACAATATTTCAAATGTGGGCAAGTGCTGCAATGTCCATTCGAACTAATCAAAGCGTAATTCGTTCCACGTGCACGTCATTTCGGTAATCGGCAGCCATCTATAGTATCGAACCTCAACGAACGAATCAGCTGGCCGTTTACAATATCATATCAATATACTTAGAATTTAATCTATTCATCGTAGCCATAAGCAGCACCAATGTTTCCTCTCAATTGGCTTTTAACTTTGCTACCTCCTGCCCTCGATTACCTTCAACACATATTTACTGAGCATTGATTGATGATGTGAAATGTTTGCGCTCAAACTAAAACATACTTGGCCCTCGGCCCTCGCTGCTGCAGCAAAACTTTTTCACACTTACTAACTGTTTGGCAACAACAAAGAGCTAGCAGAAAGTACAAATAAAACAGAAAAACTAAGTGGAAAAGGCGAACAAGCAAAAAAGGGAGCAACACTTGCTACCTCATTTGGCGCGCTCCGGACAGCATTTTGCACAGCTGCAACAGCTTGTTGCCCTGTTGACGCTGCTGATTGCATGTCACGGCTCATAAATTACACTCGCATACGCAGACGGACCAAAGGGTGGCAGGACGTGAAGATGCGGATGCGAAGCGGCGACGGTTGGAGGCGCTGTCTGAAATGCCTGCCAACGCCAACAACTCGTGGTAATTCAATCCAATCTAATCAAATTATCAAAATTCAGTTTGCTCGAGTGTTGCCATACACACAGACACAAGCACGAGTTACGAGTTTATAGCCGAATGCGAGGTAGAAGTGGAGCTGTGGTCAACACTAATAGCACGTTTACTGACAAAAGCGACACTCACACTTATGAACAAAAAGTGGCTCGCATAACGTTTACGAGCTTGTAAATGATTTCTCCATGAACACTTTACATTTCGATCAATATAAATCAAAGATCTAAATTAATAAGAAGTTGAAATTGTGGAACATCATACACACTATACACATGTATGTAATATACAATATCAATCAATATATTTCCTCCATCTCCCACTCTCCTCCCGTCAACATATTTCTCAAGAAAAACCAATTTGTTATAAAAGTCACAAATGACAACACGTGGTTGCCTCTTCCTCTCGTTACCTCGTTTTACTTTTTGACAACCACACATTCCTCAAAATAGTTTATACTTCGTCGCAGCCCTCGCACTGCCAAATAAAATGAGCCATACGAACGACTGCTGCGTCGTCAACGGCAGCACTACAACTGTGCGGTAGAAGTGCGACCGGAGGCGGCACGTACGATTCGGATGGTACATACCTGTCAGTCTGTTCACGGTGCGACAAGTGTAGCTCTTGTATGCATCATTTGGTCCCGCATTATTTATGTACAGCTCGCCGTTTGACAGCACCGTGTACTTGCCGCCGATGTCCGTGTTAGGATAGAGGTGCATGCCGGTATCCTGCACCCAGGCCGTCACCATCACGAACTCCGACATGTAGCTAGGCACCTGAAAGTAGCAAGTGTTGAGTGGCAAGTGGCAAGTAGCGAGCAGCATGCATTCTATTCGAAGTTTGTTGTTGGCAGCATGGTTCGAGCATTATAAGAAATTCAATTATTATGTATGTGGAAAATTTTATTGCTGTAAGTGGATTTAAGTCTCAATTCGCAACTCGCTTCTGCAGCGGTCAGTAGTGCGCTTTGAAGTTTCAAACTGCTGCTGGCCGTTGTGGTAAGGAGTGGGAAATGACAGCTAAAAAATTATTTGAATGTGGCATTGGGGACTTGGGCAAGTGTCAGTGCAGCAGCGTCGAATAATGGCTGCAGTCTGTGTCACTTTAGAGAAATTAAATGAGTGAGTGGCAGCAGTGCGGGGATGCTGGCGCAAAAATAGAAACGTTACAACAGTTTTGAATTTCTGTGAAAGCTCACCTGGCATTTCAGTACAGCCGTGTTGCCAGTCATCACGTACTCATCGTGCACTTGTACCGTGTACTTTTGGTTGACCACTGCAAGTTTAGAGCAAAAGCATTCAATTAAAAATAAGAGATAAATTTTTTCAAATTACAGGATTATAACTTTCAGGGCATGTGAGAACTTCTGAATACTCTTGAGCTTCAAAATTAAACCAAAGCATTTTTTTGTATATTTTTCAGTATAGAGAAAAACAGTGCCAATAATAAATTTAAAAATACTTAAATAGAAAAACGGTTAAAGCATTCAATTAAAAATTAGTAAAATTTCTTTCAAATTACAGGATTACAACTTTCAGAGCTTTTGAGAACTCCTGAATACTCTTGAGGGTTAAAATCAAACCAAAGCATTTTTTTGTATATTTTTAGTATACAGATGCAAAACAGTGCGAATAATAAATTCAAACATACTTAAAGAGAAAACGGTTATCGAGAAGCCTGGGTATTCAATTTAACTAAAGAATTAGTCAAGAATTTCGATTGGCATTTTAAAGAGTGACCACATAACAGTGATAGTTTTCCCGACAGATATGTCTCAATCACCGTCAAAGATATCAATGACGTTTGAATGTCAAAATATTTAGTGTTGTTTGTCATATAATCATGTATCGTTTAACGCTTGTCGAACGTTTGGAAACTATTTCAAAATATTGTCGAAGTTCCGACTTCTTTGATGCAACGCTCGAAGTTGTGAAGCAGAAATTTGGGAACTAGGTCGTCTCACGGCGAGCGTTCATCAATAGGGCCACGTCAGGTCCTTAGTCTACGGTATCAAGCTCACCACTTGTGACGAGATCGAGACCATCATTCGAGACGCCATTGTCGGAGTAATGCCGCATATATTAGACCGAGCCATATAAAATTGGATCGATAGCTTGAAGCACAGCAAGCAAAGCTCAGTCGGCCATTTCAATAATGTGCTCTTCCATTAATAAGGGCATGAATGCAGCTTTGAAATAAAGCCAGCATCAATCTGATATTTTGCACAGTTTTGGTTTTATTTAAATTTCTTTACTTATCGCTTACTTAATTTATGCTTATGCAACAATAAAAATGTAATTGCAAGCCTTAGTATGAAATGAAACTAGAGAGTTGCAGGTCACTCTCATAATACTAAATGTATTTATTTTTCGTTCAATCAACCTTTTCACTACATCTGACGTAGTAAGAGCCTCTACTTTTGCCACGTAATGGGCGCGAGTCCCTCTATCTTAATGCAGCTTTCGTCGTCGTTGTTGCTGTTGCTGCTGCTGTCCTTGACGCTGACGCTGTCACTATCAGAGTGGTAAATTCAATTTGTAAATGCTTAGGAAATTTGAAATCTCCTGGCTGCAAAGATTTTCCGCCATTTACTTTCGGCTACCAAACTCGGCCCACAACAGCTGGGCCTGATAGTCACTTTGGCTTAGCCAAAGTTTATTTCGAAATGCACACACACACACACACACGCAGCGACTAGCGCACCCACACAGACAAATTGGATTTCGCAAAATTTTTTTTTTTTTTAAATGAAAGATTTTTCAATGTCAGTGCCCAGGGAAGGGGAAAATTAGAGATGACGAGCACTTTCAAATTGAATTTATCTGTGTCGAGCATGGTCAAGCGAGCAAGTAAGCACTCACTGATCCACTTCTATGTAAAGAGCACTGGTGACTCTTGGTGAGACGGTAGATGCAAAAGAAAAACAAAGTGAAGCACAAGACAGGCGACAGAACAATTTGTCTTCCACAAAATTTGTAACAAACTAAGCAACCAAATGGAATGTGGGAAAGCGAAAACGCCAAAATAAAATGTAAGAAAAGTCCTTTTGCGATTTAATTAATTAAAAATGACAAAAACAGTTTGACTATCGAAATGAAAGAAACCGAGAATCACAAAAAAGCTAAAGTGTACTCGCAAGCTTGGAGGATTACTGGGAGGAACACGGTGAAAAGACAAGTGAAAAGAAAGCGCGTTGGGATAGGATTGAAGGCAGCAAGAGACATGCACTAAACACCAGCAATGCGTCGCTTAACTTGTGGCTAATTGGGTCAAGTTGCGCGAGGGGTTGGAGAAGACGGCGACAGCAATGGGTAGCTCGAAAGGCAGAAGTAAGTATGACCTATGTATATGACGGAAGACATTGGACGCCAGATGAACGCTAGAGATGAGATAACTGAACGACGGAATGGGATCGGATGTATCTATTGTAGAGTCCGACCGATTAATCGGTATCGGCATCGGCTAGTATCGGCCAATAAAATTGGTATGGGCATCGGCTAGTATCGGCATCGGCCAAAAAAAAAAGAATCGGCATCGGTATCGGCCTTTTTTGGCCGATGCCACATCGGCCGTTTTTCGTTTTTTCCTGCTTTTATTTTTTTGTTTTCATTTTTTGTACCAACGGGTTCTTATACCCCTTTTCAGTAATGTATTTTTAGATACTGCTTAATATAAATGTTTCTTAGAAATGTTTTTTATAAAAACTAGGAAGTCTTAAAAACACAGATTTTCTCGAAATGTCTCTGCATTTTGTCTATTAATGTGCATATCAGAAGAAAGGGCATTTAATTTTTCAATCTTATCCTTCTTATTTAATTGGAAGCGTTTTTTAACAGGGCTTTTATTTTTTCCAAATTTGTTTTCTGACTTCTTCCCACTGCATCTGTACAACGGGTCGCAATTTGAGAGTACAAATTTTAATATAAAATTCGTAATTTTAATTTAAAGAAAAAACTGAATTTGTATGCAATATTTACGTCACTATTTTTGTTTCTCTCTCAGTGGATAAATGTGATATATTATTTTTTATAATACATGTTAATGTATTAGAATTCTGAATTCTCTTGTTATTTTATTTAGTTTTTAATTATTTCTTTTCTCGTTTTTTTGTCATTTTGTGATGAATATTACAAACAAACAATAGTTCCTTTTGTGATTTTATAAAATAGACTGTGTTTTTGATTAAATTCATTCGTGTTATTTTTTTCCATGGAATCGGCATCGGCCGATTTTCGCCCTTTCGGCCGATTAATCGGCAAATTCTCAACATCCGGCAGATTAATCGGCATCGGCCAAAAAATTTGGTATCGGTCGGACTCTAATCTATTGTTTAACTCATGAGTATCCCGGCATACGAGTATCTATTTATGTGTTGTACTTGTATATATGTAGATATCGTTGCCACCATTTTCCGCCGAAAAAATACGACAGCGAAAAACCAGTTCATCTCGCTTTCTTAACTTGTTGGTGGCGCACGCAACAGTAACTTTAATTTGAAAAGTTCCTTTCATTGTTATTATTGTGCTTTTTGTTGTTGTTGTTGATGTTATTACTGTCTGAGCTACTGCGCATTATAGTGTTTGTTGTTGTTAATACTATTTGTTTTGGTCGTATTGTTGAGCGCAGTCAAAAAGTTTGCGACAACATTTCATAACTTTTTGCTTTTGGCCAATGCTCATTGCTCGCAATTCCCATTTTCCAAATTTCGACAAACAAAAAACTTTGTAGGTAAATGAGTGGAGGGCACAGAAAGTTGCTCCGTTCATTTCATTTTTGGTTAAATTGTCGTTATTTTGTCGCATGCCGCATTTGTTGAATGCAAAACTGTGGCAACTACTCTCGCATGTCCTATGTTATATTTTCGCTTTGGCCGCCCAGGTGGCAACATGCTCAATGAGCCATCATGGTGGTGCCGCCAGCACCGTTGCAATTGTGTGCGACAATGCACGTGCAACACGCCCAATGCGTTGTACGTGCTAAATTTTTTGTTTTTGATTTTGTTTGTGGTCTTCAGCTTTCGCGTAACGGCAAATTATCTTTGGTTTTGTATATTTTGTCTGTTGTGCGCAGTGAAACATCAAATGGACATTACATCAGGAAGTTCATTTGCGCTTTCGCTGGAAACTGATTTGTTGTCCTGTGCAGGTGGCAGGGAAAATAATTCGGTTGTTGGCCGTTTGCGTCGTTGTAGTTTTTCTTGTGTCGCAGTCGTGAGGGAACAAATTTGGGCGATTTGAAATTGTCACGATCGCGTCAGGTGGAAGCGTAAGCTTGTAAAATCATGCTGAGCTCTTTTGTTGGCATTAAATTAAATCTGGCGAGAGATCGCACTTCTTAAAATATCGAGAAGTGAGCATGCATGGATTGAAAAAATTATCCCTATTAGGTAGTCGTAGTAAGAACGATAGCCGTTCGAAGCGATCAAGTAAATATGTATGGTAGAACAAGAGAATAATATTCGGCATTGCGAATAAAGCAACGAAGAATAATTGTTTAAAGGTTAGGGCGGCAGCTTTTTAGCCACAACTATCTCCACGATGTGTTTAAACACCTTTTTAGCCAATTAATTGTCTATCTGAACACTCCAAGGCGCTATGAGAAGAGAAGTTTTGGGTGGAGCAGAAATAAAGACGGTACAAAATGCTGCTTTGGCATAACTTTAATATGCCATGACTAAAAGTGTGTGCCAGCTTTCTTCTATGCTACTAGCCGGAGCCATCCAATTATTGTGAAATAGTTTTATTGTGACACGGCTAGTGCCAAGCACATTTTTTCATTCATGTCAACCATTGAGGGATTTTGCTGTTTCAAAGGTTGCAAAAGGCAAACGTTGCGGCTTCATTCGTCACTGTCGACAACATACAAAGAGCGCTGGCGGAAAGTGATGCAAAAAGTGCAACATACACCGAAGGCAGCACCACTAAGGACATTTGGGTCAAAGGTTGCCGCTGACAGCTACTGGTGAAGTAGAATTGCGAGTCAAAACCTAGAATTGTACCAGAGTAGTCTTCTCACTACTTGGCACTTGCCACAGTTCTTCTAACGTTGCTCGGTCACTTGCCCAATTACTATTTTTCAGCGACAAAAACCCCAGCAACCGTCAAAACAAACCAACAAAAACAATCACGAAGATTCGTTGAGTTATATTATCGCCATAAATTCATCAACTTAATCTCTGGCAATTAAATATCGCCCTCAGCTTTGGCGCCTCTGCCTTTCCATATCAACATTTCAACACTACGTTGAACTTGCCCACCACGTCCCTCCATCTTTCCCCCCCCCCTCTCCGCCAACAATTGCTGGCGGCAGTAAAAGTAGCACTAAAAGTCAAATAGCCACATTTAGCAGAAAATTACTGTACTCATCCGCATGGCCAGGACTTCAGGAGAGTCAGCAGCGAACGCGTTTGTCGGACACCAACAAACTAACTTGGCAAATTAGTGGACGTTTTCGCTAAAATCTACGCTGCCAAATCACTCGGGCGGCAAACGATTCCACCAGCAAAGACTGCGGCCGCAGTACACACACAAGCAACAATGCCGACATAGAACGCACACAAAAAGCCATGGAAGTTGCGCAAAGAATATTTTGCAACACACAAACACACGCAGAACACAGAAACAAAGAGACTAACAGTCAGCCAAACCGTCAGTCGCACGGGCAGTCAGCCAAACATCAGCATGGCTCTTAGCACTATCAAACAGCCCAACAGCAAAAACCGCAAACGAAAGCGAAAAGAGAAAAACACTAGTAAAAGCCCGATAATATGAAGACGGAGCAGACAAAATGGTTGAGAGCAGAAGCAAAAAAGTAAAACAGCAAGTTGGCAATTTGCAAGTCGAAACAACACACACGGAAATTCTGGTCGCTTAACTGATTGTTAACTTTGCGGCTAATCTGGCCTTCATTTGCGGCAGCTTGATTTGTTTTCGTTGTTGGTTGGCACTGTAAGACTTGCAAAAATCCTTAGCACCTAAACACACACGGCGAAAATTCACAAAGCATAAGTAATCTTATTGTTGCAATGTTTGCTTCCGTTAGCGCCCAAACAGAAAATGGTTAAGTTTGTTCGGCAGTTGATGAGGAGTGGATTTCAATGTATTCTGACGGTGAGGACAACAACTTCAGCAATCAACAAATTTGCACTGAAACTTTTCTGTGCTGTGTTGACTGAAACCGCAGCGACAGCGGAAGGCTGGACGCGTAGTAAATAAGACGAGCGCAGGCGCGTTGTAATTAGTGCGAAAGATGCTGCCACGAAATACTTTGGCACACTTTCGAGTGCACTCATAATTTGGCTTAATTACTTATTGGTGGCTAACGCTGCATGTGAGAAGTTTGCAAAAGTCGGGTTAAAAAAGAACACATCGTACATTAATTTTAAGGCTCGCGGCTGCTCAAAGCGGCCAAAAGTGTTTCTAGTAAATATGCAAAAGTTCGGCTACATCAAAGTGTTCAGATTTGGAAATTTACACAAATATTTATGTAAATTCGTTAAATTGTTTTGTTTGTTTTGTATTGTCGCTGTGGCGACTTGCAGCCAGTACGTCGTGCAGTTAGATTACACCGTGCGACAACAAATTTTACACACGAAAAAAACTAGGGTCCAAATGTAGTAAAACTGCGTTTTTAGTTTTTCTCTCTGACGTCAGGATTATTTTTTAAAGGACTTTGAAATTTCAAGGAAATGTTTATTTAAAAAAAGTATTTTAAAAATTGAGCGCATTGTAGAATAACAATATGGGTATCAAATGAAAGAGAAAAATCCTTAGAATCTTAGAAAATGTAATGTTTTGGTGCAAAAGAACGAAGAGGTATTAAAAATGTCCTTTTAAAACTTTATCCTTGAATATACTTGGAAATTTCCAATCGTTTTTTTTTAAATATATCTTAAGGACTAATGTGTGCACTACCACATCCTCAAATTTCGTCCTTCTAACTTCATTAGTTTAGGGTATAAAGAATTTAATACTTGTTCGTGTGTTTTGAAATTTTTTGATTTTTGTCGCACGGTGTTATTTGGACGGGTGAGTTGTTTGGCTTTTCGAATAGTTAATTAAAAGTTGCATAAACTCAGACACTTGCTATGATTTCAATTTGCAGTTTGAAACTATTTTTGTGTAGAGCTCGTACAAGGTGCACATATGCCAACAATGATGGTTGTTTGCAATATTTCGCCAGATTTTTATTTGTTGTTTCAAATCATAGAGGTGTGAATATTTATAACTCATATCAAATATTATGAGATGCATAAATAAACACTGTCAATGAATGAAATGTCTCAGAGATTGTGCTTTGTTGTCACACAAGTGACCAACGAATTAAGTAAATAATATCAAAAAATGCAATTCGCATGGAAATTTTTTCGAAAATTGTCTTAATAAAGTTGGCAGCCTAAATGAAAATGACTTTATAACTATATATTTTCACTTACCTCCGCGTACATGTACCTCCCGACTGAGTATTGTGCCCACCAGATTTCGCAATTTACATCTAAAATTACCAAAATTTCGTACATACAATAGGGAATTCTTTCATTAATAAGTATGCCATACAATTTGGTTGTAACTAGTGTCCGACCATTACCATATCAAGCATTTTTTTTTCAACAAACGAATTTTACTTTAAGTAAATAAAGAACAAACAAACAAATATAACATAAATAATTAAATACTCATTAATAAAAACAATTCATTCATTTTTTAAAAACATAAACATAAAAAATCACCCTTTCGTACCTTACTCCCTAATATTCAAATTTAAATAATTTAATATTATATGCTAAAAAAAGAAATTACTCCTCCTTTCACTTTTTGCTACACAATAATATTTAAAAAAATTTTCTAGAAAGTTTCGATTTCGGCCGTTCGGGCATTTTTTGGCCGAAACCGAAACCGAAACCACCTATTTGGGCCGAAACCGAATATTCCGTCGGACACTAGTTGTAACCAATATTGTCGTCATAGCGAACGTTAAAGCGCTTTACGACATTTTCTGCTTTACTTTTAAGTGTTTATAAACTGTTTGTGTGTACTAACCTGTACACGGTGGCATGCACCTCATGTCGATACTTCTCAGCTGAGAACGGATAAAACATTAAGCTGCCGTTCGACAGTGTAAACACCATGTCCTGCTGTGGCGGTATCGGCGTCCATTCCACCTGCAGTTTCCGAAACGAAATCAACAAAAGTAACGAATTTTATTTCATTGGCATAAATTTGCATTGGTCGCTCAAGTGGATTAACGCGCGCGCCGCCCACGACATGCACAAGCCAGTGTCCGTCCACGCGCGACCCCTGCAACGTGATAAGTCGCTTGCATAATTAAGCACAAAATCAAAATTGAGCAGCACTCCTCTGACCCATTTTCGTGTAGCACAACAACATAACGGCAAAAACAACAACGTACAATTTGCGCACATTTAAAAGCGTAATTAGCGACAGTGTTGCCAGCCCTAAAGTAAAACAAGAAGGCTCATAAAAAACGCTAAGGTAAAGCAGCAAAATAACAAAACCAAACGGAGTAAAATAAAGTAAAACGTGAATCCCCTCACAGCTTCGCTCTCTCATTTGAAATTTGCATAAAAGGCAACGTGGTATTTTTGGCGCTTGGGCGTGTCGGACGCGCTTTACTCACCTCTGGCGGCGGACTGCCGTGACCCGAACATTCTATAAGTCCTCCGGAATTATTCGAAAACTCCACACGATGCGGCGGTTCATGGAGAAATATCGGTCCCTGTAGGTCCAGCCCATTTACAATGTTGTCAAGCTCAGCTGCAATAGCAAAAAAAAGGAGAGCAGAGGGTGAATGAGGGGTGTAGTGCTGAGGAAAAATTCGTAGCTATTAAAATTTAAATTTTTAATTAAATGTTTTCGCCGTTGGTGTTGGTTTTGGTGTTGTGGTTGTTGTTGTTGGTGGTGGCTGTAAATGTTCCTATTGCCCGTTATTGCTGCCGCAGTGAAGGCGATGCAGGCCAAGCTAGCGCACCAAAAATGGCAAAATGAAAATTTCGCCCAAAACGCGAAGCAAAGCAAAACATGGCTGAAAAGCGAAAAAAGAAAGAAACGCGCACAAAGAACCTAAAGAAATTGTAAATTTCCACACAGCAAAGGAAGCACAACGTTCGTAAGGGACGATGGTGGATGAAAGTGGAGCATGAAGAAGGTGAGAAACGGGAAAAATCGTCAAATTTTAGCAATTAAGTGGCACACAGCCTCACTCTGCATCGTTCGTAGTGGCAAATTATGGCCGGCCATTTATTATTCAATGATATTCAAAAGCAAATCGCAAGGCAGTTTTGGACAACTGTAATGCAAATGTGTAGTGAAATCTATAATTATAGGAAAGCACATTGACCGAAATCAGGGTTAATGAGGTTAGAAAAGCGGAAAAACGAAGAAGCGGAAAGAAAAGTATTATTTCATGGATATCCTATTCGACCGAAGCTGCAAATAATTTTACCGGCATAACAAACATGTTTTTAAATATCACAGGTTTGAGGAAATCGTTTGTTTTAGCTTAGGTCTCAAGTCAATAATGAGTAACTTTCGCATTAACACAAAACCCCAAGCATACACATTCTCATACGTGCTGGCACAAGTGCACAAGTGCACAATCCGCACATATTTAATTTTATTTAATGCCAAATAACTCTTGCCAAACTCAGTCAGATGCAGCCCAAAGCCCAAAGAGAAACATGGGGAGAGGTGGAGAACCACCAGGCGACACCAGCAGTGCCACTGCCGTTGCTGTCGCCATGGACAACCACACAGCTCAGGCAGCAGAAAAGTTTTCATTAAAATTTCAACTTCAGCTACTGCGATAGTGCGGTGTGGTGGCTGCAGCTGACTCGACTCGACTAAACTAAACTCAACTAAACTATAGCAGACTCTATAAACCCGGCCACACCACAAGCCATATAGAAAGTAAAACTAAAAAATTAGTTAATGTTGCTGCTGCTTGTGACACGACAGCGGAGCAAATGGGCGAAAAGTTGCATCCCACACACTCCCAGTTTGCTTGAAAATTTCTAATGAAAATTTAATTTTCCCAGACGATTTTCGTAATTGCAATCGGTAGAGTGTTGCTTGATGTGCTCTCGTGCCCGCCTGAAGGTGTGGCTGCTGCAACAAAACGAAGTACATCAAGGCCGCAGCATATCTGGCTGAAGTATGAGTACCTACTATTTACTTTGATGAGAATGGCAGGCAATGGCAAAACCTCCAAGTGTGAAAGAAAAACTGTCGATCGCCGTTTGGATTTGGCGTTAAACTGTAGGTCCCCTAACCCCTACCTTTCCCCATCCACTTAAAATGTCTGCTGTAACATATTTTGGAAAGGGCACAGATATGAGATATTACTCTCATTTTCCTTCCCTATCCCCCATGGGTATAGTACAATGGTCCGAAATGAACTGAGTGCTATGGAAGGCTTGTAGCCTTCCTGCCCACCCTCACATCACATCACACTATTTACTTTTAAATAACACTTCACATAAATAAATATTGGACTGAGGTAAAAGCCTGCCTGTACTGTCGAAGGCATTGCATCAAACAACTCTGACATGTGACTAACCAACGAGAGCACAATGTGCAGCACGAACTGCTCTGTTCAATCTGCTACTGTGCAGCAAATCAACGCAGTTGCAATCAAGCACCAAGTACGCACATCCTTTCGATCAATCATTGGCGCACGCCACCGATACAAACGCAACCGGACTGACAATATGACATTTCTGAAACCCCGCGCAGTGTGTCGCAGCATGCCTCAGTGTCGGTGCAAGCTTATCAACAAAGCAACCGGGACAGCAACACAATCAAAAACCCACTTATCTACTGCATGCATGTCCTGCATGTTGCCGTGCGACGCAAATTGCATGCTCGACAGGCCCAGTGCGTGAGTAGTGCAGGCACTTGGCGGGTATCGTGAGTGCTGGTGTGATGGCAGCAGAATAGTGGTGTGGGCAAAAGGGAATCATTATGCTGGTCCATTTAATTGGCAACGCTTTAGGGCGACCGCGGCACAGCGTCAGCATCAGATAGGCGCGTGAATTGGCTTATTAGTGACCATTGCTTGAGCAGCGAGGGCACAAGCGAGCCCATCAGTGCTTTCAAAGTCAATTACAGCTTAGGTGAAGGGCAGTAGTTAGTACGATTGCGTATAATGGGTAAAAATTGAAATGTAGCCAAGGCTATTCAATCAGTGTGTCTGCTAACTGTGCGCAATTGTGAGAGTGGTTATCCTTGATTTTGATGCTGGTCATGCTAGAAAAAAGTGAAGAAAGCAACGACTGAGTTTATATTCCAGGGAAATTTTCCAAGCTCATACAATGTTCATGGTTTCATTCCGTTGTTACTTAGTGTTTTCTATTGTTTCAAAATGAAACAAAACTTAGACGTACGCAAGTTGCCTTGTCTTTTCCCGCTTTTCCATCTCCATCTCCTCTTCTCCTTTTTTAAAATAAGTATACAATAATTTCCATTATACATTCCGTTTAAAACCGGATCCAAATACTTCTTTATAAATTTAGCCCAGAAGTATACTACAGAAAGTACAGATTTTTAGCCACTATTGTCAATAGGTAGCCATTATATCTGCCATGGCTACAGAAATATTGAAATGTTGTAATATACAATATTCATTATATATTGAAAATGGTTTCTCGCTCACACTCGAGATCCTCAGTGGCGGCAACTCTATTCCACCAGTCCGATTAAATGAAGTGGAAACATCATTAAGCGCAGCTGCACTGTTTATTATTTTTTCACATTCTATCCTCTTTGCCTGTTGAATAGCACAAATGCTGCAGCGCTTACTTTGCGTAATTTCTTTTTTGTCCCTTCAATTCGCTTGCGTTTTTGCCGAGTGCCACTACTTATTCGCCGGACCCCATTTGGCTATACGAGTACTAGAATGCGGCAGCAATGTTGGAGCAGCGCAGCACTATCCGGCCCTCTTTGCTCGGTCGCTCTATTGCCACAATGGCAGAAAGTAATTTGCGTTTAGTATAATGAAAGGACAACGTGGCAGCAATCATTATCACGGATCATTAAAAATTCCAGCGTTAGAATGGTAGAGAACGAAATGGCGCTAGCGGAAATGATGGCCAGCAGCAGTTTCGGCTGCTGCCAACAGTCAGAGTCGCAGCCACAGTCACAGCCGTAGTGGCGCGCACATTAAACAGCGAGCCAAAAAGAATGAGCATAGCAACGGCACTGGCACTGGCAGCGAGAGCAGTGCCAACAGTGGTAGCGAAGCAACTGCAGCACCACTCAACTGAACGCCGTCAAGACAAAGCGACTTTAGGTGCGCTGGATTTTAATTCTAGTGGTGGCTGGAAGGCAAGGAACGGATGCAAATGAGCGGACCCGCGCAAATGGTGCTGCAGTGACCAACAAGAAACCGAACAGCTCCGTGCAACAACAAAAGCCTTATTTGTGCAAAATGGCTGCGATGTAGTTGATAAGCTAACGGACAGCACAGGCGCATTGAGAGAGCAGATGGGCTGGGTGTGTGGCATAATTAAGAAAATCAGCAGCCGGTGTTGTCAAGCTAGAATTTCAAGTGAAAACTTTGTTAATGACAACTCGCCAGACTGCTATATTAAATTCAGAAAAAGGCAAATGAAAGGTAAGCGTGGCAAAGGCAGAAAGTCAGGGTGCAGAGAATGGGCGGCTTAAAAGAATCGCTAGGATACCGACTGTAGTTACATACAAATGCTCGAAAGATGTTTGGAGAGCTTCGAGCGCTGGCTTTGACTGATTCTCATTTTGCTATAATTTTCAAATTGAATTAAATGATTTCAGAGATATAAATATTCTCTGGATGCTTATGAGCATCCACTCTTAATCGGTTTTATTGTTCGTTTTGTAGTCAAAGGTTTCAAACACAATTGGCACCAAAAAGTTAAGCCAACTTAAATAGACTGTAAAATATTACAACAGCTGCCAATTAAAAGATTGCTTTAGTAATTTGTAGAATTCATTGAAGCCTCACTTCCATTTAGCCACTTGTCTTATAAATTCAAACGAAAATTTCGCAAGAAATGAAAAATAAATGAAAGAAGATATTCCGCTGCCATTTTCCTGTTTCACTGCTCAAGTGTTGTCAAACGAAATTACAGCCAAACTTTTTAAATTTGAATGAAATAAAAATCTGACTGCTTAAAAGATACGCCGTGGCTTATTTGCATATTCCGACATACAGAACAAAAAGCCTACACAAATAAGTGACAAAAATTGAGTATAAAATGCGCTACACGCTGGTAGGTGGAATCATTATTCTGGGGTTATGCCCGTTTCGACGGATGAGTGCGTTGGCGACGGCTTCGTTGATTGCAGATTTGACTGCACTCATAATGCATATGTATTAACATAGATATCAATCATGTGCAACTTTATGTATGGTTTGACTCTAAAGTTTGTATTGTTTGGTGTTTTAAAAACTGAAGTTTAGCGAACTGACTGACTGTAGGATGCATATACAAAAATAAACGAAAAACGAAAACACAAAAAAGATATTCGAAAAAATAATGCGGCTGCCACAAACAGACGCAACGGCAGACAAAGCAAATAAAAAATACTCAAGATATAGCAAAAATTCAAGGAGTTGCCGGAAGGGGACACAAAGGAAAGGCGACAATATGCGAGTGCCGAGGTGCTGTGTGCTGGCAGAGGACAAGGAGACAAACTTTGAATTGTTGTGCAATAAAATGTTAAATGCACAAAACTCTGACCCTGATTGTCGGGTCAGGTTATGAAGTAGATGCCAGCAAGTCAGCGGGTTGGCTCGTAGGCGGGCAGACAGAAAATAACAAAACGACAAACACACGCACAAGCACTCAAACACACACACACACACACTGCCACTGACTCGGACACTCGGCAACGGAGGCAGCGGCAAGCAAATTCAAAATAGATGCGCACAGGCGACACCCAAACCCCAGTCCATACACACACACAGAAACCATGACAAACAAATACGGTGTGTTTGTTTTTTGTTTTGCTACTGGCATGCATTAAGTGAAACGTTTAGAGCGCTGCCGTACGTTTGCCGGGTCTCGTTTCCGTTTCCCGTTCAGTCGTTGCCGCTTTCAACGCTTCCGATTCGTTTCGTCTGGTTGCGTTTCACTTGGTGGCTAGCAAGCAACGCGACGAGTGAAAAGCGCCAAGACGCAGCAACAACCAGCCATGGAGTAGTGGAAAGTGCCTAAACGTCAGATGCTTGAATACACGAAAATAACGGCAAACGCTACAAAAACGCCGGCAGCACATTTCATACCGCATACTGCCAACTTTTCACGTTTGCCTCAGGCAGCAACGAAAACGCCAGCTCACACGTGTTTTCTGCCTAAGAGCGCCTAAATAAATAAATAACTGAATTAATAAATAAATAAAATGTGACTGGCAGCACCTTCGGCGACTGACTGCTACCCACCGACTGTTGCCTGCTGCCCTCACGTGCGTGCGAGTTGGATTGGGTTGGTTCGTGTGTGGTCTCTTAAGGAACAAGTTAAAAGTGCCCCTTTAAACGCTTTTGCATTTCTAACTGCGGTATTTATGCGTGCTTTTTGATTCCATACCATCACTTGACACGCACTTTCTCTTTCTTGACTTTTACGCTTCAGTTTAACTTTTGCCATATTTTGACAGCTTGCACCTGCTGGCGTTTGTGTCTTAATATGAATTGAGTTCACAAATGTGTTTTGTGCTGATATCAGGGCTTTTTATAAATTTTGGCAGCTGCAGACTTATCAACAAGACTTCTAGTCGGTTTAGCTCAAAGTGGGACAAATTAACCAGTTCCCTGATTGCATTGGCCATCAACCCACTCATAGAGGCAACAAATCTAAATACCAAAAAGTCTTCTTTACAACTCTTTTAACTGTATAACTTTTGTCTTTTTCAACTCAAGATATATTTTGCATACGGATAATCAAAAATACATGGCAAATATTTAAATTGTGTCTTGTTGCGCCGCTGCTGCACTAACAAGGCGAAACACTTGTCATGCGCTCACACACACACATCTTCGCCAAGTGACGGTAACTACTCTTTTAATGACTAGCAGCAACACGGTGGGCAGGTCGCACCAGCAACGGCTTCAACAGCTTCAACTCCAGCAAGTTGCACCAAGTTCAACAACACGCCCTCGAAATGTGAATAACCTCAAATGTCACGTTTGCCTAAACACCCCCGTTGACTGGCAGCGGCAGCTGCAGAACGCGCCTGTCGCCACTGCAACCAGTCTCGTTTGTGTTGCGAACACTTGTGGTGAGGAGAAGATGGCGTGCAGATTTTCGCTGCTTACAAAAGAGATGCAAAAAAAACAAGCAGCGAGCAAGACACGGCCGGGCGAGTGCACAACTTTGTCCAGCCGTGCACAGCGTAATCAGCATCATCAACGACAGCAACAGCCATAGGAACAGCAGCACTGTTGATCTTTTGCTGATATCTGTCGCAGCGTTCGCTTTTATTTTCGTGCCCCTCCATTCAAGATTTGCTGTTTGCCTTTTGTGTGGCTTTCTATTCATCCCCCGCCCTTCGCTGCATAGTTCTTTATCTTACGAGCGTATACTTAGAAGTAATAACTGAAAACAAAATGCGGAAATGAGACAAACCTTACGAATAAAATTGTAAACATGTTCGCTTTCTTGCATG
The DNA here is from genome assembly GCA_963668005.1 of Melieria crassipennis. Lineage (NCBI taxonomy): Eukaryota > Metazoa > Arthropoda > Insecta > Diptera > Ulidiidae > Melieria > Melieria crassipennis. The sequence continues at coordinate 102,057,327 of OY764962.1, read as the reverse complement.
CAATGGCAACGACGCTCTTTGTTCTACGCGCATGTCAGCTCCTCCGCTACGAAATACAAGTAACGGACTCATTAACAGACATGGAGGTAGTTTTGTCTAAAATAATGAGAAGGAAACATGTATGTTGGTTGTACTGGAAAATTTTTAAGTTTTTGCAATAGGTAGAAGAAGAAGAGCGACTATTTCTACGCTGGTCTGCTATGCAACATTACTCATACGCCCCGATAACTTTGACAACGGAACCATACTGAAATTATGAGCAGATTAATTGAAATCGAATATAGCTGGATATATGAGTCGTTTATTTTGAAAGTGGTTTAAGTCCATTTTTAGTTTTGAAACAAAGCTTATTTTTCTAGTAAAGTTTACAAAACGTATTACGTTATTATTCTAACATGTTTAAGGTCACAAAGCCATAAAAAAAAATTAATACCAGTTAACAATATTTTTGAAAAAAATCAAACACAACCCCTCAAATATCTCAATATAAGAAAAATGGACTTAAACCACTTTCAAAATAAACGACTCATATTTGCTTTGTGTTGACTGAAAACTCCTTGTACTTTGACACCCATTGAAACTTGCTGTTGTTGTTGTTGCTTGCTAGTCGAAAAATGTGTACAAAATATCCTTGCAAAATTGTTGCACGAAAATGTTGTCATGTACTAAAAGCGAAAATTTGAAAAATAACTATTTATATCAAAGCATTTAATATAATATATATAAGTATATATAATCTGTAAAAGGCATACCAGGTTGTAAAAGGTATTATTTTTACGTTAGTGCAGGTTTGACTGTTATGCTTTTCTTCTGTTGAACAAAGACTATCTGGCAAAATCCTTTAAATATTCTCACGTCTATGGCATTTCAATTTCAAACAATATAATAAATGCTACGCCGACGCCACAACTAAGCTCACTTTTGCGGCATGCAACTCGTTGTCATAAACAATAAAATCCTAAAATATTATTGAGAGTAGAAGAAAATGACGGCAAATAAAAGACAACGTCTTTGGCAGTAATAAAATTCAGCGCGCACACACTTTCATAGGCACACAAACTTTCGCCCAGGCACACAAATCAGCCGATTAACATAATAAAGTGCGACGACGATGAAAGCGATAGCGACACAAGCTATGAGATGTAGTGAAAACGGTTCATAAGCCCACTGCCAACCGCAGGCGTACACAGGCGCGTACACGTTGGCATGTGTGTGCACAGGATGGCATTTTTGGGTTTCAAAATATTATATGGCGTCTAGTCTTTCGTGACTTGCTCATATCCAAGCGAACACGCACATCTTACTAAAGTGTAGAGTTCTTGTTTTTTGTTGTTAGTTAATAAATAAAAAACTGTATTAAATAAATGTCTAACAAATTCATTTGAGCAATTAGAAAAATTGTTGGGAAACTTAAAAAACTCTCCTCTACAACTTCAGCACTGAGTTGAAATTTCAAAATTCCAACCAGCTACTCCACCTCTATTCTCTGCTGTTCCATTGCTCACTGAATAAAATTATAGTTAAGTCAAGTAGAATCATTAAAAATGCCAAAACAATCAAGACACCAACAAACAACCTAAGAAAAATAAGAGTGTCAAAATCGTTCAGCTATACTCGCATACATGTATAATACATGCGGACACACACGCGCACATGCCACACAGCCAACGGCGGCAAGCAGTCATGCAAGTAAAATCACTTATGCCGCCTACATTCCACTTCCGCTGCCCATTACCGCTCACGCATTAAAATGGAAAATGCAACAAAAACACACTTAATGCAAAGTAGAATAAAAAACAAAAACCACAGCAACAACAACAACCAAGAACTGTATCAACAGTCCTGAATGTGTTACGGTGACAGGCTGCCAGCCTTTAGCCTTTTTAGTCAGTCAGCCTCCAAATTTAGATCGGCGTGCTGGCATTCACCGCTGCCCCTCGCCCAGCCAGCTTTGGAGCGCTACAGTCACGTGCTCAGCTGTATGCGGTGTGCGGTGTGGGGTGTTGGCTCCGTACTCACCTCTAATGACGTACAGGATCAGAATAGCCTTAAAAAGGCTATGTAAATCCATTTTTTATGAACTCTAATGCTTTCCATTACATTTTTTATTGTGTGCAAAAAGTGTTCGCTGCTGCTTTTCGCCTTCGTTTTTCATTTGCTTTTCAGTTTTTCTTTTGTTCTTTACGGTTTTATTTTGCTTTATTTGTATTTTTGTGTCTTTCATGTGCGGATTCTTTCCAAATTTATTGCTACGTTGTAATTTTGTTTTGTTATTGGTATTGTTTTTGGAGCTGCCTCGATTATTTTCGTTGACGGTTTTGTTCCTTTTACGGCTTTTCGTGTTTTTGTTTCGTTTAATTTAGTTTGGCGGGTTGTGAAGCCTTAGTTGCTTCACTTATGCATTAATTTTCATTGCTATTTGTATCTTTGTTATTGGAATTGTTGTTTGTATTTTTTTTCAACATTCGGCGTTCTTACTGCACGCACTTGGCATGACGCAGAGTACTTGTAGCGCAGCTGCAGCCGCTGTGGCCTCGTCTTTATTCCGGCGACTTCGGCCTGCTGCAGGGTCGGGCGCTCGCATATGTAAACGGTTGTGTTTTTGTGGGTGTGGCTGGGCGGCGACAGCCGAAACGGTTCGCCCTCCAGACAGGACTGCTTTGCTTTGCCTCTACTCTCCTTTGCACACTTCGCTCTTCTGTCCCTTCCACCCGTATTCGTCGCAGCACTCACGCATTTACAATTTCATTACAGTTTCCCTCCTCGTATTTTCCGCCCGACAAATTGGTTTTTTGTTTTACTTGTAGTGGTTGTTGGTGTGGAATCTAATCTTCGCTCGCTGTTGCTCGCCGCTGTGTTTATTTTCACGCCAATTGATGCGGAAAAATGTATACCGCTGATTTATTTAACGCGACTTTGGCGCGACGCACGCAACAATAACAACAACAAAGTGTGATGTTGTGTTGTGTTCTGTTGTGCTGCGCGAGAATCTGATGTTTTGCATGGACAAATGAAGCCAAACGGAATGGGGGCGTGGCGCGACTGCGGGTGCGGGTGATGCGCAGCGCTTAATCACTTTTCACTTTTAATTTTATCTTCTGCTGGTTGTTTACCGTTTAATTTTTCTTGTGAATTAATTTAGGATTTTTTGCCTTTTAATTAAAGCTGACGGCGCATGCCTCGCCTGTCATCAGTTATTGGCGGCCGTTTGTTTATGTAAAAAATGTTGCTGCCGACATCGCTAAGGTGCTTGCGCTGCGAAAATACGTCGTCTCGACCGGATGCAAATCTGTAAAGAAATAAAAAATTTAATGAATAAATTAGAAATAACTATTTGTCGGAATCATGGCTTATAACATCACAATATAAGAAATATTTAAAAAATGAATGAATTATGTACATATTCAATAAATAGTTCACTGCATTTTTTCTTGAAGTTTTTGTAAACGTAATAATCAGGGAAAGGATTTTGTGGAAATTGCCTTTTTTGTTTGCTGCTAAATAGAGCATTTCTGATTGAAAATGAGGAGGAATTAGGTCCTCCTGATTAGAAATATACCACTTTTATTTTGCCTTTTTTTTGCCTTAAAAAGGCAGTTTGCCTTTTTCACCCATAATTGCCTTTTTTTAGTGCCTATTTTACCTATAAATGCCACAAAATGCCTTTTTCAAGATTTTTCGAGCGCCCTTTTATTTTTCTTTCGTTTTTAATATTTTCCCCTTCTTGTTTCGTAAAAATACCTTGAAACTAAAATAAAAAAATAAAATATGTGCCTACATTTAAATTAAAATATCTCAGTTTTAGTTTTCAAACTTTCTTTGAAAACCTTGATGTTCCTTTTCTTTTTCAAAAAACGAGTTATAAATATTGTATGTTGCATACGTCAGATGAAATAAAATTATTAAAAAATACATACCGTTTCCACTTTTTTTAGATTTGCTAGTATTTTTTTCTTATTTTCAAATGCCTGTTTTTGCTTTTTTAACAGTTTTTAATGCCCTATTTTGCCTTTTTATGCCTTTTTGACAGTTTTTAGTGCCTTTCCGTGCCTTTTTTACTATTTTATTTTGCCTTTTTATAGGTTTTTAGGTCCTCAAAATCCTTTCCCTGGTAATAATAATAAAAATAAATTGTAATTAAAAGTTTAAGGGGGAATAAGACAGTGGCAAGTGACGACGCATGCTGCTAAAATAACTGAAACTTGTAAAAGGCGGCGCACGGCATTCGGCCGTGTAGAACATCTGTGACTCCACCTATCCGTACAGCCTTCTGGTTCCACCTGCGAGTGCATCCTGCCTGACTCTACATCGCCGGTCGCTTTTGCCTTGCGCCCACACTAGCAGCAGCGCGTATTTGTGTGTGCAGTGCTTTGAACTTTGACCTAAATCTAAAACGGCGCAGTAAACACTGAAATAAGTACAAGTTGGGCGTACATATCCACCACTTTACAAGTAACAGGGAAAAACGCAATCCAACACAAAATGGAAAAGAGAAAAACTACTGCACATTGTTTGCTATCATCCTGGCTCCCCTGGCACCGGCCATTGCTTGGATATGCATATGGATGCGTCTATGTGTCTACATATGTATGTGCATACATGTATTTACACTCTAAGCCTACTTTAACCCCTTTCTCGTTCGACACATTTCTTTCGCATCACAGTTTTTACTCTGTCCGTTTGTTTTCTGTTCCACTGCATTGTCCCATCGATGTGAGGCTGTTGCTGCTGCACCAATTACTGTTGGATGTGCAGTTAACATCGGAGTTGTCGCTTCAGTCGATCAACATGTCAACAATCATATTAATCATGTCATGTCAACAGCAAGCAACGCTCTCCAACAGCAACAGCAACGACGGCAACAATAAAACTAAAACGACGCCAGTGCTGCGAACGAACAAATTCACTTGGCAAACGATTTAAGGCTTAGAAAAATGGGAGATGGTAATAAGTGATGTGTTTGAACCAAAAGTCATGAGAAGGTGTGTAAATGTGTGAGTCGTTGATGAGGAAGACAGATACATACAATGGATGTATACAAGGATGCTTCACAATACTATTAAACACTCCAAAGCGGCTGACATTCGAAGTCGAATTTGATTTTCACCAAAACTTGAGCATTCTAACAGCTCTCATTTTCTTTGCCTAAGCCTGCTTAAGTATACGATGCCACATCTAATCTAGTATGTATTAAACTTACTGTTCGTATGTGGTTGTATCAGTCCGTACAATTTCAAAAAATAACGTAAATACGGAAAAACGCTTCAGATGAAACAGCACATTCCATAAACAGGAACAGTCACGCACCCGCATTCAAGTCAACATAAACCGAGCAATCAACAAAAACAACAATCGATAGCAGTTGCACAGCAGACGGTGGCTCGCCGGCATTGCCGCGGATGCGGATGGTTGGTGACTGCGGCAATGCGAAAAGCCCTGCTCGACATTTGTGTAGCTTTCATGTTGCTGTTGCTGGCATTTTGCATCCTTTGTTTGCGCTTATCGCCTACTCGCCATGCTGTTATTTTAATGCATTCAGTTCGATGCGTGCACTCAGCGACTCATCCGCTCACTCCGTTGGCCACATTGGCCAGCGAGCAGCAACTTTAAATTTCGATGCGACAAAGGTTGATGTTTACGAGTATCTGCACGTTGCATGGCGTTTCGTGTAGCGTTGAGTAACATACATTGTTCGAGACAAAGCGCGCGCACGTTGGCTCTTTTTAATTTCTGGTTTTGTTTGTGATCGTCAGCTGTGTGCTGCATGCATAATAATAAGAAATCTGTGGGAATAATGGAGGCTATCAAAGCAGCTGGCATAGCTCTTCGGCACACAATTAAAGCACAGATGACTTGGCTTGACTCTATAGGCCAGTTGTGAAACGGGCTATCGCGATGTGTCTGCATACACGTTTATGTGTGTTAAGCAAAATGTAAACAAATAAGGAATACAAAACTAACCACAACTAAAAAGCCACTAAACCATACACATTTTTATTTTTTTTTACTTACTTTTAGGTTAGGTTGAGGTGGCTGCCTCTGTATGAGACACACTTAGGCCTCTTAATGGGCCCGTTGTGATACCACAGATTCCACCCGTTTGAAATGCATATGCAACACTTTACTTACTTTTACTTACTTTAATTTTGTTTTCTTTTTAATAATTCGATTCTCATATTTAATAACTTCCCAGAAAACTAAACGATATCGAAACGATATAGAAACGATATCGTTAAAGCGAGATTTTTTCTCGTTTTCGAGTATTGCTAAAGTGTCTAAAATGATATCGAGAACGAGAAAAATTACACTATCATAACGATGTCGAGAATTTCGAAAATCTCGATATCGTTGCGATATTGAAATTATCTTATCCGAGATATCGTAACGATGTCGAAAATTTTTAAAATTTCGATAGCGTCATTTTTCTTGTTCTCATGCTATTGAGAACAAGAAACTATTACGAAAACTTATTTTCTTTCTGAAAATTGAAATAAAACGCATATTTTACAGTAGTGTCTCATGGCCAGCCCATTATTTAAATCAAATAACGATTATAAGTACACGTAAACTCGGTTTTAAATGCAAGTTCACGTAATGAAAATTTTTCGTTTGACAAAAAAGATTTCATTTGATTGAAAATATTCAAAATCTTCAAGGCAAAAAATTCAAGCATTATCTAGATTATTTCGAGAATTTGTCGCTAAAAATTTATATGGAGAAATTGTTTGTAGGGTTATTCAATTTTAACGATACTCACTCTAAGCAACACATACACACGCATGTGTGTGTATGTAATACAATCAATATTGCATTTATTTCAAAAGAAAATGAATACAAGAAATTAATTTACAGGCTCCTCGTTTTGCTGCCAATTAGCAACTCTTCTTTGCTACCAATTAATGCGTGAAATTCAATTTTTGCCAACGCTGACCAAAGACCAACAGTTTCCCTGTAGTCTCCCATACTCCGGCGTGACGCTTCTTCGCGTACGCTTGCATCCTTCGTCTTGCCACTTTCGATTTTAATTAAATTCAATGAAACTTTGCTTTGCTTTCTTCCAACTATTTTCCAACACGCTGCTAACTGTGCTTCTCGTCGATGCAACAAATGCAGCTAATTGCGACTGACTTTCTCTTGCAGCTGTGCGCAATTAGATGAGCTGTACTGACCCTTTAAATAATCAAACTCTGAGCGGCATCCGACGGGTAAATAAATGCTGACCCAAATTTAACATCTCTAATATCCCGTTATATTCAGATATAAGTTCAGTGCGTCCCCTTAAGCAAACGACACCTGGAGCACTCAAAACCAAAGCCAATGTGAGTCTAGGTCATTAGTTTGAGTGAGAATTAAGTCAAAATGTTCCGATCCGATTCGATCCGATTCCAAATCAATTTAAAAATTTCCATAAGACATTCAAGTTCAACTTAACGTTTGCACATAGCTAGGGCGACCAATGTCAAGGGGGACGCAATTGCTCAAAAGGCGCATAAACGACAGCAGCAAGTTTTCTGCTGACGCAGTTTCTGCGACCCATTTGCCACGATTGCAGCTTCGACCCGCTCTGTTGTCCCATTGCTTTGCATGCTGTCGGCTGTGCGTAACTTCTCCGGCCTTTTCGGAGACGTTTTCTGCTCCAATTGCGTTGTCGCCGCTGGTGCTGGTGCGTCCCCAAGGTGTCATGTGCGTATATGTATGCTAACACAATAAAACCAATGAAAAAAACCAAACACTGTGGACACAAATTGCTGACAAGCAACAATATCACCCAACGGCACATATACACACACACAATTGTGCGTACGTTGAATACAGAAACGTTGGCAACGTGAGCATACGCTAAGTGCAGGGATATGCCGCAAATGGAAGCAACGGCTGCACAAACTACAGCAATTTGGATGAAAATTGCACCCAATGCGGAGATCATTAGAATTTGATACAATTACAGCACTGCCAAAGCAAATCTGTTAACGTTGTGATGCGAGAGGGAGGATAGGAAAGGCAGAAGGTCGATGCTAGAGCGTAGCAAATCGTATTTATAGCACACCAGACGCTTAGGGTGGCCTGCTTATTTGCCGGAAACGCTGAGGAAAATCGTTGAATAAATGTTACTCATACGCCCTGCAGTAAAACAATAAGAAAACCATTTTGCTTCTCACCGTACAAAATTCGTTTCAAAACAGCAGAATTGCAATGCAATTCGCGCATTAGTCATGGCCAGGACAAAAACATACTTTATTACCGTTGCTAATGAGCTTATTGATTTTTTTGGAATTGTGACTAGGCCTCTTGCCATGAATGAAAGAATTCCGATTTATCAATATTTTGCAGTATGACAAGCCCACACTTAAGGGGGTAGTCAGGTAGCAAACGAAAATTTTTTTTTTCAGTTTTGGTCTATTTAAATCCTTAGGAATCATGTAGAAACCTTCCTTTACCTCGGATAGTATCCGAAAGCGATTGAAAATGAGATTAGCTGTAAGGGCTCGCGCGCTCGAATCGCACACCTGGCGCGTGAAGTAGATGCTGTTGTTATTGAGCTGGCTGACACGATTACGGCCGATCTACTGCACCAATTTGCTTAAACTTTTTTTATATTTTCAGAAAAGGTTTGGCTATCGCGTGAACTACGATCATTATTGTCCATTTCTATGTAACAACGTTATGACACAATTATTAACAAAAAACAAGCAAAAAAGAGAAAAACTTTACAATTGCACTAAATGTATATTTATTAATATTCTTTTACAGTTATAGTTCAAACGAGAGCCATTCATTTGTACTTCAAAATGAAATTTGTTTGGTATGTTTCAGATCATCCATAATGGAGAAATCGTGTCAGCCAGATTTAAAAATGGCGTCTTCCGGTCGCCCATATCTCCCCCGGATATAAACGAAAATTTATAAAAAAAATTTTGTTCAATACTCAAAACTATGTACAATAACATATAAAATGTGGAATAAAAATTTGTATGAAAAAAAATTACTTAAAAACATGGTCGATTCTACCTGACTACCCCCTTAAGGGGTTATATACCTTTTTGAGCGGAAAAATTGAGGAAATTGTGGATTTTTGTTAAGGTATCATCGCCGTTCGGATTCGGCGTTAAACTGTAGGTCCCCTCCCCTCCCTTTCCCCATCCGTTTGAAATGTGTGTTGTATCACATGTTGAAAAAAACAGTGTTGCATACGCATTTCAAACGGGTGGAATCCTGTGGTATCACATCGGGCCCGTTAAGAGGCCTAAGTGTGTCTCATACAGAGGCAGCCACTTCAACCTAACCTAAGGTATGCAGCAATCATTTTATTACACTAAAGTTATTGTTTATTAATTGAACATGTTTTTATGAAAAAAACAAGCGTTTGTTCTTAAAAAAATATAAGTAATTAACGGAGTTATGGCAATTCTCTCGAAACCCTTTTTTTTTAAAGCGGCTGGCGGTGACCACGATGGAAATCCAGCAGGTCAACTGAAATCAAAAAACTGAAAAAACTTCATTAGTATAGTGTTATTTCTAGTTCGTGAATGATTATTTTATAGAATATTTGGTTTTTTCTGCATACAGTAACGATTTTTTTAAAAAGTTAATTTTTAGAGCTCTAAAAATTGTATTTAAAAATTCTGATCTGCAAAATCAAAATTGGTGCATTAAAATCGAATCGTTCACGAACTGAGCACAATAATTACAGACAATTTAAAAAAAATTAAAGAAGATCGGTCAAATAGTTCTTGTGCAATCGCGGTCACAGCAAAGGCACTTTTGGAAAAACACGATTTCAAGATAATCGCATTTAAAGTTTTAAGTTGAGTGTACGTGCCGTGACGAACCGTACCTCAAAACCCTGTTTTCCTATCGAATTATTGTTCGGATCTCTATGAAAATTTCGAAAAATGTTCTCTAGGAGTTGTACTTTAGGATGCAGCAATAAAAAATTTGTCGATTTTTTGAAGAAAAAAAAGGTATATAACCCCTTAAGTGAGCTTTCTTGCTCACCTCAAACTAGCCCACTGATGCCTTCAATATGTGACCAAATATGCCAATCTAATAAAATAAAAAACTATCGTGATGAAACGATAACATGGACGACCGCGCTTATATGCCTTTAGTGTCTGAGCTAAGTTGTCCTCCCACCCACATTGATCCACCGACACTCGAAAAATATTGCCGCTATTCGAATTTCAACGCCTGCGCTGTCACTGCTCTTTGCATACCGCTTTCTCATCCTTTTCCTCTCCCTCTTTTCGCCCCCTTCGCGCCGCATCAAAACCAACATCAAAAGGTTCAAATATTTCAATAGCAGTTGTGAAGTGCACTTCAACGCCGCTCTGTGTGTGGTAAACACTTTTAACTTTTCCACTTCACTCACAACCCACAAACGCTTGCCCCTCTAGCGAAATAATCACTGGCTTGTCTGCCTTGTCAATAGCTGAGGCGGCACTGCCGCCGTTTAAGCGGATTTACAAATTCATTGAACTCTGGCACACCCACCACACACACTTCGTACTGCGTTCCGTTGATATGTGTTTAGTTGCTAATGGTAATGGCGTCAAGTATTATGCCAACCATTCACATCCAGCCGTCGATCACTCACTTTTGCTGCTGCGGCACACACGCTTCATCCATTTGGTACCCCCGCGTCCACCTGCGTTCCGCATACCCCGGCCTACAGCAGCAGCAACAATCAAGCCAATGTTGCCATGCACAGCCAATGCACACAACATGACATACTCGCACTTTCCAAAGCACAGCCACACACAAACTCACACTTGAAATCGCAGCGGAAGAAATCAAAGTTGCCAATGTCTGCCAGCAACCGCTTCCGCCACTTTTGAGCGTCTCTTTTATTGTCGCGATTTCTCCGCGCCGCCGCCCCACCCGTCCGCCCTCGTTTTCTTGGCACACATACAAACACAATCACCCGCTCAGCCACTGAACTCGCGCTCTTCCTCTTTTTCACTTAAGTACTGGCTGCCAGTTTTATTGTAGAAATAATTTTTGTACGCTTGTCAGTAGGCGAGTGTGTGCGTATGTATGTAAGTGCTAGTGGCAGGCTGTGCGCGAGTACGTGCCAAAAACTTCGTCACAATGGCCTCGACTCGAATAGACTTTCAGCGCGCACATGTTGCACCAAACTAAACTTCAATTGCAATTTATAGACTTCGACGACAACGGCGGCAACAGTAGACTCGGCGCTCAGTGCAGCAGCTGTTCAGCTTATTGTCGACATGTGTGTGTGTAGTCGGGTCGATGTAAGCTTATGTGTGTTTCCAGTAATGCGAGCGCCGTTAGGGGCCGTTGGGGTTGTGATTTATTTTAATAGATAATGATTGCGTTATCGATTTAAACGACGCAAACGTAGACGCGAATAGAAAGTGTTTTCGTCTACGAAATGAGCAAAGAAGAGCGCGGCGAAAAGCAGGCGACAACCTGAGGAGCAAAGGCAAAATAAACAAACAAAGCACGAACACGTGCACCGTGGGCACAAGAATGGCAATAGGTGGCACCGCCGCAAATTGCTGCCAGTGAGTACAAAGAAACCCACAAGCGGCAGCAGCACTTGCAGCATGCTGCTTGTTGCTTGCCGTTTGTGGACTGAGCTCTATTGTGCCACGAGGCGGATCAGCGACAAGTGAATCATGCTGAAAATAATGCCTGGCAGTAAGCAAAGGTATTAAATCGTTACAAATTCAATGGGTTTGGCGCAATTGAAAAGCGCAACAAGCGTCGTGGACATTGTTTTTTACTGGCCATGGGCTTTTTACCATTTTCACTTGAATCTGTATTTGCTTGAAATTATGGTTAATCATACGCAACTGACGGTAGGCCGAGTTCATCTTAAAGTTTAAAATAAGTTAATTAAATCCATAATATAATTAAATCTATATTCTTCGAGTTGCTTGCGATGTTGTTAAAATAAAACTATAGAAAGTATAGAAAGTTGTAAGACTAAATATGAAATGGTATAGAGCTTACAGTAGCTATAACAGTTTCTTAATTACATGCATCAAAAATATTGAAAATATTAAATAATAATGATAAAAAAACATATTCCGAAATTTTGAACACTATTCGTTGAATTAAACAACTTGCCACAGTGACCAGGATAACGTCCTTACCGATTTTCATATTTGCATACATAACTACACTTTCCATCAATAATCAACATTTCACAGCATAAATATAAATAAATATAAATATAAAAGTTACATACTGCTGCCTTGTGCAGTTGTTACATATGCACCTTGCCACAAAAGTAACATTACGTGTACAACAACAGCCGCACCCTTTAAATGTTTAGTGGCACCGCCAGACATCCTTCTGGCACTCCCTGCTGCACTGAACACCACAGCTGGTGGCACCCTTTGCAGCCCATAGAAAAGCTGTGGCAACAATAAAACACAACAACAATAATAATGTACCGTTACCGTCGACGGTGACAAATACAAAAACAATAGCTGCGACAGCAAACAATTTTATGTGGCAATATAAAAGAAACCATAACACCGCAACGCCAAATGAAATCATGCAAATCTTCCATTTTCACAACATTCGTTGGTCCTTTCTAGCCTATTATCCTTTATCTCTTTGTGTATTGCACTTTTCCACCCAGCCTCGGATTTTCCACATTTGCTGCAGCATGCAAACGATGAACGCTGCCGTTGTAGATGCATTGCTATTACTGCAATTGTTTTGTGGTTGTTGTTGTAAGGCAGCAGCACACACACACACAGAGAAGACAGGCTGTCGCACCTACTTATTCACTGACTGACTCACTCGCTCGTTCATTCACTTTGCATTTCATTTGCAGCGGCAAGCAACGCTGGGCGTACCGCATACCGTTGTATGGGCCAGCACCACCAGTGTTGGGCAGTGTTGTACTGTCCGCACTCGCTAAGCATCCGCTTTTCCTTTGGGTTGGGCCCACGCCTACGACTTGTAGGCAATAAGCTGTTGTACGCAAATTCACGCCTCGAATCAAAAGTACCATTTTGTCGGTGTAAGATTTATTGATTATTTTTCGTCTCGGCATTCTTCTACATATCTCATAAAAATTTTCATATTCGAATCCGAATCCGCATCCGCAAATAGGTATCCGGCCGCCACATCTATACTACCACATGACAACATTTGTGTGTGTGTGTGTGTGTGTCTCTGTGTATGAATGTGTGAGTTTATGTGATGCACTCGAGCTCGCCACTCGAGCTTTAAATTGTGCCATTATGCATTCTCGGCTTATGGCCGGCGGACTAATGACTTTTATGTGTATCGTGAAATGCAAACGAGCTGATGGCGTGCGAGCAACCATGCAACATGAACAAAAAATGAAAAGAGGTGAAGAGTCGCTGGGCAGCCGCATAAAAATCGATAGTTTCGTTTGTTACAGGCAGTCACAACAACAACGTCCACTAGTCAGCATCCCAAAACAGCAAAACAAAATAAACAATAAAAATCCAAAACAACCTTTGCAACACGAACAATAACAATGCCAATAAGAAGAAATCAACTTCTCAACTGACGTTGATGTACAATTGCAACCAACACAATGGCGGCGGCCACAATAACAGCAACAAAACGAAAGGAATGAGGAAAGCCGGCACGGTGAACACGTTAACGAGCTGTAGAACGGGCGTGAGAAAGCTGCCGCTGTGGAATCGAGGAGAGAAAAGCAACAACAAAAAATCAATAGCCAGAAAGCATAAACAAAAGAACGGGCGGCATAAAAAGCGCACGAAGAGTGCGAAAATAAAGGGCGACGACGGAACAACGAAAGCCAAAGAACAGCTGCAGAACGGCAAAGAGAGGTGGAGAGGAGAAATAAGAAGAATTTGGAATGCATTAGCGATGAAGAGGCAACGCATAAAAATCTTCAAAACAGCTTGGCAGAAAAAGCATCAGCACAAGGTGTATTAACACTAGAATGCCCAAGGACTATCGACTACATTGAGGTCGTTTACTGTAAATAACTTTTATTGCATCGCTTTCTAAAAAAATATCTTACGTGACTTTGACTAATTTTTAAAGCTAAATGGAATAAATAAATTAAAAATTTTCTAAACAAATTTTTTACCCCAATTTTGCAACATTTACCTTAAATGCCCAAAAGTAGTCATTTTGACTACCTATATACAATTTTCAGCAAATCTTACTGATAAATAGACAAATATGCATCTTCAATTGCGAAATATGAAAATTTCAAATAATTGCAAGCATTTAAAAAAAATATCAGGCTGTGACAATTCCTAAGTTCGTCAATCAAAAATTCACTCACAATTCCAAATTTAATTCCATTTTGTCCCATTTAAATGTAAGGTACGCCATTATAACTATTTAACTGAATTTACTTTGTAAACCATACACAAATAAAAATAAAATACTTATTTTATTTTAATCTCATGTGCATTTATTCATATTTGCTACTTAAAAACCAATAAAATTAAAAAGAAGTCAATAAACAATATTGTAGTCAAAATGACTGCATATGGGCATTTTAGGTAGGTCAGATTGTAGGGCATTCTAGTGTTAATAAGGTGATAGCACTGCGGCAACAACAAAAACCCCATGTATTTTGTTAGTGCTCATTGCCAAAATCAAATCAGAACCCACAGCAAGTGGGCGGCCATTTTGACAATCAGCATGCCGAATAATCAGCTTCGCGAATAATCAAAAGAAAATCAAAAGAAAAAAGTTTAATCAGCGGCACGCAAGCGTAGTCAACAGCAGCAACTCATATCGAATTTGGAGAGAGTTGGAGAGAGAGAGTGTGTATATGTCGAAAGCGAACGCTATCAATAGGAGTGGACCATCGCGATGCAAGAGAAGACACTATGCGAACTATTAAAAATGCAAAGTTAAAACTTCAGCCCTTTAAAAAAGTTACTTTTAAGCATAGTCAAATAATAAAGTCATCCCGCTAGTGACATTTTATGTCAAGTACTCTTATTTTGACAACTGTTCTCTCAAAGTATTTTGAATTCAACTCATTCAACATTTTTTTCGGTTTTAACCCTTTTTCAAATGTGTATTCAAATAGCTACAAGCAATAGAGTGTATATGTTGTGTATTGTATACAAATATACAGAAAACACATAAACATAGATATGCCAGGGTGATAGGTATCATATAAAGAAATTATTTAAATAATGCGAATGGGTTTTACGAAACTGTTTCAAAAAGTTGTCATCTAAATGTATGTCTTCATTAATGTTTTCAAGTGCAGCGTTCATCTATTTCACTGGGTACACGAAATATTGAAACTTTTTGGTCCCATGTGTTTTTGCAAATGCAGCACGTCCATGGCATTTTTGATTTTTACTGCACTGCACTTGAGTTAATATTTTCAAATAAATTTTCAACCAAATATTTTTTTAATACTTTATATTATGAATGAAAAGGTTAAAGTTTGACAGAAAAATTTCATTCATGTGAGAATGTAGAGAAAACACAAATGCCAGCTATCAAAATAAGAGTACGTAAACAAATAGACGTCACCTATCGGGATGACTTTATTATTTGACTATGCTTTTAAGTAAACTAAAAAAAATCCTCAATCAAGCCAAATTGGGATTTGAGTTTAAATACTCAGTACTTAAAAAATTTTGTGAAGAAATGTCGAAATGGATTAGGAGGTTTTAAAGTTTTGAAAACGATTTGCTCTAAGATCAATTAAGTAGCGTACACTGTCGTATGAGTAACATTCAATTAACCCACCTATGAAATTTGAATTTTCTTGTGAGATCGGATAAGGGCACTTAATAATTTTTCTATCGAGTAACATTTTACTATCCCATATATGAAATGCGATCGATTCACAAGATCAGGTAAATGACCAAATTGCAAAACATGCTAAGGCTCGCATCGACTAAACTCTGCGCAGCGTGAGTGTCAATTGAAAAATGCCAAATGTCAGACACACGCGCGACAAAACCGATACCTCCATAAATGTTGCAATGTTTGTCTGGAACGTCAAAATAAACTCAATTACATGTTCCTAACAGCAAAGGGGAGTGCGACAAGGCGTCGCCTGCGGTTGCGCGGAGCTGTCAAACACATGAATGACATTTAATTGTGTGATAATTATGTGCTGGCGTGATAACTATTGCTGGGGCATGAAGTTGACATTTTACTGACAATTTTACTGATGCCTTAATGCTAAATTATTTTTAATCAATATTTTAAATATTATATTAAATCTATTTTTTAAATGCCTCACGGAACAAATACAAATTTGGTGCAAGGATTTTGGACATTAGTTAATACAAATTTGTCATTCATTCAGTCAATTAATGTTTGGTAATTAGAAATGTATCTGCATTAAACCCTTAAATTTACCAAGTTTAAAATGGGCCAAAGTATTTTTCCAGTTGTTCCAAGTCAATTAACGCACAACCCACGCTTATCGATTCCTTTTCTCCGGCTCTTGCTGCTTTCTGTTCCTCTTTGCCTGCTTTTGCCCAAATCAAAAGCCATTTGCAATCATGAATAATTAATTGACATTTTTAAATCTGCTAAATAATTAATTTCAACATTCTGGCAGTGCTGACGTTGTGGAGAAAAGTGAAACTCCAAGGTTCGCCGATTCGAACAGCCTTTAATGTGCAGTGTAAATCAATATAATTGTGTGCGTGATACGGCCCAAAGCTGCGCTGCCACTTATACACAACCGCACTCAATATTTCCTCCCATTTCCCAATTCCATTTTGAAGTGATATTCTTGAGCTGTGGCGCCAGTTACCAACAAGTTTGATTTGCGCAAATTCTTCAAGCATTAAATAGAGAACGTTGGCAAGCACATAAAATTTAGTGATGAAAATATGATATGCCAATGCACTAAATCAAATCAACTGAGAGATCAGTTAATGTGGCCGTGCTGCTAAAGAAAGCAACTAAGCAAAGTAATCTACTTTTTATTTGGCGTAGAACAGTTAGATGCGCAAGACAAAAATACCATGCGTAGGTTGTTGTCACAATAAATGGATTTGTAGTTATTGTCCCAGACCTTGAGATGTCTAAGCCATCCCACAAAGTTCTAATCCATCATAGTATTAAAGTCTTATTCCATTTGTCATTCTCCTCACATTTCTTTTCGGTGTACGATGTACGTGCGTGCTCATGTCGCATGCAAAAGCAACACCGCATTGGACATTTTCTGGATTCCATTAAATATTCCATTCAATTGACACTTTGTCACACTTTGAGATGGAAATTTTGGTGCGCATATACGAACGCCACTGCTTGCCAGGAAAAGTTGACTCATCCTCTGATTCGGTGAAAAAATATTTACAATATTTCTGGGGAAAATACTTACCCGGGGAAATGTTTAATTGGATAAGCTTAATTGGGACATAAGTTGCAAATGCCCAACACGAAAAATTACACTTATGCGTTGGCAAGAGCCTGCAACCTCCCAAAGCAGCGCTGCTGTTATCTACGCCGAGTAGATTGCAGTATTGCTTTCTATTCAATTTCGATGCTTTGGCGCACACTGCCACTACAACAGTGACACAGCATTCCACACTAAATACATGCCGGAGCGATAAAAATCGGAGAGCTACTACCACAAAGCGTGCATGCTGCGACGGTTACATTGTCGTCCGACGGTCCCATACACTCACACCAACGCATTCAGCTGTGGCGCAAAGAAATATTTGGAATTCTGTTTCGCTTTTTCACGCAGCGCATTGGTCCTGGTTCCTGGTATACTTATGTATGTGTAGAATGTGTATACATATATTTGCTGTCATGAATAGATGTTGAATTATGTAGTTTAACGCTTAAAATAGTTTAAGCGCCGCGCTCAGGCCGAAAGCCGCAACACAACGTGCCAAACATGTTGCGGCTGTCTTTTGCTGTGGCTTCCGTAGGTGTACTTTTTTATTTTCTTGCTTTCGGAATTTGGTAAGAAAATTGCATTTCAATGTTGCTGTGGTTTAGTTGTCTCTTTTTATGTGTTCATTGTACATGTGCTGAAGTGTGTCTGTGTGTGTTTGGCAAAAATAACGAAGCCGTCCTTGGTCTTTCTCAAACCACAAAGACAACGCGACGATCATTTTTCTGCGTATTTGTGTGCGTTTTCAAGATTCCTTCCTTTGTCCTGCACCCCCACGCCCCGACGTTCACTTGCTCCTTAGTTCGCTTTTTCCCATTCTAGGGCCTGAACCCGCGTTTATTCTTTTCGGCAGTTTAACCCTTTACACGGCAACAGCGAATTTTTTCATCAAATTTTGTTGTTTAGATGTAAACCTAAATTAAAAAAACACGTATTTTTTTTATTTTTTAATATAATTTAATTTTGTAAGGTCTTTTTGTAAAAAACATTTGGTTCCACATATGCAACAAAGCAATAAAACTTGTTTTTTTATTTTAATATCTTTAATTTTAAATGAAAATTTTTAAAGCAATTAATGCGTTTCTTGTGGCATAGTCCTACTCCAAATTTTTGGCAAAGTGTTTGTGTGTTTTTATTAATAAGTTTTAATCATTTTTGTTTCACTAAAATAATTGCGTGCAATTTTTCGCAAAAACGATCAAATAAGTGCTTTGAAGTAAAATTTAGCTACTTTTTCCCACTATTAATGCCAGTATTTTAAAAAAGGAACATTGCATAGTTGTAAAATAGCAGAAAAGAGTCGTTTTGATAGTTACTTCCGAAATTACGGGCAATTTTACGGTTGGTTGCAGATACGCAACTGTACCGTGTAAAGGGTTAATACTGTTTTGCCTTAATTTACTCACTTCCACTCCGATTTTTACTTGCTTTCCCCCCCCTTCAATTTATCAAAACTTTTTCTTTTCTTCCCGCATTTTTCTTACTTGTTCTTGTATATTTTTTTTATTTTTTATTTTATCTTGCCGCGCGGTGGAGAAAGTGATTTCTTAATTTGTTTTTATGGCTACCGAACGAATATCGCTCGTCATTTGAAGGCAAAAAAAGGCACCAGCCGAAGTGGG
Source organism: Melieria crassipennis (assembly GCA_963668005.1). Classification (NCBI taxonomy): domain Eukaryota; kingdom Metazoa; phylum Arthropoda; class Insecta; order Diptera; family Ulidiidae; genus Melieria; species Melieria crassipennis. The sequence continues at coordinate 102,038,376 of OY764962.1, read as the reverse complement.
AGTAACCGAAGAAGCAGGACAGTAGAGCGCTGGAACGTGACTTTTGCGAAAATTCCTGCATTACCTTCATTTCAGTATGGCCAGCAGTATGAGGAAGTGCTTAGCAGCGAGCTGGTGGTCGCCACAGCTGCAGTTGGAAGAGAGAGGAGCAGCACATTTCGAGCGCTTAATTAATTTTATTTATGCGACAAACAATTTCTCCAACCACTAACAATGATCTGTTAGCTTTTGTTCTCACACTGGCCCAACTTTCCTATTGTCCCCACACAATGACAAAAACTCGATTTGTCTGTATTTTTCCATTACTTACATTGCTTGTATGTGGTCGCTTATGTATTGTAATTAGTTTTATTCATTTGAGAAGACATTTTTAAAAGCAAAATTTTTGAAAAATCGTTTTCAAAATACAGAAACCGAACATCGTATAGCATCAGAAACATATATATAGTACAAGTGCAGTATATAAGTGCGTTTGTGGGCGAGTCATTCAGCAGTTGACAGCTACGAGCTGCAACAGTGCTCATGCTCCTCATCAGGGCCGACAAATACAACAATAACAACAACAAAATCAACAATATTTGTAGTAGCAGCAGCTGCAGTAGTGCTTCGGAAAATTCGCCATAAATGAAAATTTCCAATTTTCATTCGTGTGCGTGCAAACTCATACATAGCGTATGTATTTATCTGCGAATGTGCGTGTGTGTGGTGCACGCAGACGGCCGTTTGTGGCACATGTGCACCGATGAATTTACTACGACTTCTCGTTGTTGTGGTTGTGGCAAGTTGCGCGTGGACGAGAGTACATTGGCACGTCGTCGTGGCCGTAGTAAAACGTAGCCGAATTGCTGCTGTTGTTGCTGTCTGCCACATACGACTCATATGTACAGCGCACTCACGCAAACACACACTCGCACACATACCAGAGCTAGGCACACAGCAGGCAGGACATTTGTAAGTGCGACCACGCTGCCGTCTGTGCTCTGCAGTGCTGCAGCTGACAGACAAATTTAAATAATCCAATCCATTTATCGTCGCTCTACTCTGTCGTGCTCACATTTTCGTCAACAGCGGCGCCCAAACGGCCGGTTTGGGTCTGTATGCGTTCGAGTGTGTGTGTGTGTGTGTGTAGTTTTGACCGTTTCCGGTTTTTGGTTTTTTTTAAACGTGCGATGGCGATGGCGCCATGGCCAAAGCAGAGCCATTGCGCCTATTTCGGCTCGCGCACCGCACCGTACAGCACGCACAAAGGTTCAGGTACTCGTACACATGTATATAGTTCGTAGTAAATACATATGTGCACACTGCAGCTGGGTATGTACTACTAATACATGAGCAATTTTACTATCAGTTGCGCCTGTATTGGTGAACGTGACCACAGCGATTACTATGTGACTGTGTGTGTGTGTGACCACGCCGATGACTATGTCGCTGTGTGTGTCGCTGAATGCAGCAATCGATAAATGCAGCCTCCCATTGCCGTTGCTTGTTGTTGTTGTGTCGGTTGTTGTTGTTACTACTATTATGGCTGTCACTAATTCCTTATAGCTGTTGTGGATATGTGCGTCTGTTGCTGTTGGGGAGCATGTGCATGCAATGTGCAGCAGAAACAATTAAACGACCAAATGAAATAAAAATCGATATGCCGCAACACCGGCCGGCAAAATTGCTGCTGCTGGATATTGAACTATCGCTTTGCAGTGCTTTCTCAATTTCACAAAATTCTTTGTGCAACGTCTATGGTAAAATTTGTATACACTGCAGAGCAGGGAAACAAAAGGAGCTGCTTTCCTAACGAGCACAATGTGAGCACTTTGTGTATATAAAATGAAATTTTTATGCCGGTAAATTGACTTTTTTATGTTGAAAAATTTTCAGAAAAAGAAATTCTGAGCAGAAAAAATTTTGAATTCGGGTTGTTTTAAAGAATTTGTTTGCGGGAAAAAGTGCGTGGCTAAAAATAAATTAAAAAAACCTGAAAAACAAAAGTAAGTGCCAAATAAAACATTGATAAAAATATAATTAAGTAATATTTACATTTAAGTCTTTCACATTACACTCGTTGGGAATCACCAAGCGCCACTTTAAACGCTTGGTTGCCACCGAGCAGCAAACAACAAATGCACCAAAAACAATAAAAAATACATAATAATAACATGATTATAAATGACGAACAAACTTTAGATAACCAACTGTTTTTGAAGATATTGCGGACAAAATTTAAAATTGGGCGGTTGTATTCAAAATTAAAAGGAATGCGTGTGACAGTATATTAGAAATTTGTCGAATGGCGGGGATAAGATTTCAGCAAAAAGTTTATTTAAAATAAAACAATTAGGAAATAAAATAATTTCCATTCCTCCGGGAACGTATGTAACATATGTGCACTGTGGCATCGAAAAAGAAATTCAAAATTTACAGTTGAAATTATAAAAAATAATGCAGTATACATGAAAATATTTGAAAGAACCTCAAAACATGTACTCGACTGTAATTGAAAATTGAAATACAAGTCTGAATCACACTGTTGCAACATGTTGTGCAGAAATTTAATGGTACATACTCTTAAACCTACAGACAGGTCAGGAGTCAGCTAAAGTCAGCCAGACAGACTAACAGGCACAGACACAAACGCCTACCCAGTGGGAAATTGCTGACCACACGCTAGCTCAGCGATCAACTACGTAAGCAACTTTAGTGTAGCAATGTTACTAAATTTTTCTTCGCTCTTTTTAAACGCTTCTAGAGATCGATCAATAATTACACAGCACAACAAAAAACACTTTTTTTCTGTTGCATGGAGTTTTTCTACTGTTTCTTACTAATTTGGGTGCGCCAATTTCGAATATATCGAAAATAATATAGGTACCGTGTCATTTTTTCAGTTTTTCCTCTACTTTTTCCATATTTTTGATTGTAATTTCTAAACCAAAAAACCGATAGACATTATTTTCACCTTATCGCACCGCACGGCTTCTTTTCCGATGCAACTTATTTTTATAAGTTTTAAAATGCCGCGGTAATTGGACATCAAATTCGGAAAATACATACACAAAACATACACAATTTTCGTAAATCAATTAACGAGTTAGGTGTATAATGAAAGCCGGCACATCAAGCAATACAACACAGCCAAATTATTTGGCGGAATACACATTCGCATCAAAATAATACTAAAAATGTACAATAGTAATTTTCATAATTTTTCGTACTTTTTCCTTACAAAATTAGGTGCCTCAAAATATGCTCTTTTACATGTTCCATTTATAGTCTGAAATACAAGCAAAAAACAAAAATATTTAGAATTATTCGAAACAAAAAAAATGCATATTTTGAGGCTTCTAATTTTTTAAGGAAAAAGACTGAAAATGACTATGGTACATTTTTGCTATTATTTCGATGCGAATGTGTATTCCGCCAAATAATTTGGCTGTGTTGTATTGCTTTATGTTCTTTCTTAAGATATTCATATACTTCATAACTTGATTTATGAAACATCTGAACAATTTTCGCCATCAGAAAAAACGCCTTGAAATTCAATATTTTCCTACTTTGAAACCTTATTACAACGCCAATTTAGAACACATAAAATTGATTAATGCCAGAAAAGATGTCATGAAATGTTGTAAATGCAACGATATAAAAATCATTTCGATAGAATTATTGGTTTGGAAATTACAGTCGAAAACGTGAAAAAAGTCGAGGAAAATTCGAAAAAGTGACACGCCCATTTTTTTCGAAAACTAGAGCTGTTACATAAAAATGGAGTCTGGTTTTGAAAACAGCGTGGAAAAACGATTCAGATTCATGTAAAAAACTCCATGCAACAGATATGCTGTTGTGCAGTGTAATTATTGTTAATGATGATTTCCTGTTAATGTAAAACTGTCTCCAAGGTGATTCTTTGTGGTCATCATTTTCCCACTGGGCACTACAGACATCACATCTGTTGGTGCAGTACGGCAAACACTCAACGCCGCTGCGCTGAGTAAATTCAACGGGCACTAAAACTTAATTGCACCGAACAGAGAAAACAACACACAGCTGCTGAACGTTGTGGAATGTGTGTAGCAAATAAGAAACCCTTTCCTCATACAACTGCAATCATAGCGGCGAAGCATGCAGTAAATGAGTGGCGACAATTAAAAAGTAATTAAGAAAGGTCACGTGCTACGCCAAAGGACACAAATATGTCTACAAGAAGTCATTCGAAATTAAAGCGAGGGAGCGAGTGCAGCAACGAAGAATATTTAGACAGTTGCAGCGCCACATTGACTAAATATAGCACACGTTTGAAACTTTATTTATGTAATAAGTCAGCCGCCGCTGCGAAATTGTGATACGTGTGTTCATGGTTAACGAAAACCTGTCGCGTTGGCTATTCAATAAATATTGGATAGAATTCTTCTTTACTGTTCTGCTGTTGTTGTAAAGTACGAACTCGACGTTCAAATAGTTTTTATGACAGAGAACCTTGAACGAATCAATTTTATTCCTTTTTCTTGTTGGAACCACTAAAATCTTATGGCTACAGTCTCTTGTGGGAATATTAAAATTCAATTTTTAGTTGCATATTTTTAGGCGTCTTTGCGAAAACCGTATACTTTTCGTCGGGCGCAAAAAGGTGAATAAACGCAGCTGCAGCGTTGGCTCAGCTGCTTTCAGCTGAAGCCAGCACTCGTCGTTTGGCATAGCCTAAAGTCAATAGCAGCGACACAGCGACTGCAATATCACTGCATTCACTGCAGTTGTTTGTTGCCAACGTTAGTTTTAAGTATTTCTCGCATTCGTTGTTGCTTGTTTTCTTCCTCTCCACACATTCCCATACGCATTTTTGCATCTCCCATTTCAGATTTATGGACATTCGTGCGCGCTGCACTCCCACTCACACACACACATGCTCACACCGAACGAGTTGCATGGCGTCCGGCAAAGTGCGAAAGCGATGCACAGCGAAAGCCGGTAAACTTAAACTGATTAACTCAACTGCGAAGTAAAAAGAACACTGGTTGTACTAACCGTTAAATGCTGCGCTGCTTGGATATACAATTTGTTGCATGTGTTGCAATGCAACTTTTCTTCGATTGCTTTTGGTTTCGTGCAGCGTTTTTCTGTTTCTGGCTTTTCGTTTTATCAGCGTTTCATATGCACTTTTAATCACTACGCTGCATGCAACACCGCCGCCCGCGCACACTGCACTGCACACACTTACGCATCTGTCCGTCACTCACTCACTCACTAGCATCACTATTCACATGGATCTCTCTCTTGGCGAGCGCCAACTATAATTTTCCGCTCTACACCAATAGCGAACGTATCCTTGCGTTCCGACGTGCCACACGCGACAGATGCGAGTCAAATGGCTCCGCTAAGAATTTTCTTATCTTTACACATTCTCGGCGTAGCTGCAGTTGACGAAGTCGTCGTCGTGTTTTTATTCCCTCACTGCATTTTCACTTTTCATTATGGCTGTTGTTTCTTCTTAACTGCTTTTTTATTATGTTTTTTGGCTCCCCACTGCCACTGTTCGTCGTTATAACGTTGATTGTTGTTGGTGTAGTTGGGTGTATGTCGTTTTCGTACTGTGCTAATGTTGCACCGAACACACTACAACTTGCATTTATTCCCTTGCTCGCTCGTTCTTACGCACTCTCTCTCGCTCTCTTTCTCTCGCAAATTATGCTCAATACACTAATACATCCGCACAATCTCACTTCCTGTCTTCTGCCAGATATTTCGCTCTGCTTTGGTTTGGTTTGCTTTGCTTCGTTCACACATTTAATCCATTGAGGAAGCTTCCGCTTGGTCCCCCTGACGCTTGCCACACTCCTCCGTTACCGTGAACGCGTTTCGCTTTTTTCATCCGCCAGGCACAACCGCACGCGAGGAGCTTCGAACAGCAACTGAATTTAAGTTGAGTACGTCCAATGATTCGTGCCCACGTCCTGTCGTGGCGGCGACGCTTCCTGCCGGTTGGACCGCATCTCACAATGTGTGTGGATGCTGCGGATGCTGGAGAATCTAGCAATTCAATCCACACGCATTCGAAAACAGTAGCGAAATTCATTTTAGACCAGTTGGAATGCAATGTTCTTTACAAATTGAGTGAGTTTTATTTGAGACAATGAGAGATTGAGAAATTGAGTCGAATGCCAAAGTGTGAATGGATGCTGAAATATGAAGTGAATGTTGTGGACTCTGATGTTGATAAAAACCTTAAATGAGAAATTCGATATTTCAGCAAGTCTGCTAAAGACTTTCAGGAATGTTAAGAACTTTGACAAACTAACCTACTAACTACATTTTGAACTAATGCTCAAGAATATAGATATAGAATATGATCGGAATATAGACGACCAACCAATCGTTTCTCTATATATTTGATAAGTTATATATTATCTTCCCCACAAGTCAGCCATGGAATAAATCCCACACCGACAGGCGTTTTGCAATATTGCTTAGGTTTTGTTGTTCTTATGTGGTTCAACTCAATTTCACAGGAATGTCATGCAGATGTTTTTTCTCTGCATACCGTAGTCTCCCCTCTCATAACAAATGCTTTTGTCTTCAATTTGCTTTTGCTCTGTTACCTTGACTAATTTCTTTTTAACTGCCACACTTGCAGACACATAGCCATGCCAACCAAATCCCAGCACCCACTCGATTCAAGTTAAATCGTCCGAATGCATTCACACGAAACCCACCGCTGGAATCCACCAACCGTCGCCAACAAATGTGGGTTGGAAATTCGAGCCCGCACCGTACGCTGCGCAGTGAATAAGCATTGTGGCCTAATCCTTTTAGCATATACATAACATGTATGTACATGTATGCAAAAACAACAAAATCAACAACAACAACAACAATAGCAATCATCACACAACAATGCCTTGTGACAGGGCTTGCAGCGCCGACTGTGACAAAAACTATTCGCACTTTGAACAACGCAAAGCCGACGACTCCAGGTGCGCTTGCCAAAAGTGCGAGAAAGGGAAGAAAGAAGTGAGAACGAAAAGGCAGCCATTGACAGCTTAAAATCACAGTCAGCCAAAGAGACGACAGGCACTTGCCAGCAAACTCCACCAGGCATGAGTGCAATAATTGCACAAGTTTTGCAGTTAAATTACTGTGCCAGCAAGTTAGCTACTTAAGCGGCACTTACCACATCCACCTCCCAAGTCGACCCCGTCTCTCATGCCTTACGTGCCTTGCGAAGCCAAAAAACACACGCAACAATATGCAATACACAAAGTCTGAGAAGCGAGGAGTGAGGAGTGTGCAAAATTGGAGCGCATAAAATTGAAAAGCAAAGATTTTACAACTGTCGTCGCCCCCCGCACTTCCGTAAGCACCCTTTGCCGTAAGCATAAAGTTAAATTGCGTGCTTCTGAGTTTTCGACTGAAATTTTAGAACTTGCACTTTTATTGTCTTTTAATTTGCTCAAATGCCACGGCATGGGCCGGGCCGAAAGCGGCAAGTGGCAGCAAATCCTTGCAAATGAGTAAAAACGCGGGGGTGGCGTGTGGAAAAATCAAACTTTTTGAGCGTTAAAAGCGAAATTAAATTAAATATGACGCCCGCAGCAGCCAATCGCTGGCAATAATTCACACACTTGCCTGCTGTTTTTTATGCAGCAACATTTTAAATCAAAATTTAAATGTGTGTGTGTGTGTGTGCTCGTGTCGGCTGGAGGACACTGCTGCCACAATAGCCAATGGTCGCAGTTACGCCACAAAATCCGGCTGTGCTCTGTTACGATTTGCCTGTTATTGTTTTGTGTAAAGTTTTTATTTGACTTTCGCCAACTAATGTAATGTGTGTGTGTGTGTGAGCGTGTTTTTATTTACTTAAAAAGAAAACAAAAGCAGCTGCAACAACAAATGCATCAACAGCAGCAGCAGCACGTGGTGGCACTTTCAATTAAAGTTCACACATCCGCATAAATAAATCTGCATACATATATGTATGTATACACACACACACATGTGCAAGCGAGCTACGTATGGCAATACGGAAATACCGAAAAAACGTATCGTTCGGGCAAACATATTCAGGGCATTAAAACTCCTCGATTTTCGGATTTAGTAGTAAAGTTTTCAGTATGCAACTGTTGATCTCTTACCTCGCTACTTTTGAGCTAACGAATTGCAAAATAATGAATATTTCCTTACTAAAGTGAGTTTCCGCGAAATGTTGTATTTCGCCAGACGGTCAAAGTGATCACCAGATTGCTGTCCCTAACACCAACACATGCATGCATGTGTGGGTGTGTGCGAGTAAACAAACAAAAACGAATATCAATTAAATGGCTGCAATTTAATTATAAATGCGCAACTACACACACAGCCGTAAGAGTGCATGCAAATTTACAAATTTACGTATTAAAGAAAGGAAATTAAAAATTTTAAAATTTTAAACAATAAATCTGCTTGTACCTTTGCTAATATTAATCAAAATAACTGACGAAGATGCAGGTATGAGGAACTCAGTTTTGAATATTCCCGCTCAGTATTGTTTGAAATTAAAAGAAATTTCGAACAGTTAGTGCTGTTGAACTTTAATAAGTTATAAAAATTAATTAAAATAATAAATGCCTTTTCTTACTAAAACATAAACTCCGAAAGTTTCCACACATTCCTGGAAGTTTTCCATTGCATTGCACGAGAAAATTGAATCCTCACTTTTCGCCTGCCACTTGAAACAATCTTAATGAACCGTAGATACAATTTGCCGGCAAATATATAAATGCGAAATTAATTGAGTTGAGCACATTGCAGACGGGTCTCATTTACATTTCAACACTTCAGCAGCCAGGCCAGCCAGAAAAACGAGAGAAAAGCGCAATATGCCCAATTGGACGATTCAACACCTCTGCACAAACAACCACTCAATTAATCACGGCATCTGTCGGTAGCGACACCCCTAACAACGCCGACTGACAACACAGCATAATTCAAGGGAAAGCAAACAATAATTATTTGTTATTGTTGTGCGCATAGACAGAACTCGAATTTGGCATCAATTGCGCTGCCTGTCGAGGTCACATCGACCGTCGTTGTTGGTTATCGAGTTACCGGCACTAGGCAATGTGGTGAGAAATAACGATTTAAGGTGTCTGAGGCAAAAGAAACAAATCAAAATTAAATAAATAAATAAACAAGATATAAAATGCTACAATAAAATTAATAATAAATGTATAAAAAAGAAGAAGAAATGAAACAAAATGTAATAAATCAAAGCAAATAAATGATATTAACTTATTTGTATAATTTTACTTACTTTTACTGGGCGTGAACTATAATAGCAGAATAAGGTCCGATATAATGTTAAAGCGTGGCGCTTTATGTGTTGCAGGATCCAGTGCGTAAGGCAGTAAGTTCAATTCATGCAAATATCGCTAAAAGTGCGCCCGGAAATCGGGTTCTGGTCGGGTCTTAAAACAAAACCTAATAGTATCGTCCAGCGACTTACCGCCGACCAAATATATAAGTAGTTAAAACAGCAGCAGCACACAGTGGATGACACGGGCCAGTGAGATGGCAGGTGCGAGGAAAGACAACAATGAAAACAGACACTTGGCCAAGAAGCCAACGACAGACACTTCCGACCGGAGAGATTGTGATTAAAATCTGAGGATATGTCCAAAGTGCAGCACAGCATCTACATTTATTGTGACAAACAAGCAAAAGATGCACAAGAAGACGAAAGAATATAAAAGCCTTCAGAAGCAGATGATGGAGACGCTGAAACAAGCAACCAAATTTTCTATTAAAGCTGCCAAATAACAAAGGAAAATGCTCTCCTGTGTGTACTTTTAGGCGATGTTGCTAATAAACAAGAGCAACAGCAACAACAACAATGCCAATTACAACAACAAGGTTTGGTATATGAAGAAAAGAGAAAATTCGTTTGTTGCGACGCGCTGATGACGAGTCGAGGAGATGTTCAACATCGAATGGGTAAATTTGGTTGCGTGCGATATAATGATTGCTAGATTACTAACGAACCCAGTACTGCAGGTGGAAAGGCGGTTCTATTTGTGCACAACACGCAATTAGATGAGCAGAAATTTTAATAACAGAATTCTTGCTTACTTCTGCTGGCATTACTATGGACTAAAGTCAAATGTTCGCAGGTTAATTAAAACTTTCGCTAGACTAACCAAAGCAAACAATATTTGAAATAATGAGCAGAAAATAGTATTCGAAATTCACTAGGAATTGCTTTTAATTTGCAACATTCCCAAATAAATTTTCCTTTACCAAATAGAGTTGCCAGACACTGAATTTCTAAATAAATCTTGAAATGTGTGCCAAATGTTATAAAAGAAAAATATAAATAAGAACACTTAATATTGCTAATGAAGGAGTGAGGAATGTTAGCAGTTAGCGAGTATAAAGAACCGATAAATAAAACAAATATTAAACTTGGCGCTAATGATTCATTTATACACCCTTACACTTACTTATCTGGTCACCTTGACTGTCTGCGGGCACGATTGTATAAACAGTTGGCCTGCAGGCATTTCGGCAGGTGGAATATTACAAAATGCATTGTGGGCACCATTTCCTACCTGTACCCTCTTAACCAACAAACAAATTTCGCTAAAATGTTCATGAAATTTTACTTTCATTGCCATATCCTTTTCATTTACTTCTTTCCCCTTCGCAACTTTCGCAACCATATTGGCATTTGCCATCCAAGTGCTTTCACTTTAATTGAGAAGTTTATGTCTCAGCATTAAGTTCCGACCATCCTTGACATTTTGTAAACTAATTAAAATTTACAGTCGGATAGCTGTGCCGGCACCCCAAAAACAACAGCGCCGCTATGCCGATTACATTTAATTTTTGTTTGTATTCTAGAACACAACACAAAATTTACGCAGCCGAATAACGAAATTCCCGTCGAGCTGGGCCAAATGTTTGGCTGGCGGGTTCGTATTGGCACACACGCTGCCATTAAGCCTCCTACGACGACGACTATGATCACGTCTTTGTAATTTAGTGGATTTCACTTCATAACTCAATAAAACAATCGAGTCAGCAGAGCAGACACGGAGACACATGGTGCATGGAGTCAAAGCCAGTCGAAAAATCCTAACAAATGACGACAATCAAATTACACGGCTACCCCCAACCACAAACACACACATTCTCACTCCTTTCTCCGAGAATGGTGTGGTTTAAGGCGCTGATGATGGTGTCGGTGGTGCTGTTGTAGCAATAAAAGTAAAACATATTTTCATAAATTGCCGACATTTGGCATGCCGAATGGCCCAACACACACAAACACACCCATCCACAACCACATGCAAGAAGATAGACGGTACGTGCGCACTCGAAATCGTGACGGCAGCCAGGCAGATAATCGCTACGAAGCGTTGTCATCTACAATGGCATTAAATGCACACATTTTCACTTACACACATAGGGACACATTCACAGCTCGCCACCAACAAAGAAGACACTGTCCAAAGTGAATTGGTGGATTTGCTGCAGGCGCAGCGGCAGCTTTTCGATTTCGCCAAACCGGCAGTCGGTGGCAAACCAGGGAGTGGGAAAACCTTAGAAGGGAGTTGAGAAGCTAGTAAAATGTGTAATAAATAAGTGAAGAAACTGATGCAACAAAAATTGACAAACATGAGGAAAGAGATGAGGTAAAATAGAAGTGAAAATGTTGACGCTAACATGTAGCAGTAAGTCTAAATTTTAAAAAAGATTTTAAAATACAACAAAAAAGGTATGTATAATATGTGGCAAGTAAATAATAAAATGATTAAATGTAGGAAATGTAGGAAATGCTATTAAACCTCGAGGGCACAAGTTACAGCTCGATAGTTCTGTTGTCCAGAATTGGTATTGAAGACCATGTTGACAATTGATATAATGGCAGCCAGCCGCCCATGCCAAGTCAGACAAGGTTGAATATGCGCAGGAGAGACAACACAAGCCAATTGCGTCCTTGCCGCCATCGCCAGGAATTTCAATCGAAATGTGCCCCCAACTTGTGCATTATGCATAATATGCGCGTTTTACAAAACTTGAGTGCATCAGCATGGAACACACTCATACCAAAGAGATTGAAATCATACCCATTTTTCTTTGCTCATGCACACAACACTATCCAACTCACTCACCACCCCATCGGTTTTTTCGTTCTAAGAGCCCACAAATAAAAATAAATCATGCCTGCAGCAACTTACACGAATTTAAACTCAAAAACAAACTTCATTTTAATTCACTTTGCGATAAATCATCTCGCAAAACTTTTACTGCCGTCTGCGCCATCCCCAGCCACGGCCCTTCGCTACGCCCTACAAGCGCCACTGGTATGCACACCTTCATGCCGCTTGACAATCGAACTGAAGGGGACGAGGGCGCAGACAATTGTTCCAAGTGTGCATTTCCAATTGAAATGTCACGCTAATAAAATGAAATAGCAGCAACACACACACACACAAATACCTAACGCAAAGCGAGGCCAGTAAAGACGATAAATGGCGGCAAATAAGAAAATGCAACAAAAATGAAACGACGTGACATACACAGGCGCACATGCACTCAAACACCCAAAGGACGAGCTGCCGTTGCAGTCAATAATCGAACGATGGCAATAAAAATTTGTCTTCTTAACTCGAACGGAGAGCATAAAATGTTTTTGAGTGGCTGCACCCCAGTTGGCAAGCGCCAGCGGCCAGAGTGCAGCTGCTGGAGTTGTTGGTGTTGCGCTTGAGGCTGTAACTGCGTCATGGCAAGATAAGACACGCAGTGCAGCGATGCCGGAAAAGGAAGCGACACTGCCCGAAAGGAAGCAGGGCAAAAAAATGAAAATTAAATGAAAATGTCGCCTCGCGCAGTAAGCCAGCAAGTAGCTGTGCGCCGGCAGCAAGAGTGTACGTGGTGCCAAAAGTACGTCAAGCCAGCTGACCGACACTGCCACCCGCCAGTCAAGCAGCCAGCAAGTCGGTAAGCCAGGCAGCAGGGGCCATAATCTGGCATAATGGCGCGCAAAAGCATTGTGCACCACGGCTGCAACATGAACTTAGTGGCCATGTGCCTACAAGTAAGTTCGGGACCGGTATGCGGGTGAGTGTGCGCGGCATGTGTGGCAAATCTTCTCCACAACACTCTACTCCGTGCAGCATGTTGCTTACATGTGGCATGAATGGTTGTGCTGGCAAAATTCTATTTATTTTTGGTCTTTACTAAAGAACTTCGACGTTATTTACAAAATTGGCGCGGATTATTTGGGCGAACTCGAGCGGTTCCACTTCTCTGCATAAACGGGTGGAGGAGGAGCTTCCGGAAGTGTCTATAACTTTCCATGCACCGGCAGAGTGCTTGTAAAGAGTTGCCATACATATCTATGTGTTTGTGAATGGTTTCTAAAGACGAACTCTGTTGGCCATGCAATGCAATGGCAACTCTGTGCTCTTGCACACGTAGAATTTTTAGCAATATTTTACAAGACTGCTTAGCTGGAAACGATTGCTATGGCATTGAACAAATCGGCATTGAACAAATCTGCACTTACTCAGTGCCAATTTTTGTTAGCATTTTAAGCGGATAGTCAAGAGAATGCAACTGAATTCTTGAAATTGTTTCTTAAGTATGTTTTGGACTCTCACCTTTTTGGATCAAAATAAATTATATAAACTATGTGCCGAACCGGCACCGAATACAAAAGCATTACAGTGGTGAAGTAAACCAACGATCACACCCACTGCACAGTGATTCGACTCCATACAACCGCGGGACAAAATTAGAAGGAGTGGTCCGTTCTTCATAAAATTTTGTAGTTAATCATGGTCTGCTGAATTGAAATTTTCATTTCGTTTTTTTTAAACTTTTGTAGTTTTCCAATGTCTGACTTAAATTTGCAATTTTCGTCATTTTTGGTGTGCTATAGCAACGAGTGTGTTGGCTAGATTTTTCAGATTTTACATTTAATCGGTAACGTCAACATTGATAATTCCAAAGAGTAACAGAAATTGTCTTAGGACCCTCTGGTTTTGCAATAAAAACGATAATAATAGATGTATGTTTTGCTTTTTTGCAGATTTTTTCATTTTTCATGCTTTTTGCATACTTTGTCGAATTTTGTCGAAAAATACGTGTTTAGACCACTTTTCAAATAGAATTATTTCCTGAGATCGGAGGATGTGATTACATTATCCGACAAAGAAAGAATGCTTCTTAAAATAAAAAAAAAAATCCAAGAACATACTTTCACATACTTTTTAGATATTTTCCTCTAAGTTTTGCCAATTTTCAGATTTTTAATTTAGAAAAATATTTTGAATTAAAAGTGATGTAAAAGCCTCAGCTTTGCCAATTTTTACAAAACATTAAAAGCGAAAATGGCTACATCATTTCTTAATCTATATGGAAAAGCTTAGCAACTTCTTGGTAACCATGTATTTTTACAATTTTTTTTACTCAATAGACTAATGTGTTTTAATTTTTTTGTAAAAAAAGTTTCAACTTTGAGCCGCTTTTGCACACACACTAAGTAATTTTTTGCACAGACTTTTTGGGGTTTTCTTAGTTGGAGTTTTACCTTTCAAATTACATCAAAATCATTAATCATTTGAGACTATAAATTTTTTGAATTTTGTCTATGAAACGAATCACTGTGCACTGTGGCGTACAGCAGACGTTCGAAGTCCCAGCGACAAGTTGTCCTTTGTCCTGCACGACAGCGAATTTGAATTGGCCTCAATGTTCGTGCAGTGTGACAGCGCAAATGTCCGATGCGGATGTGGCCGGTGCTGTCACTGATTTGCCAGTTACTTTTATTGTACTCGCATGTATTTGTGTTATGTGTGTATGTGTGTGTGTGTGGCATACGAGCTTTGACTTTTATTGCATGTACAACGGCTGCTCCATCGTCGTCATTGTCGTTAACATTCCGAGGCGGTTTTTGTATTTTTCATTTGTTTTGCCACTTTGACTTTTATAGTTCTGCATAATTTTTATTGTTGCAGCACAATCAATAGCAGCAACAGCTGCAGCAGTGCAGCAATAACGCCAGCAACATGTGCAACATTCGAAGCTTTTTTCCGCAAGTGTTGCAGTTGTTGGCTTTTCATTATATTTTTTGTTCGTAGTTGTTCTCCTTATTGCTGTGGCAAATTGCAGACAAAATGAGATCCACCACTGCTGCATTGGGACACAGTCGACATATGTGGCGAGCGTTTGTGAATGCGGCGAGTAGCCGGTTGCTAGCGACTTCAACTGCAAATTCTTTAAGGTGTCATGCACGCGCAAGTTGCGTTGTGGTGGTGATTGCTGTCAGGTTGGCTGCAGACTTCCACTCTTCAGACACCGCAAATGCCGCAACCACCTCACCTCCGGCTACACCACATACTTGACTTAATGCGCCCAAACAAAAGCGTTTCATTAATGCAGGCACCAGCCGAAAAGAAGCCGCTTCATAAAAACAATGATGCCAGAAATGACGGCAAACTGAAGCAATAGCAATAGCAACTTGTGTTGCGAAACAATGGACGACAGCGACAGCGACCACCGCAGCCACCATTCACCAACGGCACAACCACAATGCGACACCTTGCGTCATTCGCGCCAGGACTGTGACGATGCGCCGCTGTCGATGTGGCAAATGCTCAAATGTGGCTGCTGCTTCACTCTACTTTTACGCTTTGAAGATGTTGCAAATTGCAAAAACACAAGTACAACAAGCAAACACTGCAAAGTATGTAGCAGCATTAACTCAAGCACCGCTGCCACATACTGATGTACATATATATGTATACGTGTAATAGGACGTCTGAGGATGTATGTGGCTGTGTATGTGTGAACGCGGAGAACAGCAGCGAAAATGAGGCGCTGACAGCAGCTGCCAACGCCTCGGCTCTTACGGCTGCTGCTTGCCGTTGTGCTGCTTGCAACACGACAATCCGAAACTCTCCCCAGTTGCCATTTCGCCGCCGCGCATGAATTTTCTTCTTTTTATTTACGCGCTGCTATTATTTTAATCTTCTGCGCTACCGCAGCGTGAAGTGGCTTTCACCAGCTTTCATCAACGAACAAAAAACCAGACAACACAGTTACTGTTGGCTCAGTGCGAATAGAAAATGCGCTGGCAAGTCTGCGCGCGTGGAAGTTGCAAAGACACGGCGAAGTTTGACTGCACCACTTGAAATGTTCCTGTTGTGCTTTTTGGCTAAGACGTGCTTCGTGGTTAAACTTGCCAGTTTTCTAGTGTCCGACCGAAACATCTTTTTTGGGCCGAAACCGAATTTCGTTTTTTTTTTAAATTCGGCCGAAACTTTCTAATTGAAATAAAAATCACCATATCAAGCATTTTTTTCAACAAACGAATTTTACTTTAAGTAAATAACGAACAAACAAACAAACATAACATAAATAAATAAATACTTATTAATAAAACCAATTTATTCATTTTTTAAAAACATACACATGCAAAAATCACCCTTTCGTACCTTACTCCCTAATATTCAAAATTAAATTATTTATTATTATATGCTAAAAAAAAGTTTATTTACATTGGTGACATCTAAATTACTCCTCCTTTCACTACATATCTGCTACAAAATAAAGAAAGTTTCGGTTTCGGCCGTTAGGTTTTTTTTTGGCCGAAACTGAAACCGTAACCGAAACCACTTATTTCGGCCGAAACCGAAACCGAATATTCGGTTGGACACTACAGTTTTCCCATTCCCATTCCAAGTTGTATTATATGTATTACAAAAATGTCTTGCTGCTGTACGAGTCCGAGTTCTTAAAACTGAGAGGGCTTAAAATTCTAAAAAATCTAACTCGAAATTATTGGAATGAAACCGAAAAACATATTTAGCACACGAGAAGGTGTAATTGACTCTAGTTTTAGCTAAGTTCAGTTAATTTTTTTTAATTATCTCTAACTAATATCTATATCTTATATATCTATTTTTATCTTATATATCTTTGTATATATGTCTTAGCAAATTTTCATATCATAACTATGCGTACTTTTCATATTTATGTTTTCATATTTATATTTTATGCTATTAAAGTCTTAATGCCTCTTCCTTATAGCAATTCCAGACCAGTTTGATGTGCATTGTCATTGAACATTTCTTCGTTTTTCATTGCAAATTGTTGTCATTTACAATGGTATTTTCTCACTCACGTTTCTATGCACCCAAACCAATCATCTGCATAACGCGTTCAGTCAAACTAACTATTTACTCGACTGTCTGGCGTTCACACAAATCTTCTTCAACCTAGAAACTATTACCTCAAACCCTACCAACTTTTTCTCCACCACCGCGCAATCGGAATCTCGACATTTCACAGCCTGCACCCGCATCCGCTAGCATGGCGCTCTCGTTTGTATTGTGTTACGGGTCCTTCGACTGTGGTTCGCTTTTTTATTGTATATTCCCTGCGAGAGTGGCCGATGGCCGACGGCCGACGATGCACAAAAATAAACAAACGCAACATAAACGTAAGCAAACAAAACACAACACACAAAATATACAACGATTTTATTGCCAAAAATAACGTTGCAAATCATTTTCATTTCTCGCTCGGGCTCGCTCGCCTTCCTCATTTTTGGCATTTTTGTCCGGTTTTTTTTTGGTGTGTACATTTTATTGTTCTCCATGGTTTTACAGCAACAGCAATAACAACAACATTTCGCTCAGCCACACTACCAACGACAGAAACCAACAACTTTATCTATTAAGCGCCTTCAATTTGTACATTGCCATCGCCATTCCCTGCGCAACGATTTGTCTTGCGCGCTCCGTGCACGCCCATCCTGCGTTCCTCCGGACAATGAGCGACGCTGTGGCCTGGCATGGCAGTTTAATGACCGTTGCATACACTTAGGTGTCTACAAAAACGGTACATTTGTGCTCTGTGTTAATGTGGCTTGTAAATAAAACTGCGAATAAGTTGGCTAATGTTTTTGTAATTATTTCGTGTTACCACCACTGAAAGCTGACGTATGTACAAATGTGTGTATGTTAGGTCAGCGAGCATATTGAGAAATTGTTAAGTGTAATCCTAAAAGGATGCGCCACAGGACTGTTTAAAATTACTAACATGGCACCCAACAATTTCAATTATTTTTGGAAATATTTGCTCTTGTTTGCGGAGAATTTAAACAATCAACTCAACAACACACCTAACAGTCCAATTACGATGCTAAGGCCTGCTTCCCACAACCATCCGTGTTGGGCGTACAAATATGTACACAGAAGAAAGGTCTCTCAGTCCAACGTTCTTAACAACTAAGCTAGGGCGACCCAGTGAATTTCAAGTACTCTACTGCTATTTTTTTCGAATGTTGTTTGGAGTTGAAGCACTGTGCAACGGTTCAAAATTTACTACGATTTTTTTAAACAGCTTCTGAAAAATTTTACTGGCAACAATTTGCTTTGTATATTTGAGAAAAAGAAATGTTGTTGCACCAATTAGCATTATTAATGAAATATGTAGACAAAATTGCCTGTGAAAATTTAATTAAAATTCTTAATCAGGCAAAATCTTAATAGGCAACAGTATCTGGTACGCAAAATTCGATTCTTTGTGCATGTGTTCTCTATTTTCTATTTTCTCTCCCAGTAATTGCTGGTGGTTAAAGCAGTATTGGTTTCCCTGCAAATCAGTTTTATACAAGTTTTATTGAAACACAAACCATGTCCAATCAAACTACCAATATCAGCCAAACAATGCAAATTGAACCGAAAATTAAAGAGAAATATGTAATAATCCAAAATATGTATGTATGTACATACATACATATGTACCCGCCTCGTTACTAAAAATCAAATATTTTTTGCCTCATGCAATACCCAAATATGCGTGGCATGGAGCTGTCAAATTGACATGACAGCCAAAGTAAATTAAAAATGTTGACTGACAAATAGCAGGCACTCACCCCCGCTCCGCGGCAAACCAGGCATATATTGGCTACACGCGCACGAATGGGCGCCTTTGTAAGAGAATTTGTTTAAAGCTTTGTGGAAGAAATAAAGCCTTTAGCTTTGAGACGAAACAAATTGTCAAACATATTTAGTGGCCTTAGGCCACCGCCGGAAATGCACCGCATAAATTTTAAAAATTGGATAGCAATACTTTTTGGAGTATATTGAGTAGTGGATGTTGATTTTAAGATCAAAGAAACAACAATTTTTGTTGTTCTCTCTATCGAAATGTGTCAACGTAACACTGCAACAATAAGCAAAAAAACATACAAATCTAGAAAGCCCAAAGCTTTTAAAATTCTCGAGCTTTCATCGACAAGCAAAACTTTTCGTTCTGACTAAAAAGATTTTACAACCTGCGCCCGTAAACTGTCCCACCGGAAAACAGTTGCACCGAGCACTGCACTAATTGAGCTTATCGGCAAAGTTGCCAAAAAGTAACATTAAACTAATTGCCAAGCAAGCAAAAATAATGGCATCCAACTATTTTACAACTTCATTAAAAGCTAATTTCAAAAGTTTGAGCAGCAAATGCAACGGAAGAGGAAACAAGAACTGAAATGCCGTCGCAGCTAATCGACAAATGAAAGACGTCGAGCAAAAAGTGGGAAGCAGAAAATACGTTTATGGCGCACAGGTGGGAAGCGAATGTTCAAGCAAAAGATGATGAGATCCGTGGAACAGAAAGAGAAGAAAAATTGATGACTGATATCGAAAGGCTGACAGACTTAGTGACCCTTCTTGCTGTCAGTAGTAAACCAAGACGCCGTCCAGGGAAGCAGGAAGCTTGAGCATCACATAAAACATCAAACAGAATAGCGTTCGGCTGTCGGACTACCTGGCACTTTTATGTATTCTTTTCTCAAAAACTTGCCACTGCCTCAAACGCCCGAAATAAACGCTGCGATAAACTTTCAATGCAACACTGCAGGGATATGAAGCGAAAGCTGAAAATAATAGAGTGGCACATAATATTTTCAAACAAAACTTGTGTGTTTGATGCTTGCTAAGAATTTTCAATATTCGTATTTTATGCCTCGTATTTTATGCCTATTCGGAGCGACTGATGCGCAATGTATCAAGTCATAAAATCGATGACCATCACCGAAGCCAATAACAGTGAAGACTGTCACACTCCTCAGCAGAGAGGAAGCGTTGCGTGGCGCATTTTAAAATTGCTACACTTGCGAATTGCTAAAATAGCTTCAATTTGCCCACAGCTCATTTCGCTGCTGCAATTCACACCTCGCAAGGCGCATATTGCAATAAATTGTAATATTATTGTAAGCAACTACAAACTAACCCGCACACTGAACCATCGGTCTGGAAGTCAATAACATTTTAGCGGCAACATTTTTCTTACCAGCAACTGTTGCGATACTGCCCGCTGCAACGGCCAGACTACAAAAACTGCCAAACAGCATGGGGCAAGCGAAGCAAACACCATTCGGATCGACTCGATTCGACTCAGTTTATTGCATTACGGATATATTTCCGTACTTGGGGCAACACAACCATGGCGCCGTGGAAAATCGGATTTCCATATAAACACAATACACACAACGCCATAAACAAACATTGGCGCACACGTCCACCTATAACCGGCGAACGTAGAGCACCGACAGCGCTCAAAAGTGACGAGCAGGTAGTTGAACGAGCAACCACTCACATCTGTGAATTTTTATGGGAAGGTATCAAACAGTAGAAAAAATGGAATTGCCAGATGACGAGTGAAATTATTTAGTTCAAAGTACTTCTGATTTAACGTGTCAAAAAGTGGTGAGGAATGTGGTGAAAATATGATTGGAAATGAGAAAGAGCTTATGTAGATCTATCGGCAACAGATTCCGAACTGATCTCACAAAAGTATAACAACGATGAGAATTATTACCAGGTTAGGAAACTATGACGATTGCGCAAAACACCCATAAATAATTTAAAATATGTATAAGTAAATTAATGTTTCACTAGTGAGTAGTGGAAATTAATGCTAATTAATTAAAGTACTTAGTATAAATAAAAAAATAAATAAATACATGTATCAATAATCGTGGCCCACTTTGTGGAACGCCAACGCCAGCAGTGTTCAACCTCCACTCGCGTAAATTCGTGGCCAGTTTCCTTCACGTACTTCTCTTCTCTACGGTGTTTTCAACGAAACGAAAATAGTTTCACGCAATTGAAATGAACAACACGTACGCACTTAAACCACAGACAAGTCGTGTAATTATTTTTTCATCAGCAGACAAGCACAAAATGATTAGTGTTCCCGCACTAGACGAGAGTAATTTAGCTGGCTTACTGCAAATATTATTGAATATTATTGACTTAGTGTAAGAAATATATTTCGGCTTTGCTTAAATGGAATTCAATAAATTCGAACCTTCGAATGCCGAATTCGCGTTCACACTTCTTTACAGCCAACTAGGTTTAGGCACAAAGTCAAACAAACAACAAAACAAGCAAAATGAATACAAAATTAATCATTTTTACAACGTGCCAACAGTTTTCCAAAATTATTAATTGCTCAAGGTTACGAGGCGCCCAAAACGACCAACCGCAGGGCAGCCACAACAATGCTAGCAGCTCACCTCAACACCGACGCATCACACTCGCAATTGTCAATTGTAATTTTGAAAAAAAAAACATTACCAATTATTTACAACTTCCCATTTGGGCAACGGCGAATGCCACCCACCGCAGCAGAACTATCGAAAACTTCAATTCTTTGCTGACTGCTGTGCGTATAAAAGTGATTGGCACTTGGCCAGACAGCTGTCAAACGCACTTCCAACACTCCGCCAGCAACACCAAGCCACCAACCGCTCACGCACCTTCAGTCAACAAGCAAAATGTTTAAACTTGTAAGTACGAAAAATCAAATAAAATTTATTTAATGCCAACGTTGTTGTTCGTTTTCGCTGATTGTGTCATTGCCGGTTGCGCATCCTTTGCAGTTGGCGATCTGTCTCTTCGCGCTGCTGGCCTGTGCTGCCGCCAAGCCGCAGTGGCTGACCTACAGCGCGCCCGTCGGTGCCGTCGCAGCGACTCCGGTGGTGGCCACCACCTCCTACGTGGACCCCTACGCGGCCTACCCCTACGCCGCCTGGCCGTACAGTGGCTGGCCCTACGCCTCCGCCTGGTTGCGTCGCTGATCGCCAATCAACTGCGCACACTTTGTAGTTGACAGTCAGATTGACTATTTTTCATTGTAAAAATGGTTTAAATTTTGTTAATGTTTTGTTAACTTTACGCCGCCCTGAACGACATAAACAATATTTTAGTTCTAACTCATTATTAACGATTTTTCGCAAACACTAAATAAATTTGGTTTTGTTTTATAAAAAATGTAAATGGTGTTTTGTTTTTTAATGTTTCCCAAGAGAAAACGAGGTCTGAGGAAAGTAATTTATTTGTTTTGGGTTTCTGTCTCGGCACCATTTGGCAAACGAAAAAGGCCACTCCGGCAGTGCTGCTAAACGCCGCATTAAGCGCCAATTTAATTCAATAGCCCCCAAAATGTAACAACAACAATAACGACAAATGCTCACTCAATGCCCCAAATGAATCAAATCCAGCTACGTTCATTTTTTATTCTTTTGTAAAGGCCGACTGTCATGCTGCAACACAATCATGCCGACACTCAATTACACAGAAACCCACCGGACGCCGCCACCCGCCTCACCAACTCTTGGTAAATAATACAACAAACGATGCGAGCGCAAAATGGAAAAGAAACGAAAAACACAAAATTAAATAAAATAAACATTCTGGGTAACTTAAGAAGTAACCTTAACACACACACACACACACGAATACGAGCACGCAACAGCACGAATAAAACAAATTCAATATGGCAGACAACAATTGAAGTGGCGCGCGTTCTATTCGAATATGTCGCGTGCACATGAGCATATTTTTTGAAGACATAACCTAACCAGATATAGCACAACAACAACAAACACTAGCACGCACAAATACTTAAGTACGCAACTGGCTGCACTGTACGCGCATATGTGTGTGTGTGTGTGTGTGCTTGTGTGTTGGCGTGGTAAATGTTTTATTCATGAATTTCGTTTACTTCGAACGCAGGAAGCGTTTGTCTGGCTTTGTATGTGCGTACTCGCCCGCCAGCGCGCTTCAGCGCACCTTCGCGTCGCATAAATGAAAATGGTAGAACATCGGCAAATCACTCAAAGCGAATTCAATTTTTATTTATCGCATTTCATTTAAAATTTTTATTTTATTACATTTGGCCGCTTGCGCTGCGCTGCCATCGTCGCCCCGGCAACTTTTCATTCATTTTTGAATTTTTCTGGGATTTGCTTTTCCGTGCAGTTTCTTGATTTCCTCGCACATTTGATCAAGCAAACCCACACAAGCACTCCGACTCACACGCAAATCAGTTTCAGTTACGGATTCCGGCAGCGATTTTGGCATCTTCGATTACGATTTACTGTGCGCTGCCGTACGCTACTTCGCTTAGCTGCGCCTCGGCTGGATTCGCTTCAATGTATGTATGTATGCACGTTGCCTTGACTCTGGTGTGTTGCTGCTGCTGTTGCCCGTCTTCCGGCAGCTTCTGCTGAGTCGCTCACAAGTGTTGTGTTTGAATTTCATGAATTTTCGCATCACCAAGTCGACGCTCGCAGCTCGGAGCTCCTTGACGACGACGCGCCGTGGCCCGCCACCACAGCGCCTACAATTTGAATAATCAAGTGTGAATGTTGTCGACGGTTCAAATTGATTTTTGGGGCCAAAGTGCTGCCATTTATATTTTTTCCTCCTCATTTTTGCGCTTTCATTTGCCCTGATTTACACACTTAAAAGTGAATTGAAAAATTATTGCAGTATATATGTATTTAGTATTTGCCTGTGATTCGGCATTTTGTGCTTTATTCTTAAATATTGTAAGTTCACTAAAATTCTACACATTCATGAATATAATATATATTTATAAACCCGAGCAACAGTAGACTTCCCAACGTTGTTGTTCTCGAAAAACTGTTTGTTTGAATCGAGGTTTTTAATAATATTAATATATTTTCGTATAGGGATCGTGGCAGCAGTTGTTTACTTATTGCTAAATTTTCGTAACATAAATATTTTCCGCAATAGTTTAGACATTTTCTGCGCGTAAGGCATTCTGATTTTTTACTTTAAACTTTACTCAAGTACCCAAACAAACTGCGAATTACTACATTTTACGTCAACACAATTGCCAACAGCAACAATAGTTACAACCACACCTAAAGCAAAATCACAACCAAAATCAAGGAAGCCAAGGAGAATCAAAACAGAGAAAGACGTATTTGTGTGTGTGTACGTTTGTGGCGGAAAATTAGCAAATCTAAAATCTACAAAGTGAAAAACTTCTGCTGCAGATTTGCCAGCATTTTAAAAGAGACAAAAAACACCAACAGTGGGGATGAGTGCGACGGAAGGTGCTTTTAAAATTATCAGCACGAAAAACTTATTCGGTTGGCTGGACTGAAGGCAGTGCACCGTTAAAATCTTTCCAAAACTTCTCCCGCCCCTCTGCCATTTCCAGCAAATCTGGCATGGTAGTTGAAAGCTGAAAGTTTTTGATAAGCGCTGAAAAGGAACCCGAGCGCGCTCCAGTGCAAGTCTCAGCCGCGCTACGTGGCCTTGGCAGATGAATAGATGGGCAGCTGGTTGAGACTGAGTGAAACGCGGGCGAAATTTTCTGCATTGCCTGCATAACAGTGCCGCCACAAAGATGAATCCAAACGGTGGTGAGCGGGAAAATCAGATCTCAGTTCCAGGTGCAAGATTACGAGAAAAAAATCCAACAAAACTAAAGCATGGCTTCCACTCAGTCAGGTGCTGCGCTGCAGCCGTGCAATAAAAGTTGCGGCGCACAACATTCGACGAAATCTGTAGCAGAAGCAGAAAAGGCCAGCGCGAAGGAAACTCGGTTACTTTGATTTGAGTTTAGGCGTAGTTGTTTTATTTCTTTGACTTGAAAACTTGCATCTTATGTTTTGCGTTTTACGTTGACTATCATCACAGGCGGGGAACAGTAGTGCACACATCAGCTCCTCACTTGAAGAACAAGGGTGCGGGGGCGGCGAACGGAGCGGCGGCGATGGGCGCAGCAGCGTAGGCAGCGGGGAAGGCGGCTGAGTGGGCAATGCTGTGCGCGTTGTAGCTACTGGCGTAGGGAGCCACATAAGCGGCGCTACCCACCACAGCGGGCGCGGTGTAGGCCAGCGGAGCGCTGTATGCCAGCGGCGCAACGATGGCGGGTGCGGCGACGGCCACCGCGATGACGGCGAACAAACAGACGCTGAACTGCAAGTCAACAAATTACACAAAAATGTTATCCATTGTACAAGAGCTGCGAATCCTTTTGCATGTTGCACCGCGCTGCCAGGATACTTACGAACTTGTACATTTTGTAGGTCGTTTGGTTGAAGTTGTGGACTCGAGATGGTTTGTTGTAGTGTTGTCAACGCTTTGAGTTGAAGCTGAACTGTGTGGCTGCACAGCGTCGTGCTATGATTTTTATAGTTCGAACAAATTTGCGTGCAGCCACGGCGACTGCTTAGCATGCAGCGCGGCTCGCCGTGCTGGCCGTCTTTGCCACTCAATGCCTACAAGTGCGATGTGCTGTGCCACTTGTGAAAGACGTTGGACGCCTCGCTTGGCGCATGTCCCTGCATTCGCTCGATATGACCGCCGCTTAAAGTCGTCGTCAGTGCATATTAAGTGAACGTCGCCAATTTATTTGATTGCTCACATTTTCGCACAGCAGAATCAATGCCAAAATTTGCATTGCACGAAATTGTTGATTGTTGCGCTCTTGCAATAGAATTGAAATTAGCCCTGCTTAGCCAATGTTTGTTGATTCGACTACAATTGTTGTGATACAGCTCGATCTCATGAAAAACAGAGCCAGTCATTATTAAGCAAAAGAAAATAAGAACCACACATAAAAAAGTTTGTTTTCTGAATTTTAATTAAAAATATGATAGTATTTTTATTTTCATTTACTTTAAACGAATTTTATGCAGAACCGGCTTCTTAAAATCTACTTTAAAACTGTGTTAGTCGAATCGACAAACATTGGCTTTAACGTATATTAAATGCATTGCAGGGTTAATAAAATACATGTAATTGATTCGGAAATTGCCGGAAATTAGGCAGACAGAAAAAGTTTGCTGATTCAGAAATATGAAAAAAGACGTATACCGCTATTCGCATGGGAAAAGACATGAATATTTGAACCTAACTTGCAATCAGAGTCTCGTTGGTAATCGGTAGCCATATACATTGCTCTATCAACCGGGTGATGTGCACGATAACTTTCGAAGCACTCGAGATATAATAACGAAATTCGATATTTATTGCAATAGAACTGATGGAAAAATTTGCGTGATCTGCCTAATTAAAATCAGTCTTGCTATATAAAAGTACTAAACACATTGTGAAAATGTCTCATTAACCAGAATAATTAGGAATTTATGGATATATACTGTTACGAAAATGACTTCTCTAAGTTCGTTTTGGATTGTGCTTGAAAATAAAACAACTTCATTTATTCAGCGCAAACGCAGTCAAAAAATCAACAATCGCTTTATTTACAAATTTACACTTATTACTACTTTACACTACTACTATTGCATGTTTCCCCTTTGCTTGCTCAACACAGACTCGACCCTGTGCGCTGCCACTGCTGCTTTTTATACTTGTTTTCTTATCGCGCCGATGTTTCTTGCACATTCTAGTTGTACCCTCTAACTCGATTGTTCTAGCACAGCCCATCACCTTCGCGAACCATCCTTGCCATATCGAAATTATAGCCAACCGGCCGTACTTCAAAGTACATGCCTAAAAGTATGCTCGTAAAAGCATTCATAGCACAGCACAGAGTGCCTCATCGTTGCAATACTAATACTTATTTATCTATATACTCGTACATGTATCTAATTGTTTGTCCTGACTGACTGACTGTTTAATCATCGCCCAGCCCAAACCGCTGAAACTACAAACATCAAATTTGAACTGTAGGTACATTTAGAAAAATGGACCTTCACTGAGACGGCATTTTTTGAAATTCGGGATCTAATAGGGCAAAACATGGGTTAAGGTGTTGTATAAAGAAACCTGATTTAATGAGACTATTTATTTCAACCTTAGTGAAAATACTTCAAATTAAAAATAATTCGATACGTGTTTTTCAATTTTTTGAAAACCAAAATTTCACAGGGTTAACCTTCACTCTGTGCATTGGGTATACAGTTCCCCATAGCCACAGAAAATATGAATTTGTGAAGGTATTTCTTTCTGAACGATATATTAATACTTAGACCATTGGATAGCTATTGATGAAAGGATTTGAAAAACATAAGCAGTTATTTGTTTTTGTGATTGGGCCAGTATATTCACATATTGCACACAAACTGTTGTTCTTTGGAGAATAAATGACTCCGGTATTTATACCAATTCATTTTGTACGCAGAACATATCCAAGTTCTGAACCGCTCAAGTTCTCAGCCACGAGCACACTCACCGGTGAAATAACAAATTCAAAGACGGTGTGCAAATAAATAATATAAATAATACCAATACTTTTCATCATTCCCATACAAAATATACTGGTTTAAAAGTGGGGAACTGAGTTCCCCATTTTGAGGTTAAGGCTCGTTACGGAAAAACTATGAAAAAAACATGAATCGACTGCAAACATGAAGCAATTAACTTCAAAATTGGTGGGAACGTGTTTTTCCTTTTTTTAATTCAAAATCTGACGGGGATTCGCAAGGGGCTGGACACTATTGTTGAAGGTTGTGTCATTACGATGTACACCGGCCTTGCGCAGAACGCTCTCATGGTGAAGTTGAAGAGGTCGCATGACAAAGGATCACCTTTGTCTGAAGCCTCGAACGGTATCAAATGGGTCGGAGAGGTCACTTCCAGCCTTGATGGAGGGCCGGGTATTGCTCAATGTCGCTCTGCAAAGTGTCCCAACCTTTGCATGGTTACCAAGTTCAGACAATGCGGCGTATGCGGTATCCCTTATCGGGCTATCGAATGCTTCCTTGTAATTGATAAAGAAAGAGTGAGTATCGATTTTAATCTCATGGGTCTCCTGAAGGATTTGGTGTAGATTCGCGGTAGATTTACCAGGTCTAAGCCACACTGATAGGGTCCAATCTGATAACTTCCTGATAACTTTTGCAAAAAACGTACGATACGGATCTGTGGACAGGCATTAATGGGTTAAATCATTTAATCACATTTTCATTGCAATTCGATGTGTATTAGTCAAGATGTGACCGCTCAACCTTTTTCAAATACCAAATCGTTCTGAAAATTTAAATCAATGCAACATCTCGTTGCAGGAGTTAACAGCTCGTCGTTGTTTACCGCCCAAATTCCAAGTTCTTGTTGAGGTGTAGAGTGCTTTGGCCAAGCCCGCCATTAATCTTTCCGCATTAATCATTTACTAATACTCATCCAATTGCTGCCAATTATGTTGACAAGAAATGATTGAACTGACACACCGATTAATTAATTACCTCAATATCAATGCCAGATATTGCCTAACCTGCGACATATGTCTGCTCGTGCTGACCGCGCACACACTGACACACAAAACTACACGCATTAATTTATATGTGAATATAAACAGACACAAGCAAAATATATGCCAATAGCGCATAAAGTGTGGTCCGCTCTCGCCCCCGCCACCCATAAATGGGGCCAGCGCAAGCGACACGCAATTGCCAAAAAGCCAAAGCCAACAATCACTTTGGTCGCAATGCATAAATGGTAATGGCGTGCGGCAGACCACGCTGCATTCAAATATTATTTTTTATTAATTGAACGAAAACGAAATGAAGAGAGACAAACAAGCAAAACGCAAATAGCGATAGTTGTTAAAATGCAAAGTGCATCTGGCTGATGGCAGGTGGACGACGCCGAGTGGACTGTTTCAAGTGTGTGCAGTGAACCAGAGCCAGTGACGCCGTGATTGGTTCGCTGTTCCTACTCTATTTCGCTTACTTTGTACTTTTTCTGTATTTAATCAAGCAAATGGATTACGTCAGTCAGATTTCTGCTCCAGCAACAGTTTCCTTAGCCGAGGAACAAAGAGCAGAAAATTTCATTTTTACACTCCCCTTTTTGTTGTTTTTGTATCCATTAAGGAGTTGAAAATTGAATAGAAAGTTGTTTGATGGGAGCGGCGAAAACATTTGCTGATATGTTCAAATCGAAATGGTTGAGAGATTTATATGTACTTTAACTTTGTCTCACGTAATGAAAACAAATCTTTCCTTTAAGTTTTATATTTATTTATTTATTCGTATCACAACTGCTAATAGTCAAGTAAACGGCAACGCACTCGAACTGTTCATTTCAGCAACAATGGAGCAGAGAGGGGCGCGCCATATGCGGCAGCATAGCGTGCAGACCATGGGGCTGCCAGTGGGGCAGCCCAAGGAGCAGCCAATGGGGCCGCCAGAGGAGCAGCCCAGGGAGCAGCCAATGGGGCCGCCAGAGGAGCGGCTAGAGGGGCGGCTACATGAGCAGCCAGTGGAGCAGCGTAGGCAGCTGGGAAGGCAGCGGAGTGGGCAATGCTGTGCGCGTTGTAGCTGGAGGCGTACGGCGCCACGTAGGCGGCACTACCCACCACTGCGGGAGCGGTGTAGGCCAGTGGAGCGGCAGCGAGCAGACCCGGCTTGGCGGCGGCTACGGCAAGGACGGCAAAGAAGCAGACAGCTACCTGCAATTGCACAAATTTAATGTTTAATGTAATCCTTTTTAAACGTTGCGGAGCACTTACGAATTTGAACATTGCGCTTGAGTTTTGTTATGGCTTTGTTGTGGTATGGGAAATTACCAAAAATGTTTTGATACCTTTTAGCAAAGTTCAAGCAACTTTTATACCTAAATTTGGGCATCGACGACAAGTAAAGGCGACAGCGACGAAACCACAAAACAACTCAGAAATCATTGATTGCCTTAGCTTTTGCATACATGTTATGTATATTTTGGCATTTCTGTGGCTTACGCACTTTTACGCTGCACGCATTTGACATGCAGCACATGCGCGGTGGCGCACATTGCGAGACTATCGCATCGATTACGATTGCGCATGCGCTGCGCGTACGGCCTGTACAGTTACAATGAAATGTAGCTGAAGCGCTCGGTAATTGGTGTGAAGTGGCGGTTGACGCTAAATGACAGCCGTGACCTTGAGTGTAGGTTTTAACAAAGCAAAAAAGACATGGATTAGTGTGTGTGGGCTTAAGCAGTTCAGGAAAGACTTGAACTTTAGGAGAAATTTGAAACTCCTCAAATGGTGGCAATAAGGTTTAGTTGTCGATTTAAGCCTCAAATCGTGCATTTTGTCAGAGCAGTTCACTTTAAGAAACGCAGAATACTTCAGCTTTGATGTGACAATGAGCGAGATGTAATGAAATCGAGTTGAAAGGGACGAGAAGGGAATAGAAATCGCGGTGAATTCATAATAAGCAATAAGCTACCAATTAACTGTGCTCTGACACCTCTCCCACTCGCCTGCCACCCTCAATGACGGACTAATAAGCGGCTTATGCAACGATTTGGCATTAATGCGAGCGCATTGACGATGGCCCCTTGAGCGGCAATGGCTGTATGCCGCGTGCAGCAAACGGCAAACAACTCTAATTACAAAATATCGAGTGGATGCAACACTCCACGCAGACGCACGGCAAAAGTGCTGGCCTGTCTAAAAACGCCAATTAAGCGCGACGCATCACTTGCGCGCGGCAGCCGCCCACGTTGCACATGTTGCATATTGTTTGTTAAGCGGCGGAAATCGCGGCGCAACACTCAAAGCGCGCTGCGACGCCAACCATTCTGGCTGAATGTCGTTGGCCTCTGCCTGCACATGAGGGTGAAATGGTAAGTCGCTGCATGCCGCCCGCCCGTTGCACACTTTGTGCGCATTTGTTTTGGCGCGATGTCAACGCGCACAGTGCAGATTTTCACCCTTGCAATTGTTTGCCACACAAAGAGTGCGCCAAGTGGGAATGGGCTACTGCGAGTTGCGCGAAGAAAAGTCATTGCGAGTGACGGTGAGGAGGGCCATGACGATAGCGATGCCGCTGCTAATGCGTCTGCTGCAGTTCATTGTCAAGTTGAGCGCGTTTTTTCGCGCAACCAGCAGACGCACACTCAAAGCAAGCTGTCCGTAGGCAGAGAGTGTAGAAACTGTTTTGCCACACTCGTGGCCCAATTATGCATGTCACATACCAATTTTTTGGTAGTTTCTGTCAATGTCAAACGAAATCGAAATTGAAATCGAAATCGAAGGCAAACGGTTCAAAGCGAAGATAGCAATGTCTCACTTAGCGGTGGCTGACAATATAAAAACGCGACTGCGTATAACAAATGCATTCCAGTTTCTAGTGAACTTCACTCCAGCAACAACCACCCAAAACCACAAAACAAATCAAAATGTTCAAATTCGTAAGTGACAAGGTGGAAGCGTGGGCTTAAACTTACGAAATAAAACTGAAATTGATCCTTTCATTTAAGTTTGCTGTCTGCTTCTTCGCCGTCCTTGCCGTGGCCGCCGCCAAGCCGGGTCTGCTCGCTGCCGCTCCACTGGCCTACACCGCTCCCGCAGTGGTGGGTAGCGCCGCCTACGTGGCGCCATACGCCTCCAGTTACAACGCGCACAGCATTGCCCACTCCGCTGCCTTCCCAGCTGCCGTCGCTGCTCCACTGGCTGCTCATGTAGCCGCCCCTCTAGCCGCTCCTCTGGCGGCCCCATTGGCTGCTCCTTGGGCTGGTCCCCTGGCGACCCCATTGGCTGCTCCTTGGGCTGGTCCCCTGGCGGCCCCATTGGCTGCCCCTTGGGCCTCTCCGCTGGCTGCCCCATTGGCTGCTCCATGGGCTGCACGCTATGCTGCTCCCTATGCCGCGCCACTGTTGCTCAAGTAAACGCCGCGAATTTGAACTGATTTTGATGCGAAAATAGGTTTTAATAAAATATCTACTTATAAAAGTTGCTTTTGTTTGTTGGCTTATTTTCTTTCTCGTCAAACGATTTCTAATCTTAACATTCTTCGAATATTTCCCAGTTAGTGTACGTACTGTGTCATTCGAGTTCTTTCAGTTTTGACTTCTTATTGTGCGGTGTTTTTTTGTGTTTGCAACCTCTACCCAGCTCTCAACGGTAATCGGCATAAGTGCGCTTTTCATTTCATTCGAGTACGAAAAAATAACGCATGCAAATACCAAAGCTCTAACAAGCACTTTTCCCTATTTGAACTTCTCTGGCACTCCTTTTTCATTCCCCTTGCCGTTTGATATTCAATTGCAAGCTGGTTCTGGTTATATTGCAAAATACTTATATTTTCATATTTTACACTCCACTGTAATGCTGAATATATTTATTTTAACCAGGGACCGTACCGGTTATGGTTTTTATCAAAAATTTTAACTGTTATCTTCTAACATAAGTCTTATAGGTCAGAATATGCGGTCTTCTGAGACGAAAAAATGGTATCAATAGTTTTTTAGTCGGTCAAACGGCCTTTGAAAAAATTCAAATTGCCTGATATATTTGACCGAAAAAATAAAAGTCACAAAATAACTGTTATTTTTTATCGATAAAATAAAAATCAAAAGTAACATTTATTCTTGCCTGAAATAACAAAAGGCACAAAATAACAGTTAATTTTAACTTTTATAGTAAAAGTCTAAAATTTAAAAGGCATTTAATATTCGTGAAGCTGAGGCCATTACGATCATAATGGTATATTTGAAAAAGTCCACCGACAATTTTTTCGTTATGCCTTTTTGATTTGAAAATTGTAAAATAACAGTTATTTTCGGTCCCTGATTTTAACACTAGAATGCACCAAGGGAGTCAAAATTATTCCATTGAGGTGTTCATTATTTTACCGCATCGTTTCCTGGAAGGAAATCTTGTGTGGTTTTTACTAATTTATATATTGTTGAACAGTGTTCACCCCTATTTTTTTAACAAGTTTCCATATGACAAGGACGGTTGGTTTCTGGATTGGCATTCTGGAATTAACACTAGGCTTGTGACGCCCAAAGCGATGTATAGAGATGATCCGCATGGTCACCAACACTATCAATGTATGTAGATTATCTGATCGTCAATCTATGCATATATTCGGGCTTTCAAAACATGAAAGCCTGCCGAGGAGGTTTCAATTTAGGATATCCACATGCCGCGCAAGACCGGCTGTAGTATACTTTGCATACTTCATTTTTGCACATAACATACTCCCATATGTACATATTCCCATATGTACACCAACCAATTTGTGTTTTTGTATTTATGCAACGTCGCTTTGCACCTCTTTTGCTTGCATAATAACAGAACTTTTTATGTGCAAGCTCTCTGAGTTCGTAAATCCTCGATTGGCACTTCAACTTTTCCGTTAATTACCGCCCGTCGATAGGTGGCAACACGTTGCAATTAACCGTTTTTTATGAGCTTTGCAAGAGGTGACTCAAGTGTTGCTGTCTTTTGCACGTCACTGCAATAAAAAAATAAGTCGGCAACAAGAAAAGAACCTCAAATTTGCAAGCCAGTGCTGCCAGTCGTAAAAGTGCGCCCCAGCTGTGCGGCGTACGCGTTAATGCGTCGTTTAAGTGTTTTGCCACTCACACATACAATAAACAACGCGCCAATGCGCCACACTTCAAGTGTGAGCAGCGCGCTGCCAGCCAAATTATTCATGAGCCAGCAAAGTTTTAATGTGAATCAATTATTAAAAAGCTCGCATGCCGCTCCCGCCGATTGCAGAACGCCGACCCTTACCGACTCTAGCCCCGGGCACCGCGAAAATACCTGTTTGCCACTTTTCCAATGTTCACCAGATCCTTTTGGCTTCGTTACCGGCGGTTAAACAGCTTGAAATTGAAATTTGCTTGCGGTGCGCTTGTTGGATGGTTTGTTTGCTTTGTGTTTGTGCGCGTTAATTCAGCCGAACGCTTACGCATCAACAGTATCGCATCCGCGGTGCCAAAACGGATGAGATGGCAGTGAAACCCGTCTCGATGTGCAAATTTTCACCAAGTTGTGACGATAAGTGCCAACATTGCTCAAACGACATGAGTGCGGACATTAAATTAAAATTGTCACCTGCTAGCTGCTGCAGCCGCTGCTGTCCCGCCGCTTACATTGCATGACAGGATGTTCGGGCTCCTGAAATGAGCTGTTAGGACACTTTGCTTCTGAATTACAAAGCGGGGGCAGGGGGACACAACTATTCCCATTATGTGCCGACTGTGATACGAACCAGCAGCCCTTGGACTAGTTAACCTTTGTACCAGTTTGGCGGGAAGTAAAATTATGTTGCACATTGTTATTGTTGTCATTCCGCTCTGTTTTTTTCCCCCAAAACGTCCCTCAGCTGTAGGGTGTTCGCTTCTACGATTAACACAGTTTTTACATGAGCTCGAAAGGGGACAATGAAAGAGCTCTGTACCGCAAAGACCGATTTTCTGCTTATCGTGTCTACAAAAATGGAACTAAAATTAATACCACGCCCTAAACATCGGTCGCCATTGGTAATAAATTGAATTTTGCAAGGATGCCGTCAAAAATTTTGAATTTTGTATCGTCAAAAATTAAGGGTCCTTCCCTTCGGTGTTATTTGAATTTTTCACTTTAACTTTTTTGAACTTTACTTTCATTTACCGTTGTCGTTAATTTCTAATATGGACTTGCATCGACTGGCGCTTTACCTTTTTTCAGATTTTGATTTTGCGGTGCAGAAACGCCTTCAAAGCCTAAAAATGTGCACACACTGACCTATTCTGACCCCCACCGACAATTCCACTCAACCACATCTCAAACAGAACTTTCTCAACTTCGCACCGGCAGCAACATCAAAGCGTGCAAGCCGCAAACTTTGCCTGCCACTTCGGCTGCCGCCGACCCAGCCGTCGCGTCGGCTCATTTGCAAGCACAGCCAAACATGGCCCGAATCGGTCAAACTGATTGATTCCGTTCGATGCGCCGTTGTGTTCGGCGCAATTCAAACGGCCACTGCGACTGCCACCGCTCACCGCACACTTTCACGATCGTCCATCGAAAGTCCAATTCGGGTTGTGCCAAAGCTTCATTTTTGAGTTTTAAATAAAAACTGCACGCCGCAATAAAGAAAAGTTCGAAAGTGAACACAACATGGGCGGGCGGCATTGCGGTAGATTGCATTGTTTTGTTGTTTTTGTTTTTGTTCGTTTCATTTCATTTTTGGTAGAAACTTTACCAATTACCGTACTGGCTGTGCGGCTGGCTAGATGTGGGCCAAAAGGCCACAAGTGTAAACATTTGTAGGTGTGTGTGCGTGTGTGCATGCGCACACGTTGATACGTGTTGGCTTTCGTATTACAGGCCATTTAACGTGATTTGATGATTTTAGACAATCGCTCAAATGAATGCAAATGATTCGCAAATTGCAAATTTCAAATTAAACAAGTGGGCAACGCATTGCGAGGCGCAGCCAGGACGAAATCAACACGCTCACACCATTTTGAAGGTCCTGGCGAACGGATTTGGCTATTTGAGGAAAAGTCGTTCAGATTGCGCTCCAACGATGAAGTGTGCGCACAGTGAAAACTTTTACTTTGGTTCTTTGTCGATCAAAGTGCATGCAAGCATGAGGACTTGAGAGATTGAGATGAAAGTGCAAGTTCGGTAACAGTAACCAACGCAAAGCTCGCACATTTTAGGGGCATTCACTGAATGTAAATTAAGAACAAGTTTTGAAGTTTATGACTATTAAGCTGTCATAAAATATGAAGCGAACAATGTTTTCTAGAAAGTATTGAAAGTATCAAAACACCGATATTTTAACCCTTTCGACCCCGAATTTTACCCTGTGTCTTGATATGACTTTTTGGTATTTAAATCATGAAACATTTGTCTAAGAGATGTGCACACGACATTTGAAGTCGCCACGCCTCTTTTTTAGAGTTCTAGAGCTAGTTTACTTTTGAACAATTTTAGCTTAAAACGGGTTAAATAAATTTTGTATCAATATTTTTTAGTTACAGAAAAATTATTTAATATTTATGGAAAAATACAAAATTATCACTTTTTGATTGTATTTAACCGTTATTAAAGAAACAGGGTTTTGATCAAACGCGCCCAATTCGTAGACTTCAATTAGAACACAAACTTTTCCTGATATCGCTGCAAATTATTGGGGTTAACAGTACCTACAATTTTTTTTATTTTTATTTAATTTGCTTTGAATTCACTTCTAAAAATATTAATTTGTTGGTGCCTACTTAAATTAAACCCATAAATCAAACCCATAAATCAATCTTTTGCTATAAGATGACAAATAGGTCAAGTTGCTCTCAGGCAACTTTGGGGTCGAAAGGGTTAAACTCCAAAATTTTGTAACAGGCACGTTCGCCCTATCAACACTAAATGTAAAAATTTCAAACAACCACCAGGCGGCTTCCAAATGTTAATGAAGCGTGTGGACCCTTAAATTCATCTGTCGCTATAAAACCCACACAAACACACATACATTTTTTATTTGCAGCTTATAGCGTTGTCGTTTCGAAAACCTCCTAATTAAAACTGTGGAACTGTGGGGGCGATTATGGGTGGGTGGCGTGTGCAAAAGCGAAAAAATTCAGTAAATTCACGTTAACCCGCCTGCCAGCAATCACAGCAAGGAATCCACAGACGAACGGCGGAGTTTACAATTGTTGGCCACTGTCAACATGAAAGCGTTTCAAAGTGGACCTAAGCGAGCGCTAAAATCCAAGTTGCAGTTGGTCACTTTGACTGCGGAAACAATGTGCAAACGACCCACGAACACAAACACGCGTTCGTTGCAATGGTCCAACAAGTTACACGTTGCAAGCAAACCGCATACTTCGGTTGCGCTTTTCCGCTTGTTAACTCGTACTCGCCATCTACCGCCACAGCAATCCCGTCTCAGCGCCTCAGCAGCGCTGCTGTCGCCTGCCAAATTAGTGGTGGACACATGCCGTACGAAACGTCGTCGCCGTTAGCTCCCAACGTTTTTTCTCTGCTTGCTTTCTTGTGCTTAATGCGGTTTTTGAGCTGCGCATGAGTGACTACAAAAATGCAAAGATCGGAGAAATTTGCCGTTTGTGCAATTGTGGCATTCATTATCCAGTGTTGCCACGCAAGCAGCACTTCGCAGCGCCCATCCTCGTACTGCCAGCCAACCACCCCTTCGTATTACTTAGTAGAAATGTTTATTTTGCCCCTTTATGGTAGCGATTTTTTTTTTTGCGAATTCAACGATTTCTGCAATTTTCAGTAGTAATAAACCGGCGAAAATGCGCTCAAGCAGACAAAGCGTTGAAAACGGCGCCACAACGGGAGCGGCGTGTGTGTGTTTGCCATTTAATGCCGACTCCAGCACACCTTCTTGCTGTTTCCCATTCTTGATGAAAATTTTTGTTGTTTTTTTTTGTGCTTTTGCTAACCGGAAACCGCGTGTAATTAAAATTTTGCTTTTGTTTGCGTGTTGACTCCTTCTTTTTCGTGTGCCCAACGAGTGCGAGCACAGTGCAGTCGTTGTTGTTTTGATTGTTGTTGTATTTTCTTCTTTACATTTGTTGTGCATGTTGGTTGTTGTCATTATTCCGTTGCCGCTTTCTTTCATGCCGTCATTCATTCAGTCAACGTTTTGCGCCCGCTTGTTTGCCATGACTACACGCCTGAAGGTATGCAAGCAGAGCGCGCGCTGCTTCTTTAGCCATAAGCGGCTGCAAGCGTTTGATTTGCCATTTGTCGCTAACGTTCGCATGCAAAAAGCGGAAATTGCCGCCATTTTAATTAATTACTCCTTCCGCAGCGCCGCCACGGAGTGAGAAACGGTTGATGCACTTTTGCAGAATCTCTAACTACAATTTACAAGATTACTGAATGAGCTTTAAAGTTTCAACACAGTTTGATCTACGAGCGAAACCTTTCTCTGGATGTTTCTTTCTGTACATGCAATGGTACATCGCAGAATTCACTTCAACAATTCATTAATTAAATTTACTGAACTGAGCTCTTTCTGTTTTGCCAACAGAAACAATAGCAACGAACACAAGAAGCTGCCACAATCTTCAATTTAAATTTACTTTATTCCTCAGGGACCAACTTTTACCGCTTTTACGCTTTCCATGCGCAGCTACCATGAATTTTCACCACCGCCACAACTACAACAACTACAGCATTGAAGACTGCAGCAAGCGAAACTTCAAAAGCCACATTAGCAGCTGCCAGCAATGTTCAGCCAGCCGACCGCATACAAGTATGTCGCAATTTGTGCGACTCTTTAAGGCAGTGTGCGTTAGCCGCGTCTCATTTGCATTTGTGTTGTGTGGCAAATTAGGTAAATATGCGGCAAAGACAACGAGGTAGGTAACTAGGTAGGTGGGCAAACCCACGAAACCGCAAACGCCGCCAACCGCACAGCCTCATAACTGAATGTGTGTTGCATACTTGTGGGCGTCAGCCCTTTACTTGACATTTCGTTAAACTCAAGTCACATGCGTTGAAGATGTTATTTTTAAAATGAATGCCTCTAGTCGAAACGAAATAAACACATAACAACAACAATAGTACTTTCGGCCCCATTCGAGCGGCCCTGCGGCTATGTGCGCAACGAAGTGTTGGCCGGCGTTTGCAACGTGGTATGTGTGTGTGTACTTTGTGTGGCTCTTATTGTGAGTGTCTCAGCTGACAATGAATGAGTGCTGAAAAGTGAGTTGCGTTTTCCGCTTTGAAATGTTGCCCTGTCACACGCTGCTTCACTTTAGTTAAATTCAACTTTAATTTAATTTTAATTGCGCTTTAATCAAAGTGCTGTCAACCAGAAATCTTTTGAAAATAAACTACAACTTTTTGCTGTTAATGTAAATGCCAACACCATATTTTTTAACAATTTAGGTTGACCCTTTTATCGTACGGACCCTCAGGATGACCTGGTCAATTTACGGGCTCAGTGGATATACAAACACTTTATTTAGTTAATAGAAATTAATATTTCCTCATCCTTATAAAAAAAATTAAATTTAGATGATCTCAGAGTAAATTTTAATTCAAAAGCCGGAGCGCACTTTTGTGTCTAAATGAACTTTACATTAAACAGCAAAATACGTGGTCTGTCTTCAAATTTCCAATTCAAGTTAATCATTGCCACATGGCACATGTATGCATTGTTGTGTGTGTGTTGCTGTGTGTTGTTTGGAAAATTGCACTTGTGTTCACTACCAGCGAATGGCGACGACTCTGGCATTCGGACATGGGTGCACAAATTTTGGCGTGAGGAAGACAAATGCGTGGTGCACTGTGCGCTGCATCTTGTGATGGCGGCAGCCGAGCGAAAGCTTTGTTGTTATGCTTGTTGCTCTTGTTGCTAGACATACATACATACATATTTAGTTGGCTTGTCGTACGCCAAGATTTTCTACTCCACGTAATTTCTAATTTAATTGTAGAATGCTGATGAGGCATTCCGGCGAGAAACAAACAGGCAAGAAGCAAACAACGTCCGGTGCACAACATCCGGCCGCTGACAATCAAATTAAAAATAAGAAAAAACTAGAAAGCTGCGCGCAAAGTGGAAGAAGCTGTAGCAGAGGTATTAAAATTCAAGGGAAACTCAGCGGGAGAGGGAACCGAGTCATTGTTTCGTTAGACCGGATGGAATGTCTCGCGAGCCGCTATTAAAGTGCAGACATCTTTCACACACACACTTGAAAGCACTCCGAATCATTGCAGTCGTTTCGCCTGTAGAACGCACTCACAGTCGAGCGACAGCCCTTTGCGTTTTGCATTTCTTCAAGCGTTCACTTTCCTAGCTTCGGTAATGTTTTTGAGCGCTGCTTTTTAGAGCTACAACCCGTCGCACGAGCGACAACATAAGCGAGCGACATAAACATACGTGGGTGGTCCGATAAGTACTTAGCCTACAAAAGAAAAACGAAAATTTTGAAAAAGTGGCGATTTATTTCTCAACGTAGTCTCCTTTCAACTCGATACACTTGACCCAGCGATGCTCCAACTTCTTTAACCCGTCTGAAAAATACGTTTTCTGGAGACCTCCGTGGCGGCGATAACCTCCTCATTCGACTCAAATTTCTGCCCGGCGACTGACTTTTTCATGTTTGGAAACAAAAAGAAGTCACACGGGCCAAATCTGGAGAATACGGTGGATGGGGCAGCTGTTCGTAGCCTAATGCGACCAATTTGGCGAATCACCGACCGATATTGCTCTTTTTCCATTTTTCTAAAATTCGCGGACACGTTCGTTTCAAAACAAAACTACAAATCCAATATGGCTGAAATTTTGACAGTAGCCGTCTACGAGAATGTACTACACGATAGTAAATTTCTCTTACGATAGTGGCAACATCGGGCGGTGGGGCTAAGTACTTATCGGACTGCCCACGTATATGGCGAGAAGAGAACTGAATGAATTCTGCATTTTCTTGTACTAAACAATTATGGAGTAATATTTGGCAATAACAATATAATAAAATTGTTATTCTATAATTATAAATTCTTATTGTCATATTCAATAGTTTCCCTTATTTTGGAACTAATTTTTTATTTTTATTTGTACTCTTGAATTTAATATGAAAGCGACAGACGTGCCGTGATGTCGCTAAAATCAAATTTCCTGTGCCGCAGTCGCAACCAGCCAAATGCAGGTAAAACGAAATGTTTTCATTTTTGGCGACACAAGAATTTGCAGTTACGCTGCGACACGTATTCACCCACTCATTCACGCACTCCGTGACGCCACCGTCGCTGCACTCCCTGTTACTAGCACAAATGTTGCGCCTGTCTCTGCGGCTTTGCATTTATGCATTCGCCGGCGAGGTGTGACAAGGAGCAGACGTGGTGGCGTTGCACCACTGCGTGCATATTAATTTGCATATCAAAAGATGTTGACAGCGCCATAACGCGCCGCGCCAACTGCAGCACAAGTGTTGAGTATTGGAGGCGGACAGCAGACATGGCGGGTGGGCGACCGACTTGACTTTAATGAAGTCAACAACGCCGCCCGCCCACAAAAAGAAGCCTTTAGGCAGCTGATTAAATTTACGCTCTCACACTGGTGCAGAGTAGAGAAGTGGCAAAGTTTGCAATGTAGATTTGTTGTTTGAAGTGTCGCGTATGCGAAGCTCATTACGCGCTCGGCCGTAAAATTCGTGCGCCCGCACGCTCCAGGCGCCGATTGTTTCTTCGCTTTCTTACTCACACACACACACATACACATACACACACTTCCAGTAGCGGTGTTTAGGTCGATCCTTATTG
This sequence comes from Melieria crassipennis, assembly GCA_963668005.1. NCBI lineage: Eukaryota > Metazoa > Arthropoda > Insecta > Diptera > Ulidiidae > Melieria > Melieria crassipennis. Next base: position 101,997,099 of record OY764962.1, on the reverse strand, counting down.
GCTCAACAATGTGCTATATGGCCTGCAACGGGTTACACTTTGGGTTACCGAGTGCAATTGCAAATCAAACTTTAGTAGTTTATCGAAAATAACTCTTGGCTAGCCTTCCTCAATGAAATGGAAATGGACCTGTGACAAAACAATGGAGCTCTTACATTCATCTCTCAATCAACCTTGACCAGGAAGAAATTGACAACACATAAAATTAACCTAAACGTTTAATTTTTATTACCTTTATATTCTACACGAATCGGCCAAATAATTCTCTGCTCAGAGTAACTTAAACCAATAAAAAAAACAAATTTTCATTCCTTATTCCATTAAACAAAACACCCGACAACCATGAATGTCAACTTTTGTATTTCATTTTTTAAAAAATATTTGACGCGATAATAATTAAAATTCTATAAATACATTAAATTTAAAGTAATATATATAAAAGTATAAATATATATATATATTAAAAAGAATGAAATTGAAAAAGCCATCTCTGAAAACCATAAATTATACCATGTGGCAACAACAGCGAGGGCAATTGTCCGGCGCATTCCGCGAATTTCCCGGCGTCCATTCGTCTGACGAATTCGCCACCTCAAAAAGCGCAAACGGTTGCCGGCAATTTCCCCGCCGAAAATGGCGCAGAAAATGGCCAACCGCAAAAACGCATAGCTTTTCTCTTTCCCTCCTACTCGACGAATGCGTGCAGCTGCAACAACAAATCGCGAGAAAAACCAGCTCAACCATTCGATTTAGATAATTCTCAGAAATTGTGACGCTCATTTATTGCACGACGACGCTTCGTACCACATCGACCGCAGGAGAAACAATAATCAAAGCACATTCGCGAAATTCCCAGAAGCGCGTTTTTTTCACCAACTTTCAAATCGGACAAATTCAGAGAAATGGAAATGTTTTTAAATGCACAGAACGCCTCGCTGATTCAGTACTCGCGCTCGCCGTTCGAATTTCCATCGAAACACTACGAATCTTACCAGGAGAACGGCACCAAATATCTGAAGAGCTTGAAGACAATACCGGAACCGTTGCAGAATCAGCTGAACGCCTGCGCGGGCGAAGTATTTTGTCGCTGATTTGACGCAGAGGTACACATTTATTTATGATTCGCCTTTCGTTCCGGTTTAGATCTTCCTTTCTGGGATACCGCCCGAGGTGCGCGCCGAGAAGATTGCCGAAATTGCCGCGCTGTTGGGCGAACTGTACATTCTGCGCTACAAGGTCAACTTTTCGGGGGACTCGCGCGGCTTTGCCTACTTGCAGTACATCAATCCGAGCCTCATGCAGCTGGCCATTGCGCGGTAACTAACTTCTGTAGCACCTAACTTTCTTGCTTATTAACGAGAACTTTCGCCCAGTTTGCCAGCGCTCTTCCGCCAACACGCGCTGCCCATGATACGCGTGCGCGAGTCGCGCAACTCGTCGAAGCTGCTACTGAAGAAAACCTACCGCATGTCGCCGCAGTGCGTCTACGAGACGCTGCGCAGGCTGATCGCCTTCGACAAACTGATCGGGCGCGAGATCTTCCCCGGCTACTTCGAGTACCAAATCATCTTCAAGTGCAACGAGGAGGCGGTGCACGCGCGCCGCGAACTGCTGCGCACCATCTCCAAGTTCGGACGCAACGCTATTGTGGTGTGGGACACCAGCAACGAGGACTCGACTGCCTGCAGTGGCAGTGGCGGCGTTGGAAGCATGGCCGTGCTGCCGCAGAACACGCCGGTGCTGCCCGCACCTGCAGCAACGGTCAACGGCCAGTTTGGCGTGAAACCACCGAATCGCTGGAGTGGTATCTTTTAGTGCAGTGCGGCCAGTACGCCACCCATAATTGTTCCGAGGTTGCAGCTAGGGCTTTTACGGCTGCGCCTTCAGTCGGACGGCGTTGTGCCCGTATTGCAAGTGCATGCGCAGCATGTCGCTTGTTTCCTTTATCTGTTTTGATTCGTTGGTTTGTATAAACATAAAAGTAGCAGGTATTTTTTTTTATCAGTTAAACTTAATTTGCATAATGTTTGTGAATTTTTATGAAGAATTTTGCGCTTGTGCAGTATGGAATTTAATTCCCGAAATTGAAACTTTTAAATGTCAAAGTTGCGACACTACAAAATTGAAATTATGGTCGATTGAAGATAAATGAGCATCATCTGAGAGATTTTTTAACCTATGCTTTAAAAGCAACGTGAATAAAAGTGAATTTTGAGAACAAGATTGAGAAAGAAAAAATCGCATTTTCTTTTGCTACATTTCGAGTGTGGGATAACATGCCGCACTGCGCTTTTAAGTGAAAACGATGTATTTAAAATAATGTTTTGCAATGGCTAAATGGATGGGAATGGAGTTGAAATGCTCTAAGGAAAGGCAGAGGCACTGCTAGGCAGGTGTTCGATCGTGCAACGGTGAGCGGTGCACTCACACCGTTAGAGCATTGCATTTCCTTTGACTGTCAAAATGTCAGTTTATTGTTGGGCTCAGTCGAGCTGAAAGAAGTGAGCGTAGTCTCGAATCTGCCCAACTTTATACGTTGAGCCTGGAGCGGCGCTGTGGCAGCATTCTAAGCTGCAACCGTGATGCAAATTGGTACGTTTTATTGCCCGCTCCACCCGCACTGCCATTCGCACTTCGTACTGGCCGAATGCAAAATGCAGTTGCGCTAGCATTTCGCCAGCAATTGGCGCTGTTGTGCCGGTGGCGCTGCTGTTGCCATAAAACCGAGTGGCCCTTGCGAAAGTCATAGCCCATGCCGGCGCGCTCCCAGCTCTTAAGACATTCCCACTTTTACGGCCGCCATCACCATTATGAAGCCCCTTTGCTGGGATACTCCGCCCACGCCCGTCTTGCACTCGCCTTCGACTTAAGCACTCAAATTGCCTTTGCATGCGCGGAAAGGCTGGTGGACGGCACAAGAAGGGACTACAAGTTGAATAGTAGCCGTTGCTTTTACGCGCCATAAAAAGGATCATCGCTTTGCATGCCGTATTGAAGCAGTGAGATGCATTCAAACAAATATTAGCGCCACGAGTTGCCACTGCTCCGGCAAATAGGGCAAGTACGCAAGGAAAATGGGTCGCAAAGATTGCAGCGGAGAAGGGAAAGTGAAAATTTGAAAGAACTGCTGTCATTAGAAGAAAACAACGCAAAGTCTAAAGGAAATAGAAAAATTGTAGTTTTCACAAACTTGCATATACTTTTGCAGTCCTCTACCGGCGTCGCCAGTCCCGCCCATGCCACCGCTGACTACCTGGCTGGGCGTTGGGTGGCAGTCATGGGAAAAGTAGGTCAACGTAAATAAAATTGACATGAGAGTATAATAAAAGGGGACTTTGTGACGAGGGCCGAGCAGCGAAAGTAGCCATTGGCATATTTTCGTAGATTTATTGCTCAAATTGTGAGCAGAGTAGCTTTTAGCTAGAATTAAAAAGAGTAAAGGGAGAAAGTGTGGCATTTGGAATGCAATGAAATCGCTACCATTGGGCATGATTTAGTTTTTACGCACCACGACAGTAACAAATGTTGTGCCAAAAATAAAATAGTGAGTTCTAAAACGTAAAGCAGCCTAATGTAAAATTTGCTTCTTTAACCCTGCTTAGATAAGGTACGTCTGCGAGACGTACGCCTTTTGAATTTTTTGGTCTCTCTCTCTCAATCGTCAATTTCAATTTTATTTTTATTTTACTAAACAAACATTATTTTACTTCAAAAATTATTGAATGTTAACAGAAATTTATTAAATTAATGATCTCAAAAATAAATTTATTAATATTCTATTTAACAACACTTTTAAAAGGATATAAACTAGTATGCGTCTCTCAGACGTATCGTTATCTTTTCAGTACAAAAAAATAACGTTATCTAACTAGGGTTAATTCTCGAGTTATACGCCTTAAAGCATACTGCAGCAATAAAGCAAAAACACTTTTAGCTGCACATTACGCGAGCGATCAATGCATTACTTTTAGTCAATGGAATCCTTTGCAGTTTCAGATTAAATATGCTTATAATTAAACTAAAGATCACTCCAGTCCACCTCTCACTCGCATCCCATCTTTTGACGCACCAACAATCGGTTGCAGCGCAGCAATCGCGCCATATTTTCACTTTGTTCTTGTCCTTTTTCACGTAACCGAAATGCATTCAAATTAAATACAACACGCTGCCGTCATGCTGTGGCGCAATAAATATTGCGAAAAATATCTACTCGCTGCAAGTGTTGCGGCCGCACCCCGTCCCGCCATCGCTTCTAGCCGACGCCACGAGTACTTCGAGCAGCGGCGACACTGGCTCTGGCATTTGCAGTAGTTCACTCTTCGCATTTTTCCCCACGCCAAAAACACTTGACAGTGTTTTGTTGCTGTAACAACTTGCAGTTGCATTGCACGCTTTTCGGCCCCGCCGCCATTGCCGCCATCCGACAATCGTGGCGAATCGTACAGTATTTGGCTCGAGTTGTTGCCGGTTATGTTGTGTGTTGCTGCTTTTAAATTTATTACAACGACAAATAAAATGCAAAACATTTTTGTCGTTTGTGGCTTTTTGTTTCGTTCTGTTATGTTTCTCCTGCTTCTTCACATTTTTAAATGTTGCTTTTTATTTCTTTTTCCTTTTTTGTTTTTGGCTTTTTTAGTTTCTGTGCAATAATAGTTGAAAATTGACATTGCGACATTGGCTTGGTGGCAGTGGCGGCACGCAGTTGGCAGCAAAGAAATGTGGCTGCGATGCGTAGAGCGAAGTAGTACAATGCGAAAATGAGAAAAATACGCCGCCGCAGTTTCAGTCGAGTGTAGTGAATGACAATGCAAATTAGCCGAAGAATAGATTAAGAGAAAGGTGTAGCTGGAATTAAATACAAAATAACTGAATAGTAAAAAATGCAATCGAAAGTGGAGTAAATGTAAACACAAACTGTGGCATCTATCATCTGATTGGAAACGCTAATGTTTTGTTCTAAAGAATCGTTTGAATTGTTGTTTGATCTTTCGAGTCCCTACTCGAACAAAGTTTCCATTTTAAAAGGGTGTTATAGTTTTTTGGCGATTGGTATTGCACTCGTTAATATTTACAATATAAAGCAATCAATAAAGTTGTCTTTAAGTTGCTGCTTTTCAACTACATTCAAACATAGTTTCGCACTTAGTAAAGGACCTAAATATTCAATGCAAATTTTGAAGTTTAGATATGAAAACTGTCAATGTTTAAAGCTGATTTTAAAACTAACACAAATTTGATTTTTTTTTTACACAGGATTACACAGGACAACAAAATCTGTTGCATGGAGTTTTCTTCTGTTTTTACTAATTTGGGTGCGCTGATTTCGAATCTACCCTCAGATTTTTTTCTGTAGCAGCTCTAGTTAGTGAGATACAGGTACCGTGTCACTTTTTCAGATTTTCCTCTACTTTTTCCAAATTTTTGTCGTCATTTCTTAACCAATAAACCGGTTGACATCATTTTCACCTTTTTGCATTAACAACACCGCACGGCTTCTTTTTCGATGCAATTTATTTTTATAAGTTTGAAAATTCCGCGGTAATTGGACCTCAAATTCGGAAAATATGGAATTTTAATGCGTTTTCTTTGATGGTCGAAAACATACACAATTTTCGTAAATCAATTAACGACGACGGCAATACAACACAGCCAAATTATTTGGCGGAATACACATTCGCATCGAAATACCAAAAAAATGCTCATGCCAATTTCAACGCTTTTCAGCCATTTGTCAATGATTTATTTAGAAACAAAGGGCCTCCAGATATGATAAGTTTTTTTATTTTCCTTCCCTGCTTTGTACAAATAAAAAACCAAAATTTTTTGAAGTGCCCAATGGAAAATAAAAACAAAAACTGTTTTTAAGTATTGTAATATAAATCATTGACAAATGCCTGAAAACTGTTGAAATTGGCATGAGCACATTTTTGGTATTATTTCGATGCTAATGACTATTCCTCCAAAAATGTTGCCTCAGTTGTATTGCATGATGTCTCTTCTTAAGATATTCATATAGTTCGAAACTTGGTTTATGAAACATCTGTACAATTTTCGCCATCAGAAAAAACGCCTTGAAGTTCAATATTTTCCTACATTGAAACCCTATTACCACACCAATTTAGAACGCATAAAATTAATTAATGTGAGAAAGAAGAAAGTGAGATATTGTAAGTGCAACGATATAAAAATCATGTCGATAGGATTATTGGTTCGGAAATTACAGTCGAAAATGTAAAAAAGTCGAGGAAAATTCGAAAAAGTGACACGCCCATTTTTTGCGAAAACTAGATCTGTTACATAAAAACGGAATATGTTTTTAAAAACAGCGTGGTAAAACTATTCAGATTCATGTAAAAAACTTCATGCAGCAGACATGCTGTTGTCCAGTTTTATTATCAAATAATTAAATATTCCCAAAGGGATATTGTTAAATTTGTTATTGAATAGGTTAAGTTGAAGCTCTTTTCCTCATTTGTATGATCTTTTCTTTTTATTTTTTTCTTATAGTCAGTAAGTTCTGTATATTTATTGGCTTATTAAATAAATAAATAAATAAATTATTATCAAATAATGAAATTTGTTAGTTTTTAATTAGCTTATATTTTTAAGGGCGTATTTATTTACAACTCTTGAATTCTATATTTGGTTCGAACTACAATAATCACTGAAAGATGTTTTAATTTGTTTACAGATAACTTGGTAAAATTTATTTATACTTCATTACTGCATCATTACCTTTTCAATTTTAATTTACTTTTCCAATGGTTTTTTTTTTAGTTTTTTCAATTAATTCAAGTTAATCTATATTTATATGTGAGCTTTTGTAGTATATACTCTCTCTCTTTTACAATATTTCAAATTGTTTTAATGATGTATATTTACTTTCAGTGCAGTCGATGCGTTCAAAATAGCGCACCAACAATTCGTTCAAAGTCGTTGGCGACACTTTTTCATTCTCTTCCATTATATATTTTCGTTATTGATAGCCTTTAGTTTTGGTTTTTGCATCATATGACACTCCGCGCTTATCGCCTGGCCCGCGGCCACACTTCAGCTGTAGTACAGAATCGAAAATAGGTAGTGGAAGTGTTGAGGGAATGGCGTGTAGAGAGTTTTTATGGCATCCACAAATCACGCATAATTTAATCCAACTTTTTATCTGATTTTGTGGTTGCTTTATCGCAGAACTTTGAGCAAAAAAATTTGTGTTTGTTGAAACTTAATCATTTCCAATAGGTTTTCTTGTGTCTGGGGAGGTTCGCTCGGAGCAAATGCAAAACAAAACTATTAAATTTAAGCACAAGCTTCTTGTGCCTATATCTCTTAACTGCCGCACCTTCGCTCAACTGGATTATTTGTGTCGCTGTGGCCTGCCGCGGTTGACAATTGAAATTTATCATTTTAATGGCGTTTTAAATGCTTTTAACGGATTTGTGTACTGCACACGTAGGCATAACCGACCTCACAATCACGGCGGTACTTGCCGCACGCTTCAATTAACAAATTAATGCAAATTCAACTTAACAGCTGTGCGTATGGCAGTATCGGTGTGACTGTGTTTGTGTGGTGCAATGATTTAACATTTCAGCTTCAGCCTTTGCAGCAATCATTGGCGCGAATGTGCATTGACTATGAATTAGCAGCGATGTCGACTTGTGGTGGTTTATGCCACTTTTAAAAGCGGCTTCCCACCACACGCCCCAACACTCCTGTTGCTGCCTGTCGTTCGGCTGGGCATTTGTCGTCGTCGGCGTTATGTTGAAAATGTATAAATATTTATCAAGTCGCAGCGCATGCAAATTGAGAGCGCCCGTCTAAGTGCGCGCAAGTCGAGTGCGTTGTCGGGACCTAAATGGTAATGACGGTCGGCATGCGTTCACCTGCTGGGCCAAAAGTCCTTGAACTGTGTGGTGTCAATATGCAAATGGGCAATGAACAGAATCTGCCGCACCGTGGCGTCGCTCTTCAAACTACATTAAATTCTCGGAGATGGCAAACAATTTAAATTCCTATACATAGGTTTGTATGTATTTAAAACCTAAACTGCGCTCACCTTCAACAAAACTACGTGCACGGCAACTTATGGACATTCCCGAGAGTTCATTACTCCGGCAATAATGGCTGCAGCAAAGTACACTATTCCGCATAAGAAATCGATAAAGTAAAATAAATACGCAGCAAATTCATAAAAAGAATAAAAACGAGTAAAAGAGCACAAAGCAGGCAAAAGGAAAAGCAGCAAATCTGTAAAAATAATTCCCAAGAACTCATAATTGCATTCCGCAGGATGCTTGCGCAGTGCAGTGTCCCACCCTCAACGCTCCTCAGAAGTCAGCAGCAGCCCACCTTGCCACTGCCATTTGAACTTCAGCTGTCAAATTGCGCCTACAAATTCAGCCCGCCTACAATTTTCCCCGCATCCCCGCACAAGGCGTGTGCGCGGCAGTGCAACCGGAAATGGTGCTGCCACCGGCAAAACTGCTTTTCCTGCTGCCCGCAACAGCGGCTGGCAGCATTGTTCGCCGAAGCTCCAGCGAAGCAAGCGACGCAACACCTTTGGCGCCACACTATCCGGAAATCCGTTTGTGCACAGCGACGGCGTTAGTGCCGAAGTTGGCAGTACAGTTATGAAGAAGTGACGACGGGCGGAGGCCAGCGCGCAAGCAACGTGAGTTGTGTTCTTAGGAACGCGTAGCTATGTGCCCGGCTGCCGACTCCATTCTTGCTTAAGCTTCTGCACCAATGGAGTGCAATGAGAACGGCAGCTGCGCGACAGAAGAAAGACACGGAACGCAGACAGAGTGCAAAACATTTTACGATCAAGAAAATTAATTAATATTGACAGTGTTTGGAGAGGCACGCTGCCAACAGGTGTGCAGAACGTGCAATTAAATATCGTAGTTGTTGCACACAATTTTAGAAGCATTTCATTCAGATCGAATTTCATTCGGAATAAACAAAGAAGATTACAAAGTAGTCCACCACGACGGATTAGAGCAACGCAGCTACACACTGTGTCTTTCGCTGTCATTTCTCTATAAAATGGGAGTAATTAATTAAAATTATGAAAAGTCAACTCCCGACTTGTGCCAACCACTCGGCACCCCGTCACCGTCGCCAGTTGAAAGGATGCCGGATGTGCAGCCTCAGTTCCTAACTGCTGGTAACGTATGCCACAAATCACATTTATATAATTAAGAAATGCTGACACCAGCCAACTTTAGTGGAACAAAGCTCGGAGCGACAGAGCGCCAACGACTGCCGGCTGCTTACCAGTAGAATGCGTTCCAAGTATGAACAAAGAATGAAGTGCAAGTGAAAGAAAACAAGCCGGGCGAGCGCCTAGAAGTTTCGTACGAATGCCAAGTTTCGCATGCCATAAAAATTAATTGAGAAAACTTCTTAATTGAGTTCAACTTCAGCTCCTTAGCGCTCAATTCAAACTTGAGCGGATGCAGCGGAGCACCGGCCGCAGGCGACGAGTGGTAAATAAGTCGCAAGTAATTAGCAGTTCTGTAATCGATCTCCAACGACACTCACATGCGGCAAAGTTTGTTTTAGATAAATTATAGTTTTAAAAGCACTCACCAAATAGCAAAATATGATCTCACAGAGCAACCATAAAATGAACAATAGAAACCAATTGATAGTTGCAACGGAGTGCAATGGAGATTTGTTAGTCTGCACGAAGCATCAATGAAGTCGCCATCCTCAAACTTTATTTAATTGGACTGCAATTGCACAGAAAATTTGAACTTGTTCAGCCAAAGATTTCCGCAAACAAATATGGTACATTGTTGTTTCTAGTTGCCGCTTTGAACGAATTCGATACATAATTTTACTTTGTATTAATTTAATTAAAAATGTCAACAATTTGCGCTCCTTTGTGGGCAAAAATTCAGGCAAACCACTGAGCGTACATGCAAATGAGTAAATAACACAACTGAATGTTGCGACGCTGCTGGATGTTGTTGAGAGAGCAATAAAGTAATAACTGCATTATGTCCAAACAATTGTTTGAGCAACTTGAGAACATAAAAAGTAAACTTTTTTCATTAAGCCACCGCTGAAGTGATTGGCAACGCTGTCCTTATCGTCGCCAACACGATTGCAATGGGCGCTATGGGGCGCATGGGATGGGTCGTGGAGCTCTATGAAGTTGACGCAGCAGTGGTGCAAATAAGTGAGTGTAAAATGTGTTTTATTGTCAACGTAAAAACCAACCACCCTCCACTTACGGTGCAACCTTCGTCGTTACACACAAAAAACATGCAACAGCAAACAAGAACAACAGACGTGGTACTAAATTTATTTAATGTGCGACATAAACGTCAATAGAAGCACTCGGCTCCCCTCCCCCTTTGCAGAGCCACACATGCACACACGAATGGCTGCCCGTACACAGAAAGCATCGTACGGTGCCTCCGTCACCGCCACTTTCACTTCGCCGACAGTAACCACTTTTGTCGGCGACTGTTGGGAATAATCGAAAAGGACACAGAACTTGTTAAGCTTAAAAAGATCGACAAAATAACAAAACAGCTACAACAATAATAAAGCAACAACATTAAACAACAACAACATTTTTAATAATACCTCTAGGACCATGAAAGCAACACAAATTTCGATATTTTTATGGGACCGAGTGTCCGTCCGAAAATTTTGTATGAAATGTTCAAGTAAGAAGATGGGGCAGTAACCATCGGCACTGGCACTGGCGAGGCAATGCGGGAAAGAAGTGCGTGCATGCGAATTTACATGAAAAGTTGTGAAACGTGGCACAAAAAAAGGAAGAAAATCGAGAAGGCAAAGTATAAACGGCCAAGTGGTAAAACGGCCAGAACACGACACTTTAAAGTGTGGCCATAAAAATGAAAAGCCAAAAAATACAAGCGCAACAACAACAACAACACCAATACAAGAGTAATAAACAACAACTTGAAAACAAGAAAACTTTCTCCACAATGTTTTCTTTTTGTGCATTTTGGTTTTTCATATTTTTGCAGCTTTTGCTAATTTCGCTTTGATGGTTTCCTCGGCACAAATTTGAATTTTAAACCGGCGCCGCGGCGCACAGTGGCTGATTCTGCCGACGTAGGTTGCAAAAGTCGATTTTGTCATGTTCGATTTGGGGGAAACTGTTATACTTGTCCGATAGATAAATGCTTGGACCTAAGAAATCCGAAAACCCTAACTAAATTGGACAAATAGTTTTGCTTGTAGAGCCCGTCAAAGTTGAGCAATTTTTAGAGTGTGAAATAATATCAGCATTTGCACTTTTTCGGCAAAGCTGAAGTTTTAAAATACGGAAAAGAGCAAATTGATTGAAACTTTTTGCACCAGCATCGTAAAAGAAGGCATTTGTAGTAAATAATTAAATATAGAAAAAAAAAGTTGGTTGTTGTTGTGGTCTTTTCATAGACACTCACTTGAAGCACTGTTTTTATCACTCTTTTTGAACTTTCGATAGACTTTAAAAAAAAAGGCCATACTTGCCACGGTTCCGTCTTTGGGAAAATTGTTCACTAGTCTTCTGTGAGTACTGCCCTGAAGAGATCGGGTGCCCGATTTTGCCCGACTGGATTTTACAGCGATTATTCTGTGGCCACCTCGCGCAATTTTGTGGGTCAGTGGGTCAGTGGGTTCGAACAAGTTCGTCAAGATTTTGATAGTGAATCACTTACACGCGATTATAATCGTTGCCAGGGCATGCAAATTTGGATTTTGGCTTCATTCAAGATGTGATACAAGCTTGCAACTCCATATTAAGTCGACTTTTTTTTTGGCGTATATTGCTGTAAGCTCAAAGTAAAGAGTACTTCTGCTGGATGCGCAGTTCGGACGTACGAAAAACAAGTTGGCTTTCATTTCCGGCAATCAGCTATCATGTATCCTTTGATGTAATGTTTTTGTTTTTAACAAAATACTAACACTGTGCCTAGCATAACATTTTTTTTTAAATTTGAGTAAAACTCAGTCAGTCGCCATTAGTCTTTGAGTTGAACCGCGCCAATGAAACAATTAGTTATTGAAAAACAAAAAGCAGACATAAGTATCTATGTGCAATGTCTAAAGCTCACTTATGTGTCTGGGCTGTTCAAAAATCCCACAACGCGGGAAAACCTAACAACTGTTTAGGTACCTGCTAGTACTAGAAGCTTAGTACCTGCTATTTGAATGCATATGCAAATCCTACTTATAAATAAAGGAGTTTGGAGTAAGTGAAGTTAGTTTCGAGTTTAATTTGAACTAAACAACACTTCAACTCCGCCACTGCAACTAAACCGAAGAAGAAGCACAAAGATGTTTTTTGAAAAATTCGAAGCTGTTTGAAATATTTACTATTTCGAAGACAAAGGAGAAGTTTGTTCTGGCTGTCACTAAAGAAATTGGTTACGTCGAAGGAAGTTTGCCTGCAGCCAACATATCTAAGTATGACTAAAGAGAAGATATCCACGACTTATCGCACTACAAAGTTGAAATGGATTGCGGCAAACCATAACAAATTCAATTTTGTCCAGAATAATGAGGAGTGGTTGGAAAAAACAATTTACTTCGATGCAGGAGATGCATGTAGCATAAGCGATGACCAACCATCGACATAAAAGGCGGCAAAAGGAAGGCCGAAAAAGTCAATTCAGGACTGTGCGTCATTTAATAAAAAAGGAAGCTTATGGAGGCAACGGAAACAATAACTACCACCCACCTGTCAGAAGCTTTGATCATAAAAAAAAATAAGGATCAGGAGAAAATGAAAGGCGTTATAGTGGAAGCAGTTTCACCAGCAAGCCCGGGTCGTGTTAAAAGAATAAAACACAGTATTCCCACCCCACCCAATGTGCTACCCATCAAATATAGTCATAATAAAACTTTAGCACTGTTTTTGTACAAAGAAAAATTTACTTTTTATGTAAATTTTTCGAATTCTGGTTATAATTTTGAAAGCGAAATTTATTAATTTTTTTCTTTAAATTTGACTCTTTCAGCTTATTTCTTAAATTTCTTATTACTTTTCATCTTTTTTAATGCATTTTCATTAAATTTGCAACTAAAACTTATCATTGTTGCTCGCATTATTCTTATTTACAGTAAGCCGAACTTTGACAAAGTATTACGTAGCACCCTGTACTTCGATTGAGTTTATTTTGAAATTATTATTGATTAAATTATTGAAAATACAATAGCCTGAAGAATTTCTAATCAACAGCAAAAAAAATTGTTCAATTATCTCTATTCGTTCAGGAGTTATTAATTTTGCAACCTGAAATGACAAATTGAGCCACTGTGCGGCGTTAAAGCAGTTGGGGCCAGCAGCAGAGTTGCAAAATGGCCGGAAAACTGGCCGCAATGCGTATTAAAAATTTAAACGCGCACCATGGCAGCGATTACGGCAACAACGGCGCCCTCCTATGGAGGCTGAAGCAATACAACAACAATGAAAATAAAAGCAATCTTTGCAGCTTTATGTGGCAGTGACAGTGACAACAACACCACGGCAACAAAAAGCACAACAGCACAAACACCAAATAAATCCTCAGCAACCGCCGCCGACTTCGCCCGCATCCCAATTACAAAATCGACCGAACGCCGCCACCCTGGAGCCTGCTGCCAACTAACTGTATTCGCGGGCAACTGTGCTTCCTCTCCTCCACTGTGTTGGGTGTTGGGCACGCGTAAATTTTAATTTTGTCACGAGTTGAAAAGTAGAAATTAATTTATTAAGCCTCGTCCTCTCACCACCGCCCAGAAGATTGTTGGCAAGCAGCACAGGGATTTAGATTGAGTGCTGCGATAACCCGAGCGTACAATGGCCAAATGTTTAGTTTGAGCGACAAATCGTTGCACCAGAAAAGTTCTGATCACTTGCGTGTACTTATTTGTTGGCAGTTCGAGAGGGCGTCAGGAAAAGTTGTTGCTCTATTTGCGAACGTAAGTACATACAGCCAGGAGAAAGAAGCCGCAGTGATCTCATTGTTAATCGCGTTGAGAAACCTCTATTCTTATTACAAACATCATTCAAAATTTACAATATTTGTTAACATTACAGCTGGTATTCTTTATTAACGAGCAGTTTATTTCGAGATTTGCATTGACAAATTTCTGAGAGTAAAATAATTGTCTAGCAATTATGAAAAATGTATGCAAACTAAAGATAAACTCCAAGAAATTGTCTTCAGTCTCTATACATCTAAAGCTTTCAATTGCCAAGTTTATATTTGCTTTTTTGCTATTAACATACAGGGTGGCGCAAAAGTCATTACCTTAGCAAAAGTAAATTTTTTAACATTCATTCATAAACAAATTAGAGCCAAAGAACACTGGGTGACAACTTTTGCGCCACCCTGTACTTTCAGTAAACGTCTTACTAATGACATACTTTCGTCTATTCGCAATAAATATGCAAAAACATATTTCATAGAACACTCGACAAGAAGTTTCGAAATTGTGGAAAGTATGAAAACTTGAAAATGTTGCTGCTTAATCTCCAAGTCCTTCAAAATTTAATTATAATGAGTTTGTGAAACATGACTCCTTGTGAAACAATTATGAATTTTACAAAAATGCAACTACAAAGCATAACTTACTTATGAATCATAAAATCACCAAACTGCTGTTGCGCATCGTACTGGTTAAGTTCATTTCAAAGTTTTGAAATGAAATATAAATTTTCTCGCGCATTTCTAGTCATATTTAATTTTCTCATCAGCAAAAAACATAACCGCTTGACTTGCTGCAGCACACAACGCCAATTTTGCACATCTTTGCTTTGCTCCTGCAAACACACACACACATAGTAACCGCATGCACTCACTCACTTTGCCGCACTAATGGAATTTTAAATGCATTCAAAACGCGGCAACCTTCACAAAGCTGATTTTAGAGAAGCAGGTCCTGCCTCTGTACAGTTGCCGCTATAGGAAATCGTTATGAATTTCTGATGAAGTTGCGGTGCGTGGCATTTTTCTATCGAATATTCGTAACACTTTTTTGTTACTTACTTTCTTATTTACATTTAATTTCCTAAGACAAACTACGAATTTTTTAAACATAAGCAACTTAATAACAAACAACCATCAAATAAAATGCCAATCAAAGCAGCTACAACGCTGCTCAAAATACGTAGCAGATCTTATGCAAAACAAGCACCAGCTCCATAAAAATACGTTTCAAGAATCGAAGAATAAAATATACTGCAATTTCCTTAGAGGCCACTCACTGCTGCAATAACCAAATCAATATAATCAATATTACACAAGCAATAATGCGAGAAACGCCAATAAAACTAACGCAAATGACACACATTGTCTATCAGCAAGAGTGGCAATAGTATGCAAGCAACTTATAAGCAACTGTTGCAGGCGCGGATTCAGAAAAATATTTTGGGGACGGTTCCAAAAAGTAATTCTTTAATATTCAAAAATGTTTATGTATATGCCTCTTAATTTGTATGTAGTTTGAAAGTCGACCCTAATATTTCGGGGGGTGAGGTTTCAACTCCAAAACACCCCCTGAATCCGCCACTGAACTGTTGCACTGCCGTAAGCGCTCAAGTTGTCGTTATACGACAGTAGAGAAGTGGACGGAAAGCTTTGAACTATAAACTTAATTTCACGATAAAATTCTTTTATAATTAAACTTAAGTCTTGGTCGCTGGCACCCGTCATAACCGCACTGAATCGAAAAAATTTCATAACGATCAACACTTCATCAGTACCCACAGGACCATAAAACCTTATTCTACAAAGCTCAACAGTTAGCTGAAACCACTTCACATTCCCTTAACCTCCATTGCCATCACCTTTTGCCACGAACCCACGCGCCCGCTCTACCCACGCCCGCTCTACCCACGCCCGCTCTACCCACTCCCGCAATACGCTATACAATTTCCTCGCATCATGCCAGATCAATCAATAAAATTGTCAGAAGTCAATCGCATGGAATTTATTATTTGCCATTTTTCTTCTCGCTATTCTCTTCCTGCCATACTCCCCTTTGTCATTTCACCAACGTACAGTGCACATAAAATTCCGCTCGAGAGCAATATGCAGTTCCACACTACTCCACAGGCCACTGCAATCCATTCCAGGACAACCATTGGCATTCGATTCAGTGTGTTTGCTATTTTCGTGCTCTTGCGATAGAAAATACTCAACATTTCCGGCATTTTTCCCTACGTTGGCAGCGTTTTAATTTCCCCCCCTACCCGAGACGGTGCGCAAAGTTGCCACTGCCCCACTCGCAAATTTTCCGCCAGCAAAGTGTCGGCCGTTTTCCACTATGAGCACGTTTCGTACACTTATGTCCTGTAATATGTTGCCGACCCAACGCATAAAGGGCGAACACAGCAACTCTCTGGAAGACAGTTCAAGCATTTACAGCTCTAACCAAGTACGTCGAGAATCACACATATCTCTTCAAGAAAATGAGTCCTGTGAATCTCAAAAACGTTCACCGTTTTAGTCAATTCTTTGTATTAATAAATATTACTTATTATGTTCACCCTTTACATGTATGTAGCTGCTCCTGACTTACAACAGAATAGTTGAAGTTGCAGTAAATGCAATTAGTACGCTGACTCACGTCGCCACAGCCATCGTCAATTTCTCAACTTTGTGCGCTACTGGCACTCGCCGTAATTGGACATTGGAGCTTTTCGCATGGCCTATCAGTTTCATGCCGGAGGAATGGTTCTGCGCGCTTGCCGGTTATTGTTTAGGCGTTTGTGCCGATGATACGACTCGTACTGAAGTCTGGGTCAATGAGTCAAAGGCGAGTGCGAAAAATTAACGCCTTGGCTTGTGCCGCAATACAGTCACCCAGCTATGCGGTCTTAGCTGAAGCCGCCGCAAGTTGATTATGTCGGTGCCTGAATGGAAAATATTCAGGGTTCATTGTCAATGATGCCTCTTCTATTACATTAAGCAATCGAATAATTGACTTACAGGGTGTGCGACACCACAAACACACCTAAACTGGATGCGCACACCGAATCGAGGCATAGAATAAAACTGATTTGAATTGATTGTAGGTTAAAAGCAGTCAGCGTGTTGCTAAAACCATAGCACTGCAGTTTGTTTGTCCCTCCCTGTAAGGAACGTTAGCTACCGTCAACATTTAATGAAAGTTGCCTGCGCCCTCTCCGTCTGTGTGTGTGTATATTTGTGTGCTACAAATCAAATAGAATAGAATCGCTGATATGTTTCCATTTCATTTACTTGCACCACAACGAAAACCATCAACAGTCGCTCCACACCACCGCCAGCAGTTGAAGTCATCCCGCTCGTGTGCTCTGCATTAACGCCAACACTCTTTGATTGAGTATGTGTTGTTGCCCGCTGCTGTCGGTCTGTTAGTCTGCCTGTCCATTTACAAACACGTCCCCATTCACCATGTGCCTGCTGACTGAATTCTTTACATGCATTTTCATTTCGGTTTGGTTTCTTTGGCAAAGGAAATTTCTGCACTCTGCGGTCGTGGTTCAGCATCAATGTAGTTGCACTGCTATTGCTGCCGCCGCTCGACTCGAGAAGCGCTGCAGCCTGCAGGCCGATTTGGTTTGTGCCGCAGTCGCACGGACTGTTGCAGTGTGGCGAGTTGTGTTGATGGATGCGGTTGCGCTCATACATTACTCGTATGTGAAGCAGCGCCTGGGCTGGTGTTGGCGTATGTTGCAACGCAGCGCAGTGCCGGTTTGCGTAAATGTTAGCTGAATGGCTGTGCGCTGCAGTCTGTATGCGAGTAAGTGGCTTTTGTGGCTCATCATTTCCTGCATTTAATTGTGATTCTGTTGCGGTGGCGCTCGGCTTGCTGTTGTTAAGTACTGGCGTAACAAAGCGTCTGTGCCAGTAGTTTTGGTAAAAGATAAAATCCTCATTAAAACTAGATTGAATAACGCAATGGTGATGCCTGGACTAAAGCAAAAGCAACAATCTTACTGCAAAGGCATTTTGCGTTGTCTTTTAAATACCAACAGGTTCAAAATGAAGTAAAAAGGCATTCAATGCAATGGCAGCCCAGTGTTCAAGAATCCACCTTGAACTATTTGCTCAGAGCGCCCAACTCTCTAATTGTTTTTTAATTTCACTTCCACCACATTACCTTCTACCCTTCTAACATGCTGTACCTCTGCGTGCTCAGTTGATTTATGCATTAATAAACACTCGCAGGACATTTACAAAGTCGTTCTATTTTTCGCATTTTTCCCAGCGTCGTCTTTTCGTTTTGTACATTTTTTATCATTTTCGTTTCCTGTCCTTTTTACGCTCTGCTTGTGTATGTTTGTAAGTGAACGGAGCAAGTCAAAAAAGAATGTTTGCAATTTATGCGAAGCATAGAAGCGAAATTCCCAAAACGCTTTGAACGTCACCTAAAAAATGTGGATAAAGAGGGCATCGTCGCCTAGACGCCTGAAAGCCAAAGGCGAATTGAATCGTGTCGAGTTCGGCAAAAGCACAAGCTGCTGTTGAGGCTTAAGCCCCAAACACATAGACGACGGCAGCGACATGGTCACGCGAGCGCAAGATGGCGTCGACTTCAATTGTTGCGGTGTAGTTGATAACGTGATTGCAATGATGGCGGCAGCAACAGCACAACAATCATATGTTTTGTGACGCTTGAATTTTCCAATTTACCAAAATAACAAATATTACGCATTTGGCTCACGGAGCAACTGAGGAAAGTATGCAAACAAGCAATCGATGCTGTCAATTTAGCAGTGATACCAATTGCTTTGGTTTTTTTGCCTGCGAAATAGAAACTATCTCTAAGCTTGGCGACAGCGACATCTGTGTTCGGTGTTCGTGTTGTCGTGCTATCATCAAAATGATCGTTCGCATACGATTGTTCTGTTTCTATATTTTGACAGATGCAGTCGTGTCGCTGCCGTCGGCTATGTGTTCGCGGCATTAGACTATGGCTGCGGTAAAGTCACTGCAATAAACGAAAAGATAAAAGGCGACAAAGCGGAGCAGAAAGCAACCGAAGGTGGAGGCCGGGGCGACAAATGCCAGGTGCCGCCTTTAAGTTCAGCACTTAAGGTATTTGCTACGGCATGTGTTCGCACATATGCATGTGCGTGTGAACGTGTATGCGGTGTGCGTGAAGTGGCTGAAGCCCGCTGAGCAAAGGCAAGCACAAGCGGCCAGCAGCAACAGCTATTAACCCATTGCTGCCTAATGGGTAAAATTTTACCCATGAAAATTGATTTTTTTTTTAATTCACAAAAAAGTCAATGTTTGAGATCTCTCAAAACCATTGATAGGGATAGTTAGGGTAAAGATGGAACTACCTTAACCTAGTGAAGGACACCCTAAAATTTCGCCATCTAGCTAGAGCTACCAGACTCCAAAAATTGTGAGTTTTCCGGAGGTGGAAAATGTGGCGAAACGTAGTGGCCTTAGAACTTAGAACAAAAATCTGCCTTCTAACTCACCTGTAAAAAATACAACTTTTGTTCACGTGTTTAGCTGATCACTTCACAAAGTATGGAAAAACCTACCATTGCTGCGTAATGGGTACAAAATTCCTAATGAATATCTCAGCAACGTGCAGAGATATAAAGCTGAAATTTTCTGAACATTTTGGGTCACTTCTAGGTCGTGTATGTATGACATTTTATCAAAATCTTATGGGCGGAACTGGTACCCGGCAGCAATGGGTTAAGGCAAGAAACATTTTTGTGGAGCACGACACGTCTCACCTTTTTGAAATTTGCGTAAACGCTTTCTCTGTTGTGCGGCAAAAACGGTAAAGTGTGCATTTATTTTTGTCAGCAACGTCTCAGGTTTTGGATACCGCATAAGCGGGGCTTAGGGTAATCTAAAAAATAGGAATGTAAGGAGAAGATAGGCTTCTTGTTTCCGGCTTTCGCTGTTGAAACTCCCTCGAAAAGAAATCACCTAAAGCATTGGGTGGCATTTTTCAACCACACCGAAATTTCCCGAAATGCGTGCTGCAAATATCAACACAACCTTCCAAAAGCCCAAATTTGTTGAGCAGTAAACTTGTCGGTACATTTTTTGCTGTTCTTTTTCGCCTGTACTCTGCCAAACGATGGTCAAGTGATGGCGTGGCGTCAAACTGCTCTGGCTGCATGTTTATGAACATTTTTGTTCGACTGCGGTTTTTTGGAAAATTTTTGTAAGAATTCCGCAAAATTGTCGCTCTTCGCATTTGCCACATTCCATTTCTTCCGCACCACTATTGATCGCAGGCGCAGGAAATAGGCGTGGCTGGGGAAATGCCAAAATTCATGTGGCGGTTAGCTTGACCATATTCGACAGCAGTTGCGAACGCTAGCGGCCAGAAACTACTGTCGTTTTCCCGTCTTGTTCTTCTCCACGGAAAATATGCACGCCACAAATATGGCGCGAAATATGCTGTGCGCATGAATGCGCGTAACCGTGAGTGTGTGTGTCTAAGCACTTCTAATTTATGACAGCACAAGCCAATGGCTGTGTCCGTCTATCGGCTTGTCTGTCCGTTCAATGTGTGCGCCTGGAAAGATAAAAATACGGGACCGGCATCCCCGCCCTGCTCGCATTTAATTGGTGCTATTGTTGTTATTGCCGGCTTGTGTCAATATGGCGGCTATTCAGCAGCGCTGTCCTTAAATGTGCAGCCTCGCTGGCGTTTCCGTGTCCGGCCCCTCGACTCATCTGTCAACTATTAGCTGGTACAACAACAGCGTCTGCAGTTGACAGCGCAACAACTTCACATCTTATGCTGGTACTTCTCCTCGTTCTTCTCTCTCTACTCTTTCAGCTTGCTAGCTGCACACTTGTAAGCGCAAAAGTTGTAATGTATGTATGTACTTTTAATTTGGTCTTAATAGAAAAGCGGAAGTTGCTTTAGACTAGCATCTGCCACACGCCGAAGCTCCAATGCAGCCAAATGTGGTTCTTACTATTTGCATTTTTTCATTCATTTTTTTGTTTGCTGTGTGTAATTGAGGGGCGGTGGCTTGGCTGCCTGAAGCAGTCTAATAATTATTATAATTAGTTTTTAACTGATTTTCAAGCATGCTTTCGGCAGCCACACTGGTGCCAAAAGGCAAAATTCACTATTTATTAATTTCCAAATTAGACCGGCAGCAGCTGCATGCCACTCTTCAGTTTTCCCTGCAGCATTTCTGCCACGGAATTTAAACAGTTCTGCCATTGACTTTAAAGTGCAACGGGTGTTCGGCACCAAAAAAGGCTAAGTACCTTACACAGCTCTACAACTTTTCTAACGATTCAATTTCGCCGAACGCACAGAGCACTGAGCCACAGCCACCAACAATAAAATATTTGACCAACTTTGGCAAACGGCAAGCAGCCACCGACTACATCCAGCAAGGCGCAGTGTTCGCAAAATTCCGCTCGACAACTTGAACGCAACGCAAAAGGAGGACGCAACAACTTTGGCGCGAAAAAATTGAAAAGTTCGAAAAGTTGTTCGCTTAATGATGCGTTGACGGGAAAAGTCGAATGTGCTGCGCGCGTAAAAGACAATTAAATTCAGATAAACATGAAAGTGAACATTGCTTAAGTGTTTAATGGTTAATATTTCACTCATTTCACTTAAATTCACATTTTCACATTCAATGTGTGCTCGAAATCACATAAAACGCACACAAATGCAGCAACACTTTCAATAAATATTGTCATCGGAAATTGTCTTTTCCCGAAACATTAATGCTGAAAATTTGCATGCATAGTGTACTTGTATACTTTCACGCAAGTCCACGTTTTGGCACATTGCATATTTTACATCTGAAGCAATACTTTGGTTTATTTGTCTATATTGCTGGTTTGATTTTTTCTGCAGACAACCCACAACTCACCCAATTAAAAATTGTTTTTTGCCTCTGCACCGTCACGGTTTCACTTAAACTTCTTTGCTGCATTACTTT
The DNA here is from genome assembly GCA_963668005.1 of Melieria crassipennis. NCBI lineage: Eukaryota > Metazoa > Arthropoda > Insecta > Diptera > Ulidiidae > Melieria > Melieria crassipennis. Next base: position 101,975,204 of record OY764962.1, on the reverse strand, counting down.
GGCGCCCGCTGAGTCGCAATTTCAGTGCAATGTTTAATGTTTCCAGAGCGCAGCTGCAGCGTACCATATCTTCACTTATCCGCAACTCAAGCAGGAGCAGTCGCCGCCTCCCCTCTCCGAGGAACGCTATGGACGTTGCTTCCAGCATTGCTGGGGTAGGTGCTCTGCAACGTCGCACGCTCGTTTGGCGTTCGCCTACGCGAACGGCGTCCGCATGGGATTCTGATTTAAGAAAGCCATCTTAAGTATGCTTACAGGAAGTCTACCAGTGCGTCGCCGCGTTTTCTATTTTGTTTTTGAGTCTTGTCTTGTCTTGTCACCGCTGTCTTGTGTCTTGTGTCGTTTCGTTGCAGGCGACAACTTTTTATGCGACCGAAACTGGGGCGCGTCATTTTGTTGTTGTGCTTTTTAAGTTTCCAAGATTTCTTGCAGCCTTATGCTAGCAACGGCGAATCCCCAGGACTTGGCGACTTGGTGATGTTGTAAGTGAGTGTGTCGTGCGAAATGTTGACTACCAAAACTCTGGTCAAGTTTAGCATTTTCCTTCGAAAATATTCGTTGTGGCGTTAGTGGGAGAGTGGGTGGGTGTTATTGATTGGGCTCCGATTCATGCATGTTGCAACTTGCGCAAATGCAGCATAAAACGAATGGTTTTCGAAAATTGTGTTAATAGTTTCCCCGAGTATTATTTGCCAACATTTAGATTTTTTTTCTTTGCGCTAAGTTCACTTGGGACGCAAAGAGGCAAACAGTGGCATGTTCGGCAACGTTGGCACTTGGTTGTGCCATAATTGACACACACATATTAAATGTATAGGTTTTTGGTTTTTTAAATGAATCGCTCGTCCTTAACACTTTCACGACCAATGGGTCATATGGGACCCCATATGAAATAGTTGCTATCTGATGAGAACTACGATTTTCACTATCTGAAAAACTAAAAATTCCATATGAAACACATATCCCATGATCGGCAAAGCGTCAACTGCCTATCAAAATTATGCAGCCATTGGTTGAGTGTACACGAATGATGCCAGCACACACACACATGCGCACCTGAAGAGGAAATTAAAATTAATTGAATTAACGCTGGCAATTGATGCACAAATTCCGGCACCCAGATGAGCAGCACACACATAAAGCATGTATAGCGTGCAGCAGATGGGGGTAACGTATGAAAACGCGGTACAGAATATACGCGAATGCAACCGCTCAGCATTCAATGGAAGAGGCACTGGTGAGCGTACCCTATTTTTTTTTTAATTCAAATGCCTTTTAATGCCAACCAAACCAATTTAATTTACATTTTTAATTACCGTTAATTACCACATTTTAATTAATGTGGTCAGAATAATGTAAGCACGATTGACTTTACTTTACTTTTGAGAATGAATAAGAATAAACCTGTTAAACTGTATTCATTAGTGTCCGACTAAATATTCGTCTTCTGCTTCGGTATTCGGCCAATTTTAAATCTTCGGCCAAAATAGCCGAATACTTTAGCCGAAGGTTTTCGCGGTTGTAATACCCTATTCAGACAGCCAGCTAAATTGTGCAATTAAGAAATTTCTTCAATTTTATTTCTTCAATTTATCCTACAAAAATCTCAAATCACAAAAAACTTTAGCAATTTCCCATCACAATAGACGGAATCGAAACAAAATGAGAAACTGGCGAAAACAAAGAAGTATGTTAACATTTGCTTGCTTTGAAATTTCGTTTTCGGGTTTTATCAATATTTCGGACATCAAGATTAATAAAAATGTGATTAATAAAAATGATCTCTAATCAGCTATTTATGTCAATTGAATTCTTAAGTTTTTTGTTTTTGTTAGAAACTGAACTCGAAAACTATTTTTTTTTTATTAAAATTAGGTGAAACAAAGAAATGAATAAACAAATGACTAGAATTTGATCAGATGGCCAAAAATCCATGTCCGGTCGGATACTAGTATCCATTCAAGAGTTGTTTACGAAAAATGCTAAGTACGTGCAACACTGTGCGACTCACGCTTGAAAAAGATTTGTTAACTTGGAACTCAAGATGAGTAAAAGCGACGATAATCCAAAGTGAAAAAACATACGTGTAATGTATTAAATAATCAGACATGAAACGGTTTTGTTCTAAGATGCAATAATCATAAGCAGCAGTTGAAAGGTAGTAAATTATTAATTTTCAAGGATTTATTATTTGTTTGCTTCAAGTTGTTGCGCTGCAATCGACAGCCGCTGTTCTCGCTATGAATTTAGTTCAAATCAGATAGTGGGCAGTTGCCATAAAACTCACCTTAAAATAACTATAAAAATGGTATAATTTCAGGCAATCTGCAAGTTCCACACGGTACTTCTTAGCTGCAAAAAGTTTGCTCTAATTTCATACCATAAACTACGCTATATTTTTGCTATAAATTTGACTGCGACTCGGTTTTGAAATCAACTACACGCTACAACGCACAATAAATGTAGTCTGCTATAATAATAATAACATGAGGTGAGTTTGCCTACAATTCCCGCTATAGCAGAAATACAATTTATTTTTCACCACATGTTGCACTGCGCTTTCATTTACTACTAAAATATCGTTTGGCAAAGGTTTCGCCCACAATCAGCGGAAATACCAGGCTGGCCTCGGCATATACCTTCACTGGCGTTGCGTCCTTACGTATTTTACCCCAGGAGACCGCTTCGTCTGGTCGGGCACCACTGTCGCTGCCATCGAACTCGGAGCCCGTGTTCACGAACACCGAATAGTCGGCGCCGTTGCGCATCAGATTCGCATTACAAATATGATGCTTGATGACGCCGCCGCCTATGATTATCATGCCCGAGTTGATGGACTTCACAGCCATCGTGTTGAGTCGCCGCAAATCCGACAGTATATCTACCACTAGGCCTGGATGGCGGAAGGAATGAAAATACATCATGTCACCGAGGCTGCCGTCAGTCAGCGCCGGACAGAAAACAGGAATCTTGTGCTTCGCCGCCCAGTAGTAAATCGAGCTGGCATCGTTGATGCGCTCGCCTAGCCGGTGTATTATGCGAGAGGGCGACCAAACGGTGCCCTCGCTTTGCTGCTCCGCCAACATTTCGTCCAGCAAGGGCATGACCCAGTCCTCGAACTTGCAGTAGTTGTCATTGGGCACCAGCAGATTGCCAATGCGATTAATGCCACGTTCACGCAAGTCTCGTCCGGACAGTTCAAACGAACCTACGGTGCATAGCAGACCTTGCAAAATGTCGTACAGCGCTCTATGCAAGACTTACCCATGTATGTTGGAGCCAGGCACTTGATAAAATCCTCCTCGACACCGCCAGCCGTCGTCACCACACAGTCGACCATGCGGTGCTCCACGAGAAACCGTAGCGTCTCTCGCATTCCCGACGATACCAGATTCGACGTAAAGCCGAGAAATATAGTACACTTGTGCCGCCGTCGTATAAACTCGTCAGACTCGTGCACGTCTTCCTCCTCAGCGCTTAACGGCCGCGCCCTGCAATCAAGCTGCCAATTTATAATAAGCATGCAGTACTACCGGCGAAGTGTGCCAGCCAGGACTACTTACCATTTTGTTGATCTCCTTAATGGCTAGGCCGAGATTTGTGGCTTGGAAGCCGGTATTTACGTAGGACTGCAAAAGCTTTGAATAGTCCACGCCGCCGTTCCAGTCATAGCCCTGCACAATAGGCGTGCCCTCAGCAATATGCTCGCTGCGCTTCAGCACAGCCTGTTTGGCAATTTCTGGTTCACTGGACATATCTTTGGCGAAGGTATCAGACCACCTAATAGATACTTTAGCGAGTGTTGAGCTCAACTTTTATGCATTTGTTTTGATTCCTGTACCATTCAATGATAAAACTCAAATTGCCAATTACCACATGTTCTATGCAGAGCTGTACTCTATAGTACTAGCTTTTTAAAAGTAGTTATATTTTATCAAGCTCTCGCTTTCATATACATTATTCACGGATCATTTATAAATATATAGTTTTTCAAATAATTGATTAATGTAATAGTCTGATTTGACTTAATAATGGGTGACTAAGATTGTGCATGTTCAATTTTGCAGTATAAAAATATTTGGACAATAAACATGTAATTTTATTTCAATTTTTGTAAGCTTGAATGCTTTATATGTTTGGTTTAAGAGAATTCACTTTAATAGCACAAAAGTTTTAATACATTACTATTTATTTATCTTTCATAATATTTTTATCGTATTCGCTCTTCCGCTGGATTGATAAAAATCTTTATTATAATCCATTCCATCGGGTCCATGAGACGCGTTCATAACCTGGCAGCACTGTATGGGAGTGATACCAAATTACGCTCTATCATTTATCGTTGGGTAATCGACACGAACTCGATCAAGAATCTCATACGATTTCTCAATTTTCCGAAACGCCAATATCTGAAAAAAATCTAAATTTTACGCATATTGAAAAACATTTTTACAAACGATAGGACAGAACGTTTTCGGAAAAGTGGTGCCCGATTAAGTAGAGTGCAGTAAATAGTTACATCGCCCGACTTATCGCTGTTTGCGCATCCCCAAGTTTTGCTGCTGCCTGTGAAATATAGAGAAGAGCTCAAAAAAGCCCATAAAAATACGAAAGGGGATCTAAATAGAATTGTTTGAGAAATATTTTAGACAACAGAACCAATGAAAATTTAAGTAAAATTCACGGCAAATTGAATTGTAGACACAGGGGCCGATAGATATAAGCAGCAGCGCAAACCGGAGACGAACAACTAGCAACATAGTCCCGTCCCCCACGTCATTGTCCCAAAAGTTCGCAATCAGCAGCTAGAAGTTTCGCCTGTGCCAAGGAGAAAGAAGGAAATAAAAACAGCAACAGCAGTAATAGCAGCAGCAAAACAATAAGATGATTAAACTGTTTTCACTAAAGCAGCAGAAAAAAGACGGCGAGCAAACCGCAAGAGCAGGGCAACAGAAAAAGGCTTCGGCCGCACAGCTGCGCATACAGAAAGGTACGTCGGGGTGTCGTACCCCAATGGGCAAAACAAAAAATCAAACGAAAACTAAACATTGATGACTGTGCGTGAATCAGCGGCAGCTATCTAGATGTGCTGCGCACCAAGGCATCTGCGCTGTGCCATTCATAGTGAGGTGGTTCCAGCGATAAGTAGATTGTTGATCGATCTTGCAAAGTCCAACAGTGTTGAGCAGCATAGGTAGAACTGACCAATAACGTTTTTAGCTCGCTATAAACGTGATTGTCCTGCCTGCCTGCAAAACTTAAACTGCTGTAATTTTTGTTGTAATTTGAATTGAGCAATTTCGGCCGCTACATGGTGGTTTGAAATTGTTAGGAACGATATCTAGAAAACGATTTTGTCGATTTCGTATATATTAACTGCTATTTATGCTCGATCTACGGTTTGCATTTAACATTTCTATGCCAATTTGTTTTTGATCTTTCCTCCGTTTTTCCCCGAACGCAGACATCAATGAGCTGAACCTGCCAAAAACATGCGCAACGGAATTCCCTGACCCAGACGACTTGCTCAACTTCAAGCTGATCATTTGTCCCGACGAGGGCTTCTACAAGGATGGACGCTTCGTCTTCAGTTTCCACGTTGGGCCCAACTACCCGCACGAACCGCCGAAAGTCAAGTGCGAAACATACGTCTACCACCCCAACATCGACATGGAGGGCAACATCTGCCTGAATATCTTGCGTGAAGACTGGAATCCAGTGCTGACCATCAGCTCGATTGTGTACGGGCTGCAATTTCTATTCTTGGTGAGCGTCATCCATCCGCAATTATTCAACGCCACTTATTTAATTTTTGCTAATTCTACGTTTCGCTGCAGGAACCTAATCCCGAGGATCCGCTCAATAAGGAAGCGGCCGACCATTTGCAAACGAATCGAAATCTCTTTCAGCAACTCGTTCTCAAAGCGATGCATAGCAACGCTGTGAACAAACGGTACGCCGACGCGTGTCTCAAGTGATATCGGAAATCTACTCTTTTTAATATTAGGAACGGTGTCTGCCTACTGGCCGTGCTCCTCGGCTTCGGCGGACGCTTTTATATTAATTTAATATTCAATAACAACTAAAGAGAAAAAACTGAGTCGCGTAATATTCTTCAAAGGCAAATGCAAACACACATAAACAGCAACAAAAGCAACAGCAACAAAACAGTATAATTTCAATTATGTAAAATTATAAAATAAAACTGCAGAATTTAACTTCAAGAGCAAATTCAAATTGAAGCACCTTAAGAACAAGAGTAAAGATTCGAAACAGTTTTCACGCGACCTTAAGTCCAGCATGTGGCGCATTACCCATGTTCTCAGCATCGTTTTACCAAAATTCAACTTTTTGTTGACGTTGCGCGCATTGTTTGAGAAGCACTAAAAAGAGGCGTTGAATTCTAATTATAACTATAACCGGTTAAAATAGTTTTCGAGGTTCTATTTGAGTATTCTCGGATTTCTTTAAAACGTTTTGTATTTTTCTTTTTAAAGGAGTTATGAACTATTACTATAACTTCGGTTAACGTATGCACAAGTCATGGGGAGCATCAGTGCATCACTTCTTTTGTCTGTCTGTATTAACGAAGAATATCTACGTCGATACCATGCTCGCCGTAATGTAATTTTTGCGCTCGGTGGTCGCTTATGACCGAACTAAGTTAATTTTAATAAACCTTAAACAAGACCAAATTTGTTGTTGAGACCATATCTTTTATTTAGCGCCGTCCTAGTTTACAGCTGAATGCTTTGCTTTTTCAAATTAATATTACGCCACAGGCAAAGGTCCGAGACGGCAGCTTGCCGACCAGTGTTCATGCGCAGATTGTAAAGCCTACAAAACAAATCCAAGATGACACAATTTAGTCGGGGCCTTTGTTCACCGCAACCAGCGCAAGTGTGCCTACCTGCTTATTAAGCCCACGCTGACGTCCTCCGTTATCATAACCTTTAGCAAGTTCTGTATGAGATTCGGTGGCAGCAGCTGCAACACGGGCCGTACTCGTTCGCCACCGCACTCCACTAGCAGCGAAATGAACTGATAGACGAAATACACCTTTGGCGACAGCTCATCGCTCGACACGAACTGCTGGAATACTCTGAATATGGACTGCACGCCCGACAGCAACGGCTCCCTTATCGTCAACGGCCCTTCGCGTGCACCCGCGCTCATAGCGGCACCGCCCGCGCCCAGTATCAGGTGGTCCTCGTCACTCATGTAGTCGTTCGAGCACGAGTTGTCTGAGCCATCGCCCTGGTTCATTTTGCGAAGCTTGGTTGTGCTGCCCAGCTCAACGTCATCGTCGGTCGAACGCGTCCGCTTCAGCGGGCTGGCGCTGTCACTCTTCCGGTCTTCAATGGCCGAGATCACACAATATACACACAGACGTGCCAGTACCAGCGATTGCGGTTCGTTGATGTCGTCGCTATTTAATAAAAAAAAAGCTTCAAATATGATAAAATGCCTCGACCACAACAGTCAAACTCACCCCTGCCGATTCTGCACCATGGCAGGTACCACATGTGTCAGCAGCGCCTCCGTGGTGCGCTCAATATCCATATGCAGAATGGCGAATACGATGTCCATCGTTTTTGTTATGTCCTGAAAAAGAAAATCCACTTTTCAACATGATGGTTGACATGACCCCCTTCAAAATACGCAGTACCCTGGTGTATTTGCATTTGAGAATCTCCTCCACTAATTGTCTGACCAACCAAGCTGGGCCACCCGCTTGCAGCAGTGATTCCAGCACTTGTGCGGCACGCACGGGCAGCCAGCCGTGCAGCACTACCGTCTTCCACACCTCCCGGAACTGCTCGATCAACGGTGTCTGCGATACGAGATTCTGCGTTAGTATAATGGTGCGCGACTTTTGGTTGCTCGAGGGAAGCGCGTCCTGCTGCATTGTGCGAATAATTTGATACGACAGGCCCAGGCGCTCCTTAACGTTCTCCTGCGAAGACATTTCTTCGGTGCTGGGTAGTGCGAGGAATTGCTGGATCATATTAAGAGGCTTGAGGTATTCATTCTACACGAACAAGACAAATATTGCAGATTACTTGCAGGCCAATTGGGACAAAACGCGCAATTACCTCTCGCACTGAGTACATGTAGGCGCACAGGTACGAAGTGGCGCATACCGAAAACGAGTACAAGCGTCGCTTGATGTTATCTAGAATGCTCTTGACGTCGGCGGACGACAGTGTGTCCTTTTCCCAGGCGATGATCACATGGTGCAGCACGCCGGATAAATTCATGCATATGTCCTGCCACGTTAGATTGCTTGTAGGGGGAATTATTGCGGTTAATGTGTAACTGGAAGTACCCCTAAAATGCACTATCAGAGTGCGCGTTCATTACCTGTTTTTCATTTGAGCCTCGGGTTTGCTGAAACTAAGCAATAACTCATCAACAATGTTTTCATCGCAGAACGCCAGCATGCTGCGTGGGTTTTTTGGCTTATTGCGCTCGGGCATGCACTCGCGCACCCACTTTTCAAAGAACGAATCACCACCTTCCGGCAGCACAACCTGCACAGAACAATATCAACAAACAATTAAGAAATACCGATTGCTACTTAAAATCACAAATTCTTACATCCGAGCCATAGCTTTGAACCATGAACGCAAGCATCAGAAAGGAAACATCGAACAGCGTCGAACGTATAACCGTCGACTTGCCAGTTTCGCCGGGAATCTGCATGGAGTTCTCGTTGCATTGTATCAGGCGCTCGGCGAAGGGTTTCAGACGTCCCTCAACCGTTGCGACTGACAATATTAAATCAAAGCTGTTACCTGCGGCGAATAAGACCAATTAAAATTGAGCATCAGTAAATTCCTACGTCGACCAGCAACAACCCACTACTGACCAACTAAGACTTGACATAGTACGCCCAGCAGGGCCTCCTGCACTTTGTTGTAGTCGGTGTTCAGTGTCTTCAGTATACCCGACATTGGTACCTCGGCGCGTATAATAAAATTAATAATTGATGCCTGAGTGCCAACCTCGCGTTTTTGCAGTAACACTGCGGTATTCTCCCTAAAAAAATTAAACATTTAGATTAAATTTAAAGTGTGTCGTGAAATGTATTCACCGCTTCGCCGCAAAATGCTTCACGTGCATATCGGTCACCAAGTGCTTTTTCATCCAGTCGTTTAGTAGGTATTCAACAATATTGCACGTGCACTTGGCGTCCATAAAGTCCAACAGCAGATTGTCCTCTAGTAACAACTCAAAGGCCTCCACCAGCTCGGGTATGTACTCGGTGGGTGACTGGTCAACACCTGCTTCAAGCACGAAACTATTAATTCCACATGGCCACCGCCTGCTGCGCTCTGCTTCTTACCGTGCTTTATGTTGTGCATCTGTTTGATGATCTGCGGCACCTTGAAAAATGTAAACGCACCCCATAGTGCATCATGGTGGATTTCTACCATGCTGCTCAGCGAAACGAACCCGGCCCGTAGGATTTCGTAGAAGAGGCGCGCCTGCGTAAATTTTTTCAGCCGCTGAATGATTTGCATTTGGGCCACATAGTATGAGGCGTCTTTGCACGGATGCAGCAGCAGTTCCACGGCTAGCAGCGGTTGCACGCAGTACGTGATTGGCTCAACTGTTGTCGGCTCCAGGCACGGCATCGGCAGGTGCTGTACCTCGATGTAGGCCAACTGTTGCAGCTGCGTTTCCAAGAGCGGGTGCTGTGCGGCAAAATTACAACTGGCCAGTGTGCTCTTAATGTTTTCGTACTTCTCATATATTTTCTCATAGAAGTCGGGATCCTCCTGCCGGCCCACGTACAGAATGCCCGCCAAAAACTGATTACTGACCAGCTTTTCCACAACAATGCAGCTGTGCTCCAACATGTACGATTGCTCTGCGAAGATACAGTGGGCTTGGGTCACATAGTAAGAGGGTATAACAAAAGCAACGAACCTGCATTTATTTCACCACTGATCTCGTAGTTCTTTGCTATCATTGCAAAGATCTGCATCAGCCAGTACACCAGCGAAACAACCGCGCCGGGCAAAATGTTCTCCTCCGGTTTGTTGCTGCAAGAGACAAATGATAAAGTTTCATAGATTGCAGTTCGTGTAAAACTGTAGGCCGAAGCACTCACCGACAGGTGACGCCATCTATGACGTTCTCCAAAAACTCCAAAAGTGCCGTTATGCAAAAAGTGCGTTCGAAGTGATCGTACTTGGAAATGCGCCGCAACACCGCCGCGTGCGAGACCAAGTGGGCGCACAGCGAATGCTTCAGGTAGTTCAACACCAGCTGCCAGTAGGAAGAAAAACCAATATCTAGCGATTTGTTATAATGCGTTGAGTGGCCGCTTCGCTCACTTACCGGGTTGGCATTTGAGCCCACCAGCGCCTGCTGCAGTATGCAGTCCGCCAGATTGTACACATCACCACTAACGCCACGCGGCAGCACCTGAAAAAATATTGCTACATCAATGCCCAAACCCGATGACAAAAGCAGACCGCTCATCGATCAAAGCTCTACAATTTTATCGGCGTTCCGAAAAGTTCATTTGCGTAGCACAACCTTCGCAACCACCGAGCCACAGCCGAAGCAACGCCGCCGCAAAGCAAGCCCTCGTCCTGCCATCACATTGACAGCTCACAAATCACAACGCCTTTTCTCTCAGTTTGAGGAAAAATAAAAACAGGCAGTGCACACATTTTACGACAATATATTTTTTACGAAATTTTCCATTTGCCATAGGGCTGTTGTGCATCGCTCTCACGATGAAAATGTTAAATTCCCTTCGACGTGCATTACTTCAAAATTTTTCGAATCTACAAAAATTGCAAACGGCGAAAGTAGCGTACCAGTTCAAAGTGCAGAAGCCGGTCTATTACCCTGACCGGCAGGCTGAGATGCAGCGCCACAACAACCAGGCCAAGTCACAGCTCGTCACTGAAGCACAGGAAAAAAAGAAGCTGCCCAAGGACTACTACTACAAGTTACTCGGTGTTAAGCGGCATGCGTCCATGCAGCAGATTAAAACCGCATACTACGCGCTCGCCAAGCGCTTCCACCCGGACGCAAGTAAGCCACAGTTGCAGCCACGAATCAACACATTCTTCGGCAACGCCAACGGCATTCGCTTTCCCTTTGCCTCTTCGCAGACAATGCGTCCACGCATGAGTCGAAGCGCTTTCAGGACATCTCCAACGCCTACCACATTCTCACCGACGACACGAAGCGACTCGAGTATGACCAGCTGGGCATGGTGAAAGACGAGCAGTCGTTCTTGCGCAAGGTCGCGAATCCAGGCATGGTGGCGCATAAGAAGGGTGACGATTCCACCTTAACTAACCGGGACGGTGAGTGTACACCCCGTCTTTTCTGACTGCGACTGCTGTAAGCAACTGCTCGTCCGCCATACTTTCAGACCTCATCAAGCTGACCACGGGTGAGCCGACGCTAGAGCTGTCGTTTATCGAGGCAGCGCATGGTCTTAAAAAGAACATTGACCTGCGCTTCCTCAAGAAATGTCCAGCCTGCAACGGCAAGTCACCGAAGCTGAGCAACCGTGCTAACCCCGAAGTATGTCGCAAGTGCGGTGGTGCCGGTAAGCTCACCAAGAAAACCGCCACCTTCACCAGTATCACCGTGTGCGACCAGTGCCATGGCAGGCGTTACGTTAACAAGAACGAATGCGACACGTGCGATAACCGCGGTCTCGTTCTCGAATCTGTGCGCACCGTTGTGCCGGTGCCAGCAGGTGTCAAGAACGGCGACGTGGTCTCAATTGAGAATCCGGCCAACAAGCAGCGTGTCAACTACCGCATACATGTGCAGCCCAGCGAGCTGTTCCAGCGCGTCGGCAACAACGTTGTTTCGGACAAGTATCTCACCATCACGGAGGCGGTGCTGGGTGGGACCTTCAAGGTACGCGGCCTCTACGAGGATGTCGAAGTCAAGCTGGAGCCAGGCACCGAAAGCCACACGCAAAAGGTGCTCAAGGGTAGAGGCCTGAAACTGCGCGACGGCGTCGGCGACCACATCATCACTTTCAAGGTGCGCATTCCGCGCCAACTCAGTATGAAACAGCGACAGCTCATGCTGGCGCTGGCCAAAACCGAGGACCCCACCTTCGACCGTCCCATATGAGCTGTCGCCCAACCCCTTACCTGTTATTGCAGTGTTGCCGGTTATTTGAGGAGCTCAAGTAAATCATGTTAAGATCAAATCACATTTTTTTGTTATTTCCGAATATTTGAATAAAATACAGAAGCATTATTGACGAATGAGCCGCTCGCCCACCTCTTTGCACACGTACGACGAAACCTTGTCTTCGCAGAGCTTCACTTACGCTTTTAATGTTGATGCCCCAGAGGGCCACATTCCAGCGCTCCCGCCACGCACGCAGTATCATCATTTTCAGTAGACTCGTCTTGCTGGTCTTCTGCAGCTCCATTTTGTTCTCCTTCATTTTGCTTTGAATTTAAGACGATTCCCTAGTTTACATTTAAAGAACTCCGCACACAAAACATAAAACCTGATGCCGACGAAGCGATGATACCTAACTGACAGCTGGGCAGACAACACAACAATCGACAGTGATGCCAAGTCATATCGCTCACTGCCAGCGAGCCCTCGCGGAATTCCGGAATCAAATTGCATCCATACTTGAGTGAAACTTCAATTGAAAAAATGACCAATCAAATCAATGGCTTAAGTGCAGAATAGCGTACCCTCGTGAAAAAAATTAATAGGTATGCTTATACAAAGAAGTTTGGCTCCTGAGTCTAACAAACTAAAAATTTTGCTGAGGAAATGCCTACCAAAGGCGTGGCATGGGGTCAAAGTTAAAAACTTTTATCAAAATAACTCATTCAATTTTCAATCGATTTATATGATATGGGTATCAAACTTTTTCTCTTTTTCATACCTTTATTTTGGTGTGCCACATTATATACTTTATATGTACGAGTAATAAATTATAAGCAACAAATTATTTTTTTTTTTATAAAATTTACAAAACCCGGTTTTTTTCTCGAAAAAAACCAAAATAAAGATATAATAAATTTGTTACCATATATTCTCTACGGAATTCCCTTTACAATGAAATATAGAACATTAGAACTTTTTTTGTTTTTATATTTAAATTTATATTGAGTTAAAAGAATGTGCCTGCAAGGGGATTCTACGGTTTCCGTGGCGCCGCCATTTGATGATGTTTTTAGATAGATTACCCGAAAATAAATCGAAAATGAAGAACAAAATTTTTCGATATCTCGCTTCGTTTTCGAGATATCGAGGTTCAAAGTTTTTATATTTCCATATTGTGCACACCTGACTGTTGCCTGATGTGGTGGTGACTCCCATGAGGGTTATTTTTCAAGCGCCCCGGCCGAAGGCCGGCCACACAAAAGGTACTTGAATGCAGAAATTCTTTGCTTAGGCGCGATATTTAATTAAAACACGCATTGAAAAAAAACAAAACTGTATGTTTTTATATTTCATTTAAAAAATAGAATTCTACACGCTATAATGTAGTGTAAATTTTTTTGTATCTTAATAACGAGGTTTTTCGAGAAAAAAATCGGGTTTTGTAAATTTTATAAAAAAAAAATATAATTTTTTTATAATATAATTTTATATTATAATTATAATTTTTTACTCGTACATATAAAGTATATAATGTGGTACACCAAAATAAAGTTATGAAAAAGACCTTTCGTTTGATACTCATATCATATAAATCGATTGAAAATTGAATGAGTTATTTTGATAAAAGTTTTGAATTTTGACCCCGTGCCACGCCTTTGGTAGGTGTTTCCCCAGCAAAATTTTTAGTTTGTTACATTCACAAAACCAAGCTCTATACAGCCAAATTTTTTTTTTTACGAGGGTACGCTATTCTGCACTTGTTCCGATGCTTCTTGGGAAAAGTTATTGGAAAAACAAATCGATGAAAACTGTCGCAACAGTCCGATGATGAGTTAAAACCTAACTTTCCGCAATAAAACTTGTAAGGGTGTGTATTTCTAAACGAATGAAAGATATATACTGCTTTAGTCGTTCCTCTCCCAAAGATTAGCAGAACCTTTGCATAGCCAAAGGACCAAATTGAATGCGTTTTGCACGAAATTAAGTGTTTTTTGAAAATTAAAACGCGGAAAATATTGACTATAATTCTGCTAAACAAATTTTTAGTTTTTTAAATTACTATTATGTATGTCGAAAGATTTTCCGATTTCGAAACGTTGGCATGAATATTTGCGACAATATTCAACATTTCATGAGCTTTTTTAGCTCACACGTTTTTAGAAATCACAACAACAACGGCAAACGGGTCATATGCGGCTTTTATTTAAAGCTTTTTAAGTAAAAACGAGTTTTTCAAATTTTTCTGTAAATGATAAATTGGCAGCACTGCTTGTAAGGTTACAACCAGCGTTGCCACAAGAAAAACAAATTCATAACCAGGTACAAAAATAAAAATAACCAAAATGTTGCAAAAATAACCAAAATGTTTATTCGACATAAACAACTACTTTACTTTTACAAAAAGTAGTCGTAAAAAAGGTGTTGTTGACTCTTTTTAAAACATAGTTACCGATTTAAACAATGCTGCTTACTTTTTTCCGGGAAAACGCAATGGATATGAGTAGCCACCAAGGTTTATAGAATAGAAGGTTGCGCATTCCGGTTGTCAAAAAATGACAGCGCCTCGCGTGACGTAGGCATAGCTTGGCTCTGATTGGCTGAAAATATTTTTGAGCAAAAAAAGTGCAAAAAGTGTAAACAAATCCGGAAAAAGAAGTTGCCAGATTTTATATTTATACCCCTTAAATAATAAATCCAAATACTTTTCTGGATTTGTGAACAAAAATGAACATGAAAAATGAGCTGTAATTTTTGCAATTTGCCACCGAGCAATTCATTTCGCGTTTACAAATATTTTGAAAGCGTATGGATATAGAATATTTCCATTGATGGAAAAAACAAGGCATGCTTCGTTTTTTTTTTGTTTTAGGGATTTAAAATATAAATTTGTCAGTAAGTGGCAACTCGATTTTGGCCTCCTCCTACGTCATCAACATGGCGAACGTTGGGAATGCGCAACCTTTTATTCTATAAACCTTGAGTAGCCACTATCAATCAGTATCAATATTATTGCCACTCCCAATAATATTGTGCTCGTTCATATTTAAAATACATTTTGTACCAGTGTGCAATATTCAAAAAACTAACCAAATGGGATCAAAAATCACCAATACCAATTTCAAAAATAAAAATAACCATTTTTGGTTAAAAATAACCAAAACGGCAACGCTGGTTACAACTTGGCTCAAATTGTGGTAATCACAATTTGCGGCAAAAGTAATTTGAAACCTTAAGCATCAAAAAATACCTTCACACCATAATCCATCTTAAGAATCACTAGCGTAAGTGTTTGAGGGAACAAATTGCTGACGATTTGAATCTGTCGCTAACTATTGCGATGTTTATTGTACAATAAGTTTTCCCTTGCAAAAAGTCATCAATCCAAAATAGAGTAACCAAGTAACCAAATGAAAAAAAATTTAACATATATTGGTTAAAGTAACCGTGGCAACTGTGCTTGGAAGTACTGTACAGAAATGTAACGAATAGGTTTTGTACCGCTCTTTAGAACATACATAAGAATAATCACGATTGCTACTCAACTAAATTTTGTGTACCAATTTTGGCAGCAAAGCGGCTTCGTGCATGAAATTTGGGTTATATGATTTGGATTATCTAGGCTGTGTTCAGTTTATTCCTATAAGAGCTTTTAACGGGCAATTATACGTATTGGAATACGCTTCCTTCATTTGGAGACCTTATCAGGCTACCCATAAATATCAATCGGATTGAGCGTATTCAAAAGGTGTTCATAAAGTTCGCACTGCGATCATTACATTTTAGCGAGCCGCTGCCCTCATATGAGTCTCGTTGTATGTTGCTGAACCTCAAGTCTCTACACTCGAGGCGAACGTTTTTGGCTTGTTCTTTCGTACTAAATATCCTATATGGGGAAATTGATTGCGCTGCTCTTCTCTCTAAGATCGGATTTAGTGTTCTAATCCGGAACTTGCGCATGCGAACATCTTCCTAATTGCTTTTTGCCGGTCGAACTATGCTCGGCAGGCTCCGCTCGCGCGAGCCCTATCGAAGTTAAACGAATTTTCAGATCTCGATGTCGCTCTGCCGAAGAACGACGTCCTCACTAAATTGAGATCTTTTTTATAATTACATGTTAAATTTGCTGCTTCGCCTTTTTTGTTTAACCGTAGGATACTTTTATATAGCCAGAACACAAGAAAAAAGCATTGTTATAATTCCATGCGTTTGTAGCTAATGTTAAAATTTGATTTTTGGGTTGGATTTATTGAGCATGTTTAACGTTTTATGGAGGTGGCGCTATTTATTTTATCAAGAAAACGATGTGTCAATGTGTATATGTACGAATCTTGCAGGAAATCGTGCTACCGTAGGTCCGTGAAAAAACGCCACTGCTTTCGGACTTTCAACAGGACTATAACCTAAAGCATACAAGCAAGGTCGCACGAAAGGTGTTTCGCAAGAGCAGGATTAGGGTTATGGAATGGCTCGCACAATCACCAGACTTCAATACGTGAAGAGAGCAGTTGCTCACTATAATCTAACAAATAATAACCAACTTTGAGAAGCAGTAGACCACCCATGGGATAGAGAAAGATATGAAAATTTGGTTAATTCAATGCATCGGCTCTGTGCTGCTGTAATAGCGAACAACAGTCACGCAACTAAATATTAATTTCAAGAAAAATTACGTTATTACTATTTATCCACTACATTTTTTAAAATGTAACACAATTTTTGTTTCACTTTTATGAAAGTAAAGCGTACTATTATTTTTTGACCGTCCATATTTTGGAGCTTTTGGCGCATTTAACTTAAATCGAATCAAACTGAGTATAATTCTTAAGTTTTCTTTTATGATTGTATTGTTAACACATATAACTTGTAAAAAAAAATACAAAGTAAATATTTGTAAAGAAAACCAGATTATTTTTTCTTAATTTTCTTTTCGTAGTATGCGTACTACTATTATTTTGACCGCAGCTGTATGTATGCACAATATTTCTGAAATTGCAAATCATAATAAATAGATTCACCAATGCGGTTTCATTTTTTTCATATTATATTTGATATATCTTTACATTGCTAAAATTTTATTAAAAATTTAAGTTTAGTTATACATATGTCTAAACGATATCCGAAGAGTTGTGTTCGAACGTTGCGAATGACTCCATGAGCGAGTTTCGTTCCTTTGCGACAGCTGCAAACGATCTACAACGTGTGCAGGCCAACACTTTTAAACACCTATTTACGGTCTGTACAAAAAATAAATATGTTCAAGATTTTAGTACAACGCTGATGAAACGTATGCTAGTGGGTGAGCAAGTTGTCACTATGTAGGTATGCAGTAAAGTTCGTTTGTTGTAAAAATGATATTGTATACTTATAGTGCACGAGCACGCACAGGCGGCAGTGGGCGCCGACGTAGATCGACGTGGTGGTTGTGTCGGCATCTGTGCGCGCTCTGGCGAGCAGGTGCGCACAAACGCTGTGGATATGAGATGGACAAATATTTGGGTCTGAGTGTGAGCGTCCTTTTGCGGGTGGGTTGTTGATGGGGTATCGTGTGAGCAAATGAAGTTCAAATGAAAACGGTCAAAATTTAAACATGGTACAGATTTTGTACAGTTTGCGTTTATTTGAAACGGAAGAAAACACAATTTTCCAAAAATAAAAGTCGTCCTCTCTTTAAACTAACTTACAAGTTATGACAATCGCATTATTACTCACTTTTCTTACAAAAAATTAAAGACGCGAACAATTCTTTTTAAACGGTACAAAAGATAGGTCCGCGATAACGTGGCTAAAGTTTAAGAGAGTTGAAACATTCGTGTTTGGATTTAATCTCAGCTAAATGTTGGAAAACATAAACGCTTAAAGGACATGCGAATTGCACGCTTCCGTTCCACTCCGGCCGTATTCGCTTCGCTTCAAAACACATTGAAAATCCCGGTAAAATTGTATTGATCTAAGGGGGTCGGGAGCGAAACCATGATTCAGCGATTCAAGGTAACAGCAGCGTTACAACAATAAAAATCATTAACTATTCCTTCTGGTAAATTAAATAAAAACAACGTTAAAGCGCGTGAAAGCATCAACGATATAGGAGCAGATTAACATCGCATAAGGCAAAGCGAACATACATTCGATTCTTTTGTTTAAGAATTAAGAAGAGAGCTATGCTGCCTTGTAGTCTTGTTTGACTGAGCCGCTAGATTAATCTTGAAGAACGCACTCTGGGCGACCCGACTCGCACCTTTTGCTGAATGGGTTAGCAGCCTTGCTTCACACTGGCAGAAGTGGTGGTGGAAAAAAAATTATAGAAGCACGTAAACATATTAAACCTTAGCTTTTACGCCGCGCAGACGCAATTGTAAACATGCTGGGGAAGTTGGAGTCGGAGCGAGAACGAAAGCGAGGCGGAGTGGTGAAAATGGTTGGGTGTGGGGAACCACTTAATTCGACGAAGAGTTCTCTTCGCCTTTGACAGCCGAGGCATAGCTTGGTCCTGAGGGGCTTTGCTTGGCGGCTTCGTCGGCAGCACCACCCAGCGGTTGTGGTGAGTCCACTACAAACGAAAAGAGCGAGTGCTTAGAGTGATCATGGCCGCACGACGTGTGGGCATGGCTTACCTTTGATGTCCATTGGGTAGGTGTCATCTAGGCGCAGATCGTGTTTCTTCATCAGCTGACACTCACCACCTTCCACCGACGGAATGGAGTACACGTACAAGTAACCATCTTGCGAAGCCACCATAAGTCTGCCAACAGAGAAGCAACATTAAAGGGTGCGAATTTCTTAACGGAACAACCCGCGAGCAAAATTAAATTGAAAATTTGAAGAAGGGAGAAATGCAAAACGCACCTGAGCTGCTTCTGAATGGTGGCGATGGCGCACATGCGTCTAATGCCTGCTTCAGGCAAGGTCACCGATGCGAACGCACGGCCCTGGCTGAAAACATCGGTCACCTGTGAAGGCAGGTAGCTGGTGACCGTTTTGCTCAGGAATCTAAAAAACGAGTAACTTGATATGAGAGAGCAGACAAGGGTAGCGGCGAAAAGATGGTGGTTGGTGGTGGTTGTGGAGTTGGTGGTGGTGGTGTGTGGTGAAGATGTGAGGCGAGAGGGAAGAGAAACAGAAAACAGATAAAATGTGTGTCTCAGTTAAATACAACAAAAGAACGAGAGTAAATAAATCAAAAAGTACAAAGTTCTAACGGAGAGTGACAAGCAGCAATGGAAAAGTGGCATGCAACTTAAACTAAAAAAATAAATGAAAAGTTACAATTAAAAAGTTAAAAAAAAAGTAATACTAAATAAAAAATTTTAGTCTGCTCAGCAAGAAAGCGTGTCATTTTCATTTTTTGTATCATGAGGGTCACTTCGCGTAGAGCCATTCTTCACAAGGTATCCTAAAGTTTGACACCTTAGAATATACAACCACGTTCTTGCCGAGCAGTAGCGACTTTGAGCGATGCTGCAAGCATTTAGAAAATTGCAAGGCATTGCAACTTACCCCATCCAATCATCCGAGGACTGTTTGGCCTCGGCATTATCCGCGGCACTGCGATCGAGGCGGAATATGTGAATCGTCTCGGTGTTGGAGCTGGACACGAGGTACTCAGCACACGTGCTGAACGACAGCGAAGCAATTGATACACAGCGCTTGAGGCCACGTCGCAACTCAAACAGTTTGGTGCCATCTAGCGCGGAAAAGACCCGTATGACGGTGCCACGCTCACTGGCGGTCGCGATCTCCGTACCCGATGGACTGAACGCAATCGCCGCCAGCGGACTGTCGTGAGCGGGTATCATGGTTTTGGCGTGAAGATTGATAGCATCGAAGATCTGCACCTCGCCAGATGTCACGCTGCCTGGATACGCCAGATAGCAGTGTTCCGACGACGAGGACAACGCGCATAAGCCGTTCGAGTTGCACGGCGTGTCCCGTATGGTGTGCACCACCTTCATGTCCTGAATGTTGTGTATGTAGAGGCTTTCCTCGAGGCAGACGATCAGCCGCTCGCGGTTCAGCTTCACTGCCAGAATCGTGTTGGAATAGGAGTAGTTGCAGATTTCGCTCTGTTTCTTGAAGTGGCACACCTGCAATGGAAAGAGGTTAATGGTAGGACAGTATGCGGGCGAGCGGACATACAACAGGGTGCGGGCGTAGGCCCCAAAAAACCTTTAATTTCCGCGGCGCGCGCAGCGACACAATCGCTACTAACGAGCTTTCGAACAGACGCTCAATCAGGAATATCTCCTCGGAGAGGCAGCTGTAGAGCTTATCCAGCGTAGAGTCCACCGAACCGAGGCTGTACAGGCTGTACCCAGACTTAGTGGCTACGGCCAGAGAGCTGCGGAGAAATCCAATGAATTGAATTCAAATGTTGATTAAGCGTTTAATGACGGCGGACACTTACGTGACATTCTGGTTGAAATTCACAAACACCTCACCGGTGTCGATGTCCGAGCGTCCAAGCAGGCTCATCATTGAAGCTGTTTGCAAAACTAACGAAAAAGGAGAAAGCGCCTACTTGGTTGCTATCGCTGGTTTATCCGACTTGGGTAGGTAGCTGAAAGAACAAAGAGCGGCAACGCTCGTCAATACTTAGGTGGAGAGGAGGTCAATACGGGGAGGAGGCAGAAAAGATCGTGATCGATCAAAACGCGGCCCATGCCTAACATATTTTCATGAGATAATAGATACCCTTGCTGGCCACCGCCAGCAACTAGTGCAGGTAGATACAGCCTTAAGCACACACGCAGCAACAAAAACAAACGTAAACGTTGTGAAAACAACGCACCACTCAGCTGCGGCTGTTTTGATGTTGACTGACCTGCAGAGGCGCACGAGCGCTACTCGTCCGCGATCACAGGCTTAGCTGCAAACCATTACAAATTAACGCAGGTGACGCCTTTTGTGAGTCGCTCTGCACAAAACGAGCTGCTCTTCCGTAGCTCCGCGTTGTCTAGCGACTGGTGGCTACCAGCAGTCCCTCCTGTGCACTCAATGGCACGCGCGCTCACACAGCCATCATTCGCACAACGCAATGACGCTGCCTGTTTCAAACAATTTGCGACAAAACTCAGAAAACAACTATGCAAAGTGCGCAAAGCGTACCACCGAATAAGAGAAAAAGTTCACAAACTGATAAAGCCAACAAAAAATTAAAATACATAAAATTACCCTGTGTTGGATGTGTCTGCCTTATCCGCCAGATTGCACTCTCTGGTTTCCAGGTGTTTGGCCTTTCCTTAGTCGTCCTGCACACGCACCTAATGCAAACTGTTGCCTGCTATTTTCTTTAAAATTTCACCAATAATTTTTACGCTTTTAGTAAAAATTTTCGACTCTGCTATTTCAATCGTCGCAGTTAATCCGTTTCTGTGTCCGTCTCCGTATTCACTTTGTTTGTTTTCTGCTGCTCTTCTTCTTCTGTGCAAAACAGTGCTGCCGACTCTACACTAATCCTCTACAGAGCTGCACCTCAACAAAAATTCCCCTAAGCGATTAGCTCGAGCCCTTGTTTATCGATAAATGTATATTGATATTACGCGAGGTATAACTCAGCAGCAATGAAGAGCTCCTGTATAATTTAAGGTACGTGTGTATGTACTAAAAGCAATTCATAGTCGGTTTTTGTAATCCTACTCAATGCATTAAACTCTATTAGAAACTGATAACTGAGAGAAATGAGAATTTTGCAAAAATCGACTGTGGTGTTTGATAGGGACGTCAACGAAGTAATTCAAAAGCATGTACATAATTTTACCACGTAAACCAGGATGAGCTCTGAAGACACTTGCATATCTAATTAGATCCATATTTTGTTAGTAGCAAACTCCAACTATGCATATGAGTATTGCTAGAAGCACATCTACGCAGCCATTCGGCATACAATTACATATCTCACATAGTGATATTATAAAACTATAAAAAACAAAATTATCATTTTTGAAAATGCTTTATTAGTACACAATTAAGGTGCTTCCTGATTTATTTACGTTTTCAGTTAGTTGCGTGGTGATTATGTTTGCCTCTGCCGACCACCCGACGATGACTCTACTCCTCGGCATTTGGGTTAAACAAAAGATTACATCGACTAACTGGTACAAAACTAAATCAAATACATGGGTTTATTCAATTATTTTAGGCGAGGCCCTCAGCGCCGTTCAGATAGCATCACCCAACAAATCTACCGACACAGGGTGGCATCGATTTTCTGCAGCCACGACACAATTGATCTCAGCTTGAAGCGGTACATGGGGTCGCTGGCCACCGGGTTGTGCTCCAAATATATCGTTTTCAGTGCCGTATTCGCTTTCAGCACCTCAATGTTCTGCCAGTTGTCGACGCCGTTGTCGTTAAGCCACAGTTCCTCTAGCTGTTTCAAGCTTTCAATATTTCCAATTGCCTTCAGACGATTCTTTCCCAGATCCAGTGTTTCCAGGTTTATATTGCTCTCCAAGTTCTCAATCACCTCAATGCCATTCTCGGACAAATACAACTCATTCAGTTTGACTAGCTTCTCTAGGTTCTCGATTTTCACCAAGCGGTTCGCCTGCAGACTCAGGCATTGCAAATTTACCAATTTATCAAGATTCTCAATCTTCGATATCTTATTCTTGCCCAGATATAGCTGTTGCAAATTCACCAACGTGTCCAGGTGTTGTATCTTCTTGATCTTGTTGTCGCCCAACTCCAGCATCGTCAGATTGGTCAGCATTCCTAAATTTTCGATTACGGCAATCTTGTTGGCGCACAAATAAAGTTTCTCCAGCTTTGGAAGCTTGTCTAGATTCTCAATTTTAGTTAGCCTATTGAAGCTCAAATCCAACTGCTCCAGATTCACCAACGAGTCCAAATTTTCAATCTGGGTAATTTGATTATCGTAGAGTTCTAGCTCCACAAGCGAAGTTAGCGTGTTCAGATTCTCAATTTTCTTGATGAGGTTCCAGCGCAGATACAGCCGCTCAATCCGTGTTAATGGCTCAAAATTCTCCAATTTGTCAATGCGATGGTGATTTAGATCCAACTCTTCACAATCTGGATCTATTAGCACCACTTCCTCAATGGAAGCAAGCGTCTCCTGCTCAGGTTCCACGTTTGAACTGCTTGGTACGGCAATTGGGCACGTCGGCGCACTCGCGTCGACTGGTGCATCCGTATTTTCCGACATAATTTCACAGAATTGGTGCTGCAAAAATTCTCGTTTTCTTACAAAAATAAGTGTGAAATGCAAATTGTTGGAAAAACACAAGTGAATTGACAATAGTGCTGCCAGATGTTGATAACAGCGTTCCGGTAGGAAAACTAAATTCAAGTGATTATGGAATGTCCACCGCCTTCCTATATTGATATGTCTAGTCTTGACTGATTAGGGCAAAATGGGCAAAGGTCATTTCTAGTGTCTGACCAAAGGTGGATTTTTGGCCAAAGCAAAATATTCGGCAAGACTAATATATTAGGCCGAAGCGGAATATTAATAAAAAATCGTTTAAGGAAAATACCTGATCAAATTTAGCCATTCTTTCTCTATTCATTTATCTGTTTTACTTAAAATTTATAAAAAAAATAGATATGTATATTTGAGTGAAAAACAACCAAAAACAGTCTCAGAGTTCGATTTCTGAAAAACCAAAAAATCTGACCATTCAATTGACATAAATACCTGATTAGAGATCAGCCGAAGCCGAAGATTTAAAATTAGCCGAATACGCCGAGTACCGAAGCAGAATATTCGATCGGATACTAGTAATTTCATAATTTTAAGTATATATTTGATGCTGCACGTGACTTGAGTGACTCATCAAAGGAAGTAAACTTATATGGCAACACTTGCTTTGTGTGTAAACAAGTGGTCACCACATTCAGTGCGACCAAATCGCATACATTTTGCATTATTCTGAAATAAATTTAAACTGTTATTGAACCTGAAGATTAAAGAAAAAATTATCAAAGGGTTTAATTTATAGAAAAGTTTCTCTTACAGCAATTTTGAATTTGGATTCGAATGGTGAAGACTAATAATTTGAGTCAGAACAATATTGTTTAAGTTGCAATTATAATAATTTAACGTTTTATTTTAATAATTGCATTGAACTGGAAAATAATCAGACTTTTATAAGGTTATGTACATGAACTTACCCAATTGAGTGGATCCTATCGTTCCACTTTCATCGGAATTGATAATCCCACCACTGATTTTAATGTTTCCAGTTTTGACAGTTTCTTCTATTTTCTCGCTTTGTAGCTCTTAGTTCGTTGATCGAGATTTTATTCTTACATTTGGAATTTTAGCTTCTGAACAGTTTGCAGCGATCTATCCAAGAGTTATTAAAACGTGATGCAGCATTTTGCCAAATAAGCGCCTATGCAGACAGACAGGCGCAGTTAAAAGCAACGGACACTTTGTCGCGTATGCAGTTCCATATAGAGACGAAAAATCGATTTGACGGAGAAGTGGAATGCGCTTGAGTTCGCAGTGAAAGCCTGCCACTTCACAGCTGGGACAAGTTTTTCGCAACTGAAGGCAAACAGTTAATTGGTAAGGAATTCCGTCAGTGTGACTTCCGCCACTTCTCGTCCACCTCCTACCTGCGGCTTTAAAAAGGAAATGGACGAAAAATGAGTCTGCACTGCAAAAGACAGAAACAGTAAACACAGAAGAATTAGCGGGGCCGTCCGCCAGCTGAACTGCACCAATCACATTTTTGGAAAGGCGTCTGCGAATCGACACTGTTTTTGCTAGTACAAATTTTATGTAAGTATACTTTGTAATTTGCCGTGAACACACTACCGCACACAGAATGTGCGTTTGTGTGCGGGTCGTCCATGTGCGGCCACGGCTCACCAACAACGACACTCTGCTGTCGAAAAAACAACGTCGTGTTGCTGTTTGCAAACAAATGGAAACGATGGAAAAAATGTTAGAAAATGCGAAATGTGAAAGGGGCGCCAAAGAAATAGTCGCAAAGAAGAAAGGGCATCTCAGTACTTGCTTATTTTTTCCATTTATTGTTATTCTATTATATTTCAGATGTATTTATAGAATCTGCCATCCTTGCACTGTGTCAAACATTTTCGTTTTGGAAGAGCTGAAGTGTACAGCGACGGCGCCCGCTTGGGGGCATCCAAGCCCTGTCTGCCTACTTTCGCACAGAACTTCGTTTACACGAAGTTCGCCATGTGTACTTGATGCATCTTATCAGCTCTTGCAGCTACAGTCGGCGTGCACATTCTTGCTTACCGTTATTTGTGAGCAGTGTACAACTGCCGCCAGTCGTAAGCGTATATTTGCGCTTTTGTTGTGATATAAAGCGCCAATTAACGTTGTTAGTTTTCCGCACACTCTACATCCGGTAGTAGGCTGTGATTCATGGTAGATAGTTGATGCAGAGGTGCAATGGCTCGATCCTCTGTGCAGTGATTAGTGCATTCATGTTTTGTTGGCGTAGTGAAAAAGAAGGGTTCGCTCTTTTCAAAATTCGAAACTGTTGTTGCTGTTGTTGTTGTTCAGGGTTCTAGGGTGTTGAGCTTCAGTCCGTATTGTTTGATATTTGATTTAGGTGCACGTGAAATGTCTAAAAAATGAGAGCGTGAGTATTAAATCTTGAAGTAGTGATGTCTGCCTGCCCGTCCGTCCGTTGTTCTGGTCCTGTGCTTGTCTACGTCGCTCATCACTCACGTCTGGATTAGTTCGTCTGTCCCTATGGCCACGCAAATGATGCATAGTAGGGCATGAATGGGTCGACGAGGTTCGAAAAAGGCACTGTCACCAGTTCGCGACTGCAGTTACCAAGTCTGATAATAATTGAGCGAGCTTTTTGCGAAGCGATCGCGATGGCACTGTAGATTCGCAATTTTTCTGCCCTATTGTCGACGGCTAACCACTGCCTTTTACGCCGCCGCTTAGGAAAATTTGTTGTAGTAGTTGCTGTCGCGAATTATCAAGAACGAAACATGCAAAAGCAAAAGCAAAAAACAAAAAAACGAGGCAACAAATTAAAATGCAACGAGTGTACTTTTTAGTTTTTTGTGCACTAGGGCGTTTGCGCACTCACCGCCCTCTTTTGCCGTGCAATGTGGGGAAGGTGCAGTTCTATATGTTCGCAGTAAAGAAATATTAATATTTTAATTGTTTGCAAATGCGTCGATGGACGGTCGGACGTTCAGACGGGCGTACGGACAACTTTGAATGTCATTGGAAGGGGGTTCAGTGCTTGTAGTTTCGGTTAGCTACTTTAGCTGCTCGTTCTCACTCGATTTTGTTTCTGCTTTCAGTGCCGCTGCAGACCGCTGGGCAGAAATTAACCCGCTCAGATAATTGTTGTGACCAGACATACGTTAGTATAGTCGTGTTCAGATGTCCGACAGCAGTGTCCTGCATATCAAACAGGAACTCGACGTCAGCACGTCCTGTTGCAGTCCCAGCACGTCTAGTGCGCTCGGCGTGAATCGTTCTAACTCGTACTCTAATGGCACTAGCGGAAGCACGAGTAGCAGCAGCAGTGGTGGTGCTGGGGGTGGAGGAGGAGGTGGCGCCGGTGGCGTCGGCTACAGCGGCAGCGTCAACAAGTCATCGCCCTCGGTGTCGCCTGAGCGCCAGCTGTGCAGTTCGACGACTAGCACTCTGAACCCACATCTGCATAAGGCCAGCCTGAGTAACGATCACTCATCACCTGTCGCGACGAACAACGGAGCTGATGAAGGTGGAAACAACGTGGGCAGTGGCAGCTCAATTCGGGACGAGCTGCGACGCCTGTGTTTAGTGTGTGGCGACGTGGCATCTGGCTTTCACTATGGTGTGGCTAGCTGTGAGGCTTGCAAGGCGTTCTTCAAGCGCACAATACAAGGCAATATCGAGTACACTTGCCCGGCGAACAACGAGTGTGAAATAAATAAGCGGCGGCGCAAGGCATGTCAGGCGTGCCGCTTCCAGAAATGCCTACTCATGGGCATGTTGAAGGTGAGTTGTCACCAGATTCTTGCGGTTCGATATTGAAATTAAAATTTTGTTTCTGCGTATAGGAAGGTGTGCGGCTGGATCGAGTGCGTGGCGGCCGGCAGAAGTATCGCCGCAATCCTACCTCCAACTCCTACCAGACAATGCAGTTGCTGTACCAATCGAGCAGCACTTCGCTGGAGGATATAAAAATACTGGAGATACTTAATACTTACGAGCCGGACACCATAGCCGTGCAGCCACCCAATGGCGCTGGAGCCGGTTCTACTGAGGACGCAGCGAAGGATAATGGCAAGCCCATAAAATTGGAGCAAATCGTTGCCAGCAGTGGCAGTAGTAGTGGCAGCGGCACTCCCACACCCGTCACACCCAGCTCTAATGTACCCACATGCATTTTCCAAAATAACAACTGCGACCCGCAGGAGGTGCTGAGTGTGCTTAGCGATCTTTACGACAAGGAGCTTGTGGGTGTGATTGGTTGGGCCAAGAACATACCTGGCTTCTCAGATCTTCCCCTTAATGACCGGATGAAGCTGCTGCAGGTTTCCTGGGGGGAAATATTGACGCTGCAGCTGACCTTTCGTTCGCTGCCGTTCAACGGCCGTCTCTGCTTTGCCACCGACGTATGGATGGACGAATTGCTGGCTAAGGAATGTGGCTACGCTGAATTCTACTATCACTGCGTACAAATTGTGCAGCGGCTGGAGCGGTTGTCACCGCGTCGCGAGGAATACTATCTGCTGAAGGCGCTGTTGCTCTCTAACTGTGATATCCTGCTGGATGATCAGAGCTCGCTGCGCGCTTTTCACGACACCATACTCGCTTCCCTGAACGACGTGGTCTGTCTGCTGCGGTACAGCGCCGCCGTGTCGCATCAGCAGCAGTTGTTATTGCTACTACCGGCACTGCGACAAGCGGACAGTATTTTGCGACGCTTCTGGCGTGAGGCGTGCCGCGAGGGCACAGTCAAAATGAAGAAACTGTTCGTCGAAATGCTGGAGCCGGTGTCGAGGTGAGAACGCATTTGCGCAAGGCGTCAATGAGCACGCCCTTGCAATCTAACCCGCATCCCCCTCCGAAGGCAAGAGGCAATAGTGGAGATTTCCCAGGCGGAACTCTGGCATACAATTTTAGTTCAGGTGCGGAATTTTGCGCAGCATTCTATGTACATTTAAGCGTAGCGTCTAAGTTCATTCTAAAACGATTCTGTCGGTCGTAATTTGATAAATCTGGAAAGTGAATGGAAGTGGAATTTCGCAAGTGGAAGGTGCAAGCTGACAGAAACTGTACATACCTCACCGGTGAACAGGAGTGCGCATTGGGTGTGAGAGTCGCATTAGCAGAGGGAGACTGCAATCGTTTTGTTGTCTATTTCTATATTAATTTAAGCAAGTTATAATACGGCTGTTGATTGGAGTGAGAAGATTGTGAGAATTGTGATTCGTTAAGGTAAAGTTCGGATAGCTTGCATTGTTGGAAAAGTTTGGATTACTTAATGAAACAATGAGAGGCAAAGTGTTTTTGGGGAAATCGGTAGAGAACACCCGGAAATATCAGAAAGGGATATATATGTTATGGCAACAGAAGTTTGGTGTATTTTCGAAGCAGTTATAATTTTCAAGCCGTGATATTATTCGACTACTTCTACTTCACCGTTTTGTACATACTAGAAACATTAATGAATGCCTAAACCCCTTTCGGAGAATTTCGAAATGAATACTCAAAAATATGCCACAGAGGCCTGTTTGGCCTGACTCACAATTGATAAAAGCGTGGTAGCGCACTCCAGCTGTGCTCAATACAAAATACCTCGATGCGAAACCCTTAAATCACCACGCAAAGCATACAAGTCAAGAGAAACAGAAGAAAATTATATATACTGTAGTAGACAAATATAATATTTTGAATAGATTACCGTTAATTTGCCATGGAAGCGATGTCGTAGTCTTTTAAAGGCAATTATTATAGATTGTACGCCAATACTAGTACGGAGGTAGTGTAAACCATGTTTATTTATGAAAATAAACGTTGAATATCTTTTTTGAGTACTTGTCCGTTTTATTTAACCGTGGTAGGTGTTGAAATATCATAATAATGGGTTTTAAAAATTGTTTAGAGCTTGCTTCATAAAATCGGTTATAACTGCACTCAGCATGCACATAACTTAAATCAGATTTTCACAGTGTATCGTTTTTGGCAATAAAATTATTGTGAAATGAGCTCTGCTCCAGTGCGAGTTCATATTAGCCCTATTCACAATCTTGTCCAAATGGTCTTGCATCGTAGCATTTGCAAAATGCTTTAGTATATTTTACTCTACACTTACAAAATGCACAGAGATGCATTTCTTACACCCTTGTAAATATGCACCACTTAGAACCCAGAGTTTATTTATACTTGCGAATGCAACACCGAATTGCAAAACTGACTGACTTTTGGAAAGAGAAGCAATAGGCGAAAAACGACTGAAAATATGAAAAATAAACGAATTAAACGTGATAAACTAAATAAAAAATGGAGTGAGGTGGACATAAACAAAATACTAAATTATCTCCAAGAAGCTCCCGAAATAAAGGTAAGGAAAGAGTTCGCTTAGCAAGGACTCTGCGAGTGGTCCTGCTGTAGCTGACTGCATTCACAATAGCGGCTCAGCTGTGAATTTCGTAATTTGCAACAAGAATTGTAAACTAAAAAGAAAAATACAGTTGATGGTAAATGTTTACTAATGCACAGATATGCAATCTTCAATGTACAAGATTGTGAATAGGGCTATTGTAATGTATTAAAATGCAACAGTTGACTACTCTGTGGTGTTGCCAGACACTTCTCTGCTTTAGACAGAAATTTCATCACTAAGTGTCCGGCAGCACTGCCGCCCTTCTCCATTTCAAATCAACGAACACTAAAAAAAAGTATTCTGCTTGGTAGAAGTTCGGCGGGAGGCAAAATTTTCTTTGAGTAGTTTTAGGTAAAACGTGAATATTTTGGAAAATGTTTACGCCCATAAAGCGTGCACCTAACAATGTGGTTAATGAAATGGGTGCAGAATTCCAGACTCCGCGCCCGTCACCTCTGGCTTTCAGCAAGGAGTTGCGCCAAGTGCTACAAGAGCGGAATCTGCTCACTGCCAAAAGCCGAAAAAAGGGTACAGTGTACGCCTGCCAGACTTAAGGGCTAATTTAAAACCAATTTCTTATTTCAGTGTGCGCCCTGTTGAATGGCAGCAATTGCTCTTCGGCGATGGGATCACCGAACCCGGAGGTGGACAAGCGCAAGACTTTCCGCTTGCAGGCCATACAGGAGATTATCAGCTCGGAGCACACTTATCTCAAACAGCTGGAAATGCTGATGCAGTTCTTCGTACGACCGCTGAAGGAGCAGGCTATTATCGACGAAGCCAGCCACACCATTCTCTTCGGACAGGTCGAGATGATCCACAACCTGAACGGGGAGCTACTACGTGAGCTGGAGATGAACATGGAGAATGTGGCGCAGGCCTTCCTAAAGATGGCTCCCTTCTTCAAATTATACTCGGTTTACGCGTTTGACTACAGAAACGCGTTGCTAATACTACAGGATTTGACTAGCAAGAATCCGGTGTTTAGACAATTTTTGGAAAAGACTGAAAGCCGTCCGGAGGTGCAGCGTAAGCTGAACTCGCTGCTGATAGTTCCGATACAGAGGGTGCCGCGTTACAAGCTGCTGCTGGAACAGGTGTTGCTCTACACGAGTCCGGCTGAGAGCGACTTCAAGTCATTGAAAGGTAGAGCAGCTGGACATTGCCTTCGACTACAATAGGGCAACAGAAACTAATTATCGTTTTTTAATCGCTACAGAATCTGTTAAGCAAATCGAAAGCACTGTATCGCACATCAACGCCTGCATCGTGGACCAGGAAATCACGCTTATGCTAATCAACCTACAAAATTCGCTGGTCAATCGCACGCCGAACATTGTAAAGCCCTCGCGCAAAGTCATAAAGGAGGGCGTTCTACAGAAGATCACACGCAACGGCACAGAGATCAAGCGATATTGCGTGCTGATGTCGGATATCTTTATGTATTGCAAGGTGCTAAAGGAGCGGTCAGCTAACACGGTGGTGGAGAACTCGCTGGAGTGTTGCTGTATATTTCCGCTGAAGAAGTGCAAGGTGTACGAGCTATTTCCGGGCAACTTCAAGGTGACCTGTCAGGGTGATGGCATCATATTGGGCACTACGGATATGCAGCTGGGTCGCGCCTGGGTCGGCTTCATACGGGATGCTATCGATTTACACATCCAGTGCAGGCAAACGCTTCGTAAGGAGTCGAGCAAACGGAAGCCCATAAGGTTTGCTGGATATTGTGAAGTGCTTGAATTTTTCTCTGTATTACATTTTCTTTTTTGTAGAAAGAAAGATATCAAAAAGTTTGATACCGATTTTGTACTGAGCCCCAATAAGAAGAAATCTGTATGTACCGCCCATATTCTCTGCTAAATTTGCTATCTACCACTATTTCCTTTTTAGGATTACGATAGAGTTTTTCGTAACAACAACAGATGTACCGATTCAGAGGATGACGCAGAAGATGACATGGTCGGCGGCGGTTGCTTTCCACGTAAGAAAAGCTCAAACTTGATACCTGGGCATAGTGCTGCTAACGCCACATCTCAGCATTTGCGTCCGTTTAAACGTCGCGCACCACCCCCACCATCGTCACTAACAAGCACTGAAGCAACACTGAGAGTTGAGGAAAACGGCATGGAAGACGCTTCGACAGAAACTAGTAAACGCATTTCAAAACTCTATAAGCTAATTGTGAAGGACAAGAGGAATACGCGTGGCATACTCAAATATAACCATGTAGCCGCCACCACCACCATGCAACCGCTGTTCCCTGCAGACCATGATCCGTCCTGTGGTTTTGCCGTCGGCCACTACTCCGATAGCAAGTCGTATTTCCGAACGCCCAATGTGGACAACACCATACCGACAGCAGTGCAGCGCTCCGACTTGTTTGATGCGCCACTGGGCGACGGTAACTTCCGCGACGTGTTATACCCGCTGCGACTGAGTGGCGGCAGCAACAAGAGCAGCACCACGACCTGGTCGTTGCCCAACTCCTCGCAGCGGTTGGAGAAAGAGAATGCAGCTGGCGTGTGCTGTTACGCATCGCCGCCGCAAAAAAAGCGCGTCAAGTTTGACATTAAGCAGCAAATACCTGTCACGGAGACGCAACAGCCTTTTGCATTTCATGTGGCGGCTGCAACGCCCAGCAGATTGTCATTACGCGAGCGCATTTACGACTTCTTTGCCAACTTATTTTGAGTCGATTTCAGCTAAATATTTTTTAAGGCGTTTCTTCATATCAAGTTATTTATTTTATGCATTAATTTCTCTGTGCTTCGTGTGTTTCAAGCAGCGCTGCAAATTTTCGGTTACAACACGATTATTTGTTTTTAAATAAAAAGCTCTCGCTTTGTATTATAAATTGCCTACTTCCTATGTTGTGGGACTGCGACTCAGAGTTGTTGCTGCTTCAACTTCTGTCCATTTTTTTTAATTTAAAATACATACATATGCATACTTCATGAGTTTGCTTTAAGCTTGAGCTGTAAAATTTCTTTGTCTTGTTTTCGTTTCAAGGTTGTTTACTTTATAAATCATTGCCCCACATTGTTCGTCATAAAGTTGGAGTTGATCGGCAGTGGTTTATGACAACTTGGAATGGTTCGGACGGGAAGCATCCCGCGTAATTGATTTCCTGGTTGGTTGAGGCAAAAGTATATTTTTTTTAATGAATTCTTGACTTCATGGGTTGTTTGATTTTCGCAAGTAATAATGACAAACATTGTTTTTGTTATCCCGGTCATCACGATTAATTGAGATAAAGAAAAGTTTTAGTGTTAAGAGCTGGAACGGAGTATGAAGCGCTACCTGCAGCGCTGAAATCTGTCAAAAGTAGGATGTAGTTTATCAAATGAGTAGCAACAGAATGCGACCATAGTAAAATGGATGCGACGTTGCTTCAACTTCGTGATGCTTCAACTCAGTAGGTCTGTTTGGGTACGGATATTTTGTACAAATTATGAATAGATGTTTGTGTACGCCCAATTTTTTGCAACGAGAGAAAAACTGAGCGTAGTGACAGTAAGAAGAAGAACAAGAAAATCATATGATTGGTGTCAAGGCGAATAATTTTGTGCGAATATTTGGAGGTAAATGGGACCTGCAAAGAAATTGTGCGTTCGTGAGACTACTAACCCACCACAGCCCTGCTGTTGTTGCTGAGCTTCACCTGATTCAAAAATTTGCATAAACGAAATAATTAGACGTTTGTTTCCCTACAGCTTCAAACCTCAAATAAAACATTGAAATCAGGTTTTTATTTCTTTAACCCTTTTGTTGACGAAATGTGGCACTGGTGTAAACAAAAGTTTAACTAGCAAATTCTTAAAAATTTTTGTTTACGTTTTTGATAGTTTTCATTTTAGCAAATGGTGTTTTTTAATTTTAGGCCAATTTGAACTATTCATATACCCAAACAGAGCTAATGACAGACGACGCAACAGCTGCTCGTGGTAATTAGGATTGTCGAATTTTGTGAGTGGTCATTTTATATTTGTGAGAAAAATTGTACACAAAGTAAGGTCAGAAATGTGATATGTATATGTATTTGTGGACGCAGAGTAGATAGTCCTTATGAGATGTTCTTTATGATTTAACAATTATGAATAACAATTGATTAAATTGCGGATCAGGTGTAGGGACGACTGTTTTTTTTTATATATATTGATAATTGCTTCGCCCACTGTATACCACTGGTCAGCTGTTTCGCCACTGTTGCAACTCTGTATTGTGAGGCGCGACTTATTTCGTTGCTGTTTCCCGGCTTAAAAGCTAAAATGGCAGTTTCGCTTCCAGGTGAGCGTTGACCCATAATTGGAGTGGCAATTCAATTCATAATATAACACATTTACAGACGAGGTGCTGCGCTTTCGCAATAACAGTTCAATTGAGATTAGCTACCGCAACACGAAAACCTACTCCAAATGTTGCAGTTATGACGCAAAGGCCATGTCGCAGGGCATGGTGTGGCATCAAGTGGTAGTGCAGCATAACGGCAGGATACGTGGCAAGGAGTGCAAAAAGGAAGTCTTGGACGCCATATTTGATGTAGTGGCGGGAGAGGAGTTCTTCCCGATAGCCTACAGGGTAAGTGGTGCTGTGGAGATGCGTGTTTGTGCGGCTAAACAACTTCGCTTTACTCAGCATGGTGCCCGGGAGGATCGCTTTTTGGTGCGTCAGTGCAAAGCGGCGTTGGATAAGCTCTTCGCGGAAAATCTGCGCATACAACTGTCGAACGCCATCTTTGTGCAGTTGCAGGTGCAGCTAAACGTAGGCGATTTTAAATACGGCCAGATTTCACCATACGCCAAGATCTCGGAAGCGTTGAGCGAGTTGTACACTTGCATGGTGCGCCTGAATGGCGAGGATGGTATACTGAATTTGTCGCGTTTCGCCAGCAATGACCAATTTCTTGATTTGGTTGTGAATATGGGTAATCGGGCAGTGTTGCAGCGCGTTTGTGACGACATATATCGGAACGATGACAAATTTCGCACGGTGAACGGGCTGATACTGAGCAATAACGGCATTGTTACGGTGGCACCGCTTCGAGCTTTCAGTGGAGTTCAATTTGCTGTACTGGATTTGAGAGAGAATGCGGTGCGTTACGGATGAAGTGGATAACTTCATGCTTGAACTTATGAGAATGTTTGTGCTCTTTCAGCTGCGCTCAGCGACACGCTTATGCCGCGATCTGAAGGAGCTTAAGGCAGACGCGCTCTATCTGGCTGGCAATCCCCTGACCACTGCAGTCAACTATCCACACTGCTTAAACCCCATACTGAACAATTTTAAGCTAATTGTGTGCAATATTATTTGTGATTTATATTTTATACGAGTGAATTAAGAAATGAATGTTTCAGGATGGTATTCCCTCGGAGAATCTTTCGAAAGATTACACGCCCATGAACTACGACGTTGATGGGGAATGCGACGGTTCTCGTCTGGATTTGTCTAATAAAGACGAGATTATGAAATTTCAGCACAGCGATGACTGGCATGCTGTGATGGTAAGTGCCATCCATAGTGAAATACCATGAATAAAACCAGCAAACATTTGACTTTTGCATGCACATTTTTTTTACAGATTCCAGATGCTGAGGAAGCATTTACCAAAGAGGAAATTATTGACTACTTTCTTATTACCGTCTCTCCCAGCCTGTCTGATATGTTTCCCTGCTACTACACGGTATTGTTCACTTGGCGCCATCATTATTTTCAAAATATAAGTTCTTAAGAAATTATTTCAGTTTTCTAATAGAGAGCATCGGTTTCTGGTGCGCCACTGCTTCGACCAGTTGAAGTACCTATTGGAAGTGTGTAATTTAGAGATAAAAATTCCTCGTTTCATTGATACGCCACAGACCGCAACTTTTGGCTTGGGCTCACTGACAACGCAAGTCCCGATTGAGAAGACGCTTTCCTATTATCTGCGCATGAACATCAGCGCCTTCAAAAAGGGCCAAGTAGAACCTATGGTGTGCATTGAAAAAGCGCTCGATAGACGTTTTAGCGCAATGGATCGTCTGCTTAATTTGGAAAATTTCCAGAATACCGAAGGTGCTTGTTTATTTTGATAATGATCGCCATCCAATATAGTACTACTTTCTACAGATTTCGATATTTATTTGTATTGGGCTTCTAGGCTTGGAGAACATCGTTGTCAATTTGAGCTCACCGAAAATTTTAGGCCGTATCGTGATGCAGGCTTCTCGCAAATACCTAAACAACTGCGCTGAACTGTGTCTGGCGCACAATAAAATTATGCTTCCTCAGCTGGTGAAGCCACTCAGTCTGATGAGTAACCTGAAAGCCATCGACTTGGGTAATAATTGGATACAAGACCTGTCAGAGATCAAAGATCTGCAAGTGCTGGGTCTCAAGGCGCTGCGACTGGATGGCAATCCGCTGTGCGCCAAGTACGCCTTCGCAGGCGAGTATATCAAGGCGGTGTGCAGTTACTTTCCCGATCTGACAAAATTGGTAACCTACGGCGTTACGCTTTTATGTTCCACTCATTGCAATTACAATGTGAACATTTTTTTGGTTATGAATTTTTTTCAGGACAACGTAGAAATCAAAAAGAAAGGCTTTTTAAGCACACAGAAGAACTTCCTCTGTGATGTAAAGGGCTACGATTTCGTGGAGGAGTTTGTTACGCGCTACTTCAAGACATTCGAATCAAATGAACGTCAATGTTTACGAGGTACTTGGTGCATGCAAATATGACTCTGTTTAATGTCTGATATGTTCGCACAGATCTTTATTACGAAAAGGCGATTTTTACAATGTGCTGCAGTTACGTGGCGCCAAAGCAGACATCGCAAAACTGCAAACGCATTTCGAAGTACGTCAATCACAGTCGAAATATTCTGAAAATGCCAAATTTCTCGCGAGCTACCAGCAGCATACACTTGGGACCGGACGAGATTGTGCAAGTGCTGATAGCGCTACCCAACGTAATGCATGACATGCTAACATTCAGCACGGACACAGTTATCTTAAATGTGCGTTTGAGTAACAGCAAAGTTGCAGAGATGTGAAAATTTAATAATGGCCACGCCAGTTATGAACCAAAACTGAATTTAAATGTTTTCTTTGAAATTTCGCAAACTTTGAAAACTATTTAAATTAATGTTGTTCTTCGGTTAGGAGAACATGGTGACTATCATTGTGAATGGTGTGTTCATGGATCAGGCGTCCGGTATGATGGATACTGACATGTTGCTGGCTTTTAGGCGTACATTTGTTTTAATACCATTCGATCAGAATTTGGTAAGTGCTGTCAGTAACTACGAATTCACATGGAAATATTGCTTTATACATATACATTTTTTCTTAAAGGGTATTTTGAAAGATGCGGTTTCTTATCAAATCGCCAACGAACAATTTAGCGTTTTTAATCCAACGCCACTGCAAACAAAAACCTCATTCCGATACTTTAAAAATGAGAGCAAGCCTAAAAACGAAGAGATTGTTGTGGCAGACAAAGAAGCACTGCTGATTATGTTCCAGGAGGTGACAAGTCTGAAGTCGATTTGGTGTACACGGTATGTCGCCGTTACTTGTCGCTGTTTAATGGGCCAAAATTCAGATTTTTTTTTTTATTTAGATGCTTGGAGGATGCAAAGTGGGACTTTCAGAAGGCGTTGTTGGTGTTCTTGAAGCTATGTGATAAGAAAGAAGTTCCAGATACGGCTTTTATGTAGTTTAATGTTCCAACTTACTGTGGATTTCAGTACAAAATCTCACGTCTGCGTAAAATATAAGGTAGAAACAACAGAAGTGTAACAATAAATTGCAACAACAAAGAAGTGACTCTTATATCACGACACAATGTACTTGAGATAGCCATTGGCTCTTGAATAATTTTTGTTTAATAATTTTTTGATTGTTGGGATTCTGACAAATCAGCTGTTATCTGTGTCAAGAGGATACAGCTAGTCAAACCTTGCAGCTAGTCAAGATTGACGACGATTGAACGTTGATAACTGTAGCCTCGTGAATAAGTTGATGACGTAAAATGGGTTTTAGCAGTAACTAATATAGGTGTCAAGAATGATGCTTTCGATGATTAATAATAACGAAGTCAGTGCCAAACAACATTGGTGCTCCCAAAACAAGACATTTACTTTCTACATATTGATTTCTTATTGTAAAGCAATTTTTGCTGCTGCAGTTTGTATGCCCGCCAGCGATAACCATTAAATGACATTGAGACTCTTGATTGTCTTCTTATCGGACGTGCGGTGCAATCAATATGTCTGACAAGTAAATATTTAATTTTAATAAGGCGTTATTGTAATGACCTGCTGTAGTTGTAGCCAATGGCAATGATCTATTGTGAGAATCTGTTGCACTGTGCTACAGATTGCGTTAAGCGTTAATGGGTCGGAGTTCCATAAAGAAAAGCACTTGCAGTGCCATTTGTACCCGGAAGTAACAAGAAAAAGGCTCGCTGACCGTTGTTTTTTTGTGGAATTGTAAAGTTAAAATTAGTTTGCAACGACTCACAATCACGCTAAACGTGATCCTTAGATCACTTTTCGCCTTAGATCGGTCACCACTAGCCCAAAGCTCACGACATTTTCTATTCTGTGAGTGCTCGTATTTTCGACTTGGAAACATTCTTAAAGACGCTCATTTCCTTCCAACTATCACACATACTCGTACAACTTGCAACGCTCTTCATGCTCTGTGCTCAAGAGCACCACACACGACGTGCTTGTAGCAAGTTTTCCCACAGAGAACAGCGAGGGAAACGAATTTTCCCCCATTCATGTGAAAGCAGCCGTCTCTACAATGGGGCCACACATATGTACGAGAATAACAAGCGTGAGCGCGAAGAGTGTTGTGGCACTGCTGCGAGGCGGCAGCAGCGTGGCGGTGACAGCAACTTTTGGTGGCCGTTTAAAATTGCGCGCCCTTTTGACCACTCAAACAGTTTCGGTTTGAACGCAAACGCGGCTGGACGTTAAAGTAGTTGTACGCGCGCTCTTCTGGTATCACATTAAATCGAAAGCAACTGAAATTGTTCGAAAGCGAGAAACGTAACGTAACAAAACCCCGAAATTCAAGAAAACACGAGACAGTGCACTGCAGTGAGACAAAAAAACGGGCGGCGCAAAACGAGAAAGTAGGTGTTGGAAATGGTTGCGCCAAGAAAGTCTTAAGAAGTTACAAAAATAATATATAGTAATAAAAAAAGGAAAACCAAATTCACTGTGTAAAATGAAATGAGCAGCACAATTTGTAGCAAAACAGCTCGACTTGCCTCTGATCACCTCATAAATTAATTTATATGCTTAAATTAATAGTTCCCACAGTTCGTGTCGCGCGCTCACTCCGTACAATTTTAAAGTCGACGGATGACTCGTTGCTGGTGACGCGTCTGCCGAAATCTATTGTTCAATTAAAATTGAAATTTAACTTTACATCCGAATTTTTCATTCTCGAATGCATATTTACTAATATTTCAACATAGTTGTTGTGTTTGTTTGACTGGTGCGGCAAAGAAATGGAAAGCATACAAAATTTCGCTAATGTTATATTTATAGTTTTCGATGACGACGGCGCATTTGGCTGAAATGGCTTTAAATTACTAACAAAAAACCGCAATTTGGTAACTTCAAATTTGTGGTTTCTCTCTGATTCAATTCTTGCTGAAAGCGCAAACCGGTAGCTGCGCATTTAATTTGTAAACAAAAACAACTTTGCTTTTTGGTTTGCAACAACTCTTTTTTTTTAGTCTTGCCTAACTTCACAAAAAATATGTGTAGAGATGTGTAAACGTGAATTCAGAACTACATATTTACAGTGCAGGCTTTCGAATCTTTTGCGTTTTGAATGTACGATTTTCGACACATTTTTGTTGTTTTGGCTGTTTGCGCATAAGTGAAATGAAATGCAAAGCATAAATAATCTTAAGAGAATTATCTCATAGATTTTCTGCAGACGGGCACAGTAGGCCACACCCCACACTACGTTCAAAGCAAATGTGCGTTGCCAAACTTTAGGCGCGCTTGCTGGCTGTCGTAATGTTGCTTGCGTGGTTCTGCGAGAATTTCTTGCCTACAGAATACTTTTGAAAATTGGTTTTGGTTTTGGTGGTGTTTGCTTCACTGAAAAGACGAACCGAAGAGAGGAACGGTTTGGCAGTTTGCTTTGTATCAGCAGCACAATAGACAAACCGGTTTCGGTTAGTATAGCGATTTCTGGTTTGTTTACTAACAACAATTTCGATTTTACATCACTACCATCACAACGCTTAATAGCAACAATCGTGACAGCATTTTATACAAATTTTATTCATAGAGTGGTTGAAACAAATAAGACCTGTGCCCGAAAAAGGGTTATTCGCTCACGTTTCCTACCAACTAGGTTTCTCTTTGGTGTTTTTTGAATGAGTTTATAAAACTACACAAGTATAAAAAAATTAGATTTTGGAAATATTTAATGAAATGTTTAATATTTCTTAATACATATACGATAACTTTGTGAATATTACATATCATTCAGCTTGATATGACGGTGGGAAATAAGGAATGGTGAACCCCCATCCCAAGCTGCGCGTATGTGCCTCGCCACCCTATGCCTAGTATGTCTTATAAAATACTTATATGACACACCCAACCGCTTCGCTGACTTACTTGTATTTTCAAGTTCATTTCTGCAGTCTTCAAAAACTGCTTCAGTAGCAAAAATGTGCTTCCCCACCTGTCTGCGAACTGTTGTTGCTCCCAACCAAAAATACGTTCTGGAACAACAAAGATGGCAATCGACTTTAAAGATTTTTTTCACTCCATTGTCATGTTAATTTCGCGCAAACAACAACAACAACAACCACAACATAAAGTGGCTCGGTACTAGACAGGTTTTGTTTGTTATTGTGGTTGAGCTCAGCCAATAATCCAATGGAGCTTGCATCATTGCAAAGCAGCGTT
Organism: Melieria crassipennis; assembly: GCA_963668005.1. Classification (NCBI taxonomy): domain Eukaryota; kingdom Metazoa; phylum Arthropoda; class Insecta; order Diptera; family Ulidiidae; genus Melieria; species Melieria crassipennis. The sequence continues at coordinate 101,934,577 of OY764962.1, read as the reverse complement.
GAAACAATGTATCAGAGACAGCAGTGGCTGAGTGTTTTTTGCTGCTTTTCAGCTGCTTCTAATTTTGCTGTAGTCAGCAGATTATTGCTTTGAATGTCTGCGTTGTTTGGCTGTAAGAAATCGAAATGTGGTCCGAATACACAAAATCGATGTTTAGGTTACTACGTAGAATTGTGCATACGTTGAGTTATTCCTTCTACATATTGTGCAGAATATGTAGAAGGCATACATATATAATGTCATTTTGGTGAACTTCTGTTCTGTTCAACTTCATTAGCTAAATTTGCCATTGAAAGTGAAATAAAAATCTAGTATTTTAGGCAAAAGATCCACCTATAAGATAATTTTGTGAATAGCATTTCACATCGAACATGCTCCCGACAAGTCTCAGCTGGAGCCCTTCGAACCACAGCGCTACGCGGCGTCGTGGCCTGTCATAGTGTCTCGCGTAACAAATGATGTGCGTTGATGAGTGCGGTGGCGTGTCCAATGGCGTGGCAATTAACATAATTAAACAAGTGATTAAAAAGCAAATGAAAGCACGCGCGAAAGACATTCGGGAAATCCTTCCGCAAGCACGAGAATAATGTGTTCAACTGCTTTAAATGATGCGCGGGGAAGCGCGACACCCAGACGACAATGGCAAATACGTACAATACAAATTTGTCCGGTGGTCACAGTAAGCAGCAGTAGCTGTAGCCACAACAATAACAATATCAATTGGTAAACAAAGCCAAACGAAGTGCTTAGAGCCGGAACAATAAAACCGCAAACCACACAAAATCACGGCATGGCGTTAGAGTGGTCACCGGGTCGGGTGGCGCGGTGCGGATGAAAGCGGCAGCGCTAATTTGTTTAGCGCTTTATTTGCACAAGTGCGTGTGCCGGCTCCGCAGACAGTGAAGCGTGACAAGCGGAAAAGCGACAGCCGCATTTCAATTTCGGTCCGCCCAGCGACTGTAAATCATGTTTGCCGTAGCCCACACCCAAAACGTGAATGCGCTGCACTTTTCAATTGAGCGAAATAAAAATGGAATGATGCGAAAATGGAATTTTTCACATATGCCAAGGGGAGAAATAATTCAAGCCAAAGTAATTAACTGTTCGTTAACGAACTTGCGCACACATCCCCCACAGTTCACCGGCCATCCATTGCACCATTGTGCGCGCTTGCTGGTTGAGGTGCTGAGCGACTGTGTAACAAAAATGCATCTACATTTTTGTCTTAAAAGCGCATAACAGCGCCACAACAACAAACATTAGAGGACAGCTGCTATCTTGCTGTGCATCACACTTTGTTGTCCGTTCAATGTTCGCTAAGCTTTGAGCGATACTTTGTCGCCCATCTTTAGTGATTATTGAAAATTCACACAGTTCACACACAAGTGCAATATTTAACCCTTCGCTGTATGGCATTGCATATGTATATGCAATGTTAACTTTTCATAGATTTGAAAACTATTCTATTCTTTGATGTCTTTCTCTAGTCTTTGATGTTAAAACATTTGATTAGTTACTAACGGAATTTTGCGAATAACATTGAAAGTATGTGCAAAATAATCGAAAAAATAACAAGTGTTTCGATTCGGTGAAATAATTTTGGTTATTGATGGCGATGGTAATTTGGCGGTTGCCGTCGCTCAGCTGTTTAGTGCGTTGAATTACGAGTATACAGTGACGTCTGACCTCGTAGTAGCCAACACTAAAATATAGATAAAACTTACTTTCATTTCGGCGGTAGCGTTCTCACCAGGATACGGAAAATGTCCGCAAAACATCTTTCACAGATACAGGAATACAAAAAATATAATTTTTACCATCAGAACTTAACAAGCAACAAGAATTATGTATATGACAAAAATGTTTTTTCTTCACGGAAATTAAATCATGCAACGAAGGGTGCGCAGGGTGCGAAATGTGCACAGAGCGTACCAGTCTGGCCTCTAAAATCGAAGTAAAATCGAGTATCTGTTAAATTGTTTGCTTTATATAGAATAGGATCAAATCAAAATAAAGCAATTTTAAATTGTTTTAATGTGGATATTAATTTTTTAATCAAAGGTTGTCCTTTATGCAAGTAAAAACTGTAATAAACTAAGGTTTTTTCGTCTAAATATTTGAATGTGATATATTCAGGCAATGTTGTTGATGTTGTACAAGTTTACATTTTTAATACACAGCTTTGCATCTGCGCTTTACACGGTACTTGTCAACGTACGATACGTTCAGGCAGTGTGCTTCTGCCGCCCATTGCAATTGGTGTGCACCCACATTTTCTAGTTTCCACTTCAACGCTCAGTATGCAGTCGCCTATTAGTGACGCAGTTTTAGCTATAGTCATTGTTGTTGTTGTTGTGGGTGTAGGCACGCGTGCGTTGTAACCTAGCGAACGCTTCTTGAAACCGGTTCTATTTAGTTTGGAAGATGTAAACAGTTTAAGTTCGAGTACACAATGTGCATACATATGACGGTTGAGTTGCTTTGATTGTTGTTGTTGTTTTCGATTATAATCCGTTTTTTGCAATTGTTGTTGTAATTAGCAATGTGTGAGCGATGTGTTATATTTGCAAGTTTATTTTTTAATTAGGCTGAGTTTTTTATAGCCAATAGCGGCTATAAAATAAAATTTTTCCTTCAAAACATTGACTCTTATTGAACATTTTAGCAATAAAATCCAAAAAAATGTCAAAAAAATCATTTTGGTTGAGAATTACAGCTGAATCAATTTTGTACGATATATCGTACAATGGTCCGCAAAGGAGTAAAAATTTATGAATTTTTGGTTTCGGTTTTTTAAGTTTTATGAACAATTCATTGATTTTTTTGATAGAAAACATAATTTATGTTATAATTTATAACAACAAAAAATCAAAACGTGATTTTGATCGAAAGTTACATACATTTTATATATAAGCAATTGATTCACATTTATTCGGTTATATAACGGTTGTTGTTGTTGCAAAGCCTCTTTCCTCTCAATAAAACACAGAATAAATTAAAATTCATACAGTTTTACAGAAAGGCACTGAATATAGCCGATTCCTTTTATCGTAGTGGGAGTGGCAAGTACGCATGTCTAACCTTACATAACCCGTGTCTGCCCAGTAAAACACAAAATCGTCTAGTAATTCTTATTTTTAATCGCAAATTACCGAATAGTCGATTTTTATTAGCCACGTGGTTTACAGATGGGCGTGGAAGGCATGCAAACGCAAAATTTCTATTACCAAACCCATAACTTCAAAAAAATGCAAACACAACTTGCAACCTTTGCCTTCCATTTGTACGATATATCGTACAAAGCTTTGCAGCCCTTGTGGTCATTTGTACGATATATCGTAAAATTTTTTTAAACACAAAAATGTTAAACTTAGTAAGTTCTATAAATCAACTGAGATTTAAACTTTAAAATTGTTTCGCTTTTTGGTACCAAAAAGTATTACATATTTAAAAATTGTTCCGCAGAAGTACCGTCATTTGCTGGTTTTTCAAATTCTTGCAAAAAGCTGCTTACAAAACGCATATTTTTCAACAGAATGATACAACACAGCCTACTTAATGAAAATTAGAAAGCTGTTGCATAAAAAGTGCGTTCGCTGTCAAATAAAAAATCGTCGAAAAAATTTTATGATATATCGTACAAATTTCCGGAAAGGGTTAAATATCTACGATTAAGATAAGAATTCATACGAGAAGAGGAAAAGACAACACACTATATGTTCGAATTTATCCTAAAATTGTTTGGTCTTTAATCTGGCGTTGTTTATGTATTTCAATAACTGAACAAATCGTTTAATGTTTGTTTTAGTATTTCTTCCACTTAACGTGCCCAAAGTTTACTTTATTTTAATAACAATTTACACTTAAGCCAATATTACGGCTAATACTAAAACATGCAAACTTAAGTAAACGAACAATTTATTATGCAAATAAAAGAACCGAAACTAAACAGAAATACGAAATCTAAAAATGAATTCAATATTTCCAATTTGTCAAAGAGCCCACTAACAACGTACATACAACACACAAAATCAACTTTTGGCGAACGGCGCAACGGCAGAATTAATCGCGTGCTTAACCTTAGCATTCAAAATTTTTATATGATTTCAAAAATTAAATTTTATTTTCTAAATAGAAATCATAAGCGAAACTATATTCAAGTATTTTAGGCGGTCGCAGAAGTGTCCGAGTGTGCGTGCTTAAGTGTTTGAGTGTGTGTGTGTGCCATTTCCTTTGAAATATTGGGGAAAAACGAAAATAGTGCCAACCGAAATACAAGGCGACCGCCCCAAGCGGAATAGGCAACACACGCCTTGTTTCAATATTTGGCCAAACGCAGTGAATTGCTGAAATAGTGAAAAGTGCCCAAACTGAAAATAGAAGCGCCGAACATAAATAGCGCTTAGCTAAAAGCGCTCGTACGTCTGTATTTGCGAAGCACTATTTTGTTTATTCGCATATGGAACGTTCGACGGATTTTAATAGAGAATGTTTACGGCCGAGCGACCGGTTACATTAGTTGTGCTGAGGCCGTTGCGTGGCAGCTCGGGAGCACACGAACAAAATATGCCTGCGGCAGCCGGTTGGGAATGAGTTGCACTAAGAGCTGTCTCGACGTATAGCGATTTCGGGTTGAGCACGCGCCAGTGCCACAATTCAAACAGCGCTTGAATTTTTAGTGGCGCCCGAAGTTATGCGCCCTACGTCCCACTCCTTGAGGCTTGTCGGTAGCTGAGGTGTGAGTGTGGCCTTAGCCTCAGCGAAGATTCATATCTGGCTATGTCATCGCTCTGTTGCGCGGTTACACATAACACGCTGTGGGGTATGCGTGTGTGTGCGTGCTGACTGGCGGGTGATGTCCAATAGCTGAAGGACAGCAATTGCTTATTTCCAGCAGGCAGTAAAACAAATTTGTTGTAAAACAAATTTCGTTGCTGGCTGGCCGTCAATGTTGCAGACATCGACGTCATCACCCGAGTGCAGATGAGCTGAGGCGAGCAGTTGGCCGCACACACTGCTGCACGTTTGGGCCGTGAATTTCTTAAACAGTCCAAACATAAATTTTCATATTTTGAAATTTTAGCGGACGAACACGAATGAGGTCAGAATGTTCCACTTTATTTTTTGTGTTTTGAGGAAAATCGGAGTGTAGGAGCTGTACTTCTACAGCGTCAGTCATTTATTTACGAACTTGAATGTGTGCCTAATTTATTGAAGCACACACAACTACAAATGGAACAACAGCAACGATAGCGTAAATTATAGTGAAATAAGAATGCTGGAAAATGTCAAACTTCTGGCTGGGGTGAGATCCATTTGTGATTGCGCCAAACATCACAGCAACCGCCGAAAGTGCTCGGATACGAAGAGTCAAGCTGAGTTTTGTGTTGAGATTTCTTGAGCAAAAACAATAAGTGCCACAATATAAGTGGAGTTCACTCTTCATAGCATTTTAGGTGTAAAGTTGCTATCGTAGCAATCTATCGCTACAACTGCTTTCGAAAACATTGCGAAAATTCAAAAATTGCTATGATAGCAACTTTACACCTAAAATGATAGGAAGAGTGAGTACCGCTATAGTTTGGGTCTCATACTAAAGCAGTGGATGGTGTTTTTCAAACCAAATTAAAAAAAAAATGCATTTTATGGCAGAAGTTAGTACAATTGAATAAAAGGTAATCAATCTACACAGTAGCCGCCAGAAAACAGTGGATGATATTACCAAACTTTGTTTTAAAAACCTCATATTCGGCAATTTCAAGTAAAAAATAGTTATTTGTCGAAAAATACTGAAATTGGTTGTAATTACTGTCGAAGTGTTGGTGAAAGCGGCGACGATGAGGCACATAATGACAATATTGAATGCGAAAGTTAATAACAATTGGTGAACAATTTATGTTAAAAAACACAACATTATTACATAAAAAATCTGTATTCTATCAGACCAAGAACATGTTAGCCCTTTCGTTATTTTGTTGCCATATGGCAACATGCTACTTTGTGGACGTCTGCATGCTTTATGGTTGTAAGAATACATTTTTTGTTGGTCTTTAGAGTAGTTTGAAGTTTAAGTTTAAAAATACGAAATTAATAAACTGAATATTTAAGTTTAAAGAAGAGAATTAGACACGTTTTTTTAATGGTATATCTTGACATAGTAAAGGAAGAAGAAGCAGAAAAAATTAGAGAACTTTTTAATTTGACGTTTTCTTTCAATTTAGATACTCTTTTTTTTAAATTTTGAAGAAATATTCAAATTTTCCTTATGCATAAAAAGTTTTATGTTTAAGTAATTATTACAGCCACAACGATGTGGTTGCTCTCATAGAAAAACACTCTAAAACACATGGTCCGAGTATAAAAATTAAAAAATGTCTTATGGAATGTTGCTAATATAACCACATAGAAGCCTAAGACGTAAACTTTAAAATTTTAACTTTCCCCAGTAAAAACCTGTAGCGAAAGGGTTAAACAATCACTTGCTTGCTCATGGGAGTTAATCTCCGTTTGTAGAGGTCAGTAGCCCACTGTGCGCCATTCAGAATAAAACCAACCAATTTAACTTGCCTAATAATTTGTGCGTTTAAGTTGGTTGTGGCATGTTTTGTGTGCTTCGCAGATGCAACTACATTCTTAAAAAAAAGGCGCAAAGAGGATATAAAAAAGAAGAAAAACAGAAGAAATTAAACATATTTTTCATGCTGTGAAAACTAATAGTTACCATTTTTGCTGTGCGTTGTTATAGCTGAGCCAAGGTGACCATACGTCTTACGGCACACGACGCAGCAGCTTATATTTGAACTAATCTGTTTTATATATTTGAAATATTTAAAAAATATTATCTGATTTTTCCTGTAATACAAAATTTTACAAAATAAAAAACTTCAAATTATTGTAAATAAATGTCATACTTTTCTTTTTATTGCCTTCAATGTTTTCCTAAATAAACGTAATGAATGACAAGTTGGTTGGACAGTTCGGTGGGCTGGTTATTACCACCGGAACTTTGAATTATGTTTGAAGAACCACGGTCCCGCAGACTGGTCAAGTGACAAATTGGCGCATTGTCAGTTACCGGCCAAATTGCCATGCGCTGCACTCTTAGATGCCGTTTAATAGATAAGTACAAATGAAACAATAACAACAATAAAGATTCAGTGTGTAATGCCCTCTACGAATTGGAGTGGGCAGGTTGAGAGAGAAAATGAGAAAATGCGTATGGGGTCACATAACGAGAAATACTTGTATCTATGAACAAACGGCGCTTCAATTTATGGGCTTGATTGATTGATTTTTATTTGCTCATATATGTAAGTATGTGTATCTATAAATTCAGACGCGTTTGCTATCGTTCGCTTACGAGTATAAAGCAATATAAATGCATTCGGTAGTGGTTGTTGCTGCCCAAGTTGAGACATTCAGTGTGTTTGGTTTGGAGAGCGTGTGCGTATGTGCTTGTATGCCTGATTGACATTTAAATATCCGAAATTTAATTTCCAATTCAAAGAACGACATTGGAGTAATGGTTTGCTTTCAAATTATAAAATTGCTAAATTTGGAATGCCAAACACCGACATGCTAATGGTGCTCCAACGCCTCAGTGCAGTTTCGCTTAGCACGCGGGTGTAAATTAACGCTCACTACTCGACCCATTTGCACCAGTACGTAGTGGGGTGAATTTTATTAGAATGCGCAGCACAACTCACGCCAGCCTGCCAGGCTGTCTGCTAACAAAATTTGCCGCTTCGCTGCCTATTGGTCTGTCTGTGTGTCTGTCTGTCAGACTGTGACTGTGTCTCTCGATCATCGCAAAGATTACCGCGTGATAATAATTGTTTGCTATTAAAAATCTCTCGGCCCTGCCACTGCTGAGCATTGTTCTGCTGCCACTTACCCACTTGTTATGGCTATTGTTGTTGCCACATTTTTCAAGCATTCGCGTACAAATTGCTGCCTGTTGTTGTAGTATTTCTGATGTATTTTAAATTGTTTGCTGGCAGGCTGACCTCTCTCGACGTTTCTCAGCTGACTACTTTTCGTCGGTGAATGTGAATCACAATTTTCAGTTCGGTGACATAATAAATTTGAGCACTGGCGCTGTTGTTTAGGCACCGTGGCAAGTGCAATGGACGCTGCAAAACCACAACGCTAATTGATGCATTCAGTTTAACCCCGTTGAGTCAATATTCAGGTGCACTGGCGCACGCAGGATTTTGTTTCAGGGGGGGGGGAGGAGGGGGTTGTGCAAGGTTGTATGTTTTTGTTCCCTACAAATTTGTGTATTTATGAACAGTTGTTGCAAATACATAATAACTTATTGAAATAAAATCCATCCAATACAGGTTGCAATTTTTTCAAACAATATGTTATTTATGAATGAATTTATTTACATAGTGGTGGGCAATGCCAGCTGATCAATAGGGATGGTACACTAATCAATTTGTTTAATTGAGATGACACCTGTTCAATGGAGATGGTCAATGCCATCTGCTCAATAATTGGTTACACAGGAGAACAAAATCGCACTTTTTTTCTGTTGCATGTTGTTCTACTGTTTTTTACTAATTTGGGTATGCTGATTTCGAATCTACCCATAACATTTTTGTTAGCTCTAGTTAGTGAGATACAGGTACTGTGTCACTTTTTCAGATTTTCCTCTACTTTTTCCATATTTTTGATCGTAATTTCTAAACCAATAACCAATAACCAATCACCTTGTTGCATTAACAACACTGCACGGCTTCTTTTTCGATGCAATTTATTTTTATAAGTTTTAAAATTTCGCGATAATTGGACCTCAAAGTCGGAAAATATGGAATTTAAAGGCGTTTTCTTCGATCAAAAAGATACACATTTTTCGTAAATCAACTAACGAGTTAGACGTAAAATGAAAGCCGACACTTAAAGCAATACAACACAGCCAAATTATTTACCGGAAAACACATTCGCATCAAAATAATACCAAAAATGTGCTCACGTTAATTTCAATATTTTTCAGCCATTTGTCATGATTTATTAAAAAACAAAGAGCTTCCAGATATGCAAAGTTTTGGTTATATATATATGTGACGGTTATAAATTAAATTTCTGTACTAACGTAAGATATTTCAAGGGGGTTTAACCCCCAACCCCCCTCCCCCTCCCTGTGTGCGCCACTGTTCAGGTGTATTTTATGTGTAGCCAGACGCACTGGGCAGTTGTAAATAGGCCCATGCCAGTGTCTTCGCCAGTGCACTTTGACTGCAGCTAAACATTGTGTCCACATGTCTACTTATCATTCGACGCGACGTCATTCATGAATGGCTGTAAATTGCCTGTGTGCAACGTGTGCGTCCCAATATCGCATCCCATTTGCGTTTCGTTTACGCAATTTTATGTGCTACAAAATGCTGGTCGCAATAGATTTTCCTCCAAAACGAAAACTCATTAAGCATCAAAAATGTTGTTTCGTCGCGGCGTACACAGTGTCAATCAGAAAAAATACACAAATAAAAGCGAAAAAACAAAAGACGCAACAAAAGTCCAAGGCAACATGAAAATGAGAATTTGCAAACGTCATTCTTAAAATTGAAGGCAAACAAATCGCCATAAACATTAAAACTTAAAGCTATACAATTACATAGAATGCCGAACGGTATAAAAATAAATAGACGATAATTCATAATTTTCTCAAATGTTTCTCATTTTTAACTTTTGATTTAAATTTTTTCAAATGTTAAGTAATCGATTTTTATGCGAATATAAATGTTTACGTATGCACATACATACATACGCACGCATAGATATGTACTATGTTTGTCGCCCTGCGAGTATTGTAGAGGCTGTGCCGAATTGGGAATTTGCGCTTTCGCAAACGCGGCGTATGTGCGAAATTTTCTCCTCGGGCGCCGGCGAGCTCGAGTATTTGTTGTGATTGTTTGGTTTAAGTAATTTTTGTTGTTGCTGATGTTTGGCCTGAAAGCATATTTAACCCTTTCGATCCCGAATTTTACCCTGTGTCTCGATATTACTTTTTGGTATTTTAATCATGAAACATTTGCCGAAGAAGTGTGCACAGGACATTTGAAGTCGCCACGCCTCTTTGTTAGAGTTCTACAGCTAATTTACTTTTGAACAATTTTAGCTTAAAACGGGTTTAATAAATTTTGTATCAATATTTTTTGATTACATTAAAATTATTTAATATTTATGGAAAAAAACATAATTATCACTTTTTGATTTTATTTAACCATTATTAAAGAAACAGGGTTTTGATCAAACGCGCCTAATTCTTGAACTTCAATTAGAACACAAACTTTCCCTGATATCGCTGCAAATTATTGGAAATTATTTTGGGGATAACAGTAAAATTTTTGTAATTTGCCTTGAATTCACTTCTAAAGATATTAATTTGTTGGTGCCTACTTAAATTAAACCCATAAATCAATCGTAGCTTTTGCTATAAGATGACAAATAGGTGAAGTTGCTCTAAGGCAACTTTGGGGTCGAAAGGGTTAGTGGGTATCGGAAAATTCTACCACGCAGCGCAATACACATTTTACATAAATGTACATATGGAAAGTGGGTTTGCTTTTTTGGTGTGCTCGTGTGTGTAGTTATGTAATAGTGTTATGTATTTGCTTCGAGGTCACTTCAAATGCACACGAGAAGAAGCGCGTAATGCCGGTGGAATTTTAATGCAAAACAACGCAATGCTCCCGAAACCAATAATAACAACAACACCAGCAAAAGTAGCAATTGCAACTACCACAACAATGATTGTTGACTTGACAGGCAGATACAAAGAAGCTGCATTGATGTTGGCGGAAAATAAGCAAAGATGTTTCGGTTTATTTTTATTGTAATGCAAGGTTTGCGCTCACTGCAATTTTAATTGAATTTTGAATTTAAATGAAGTATGTTAAATGCATACAAATATACATAGGTACATAGATTTTCGAGTACTAGTAAAATATTTATAGTTGGGCTAACCATTTTTATCATTAAAATCTAGAAATTGTTTCCTCTATTAGCAATGACGTTTTTGATTAAAAAAGTTAAAGCACTATGAAACAAAAAAGACAACAAATTTATAAAAATTTACTGTTGCTCAAATTTATAGCTACTGGAAAGAGAACCACGACTTATACTTGCAAGCCCCGTCAAATAATTTGTTTTTGCCAGAACGACTGCACTGCGTATTTATTCGGAAAATCCGATAAGATTCTGTTGCCAATAAGATTGGTTGTATAATCTTAAAGTTTGTACCAGCGTTGCTTGATTGCAAATAAAAGCGATACGGATTTATCACTTAAGAGCCCTGTGGGGCACTGAAAGTGTTTGTAATTAACAGTTAATACAGCTCTTCATCACAAGTGTGCTTTTGGTCGAACCAGTCTTCCTGCACTTCAGTCGCTGCACACGTGCAATTCAAAGTCCCAGCTTTATTTGTAATTAAAATCGAAATGACTAAAATCGCCAATTCTTTGGGTGTAGGTAGTATCTCTCGCTAAATACTCGATAAATGTGCCATCTTTTGGTGGATGAGGAATTTTAACGGCGCGACGTTTTCTGCTCGCATTTATTGCTGCCGCCATTGGATCGTTTGGCGCCCCAACTCTAACGCTGGCCGGTATCTTTCTGTGTAAATGCCTTGTACTTCTTTTGTGTGCTAATTTATTGTTTGAATCTATCTGAAAATTGTCAATGAATCGATAGACGTAGCGCTGAAGCTCAGTGACGGTTCGGTGTGTGGAACGCACAGAGGCAGTGTTTGTCTGCGTTGTGTACGCAGTGACCTCAAATGTCAGCCGAAATCATTCAATTTCAAGCGTTTAATGCGTTTTTCAACTGCCGTCCAGTAATTTGCCGGCCGATGCTTTATGACTGTGTGGGCCGAAAATGGATGCAGATTGCTGGAAAAGTGCATTTTGCTATGGCAGTTTTGTGGCTGCAACTTTCATGCTGTTGTTTGATGGCAATGCAAACTTCTTTAATTAGTTCAATAATTCTGCTACTTTTCGATTTCATTGTGCAACGCTCGTGCACACTTCACACTACTTGGCACTCTTCCCATTACTTTGTGCAGTTTATTTTGCAATTCACTGCAATGTGAGCCATCAACATGTAAATGTGCCGTCAGCTGATGCATTTAGTTGGTTGGTGGCATTTGTCACCACCTGTGCGGGCTGGTGTGACGCTCGGCCATAAAGTCAACACAATCTGCAAATGCCGGCCAAGTGCCAAATGGCCAAAACGAAAAAGCGCTAAAAATAAACGAAACAAGTTTTAAAGCAATACATTTTCAACTAAAATTAAAAATCATAAGCGAAAAGTTGTTGGTCCGACAGCAACATGTAGCGGCACACATGCACGCCACAGCGAACACATGTTGCATGCGGCATGCATCACGAGGCCTGTTGCAGGCGCTTAATGTTGTTCTGTTTTTCTATTTGTGTTTGCTTTCGGGATTGAGATTTCGATTTGTTTATGGCAGCCAAAGCGGCAACTGCGCTGGCAACGGAAGCAGCCCGGCATCGCTTAATTGCTTGCAGCAGTTGTTGCAGTCACCAGTACGCGCCGGTGTGCCGTCGAATTCCCCGTAGACGCGCATCGTGTTTGTGCTTTGTTTTATTGTTGCTGTTTGCTTGTTTTTACTTTCATTGCATTGCCATTGCGGAGATTATCGGTTGTCGCTGCCGCTGCTTTCGAAATAGTTGAGATTTTCGCTGCTACGAATAACAAAAATCGAGAGCAATTAATCAGAATGTGGAAATAATTAGAAAGAGCAACTGCGGGTTTGCGGCAATTTGTGCGCTGGTTCTGTTTGTTGATGTTGGGTGGTGGGTGGTGGGGAGGGGGTGCATTGTGGGAAAACAGAAAATACAGAAAATACGTACAGAAAATGCTCTCAAGTCGAATGTGGTTTTCTGCAGTATTTTTATGATTGTTTTGCATTTTGTCTCCCAAATAGACTACACGAATGTGTGTTGTTGCTGTTAAAATTTTTATTGCACAAATTAACGTCGCTGGCACTGGTCGCATTTCAACGCTGTATGTTTTTTGGGAATGATTTTCTTAATTGAATAGAATTTGTTTTTAGTTTTTCCGTATGCGAGTCTTTCGCTATGCACCGTTCTCCCCCAACACCATTAAGACGGAATGCAAAAGGACTTGTAAGGACGAAAGGCACACAAGAGCCTGCGTCTCGACTTCGAAAAACGAAAAGTTTCCATATAAAAACGTTGCAGATTACGATCTACCTGCTGTTGCATATGAAATCAGTTTTTAATTTATATTTTGGCTATTATTTTAATAAGTTATTATTATTAGTTATTATTTTAATAAGTTCCGATGTTAGACCGCAGCATATGAATCACAGAATAATAAAGAAAAATTAATTTGATTTGAAATTGGCAAGTTGCTGTATTAAAAGTGAATTTGACTATGTGCGTGTGGAAAGTGTGTCACTGTTCTCATAGAGATAAACTATTTTCGCAGGCATAGAAAAATTAATTATCCATTATTAAAGCGCAATAACTCAATGCTCGAAGTCAAAGAACAGTGTATTTGCTTCAATATGACTAGAATGATTTGAATTTTAGTTCATCAGCATTTTATATTTGAGATTAAAAGAGAAAATACTATACTTTTGAGTCGTAACACAGGTAAAGGAAGTTTTCGTAAAACAGCATTGGATGAGTTCTAAAATTTTGTATAACGGCTGAGTAACAGATAACATTTTTGTCGCTGTAGTTAACTGCTTGAATAATTTCTTCTACTTGCGGCCCAGATTTTTTCCTTTAAAATTTTCATTTAGCTTAGTCATGCTGATGAATATTAGCTCAAACTTCCTAAAACCAAATTGTTATCTCTCTCAGAAGTATGTTTTCAAAAGTTCGAGTTGTCAGCCTGTCTCACAATTGCCACCACAAGTGTTTCATCAATTAACTTGTTGCAATTACAAAATACACTAAGCATCGCTTGAGCCTAAGCCTGTCATATAATAATTGTTTTTTGTGTTTGTTTGTTTGTTTGTATGCTGAAGCGAGAGTGGAACCGATAAGGGGTTACACGCACGCTTCGATTAAGTTCATAAATCAATTGTCCGTAATTTTCTATGAAATCGTATGCGGGTTCATTAAACAGCAACAGCAACAACGACCACAAAAATTACTTTATAAATAGAACATTTTATGCATATTACACGCCAATGAAAACCAACACCGAGACGAAATCCAACAAATTGAATTGCCACTCGCGCTGCGCCAAATAATATTTAATTTTTCGAAAAATGAATACTGTTGTTCAGATAATTTCTTAAAAGTCTGCAACGTTTTCGCACTACAGAACATGTAACACATTTTCAGCAGCAGCAGCAGAAGTCTAATTCATTGATTAAGCGGTCCATTAGCGTTCCGCGCCCAGGCGCAGACTGCCCGTTTGCACTCTTGTCAACCCGTTATGGACGAGTCCAACGTGTCATAAGCGCTTCGTGCGCCATGCCTTCAACAGCACAATCAAATTTCCGGAAACTCCTGCCACGACTCAATAAAACTAAAGTGCGCCAATGTTGGTGAATTTCCGCCTGCGTTGTACGATTTTCTGCTGGCGAATTTCCACCGCACATGATGCCGCATTAAAGCGGGCATTAGCCTAAATTTCTATGCACACTTGGCGGCAGGACACTCGCGTGCGCCTGCCTCCACTTTGGCGCCTGCTCTTTCCTCTTCTCGCCTGCCTTTGCCTTTATTCTTTCCTGTACTGTTCTATTCTATTCTGTTCCATTTCACCGCAGAATTCTATTTCGTTTTTATTGACTTTTTGGCTATTTTATTTTCTTTGCTACTGTTTGCTGCTGCTTGTGTTGGTGTTGCCGAACTCTTCTTGGCCTTTTTGCTTGGAAGCAGCACGTTTTGCTGATACAAATTGACGCTGGGCGGACGCCCGGTTGAGTTGGCAAGACATGTGGCCGCACCTCAGCGCATATATCGCAATGTATTTCCGCTCGCGCCTTTCGAGCGGGTGGCGGCGGAGGTGAAAGCGTGTCTCTGCTTCATTTTTCACAACAGAAATGCATGCGGCCAGTTGTTAAGACAGTTCAAGGAAAATGTTAGGGAAGGACAAGAAGTCGAACCACCATCCAATCGCGCTGAATCGCATCGAGTCGGATCGAGACGGGTTGCCTGCCAATGATGACGAAATGCACATTCATAAATGTACTATGACAACGGTGTTTTATGGGCAACGTTATTAGCGTTTTATGGCCACTGAACGCAATTAATTTATATCTAATAACGCGTTTTAGTTGGCTGACAATTTGAATTTACCAAACGTTGCTTGAATAATTGAATAATTTAATAATTGGCCGCTTCCGACAGAAATTGCACGGCGCCCGAAATGGTCGAATGAGAGTGCCGGTTCGACCGCGGTTCTGCCGGCCACAATTAAAGCTCCGCTTGCCCCAGCATTTAGTTTGAATTTTTTATATTTAATATATGGCGATATCGATTTGTCATATTCGGTGTTCACAGAAGAAAGGCTGCCCAAAGCGGACAAAGCAATACGCACGACGGTCGACACCGATCTGCTATCTGCGCGGTTACATCAACACTTTCCTTTTACGAGCTGCTGTGGAATCGGCGCCCCGAATTATCCAGCATATGAGCATCGGAAATGCCACCAATTCGGCCCGTTGTTCCCTAACCATGAAACCACGATTCGATTCTACTGATGTGCGTTGCGGTCTTAATTGTAACCAGCAACTCACGCAGCGTTTTTGAGCCGCGACCAGGCATGTTCGGGCTCATGTAGTGTGGCACAGGGAAATGCCTACACGTTAATTATATTCACATTAATTTGAAAACTGCGTGCCACGCATTTAAATCACCGGCACAGAATAAGCCTAAGAAACATGTTGACTTTTTTTCGTTTGCACTTGGAGAAAAATGGGCGCATGTGTAAATCAACTTTTCAATTTATCTATATTAATTATGGAAATTGTAAAGCAGTGATAAGATCTTTCGGATTAATTGGGGGCGCCTCACCTTAAGGCAGTATTTCCCTATCCCTATCTTCATCTATCTTTTTGATGGTTTCGGATCACAATTACTAAAATACCTCTGAAGCCGCGGACAGTATTTACGTTTTTTCAAGTGTGGTTCCAAAAGAACTGCGAATACAACTTATGTGTGGAAATGTGTGATATTTTTATGCGTTTACGTCATGGCAAAGTAATCTTCAATTTTTGTTGCCTTTTTCTTCCTCTCGTATGCGCAGCTATGAAGTTGCTTCTACTCACAGCCGTGCTGGCGCTCACACATCTACAAATATACGCACAGGATGACTACTGCTTCGGCAAGGACACAGATAGGCCGCAGACGCGCCAGTTTACTTCCAAGACGGCTTACCAGATAATGAAAAGCACAAACATCGAAAAGCAGTATTTGGTGCCCGGTACGTGCTGGCGCCTAAAAGTATAATTGACAATTATTGACTTTTGATATTTTGTAGGTTGCGAGCCGAAAAAGGTCTGGATCCTGCACAGACATGGCACCAGGCTGCCCACAAAGTCTAACATTCAGAAGGCGCCCCGACTGGAACAGGTACACAATTGAGTCAGGCCATTCTACGATTGGGTGTGAATTAATCTGGTGTCGTAATGTTCCTTTCAATGCAGTTGCGTGATGAAATTGTGAAAAATTATCGCTCGCGCGGCACAAAGCCCACCACAAATGCACTCTGCCAGGAGGACCTCATTGCGCTGCAAATGTGGAAGTGGAATAACAGTATTACGGTCGACAAGGAGCAATATCTGACCAGCCAGGTGAGTGTGGAAGAGGGGAGAATGCGCTCTGCACTCGCTGTCGTGTTCGGCGAGTGAAGTGAATAATCCACGCACTCTCACGCGCAACCTCTGAGTGTGCGACAAGCTACTCAGACGGTTACGGTTGATGGGAAAAGTACAAACCCTTCAGATAGTGAAGGCCTACCGACTTATGGTATTATCAATTTTTGACATGTTCGTACCAACTTGTCAATTGGCATCTTATCAACTAAATCTTTCAACTCAGCGATTGACGCATTGACTCTGCTCGAATGAAAGGTGCCATCAATTTATTTAATCCCGTAATTACTGTCGAGATATGTTTGCCCGAAAATGTTATTGAACCGAAAGCAAAACGGGACTATTTCCACTGCAAACAATTTTTTTGTCTTTACAGCTTATCAGAATGGTCGGAATTGTGCTACTTTATCATTTAGTTGTTTTATGGGAACAAGTGCAGAATAGCGTACCCTCGTGAAAAAGAAAAGGAAAATTTGGCTGTATAAATAAAATTAACACACGCATTGAAACAAACAAAAATATATGTTTTTGTATTTTATTGAAAAGAGAATTCCACACGCTATAATATAGTGCAAAATTTGTTGTACCTTAATAACGAGGTTTTTCGAGAAAAAAATCAGGTTTTGTAAATTTTATATAAAAAAAATTTTTTTGCTTCTAATTTTTTACTCGTACATATAAAGTATATAATGCGGTAGATTAAAATAAAGGTATGAAAAATACCTTTCGTTTGATACCCATATCGTATAAATGGATAGAAAATTTACCAAGTTATTTTCATAAAAGTTTTAAACTTTGAACCCGTGCCACGCCTTTTGTAGGCATTTCCAAGGCACAATTTTTAGTTTGTTAGACTCAGGAGCGAAATTTCTTTGTATAAGCATACTTATTTATTTTTTTCACGAGGGTACGCTATTCTGCACTTAAGCCGTTTTATGTATAAGTGGACATCGAATTGATTGAGTGGCACAGAAATTAATGCAAAGTGTGGTTTTGCATAATTGATTGCAATGATGTTTGTTTACTTTACAGGGCTATGAAGATCTCAGAGGCACTGCAAAGACATACCAAAGATACTTTAGCGATGTTTTGTCCAAAGAATATAACCACAACTACTTCTTGGTGAGATCCAGCGCATCGGATACGAAATAGAAAGAAACTTAAAATTTTTCTTTTTTTGTCGGCAGTTCCGTCACACGGACACTCAGCGCACAACCGAAAGCTACAAGGCCTTTGTTGAAGGTCTTTTCGGAGCTTCAAACAATGTCCAAGCGGAGCCCATTCCGGACGAGGATCTGCTCTTACGACCATATGACTACTGTAAATCGTGGCAAGCGCAAGACTACAGCTCTCCGGAATCGGAGAACTACAAGTACAAGCAATCCAATATCTGGAACGCCACCATTGCCGACATCTCAACACGCCTAGGGTTGGTTAGCCAGAACCGCTGTCCAAATGAAAATAAACACAGCTCACGTTTCGTACTCTTACAGCTTCCAGTACTCGTTGGAGTCGAGCGACGTGGCGCTAATGTATGACATATGCCGATACGAGCAGGCCTGGCAAGTGGATCGCACCAGCGTCTGGTGCGCGGTAAGTTGTCAACTGGCTTTTGCGGCGACAGCAAATTTCATTTTCTCTCTCTGCAGGCCTTCACGCCCGAGCAGGTGACCGTGTTCGAGTACGAGGACGACCTGAAGTACTATTACAAGTTGGGCTACGGCTACGAGGAGAACACGCGCATCAATTGCCGCCTGGTGCAGGACATGCTGGCTCATCTGAACAGCGACACCATGCCGAATGTTGTGGCATACTTTGGGCACAGCTCCGGTGTGCAGACCTTCCTGGCGGCACTGGGCGTCGCCAAAGACGGGCTTCCGTTAACCGCCACCAACTACAACGAGCAGTCCGATCGCCTCTGGAAAACTAGCTACCTGGATCCATTTGCTTCGAATTTTCTCGCCGTGAAGTACGACTGCCCCTCCGACGCCATCAACAAGCAGAAGGTGGTGTTCTTCCTGAACCAGAATGCCGTCAAGTTGGACTGGTGCAACGTGGGCCTGTGCAACTGGGCCGACGTGATGAAGCATCTCGACAGCATCAACAAGGCCGACTGCAGCGAATACTACTGCCGCGGCGGTGCTGCCGCCATGGTCGCGTCGTTCGCCTCGCTGCTTTTTGCTGCCATTGTTTACTTAATTTATTGAATACCCTACGTGTAATATTGTATTGAATCCGATAGCATAATTTAATTGTAAAGCTGACGATGACAATTAACACTTAACAGAGCAATAGTTCAAGTTACACGCATCTATTCTCGAAACTGAAAGTATAAAGTTCAACGTACAAAGCAAAACCAAAACCGCAACTAAAGCAAAACAGTGAAAATAAAGCACAGAAAAAGGAAATATCATAAAATTTCAAATTATTAATTTGAGTTTTATAATCTTTGATTTAAGTCCAGCAGCTGTGGGCATTTCGCTTGAATGTTAAATGAAAAGTTGTTAATTTTTACGAAAACTGCACAAATTGTATTAAAAAGATTTTTAATAAAAATAATAAAAACTTTGTTATAATTTACAATACATCAAACTTCAATAGCTTTATAGATAGGAATGGGAAATGAGAAAGGAAAATGTAATAAAATGTGAAATTTATAAATACTAAACCAAACTGTTGTTTTTATTTTTGAAGGCTGCGAGGGCTGCTAACTTTATTGTTCAGAGTTCTCGACGGAATTAGTATTAAATAGAAAAACTGGGGAAACGATATAAGACTGATTTATTAATTAGATAAAAACATTACTGAAACGAATCTGCATTATTCAAAAATGCATATTCAAAAATACTGTGCAAGTTTCTACTTGAACGAACATTAGCCAAATATGCCACCAAGACGAATTCTTAGCAGTTGGGAAATTTCCCAACACATTAGCAACTCTGTCAATTATTTTAGTTACAGTTCTCTGCACAGTTTGAAACGCACTGACCATATTTTGGTTTATGCATTGGCTTGAAAAATTTCAGCGGTGTTGTGAACCGGTTAGTAAAGGAAATTTATCTTTTAGTTCGGGTATATTGAGAAGGGCAGCAACAAATACTTTTGTATATAATACAATTCATTTTTTTCTTAATATGAGCGTTTTTTAAACGTTACGTCGACTCAATTTAGTGCTGATTTAATCTCAGAAATGTACGGCATAAAATGTGTTTTTTTCTTAATTAAAAATTCGTGCTCTTTAGATCACTGTATGACTCACTCTTAGGAATCATGCCCATTGAATCAACTCCCTGAGCAATTAGTCTTTGTTCTGGCCGCACTCGCTGTGCGTTGTTTTTATAAATTACATTACATTACCTTTTTACCTCGGATTCCAATTAATTATTTAGCAAAAACCATGCGGCCCCTGCTACCTTCTGCTGGCAGCTTGTTTATTGTGGTGTAATTATATCTATGTGTGATTGCATGGCTGTGCACTTGCGAACATACTCCTACAATACATATGTACGCACACAACAGTCCCATCAAATGCTCATCCGAGAATTTACAGTGATTGATTAAATGCCGTGAAGTATGAAATTACAAATAAAGTCAAAATGATAAATAGAAGAGTGAGGGAAAGGGTAAATGAAAATGGAATGTTTAGCAATGAAAATGGATTGTTGAAGTGTGAGCAATGTATTTTGTCTATTATCGAAAAATTAACTATGTATTTATTACGTATTGCAATATAGGATCAGTTTTACAATCCCGATATTT